>CM075691.1:14854866-15499597 GCA_037954015.1 Psophocarpus tetragonolobus | reverse complement strand
TTCTTTGTGCAGGTTTCCGATTGTCTATCTTTTTTTATATACAAGCAATTGAGAATTCTGTTGATGAAGAATTACCTGAAAGAAACCCCACTCTTTACATGCTACGTCTAATTTCAACAACTCCTCCTTGTTCCCACATGAGAGCAGTGCTAAATCAAGGACAGGAACCTGGTATGAAAGGTGAGGCATATGGTTGACTTTTTCCAATTCTTCTTGACTCCTCACATATCTTTTAGGAACCAGCAAAGGGTTATTCCTTACCATTTCTTGAACATTGGGGACTTGTATAGATGAACCAAAAGTGAGTGCCTCCTCTATTTCAGTCACTAACTCATCATCATCTACTTCGAGACTCATCTTTTTCTGCTTAAATAGACTATTCTTGAGAGTTGGCCTTTGTTTTAAAGGATACTAACTGCTTAGGAGCAAAGCCTTTTTTCATTGGTTGGAGATTAGTTTATTGTCAATTTGCGTTTGTTTTGAATCTATTCCAGATATGCTTGAGGGTCTCCAACGAAAACAATAAATGTGATTAAGTATAGGCTGCTTGACTTTGTACTACAAAGTCACGTCACAGAAAGAAAGAAAATAATTTGTTTGAATCTGACATGTTTTAGTTAGGGAACAATCTTTATTGTCAATGTAACAGCTACATTAATGGTAATAAAGTAAAAATCTTACACCAATTGGTATTGTTGTATCTGTGTTTTTCTAGAACGGAAGCTGATTCTTCATTTTATTTTACGCTTTCATTTCATACACTCTTTATTCTTTAACCTCGTTGTCATATTGATCAAAGGATTATGTTTATTTTGTGCGTACTGTGTACAGTAATAGTAACTGAGAATGTAAAAAAGTCACATCATGTTACACTGATATAAAAGAGTTTAATCAGTATATTATATACAAGGATTTTACAACATTTAGTTATGACTCAGTTATGATTTTTAATATGATTTTTAGAGTAGTAACGAGTAAAGTAATCCAATTTGACATGAATGAAGGGTTGTTATTGAAGCATAAAAACCTGTATACTATGAAATATATTAATAAATGGTTTTAGAAAGCTTTATTAGAGAATGAAATATATTAAGCTAAATATGTGGCAAAACGTCCTCAACACTAAAGCAAAAATGTGAAATGCTGTTCTATATTCTCTTCTTTTTAATCCACCCGACTTTAGAGAATCTTCTCATGATGAAGAACAGTACCTGTTTTCCAACGTGGAACAACCTAGGACATATCTAATACCAAACACACCCTAAAAAGAAGACTAGTATGATATGAAGATCTTCTTTTCCGTCTTTCCCAATTTTAAATCATAAAGAATCTTTGCAAATCAATGAGGGAAACATATTTCCCTTATTCGAAAGAAAAGAGACAAAAACATTCCCCTGCATAGATTGAGGCTGCTAATGGAATAACCAAATGCAAAAGTAATGATACCAAATGACTCACGCCAAAAGTTTTGCATCCAATAAAGGGGAATTAATGTTAATGAATTTTCACTCTCGTACATGAGAGATATCTTAAAGATAAAATCCTGAGGAGTAATTTTTGCTCTCGTATCGAAGAGATATACTATTTTTTGGCGCAGATAGCAGAACTTAACCCAGCAAGGTGGGATTCTCATTTTTTTAGTGCACCAAATCTGCTACAATTCTAATGAGCAAAAGCTTGAAGCTTCTATAGATTGAATTATCATCTTTCTCAATGACACTTTCTTGGAAAGAATTATTCTGCAGTTCTTTGGTAGTAAGATAAAAGATGGAAAGAGTTTAATCATCTTAGATTCTTTATTCATTTCTATTTTTGGTATATTGTTGTCCCTAGTTTTTGTTTAATGTATCTGCACATGATGACATGATACTGCACAGTTTCTCTTTTCCTCCTTTATTTGGGCAAGTAATTGGTCACATCATTCCAATATTTGTTTTCCCCATTAAGTAAAACGTCTAGTTTACAACTAAATATTGTTAACTTGATTAATTAAACTTCATACATGGCAAAGCATCATCAACAGTAAGAGCAAAAATGTGAAATGCTGTTTATTATCAATCTACCCTTTCTTTTCAACTATATTGATGACAACAATGACTATTAAGACTCTAGAAAAACACATAACTATGACAATTGAAGATTTAAAAAAAAAAACTACAATATCCAGAAACAGTTTTTCACTGGTGACTGAAGATCTTTGCAACTCTACACCAGCAGCTTCAACTTCATTTTATTATTTTGATCCCTTTACACTGGAGGAGGGCAGAAAGTGATAACATACCTAGGAGCCCTGCATCTGTTAAGACTACTAGAGTCATCATATGCATAACTATAAGCCTTAGGACATATAGCCTTAAACAAATGAGCAAAAAGGGTAGGCTTGCAAGTTTTGGGGTCAGAATAACTCCCTGTGCAGCAATACTTTGCTGATTGCATAGCCAAGCAAGCACTTTTGCACCCCACAACCTTGCCATTTCTCTTCACCTCAAGTGCTGAGGGACAACAAACATTCAAATCCACCTCACAAGAAGCCACCCCACACCCAACTCCACCCCCAACAGGTTTCATGGAAACAGGCAAGTTGAAGCCATCCACTAAACTCACATCATAGAAGTGCAAAGGAGAGGAGGAGGATCCTAGTGTCATTTCAACCACAGTTGCTGGTGGCACCCCTCCTTGCCCTCTACAATGTAGTTTCCCATTGCAATCACCCGTGAGACAGTGTCCATGTCCATCATTGTCAAAGTTACAACCCTGCCTACCCCAAATTCTTCCTGACCACTTCTCTGGCACATCAAGGACTACTTCTTCACCACTCCCAAGATGCATCCCACCATCTTTTAGAGTTTGCTGCCCTGCACCACCAAGTATGCCTGGCCATACACTTTCCCCACAGTTGTTCACTAGAATGAGTTGAGCCCCATCTGCAACAAATAACAACAGATAAACAATGCTTACAAAGATAGCATTTGATGGACAAGAGATTCTTAGATACACCTAGTAAGAGCATTTTCTTACACATCACCACTAAACATGTATCATATTAGTTGTTAAGTAAGCTATAATCATTATAGAGTAAACCATCAATTTCATTTTTTAAGTGTCAAATTTTCTCTAAAGTGGTCCCTAAAGTAAAATAAAAACTGTTAAACAGTCTTGTAAGTATAAAAAATTAATCTAAGTAATCCTCAAAAAACATCCCAAATTGGTCTTATGAACTTCACAAAAATACATCAGTTTTAGGACTTAAAATGATGGATATTCAATACTTTCACAAGTTACTTAAATAATTTATTGTTTTATGAGCTATTTAGGAGAGACGACAATACTTTGGAGACAAAGTTGCTGGTTTATTATGAAAGATTTTCCTATTAAATCGTCAATACACGAATTATGACAGTAATTATATACTGAGAAGGAATGAATGAGATGGAAGAAGAGGAAATAGCATTACCTATGAGTATGATGGAGCAAAAAGCAACCACATAGAAGATAAGGGGTGAGAGAATGGAATATGTTCTTGCCATGGTTTAAGCTCAATGAATAGAAAGACAAGAGGTGATGCTATCTATTATATAGGCATGAGTGACTGTTCGTGTGAGGCTTCCAGGTTCCAAATATTTCGCCCTCAAGTATTGGTCGTGCCAAGTGCTATCTTTTTATACAAAAACAAAAACGGTTTTGTAACTTCCCACGGTCATTCTCGTTAAGCTTTAGCCTTTGTTTCCTCTACTCACTTTCTACTTTCTCTTTCATGTAACAAAGGAGCATATATGCATTGCTTCCAGCTGGAGATTTCTTTTCTATTCACTGTTTTGTTAAAATGGTTAAAATATTGATATTTAAATATTGTAGAGTGTTTTTTAGGGGGATCAGGTTGCTACTAATTAGGCAACTTGCAGCATCTTTCGAGTGAGAAAAATAAAGCAAGAAAAAAAATAACTTCACCATGTGATATGATGTTATGAAATATGAACTTTAGTTGCATTAGAGAATGTTTACATCTTAAACTTCAATGACATGGCATTCTTTTGCTTAAGGAAAATTATAGAAGTATAGGAATGTCTGTAGGATTTATGCTTTATAACATCAGCATTATCTGCTTCTATCAAAGGGTATAGTACAAAATGATTTTTTTTTTTCAAAGTTAGTACAGCCTTATTATGCCTTCTACTTTGTTCAGTCTTGTAGCTTAAGATTTCTTTTATTCTCAGTGACACATACACACACACATATATATATATATATATATATATATGTCAAGAAGGTATTTTAGTTGAGTAGAATACATAATTTGTTATAAATCTGAAATTTTCTTCAACTCTTATTAGAAGTATTAAAAAAAACTTATATATTAGTGTAACACAAGTTGGGTTACATATACTGATAAATAAAGCTTAATAAAAGAAATTAATAAAAGAAATGTAAGAAGTAGTACTTGACAAAAGAAACCATGAATATATTTAAGATCACGCATCGATTTGATTTTTAAGAATTGATAATGTAGAACGGTGAAAATGAATTGGTTTTCTCGTTTGGTTACGAAAACAAGACGAATTGTTTGTGACAGAACCAGAACTAATTAAATTCCATTTTAAAATCTTCAATATTAAAAATATACTTGTGATGTTTTCAAGAAATTGATAAAAATGAATTTTGTCAAAATATTTAAGTCTTGTAGACATTTTGCTGCTATTGTTTTCAAAAACAGTTGTGCTACTTGATAAAGAAGAAAAAGAGAGAGACCAAGCCACAGTATCATCATAGGTAGAGCCAGAAATTTAGGTTTAATTCTGCGGCGGAAGAATTTGCAACTGTGATATCCTTTGTTGTAGAAATGGCGAATATAAAAATTTTAAAACTCCCTCCAATCTTTATTGGATTTGTTCGGATTTGGAGTAATCATCATAATTTATTATATTTCTTTATAATTTAATTTTATCTATATATTTTAAACTAAATTATATATTTAGTTATTAATTATAATATATAAAAATTATGAAACACAAAAAAATTAAAGATAAAAAATTTAAAATTAAAGTATATTTTATTAAATGTAAAAGTTTAAGATCGTGATTCTATTTATAATTACTAGCGAAAACACACGCGCTGTCGTATCTGTATATTCATATTTCTATTTTAATATGTTATAACAATTGTAGGATTTTAATTTAACATATTTTGTAAATTTTTATATTTTGAAATATAAATTGTTATGTAACATGTTTTGAAATATATTTTGTTAATTTTATATTTTTTGTTTATAATAACATGATAAAAACATGTCAGGTCATCAATGGATATGTCAAATATGCAATTAATATGAAAAAATAGAAAGAGAAGACTTTGAATAGAACTCAAAATATTGTCACACTTGTGCATTAGCATGTTTATTAAAAATATTTATCATGAAATGTACGCATACATTAATAGGGATAAATTATATTTGTGAAAGTGGGAACGGTCATAAAATATTTAAAATGTAAAATAGTCATAAAATATAAACACCAAAAGGTCATATTCCCATTATATAATATATAGTATATAATATAATATCATATATTATACACTATACATTATAGATATAATTGGACAATTATGTATGTTGAATATAAATATTTTAGAGTAATTTTTTGCTTAAAGTCATAAGGTTAGTCTAGTGGTAAAATATATGTTTGAGAAATAAGATGTTACGCGTTTAAGTCTCTCTTATGACAAATTAGTTTATTTTTTTAATTTTAAAATCGATCTAAGGTTAGAATAGGTATTTTGAAAAGTAGATATCAATAGAGGTATTCCCTTTATTAATAGTATTTAATAGTATAGATATATAGTATATAATATAATACCATATATTATACATTATAGATATAATTAAATAATTATGTATGTTGGATATCAATATTTTAAAGTAATTTTTTGCTTAAAGTTATAAGGTTGGTCTAGTGGTAAAGTATATATGTTTGGGAAATAAGACGATATGGGTTTAAGTCCCTCTTATGGCAAATTAGTTTACTTTTTTAATTTTAAAATTGGTGTAAGAATAGAATAGGTATTTTGAAAAATAGACATTAAAAGGGAGTATTCCCTTTATTAATAGTATATATAATTATTTAGCTATTAAACTACTTGATTTATATTTTTAAACATTATAATAATAAAATTTTTAATATAGATATTATGTATAATATGTTATGACAAATAAATTATAAAAATATATAAAGTTGGCAGATACATGTTTAGGTATAGATATACTTCTATACACATACTCATACTCATTTCTTTGTTTAAATCAATCAAGTTTTCATGCTCATTATGTTACCAAGAGCTTTCTACCGTGGATAACTAATCCAAGTGATTCATGAATGACTATCAAAATGACTTAATAGTAGGTTGATACAATTTTTTACCGTTTTTTAAATTAAAAAAATGATTTTACATTTTTACCTTTACATTTAAAACCGAATTAGAAAACTGTTATGTTGCAATTGTAAACTTACAATTATATCCTTTTTGCATATTGTTTTCTGCAAGACAAAGAAATATAATGCTACCCTGATGGGTGTCAAATTGTCTAAAAGCAGAATCAAAGTGTGTCAAAGTGCGGAATCAAAGAGAAGAAATTGAAAGTGTTGGTTTATGAAAAATTAATTTGTTATTTGTTGGTTGTTCATCAAGTTCGGTCGTTTGTGCTTTGTTGGTGAAGGTCATTTATTCAAACTTTCTTCGTCAAGGTCGTTGGTTAGTGTTTTGTTCTTCGAGCTCCTTGTTTGTGCTTTCTTCTACAAAGTCTTCTTCTTTGTTTTGTATGCATTATCAAGTTCGTTTTATTTGTAAAGTTACTATTTTGTTAATAAAATTTCCTGTTTTCAAATCTAAGAAATGTTGGGAAAGTTGCATTATCGGGTTTGTTCCATTTAAGTTTGTTTTTCTGTGTACAATTTTAGTAGTTTAAGTGCAATTTATTAAATGTTGAATTAAGTTTTGTTAAAAAATTACATTTTTTTTATGTTTGTCTTTCGGTGTTGGAGATGACTAAGGAATGTATTAATGATGAAGTTGGTTGCACGAATGAATTAATGGTAGCATCTATATTAGTAACCAAGGAGGTACCCATTTATGGTTGAAAATTTTATGTTTGTTTCATTGATATTTGAATGTTGCAATGGTTAATTAGTTAGTCAATTTTAATTAAGTAATTAATCTGTTCATTATTGGTATATTGTTAAGGGTTTGAATAATATTGAGTTGGAGATGAGAGAAGGAGTTGAAAATTGAGAATGATGAAAGTTTTGTTAATGAATTTGATGAAGATGATTGTTTTGGAGAATCTGTAATAGAAGGAAATGATGAATGTGAAAATAAGAATGTTATTATTCTCAGTAACGAAAATGATATTTTAAGTTTGGATTTGAAGAACTTATGCTTAGTAGATGCTAGTAAATTTGAATTGTAAGTCTTGACTTGACATTCAACTTTTATCATTGGTTTGCTAGAATAAATGGATTTGGTGCTAGAAAATGCAAAGTTCTCAAAAATTGAAAAGGAAAAGTTGTTAACAAACCTTTGTGTGTTATAGAGTTTGGAGAGGATTGTGGTTTAAGCACTGAAAAACAAAAGCAATACATAAAACCCAAGATAAGGTATTGTTGTGATGCTACCTTAGGGTGCATGTGGACTTAAACTCAATGTGTTGGTACATAACTCATTTTCTTGGTGAGAATAATCATGTTTTACTGCATGATAATCATTGTAGGATGTTGGCAACCCATACAGAAATTAATGATGTTGACGTAATGCAGATGAATAATATGAGAACTATATATATTGGAACACCACACATTTATGGGTCATTTGCTTATCAATCTGGTGGCTATTAACGCCTTCAATATATGAGAAAAAATTTATATAACCAAGCTGGGAAGACAATATAAATGGAAGATCGTGGACGAAAAATGCATTGCAACATTTATTTGACATATAAGTGAATGACCATGTTTTTTTTTAGACACATTTGATGAGGACAATAGATTGCAACATCTATTTTGGTGTGATGGTATTATGCAACTAGACTATAACCTATTTGGTGATGTATTGACTTTTGACACTACTTATAAAAAAACAAATATAAATGTCCATTAGTTGTATTTTTTGTGTTGACCGTCATAATAAAATTGTTGTGTTTGCCATAGTTGTTGTTGGTAATGAAATTAAAGACATGTATGTGTGACTTCTTGAAAACATTTTGGAAGCCATGAGAGGGAAACACCCCATATCCATTATTACTAATGGACATTTTACGATTAAGAATTCAATAAGAAGGGTATTGTCAAAATCCCATCACAAAATGTAGGCTTGAAATTTGCTTTAGAATGCTACATCAAGCATTGATAAATTTGGCTTTAATCGTGAGTTTAGAATATGCATGTTAGGTGACTGAGATTGGTGAATTTTAAAAGATGTGGAGGTAATTGGTGTCCAAGTATAACTTTAAAGACAATTTGTAAGTAATTGAATTGTATAAAAAGAAGGGAATGTCGTTTTTAAGATTTATTAGAAGAATTTTTTTTGTTGGGTTCAAGACTACATCAAGGTCTAAGAGATTGCATGCTCAAATTAGAAGGCTTATATACTTAACTTATAACTTAACAGGGCTACTACAACATTTTAGTCAATGTCTTAATTTCATGTGTTATCATGAGGTTGAAGCTGATTTTGAATTTGTTTTGTTAATGGTGATGTTTTGTTGCAAACTCATTATAGGTGTCTTGAATATTCAACATCTAATTTGTTTACTCGAAAGATTTTTTATTTATTTAAACCTGTTCTTAATAGGTCGGGAACAATTAAGGTGTTGAGTTGTAGGCAATGTATTAAATATATTATATGCATGTTCTCTACATATGACTTGATTGGGAGGTTGTGGCAAGTGTCACATAAACCAACAACAAATGAGTTTCCAAAAACTAAATAAAAAATAAATAAAAATAAATACACAAAAATAGTAAAAAAAAACACACACACAACAACCTAACATATAAAAATCATCCTTATAGCATAGCTAAAAAACGAAGAAAAAAAACTAACCAACAAAGCAACTCAGTCCAACAAAAAAGAACAAAAAAAAAGTAATATGGATTGTAAAAAAAAATAAATTAAAACCATAAGGGCAAAACAGACCTTTTATTGCTTGAAAAAAATAATACAAAAACAACTCACTTGATTTACCGGTAATGAATTCTTACCGTTCAATTAAAAAGTAATATATCCACTAGTTATAATATAATTCACCATGGGTGAACTTTATAACCATTAGGTGCATGGTAAACAAAACCATGTTACCCATCAAAATTGACAGTTTGGTTCCTCTCTGGTACTAAAGAGGTCTAGTAAAAGAGAAAAAGACACATATCCTTATGGTATTGGAAAAGATTTTTTTCCCAAAACTGGAACACCAACATAATATATCCTATTGTATGAGTTTGCTTATATCATTATCCTTCATTTTGTAAAATTAAGTATGTGAACCATTAGTTTTTCTTAAAATTCGTGTATAATAATATAAATGGATATCCAAACATGCATTTAAGAAACATATTATACGGTACAATTTATATGGGTAAGAGTTCAAACGAGTAGACTTACCTTACACCAAACTCTAGTATAAGAGGTTTCAAATCAACGTATGAAAAAAATATTTCCCACATTATTTATAATCTATAATTGTTATAATAATTGCAATAAAAAAACACTATTATAAAATATATGTCTAATTTTAGTATATAGTTTTAGTTGAACATTTTTATCTTTGATTTTAAATTAATATTTATTATAAAATGAACTGTCCATTGCATATTTTATTTAACCTCTTTCTTTCTCTTTATTATTTATTTTATTTATTAAATTAATAATATGTACTATATTTAATAATACTATTTATTTATTAACATCTTAAATAAATATTAAAATGAATTTTTAGTTGAAAGATTTATTTTTGAAAATGATAAAATTATTTATTTGTAAAACATTAATTAAAATACCAAAATGCGTACATAATATTGGAACACTTTGGTAAGTTTTTTAGACGCAACAATCTTTTGATTACTTTTATTTGTTCACTAAAGATTTTGCTTGATTATAAACATTCCCTTTGTATACACAAATGGCTAATCCAAATCTCAATCCCTATTAATATTCTTCTATTTTTTTTACTATATTTGAATATCAAATTTACAAGTCTTAACTGCTCAAAATATTCAATATCTTTCTTAATCTTTGAACTTTACGGGTAACCAAAACATGAAATTATTTTTCACTTATGCAATTTATAATTTCTTTTCACCAAATATGACATATATGAGTGATTCATATATCATGTCTAACTAAAGTAGAATAAATTATGGATTCCCAACACCTAAATCGGTTGGTAGAGTTCCAACGAGCAATAGTGGTGGAAATTGTTTCGATCAATAAATGTAAATTTCAATGGAATTTACACTAATGAATCTTGAACCAATACCTTGACAAGTTGAACCAATAAACCTTGATCACTTTGACGACATGTCCAATTTTTAAAATCTTATGTTTTTAGTATTTTCTATTATTATTATTATTTTAATAGGTGAGATTATCCATGTATAAAGAATGGAGGATGAAAAGCTATTTGTTCAAGAAAATGAGTCATAAGTCACCATTTTTTTTAAATTTAGTAACAAAGAAAGTAACAAGGAAATGAATAAAAACTTAGGACTTACTTGATTGATTTTGATTTTGTTTTTAGTTTTTAAAAAGAGTTTTGGAAAATAACTTCTATAAATTGTTTTCTAGAATAAGTTGAAAAAATTTTTGTTTGAAAAGTATTGCTTGAAAGCTATTTTAGGAATGTGAAATTAAAAAACTTGTTCATATTTACAAAAACCATTAGTTAAAAGCAAAAAAACAACATCTTCCATGTGTGTTTTGAGTTTTTGAAATAATAATACAAAACTGAAAAACAAAATTAATCTCAATCATTTCTCTTTTTTAGTTTTGAGAAACTAAAAAAACAAAATTATTTTGAAAATTATTTTAAGAAATAAGTAACCAAATGAATTTTTAGCTCTTAAATGTTGAGATACTAGTTTATAAAATGTCAACCAAACAAATAATTAGAACTTGATTGGTTTGTTTTTCTTAGTTTTTTAAAAGAATTTTGAAAAATAGTTTCCAAAAATTATTTTCTGGAAGAAGAGAAAAAAAAAACTTATTTGGTAAGTATTTTTTGAAAACTATTTTGAAGATGTGAAAAAAAAACTTATTCATATTTATGAAAATACCATTGATGAAAAGCACTAATCTTGATTGACAACAACTTATAAGTATTTTAGTATTTAAAAACTAAAAAACTCGTTTGATTAGTGTTTTTATAAAATATTTTTAAAAAATAATTTTGGTTTTTTAGTTTTAAAAAACAGAAAGGGAACAACTTAAAAGTAGTTTTGTTTTTTAGTTTTGTATTTTTGTTTTTAAAATTCAAGTACAAGGAGAATATTTTTTTTTGTTTTTCATTAATGACATTTATATAAATATGAAAAAAAATTATTTTCACATCCGAAAACATTTTTCAAATAACACACACCAAATAATTTTTTTCCTCTTCTTTTCAAAAATAGTTTTTGAAACTATTTTTGAAAAACTAAAAAATAAAACAAACGCAATCAAAGTCTTACTACTTCACTAGATGTTTACTTTTTATGATTTCAAAATTATTATTTGTTGGTGGAATATATAAAAGTATTAAAAAAATTATTTTATTTAAAATTTTGTGTCAGAAAATATCACTTTATAAATTATTTTAGCATTTGTAAAAAACAAATACTTAATAATTCAAGAGTTTAAAATATAAAACTATTATAGAAATTTAAATTTATATATATATATATATTATATTATTCAATTATAAGTTTATTATTAATATGAATTTTTTATAACATTTTTATTGTTAATTTTGGTTAATAAAAAATATAAATATATACTAAAATTTTTAAAAAAAATAAAAAAGTATTTTATTCATAAAACTTAATGAAAATATATATTAATAATTAATAATTTATAATAATAATAACTTTAATTTATATATTTATTTCTTAGCTAAATTACCACCGGTGCCCCTCTATTTAGGGGGTAGCTCACTTTGTGAGCCTAAATTATTTTTTTGGCACCTGTTGCCCTCCAACTTTTTCAAATGTAAGAGCCTATTTTATTTTGCAATTTCAATGTATTTAAACTAATCAATAGCAATGTTAATTTTAAAAATATAGAAAATTTGAAAAAGACTAGAATTGAACCGAGGTCTAGAAGTTTAAATGCTAAAACCATACCACAAGACCGAAAGCCAATATTAAGTTTCTTGTGAGATTCAAATTTAATTAAATTAATCGTGGCAAGATTAATTTTAAAAATATATTAAAATTTACAACTTTTTTAAATAGAGAAATTTTAATTTTAAATTTTAATTCTCAATTTTAATTTATGTCTTTATTTCTAATCAGATTTTAAATTTTATATTGTTATTAATATAATTAAATTTTAGTTTTAGTTGTTAACCCTTAAATTTTAATTTCATCTTTTAATTGTTAATTTTAGTTTCAAAATCACAAATAAAATATATAACATAAAATAGCCTACAATAGATTTAAAATTAAAATATACAAATAAAATATAAAATCTAATTAAAAATAAAAGATAGAAATTAAAATTTAAATTAAAAGTTAAAAAGTATAAATTAAAGTAACAACTAAAACTTAAATATAAAATTAAAAATTAAAAAAAATAAACTTATTCAAATAGATTTAACATAAAATCAAGCTAAGTAGTTTTAGAATTTAAAAAAATTTCTTTATTTAAAAAATTTACAACATAAATGACCAAAAATAGTAAAACAAAACAAAGGAAAATAGACAATATAACAAAAATTGGCTTACTATCTAGTGTTATTGTTTTACAACTCTCACAGGTCTTATGTTCAAATCTTAGTTTGTTCAATTTTAATATAAAATTAATATTGTCACATAATTAGTTTAATTAAATTTAAATCTAAAAAAAAAACTAATATTAATTTTTGATATAATAATATGACTTTAGGAATTAAATTTCTAAACTTTGGTAAGTGGATTGAGTGTAATTTATCTTTATTTCTTTTTGGCATCAATTTGCAATCAACAACCCGAATTTATAGTATATTTCATGAATTATTTTTCACACTTATTTTATTGTTGCAATGGTTAGTCGGGGGACTAGGGTGTAGTGGTGTTGAGTGCAGAGCAAACCTAAACAAAGCAAATAACAAATATTTGGTTTTCGAATTCCACGTACAGGGCAAGAAAACACCCCAAACCATGCTTCGCATAGCATCAAGGTTATCGTCTAGGGTTTCTCCTTCCACTGCCCTCACACCTAACCCATGTCTCACCTGTCTCTCTCCTCTTCCCGCTTCTTCCTTCCGACCATTCACCACTGGCTTGGAATTAGAGGCCAACATGGTCGTCCCCGACGCCATTAGAATGATCAACTACGCTCTCAAGCAATGGAGGGCCGAAAGATCTCGTCAGTCTCGTCTCCCCACTTTTCTGAAACACCATTTTTCAGTTACCCTTTTCTGTTTTTCCCCCAATGTTTATGTCTTTCTGTTTTTTTATGTCTGTTTCTTTAGTTGGGGCTTATCGACTGGGTTTGAGTGTGTTGAGGATCTGCATGACCAATGAGTTAACTGCGGGAAATGAACCTTCGCGCGAGAATTCCAAGGGAATCGCCATGCTTGCTATGTCCACTTTGTTGTTTGAAAGGTATCTCTTTTGTCATGTTTTGTTTTGATTGGTGTTTTAGTTCTCTTTTTAGAGCTCAATTTTGTTGGTCCTTGTTTTTTAACTAATTGAGATATCTTTTGTGTTAACTTTTTCTTAGAGGAGAGTACACTGAAGCAATAGAGAAGCTCGAGGATGTTCAACAATTAACCAATTCTTACTTGGGTGTTAGAGGTAATTTTCTTTTCTTTTTTATTATCGTTACTATTATTGTTATAGGGAATTAGGGACATGCTAGCATCATATACTTTCTAACGCATTTTCTAGTATTGACCAAAATTTGTTGAAATTTGAACATCACAAAATTATGTGGGTTTCACTGCTTGTTGTATTTTTTTATTGGCCAATGTTAGTTGTTAGTCTATTAGCTTTTAGGGGAGATATTCAAAACCACAACCTTTCCCTCCCCTTCTCCTCTTTCCCTCCCCTTTCACCCCTCCCAACATGAGGACTTTTGTCACTAGACTAACCTTATAACCCCTTGTCACTTCTTGTTTAATAAACCTCACTCGTGATTTTGTGTTTTTTTTTTCTACAAATTTAAATCACTGGTAGTAACTGTGAGAGAAAGAGTGTATCAGAGGATATGTTACTGACACATCTTGATATTATTATTTTAATATCATTCTTGCCAATGATTTTGTGTTCTGTGTTGGATTTTTGTTGTAGTTGCTGCTCTTGAAACTCAGGCTGGGCTTCATCTATTGTTGAGGCAGGTTGGTATTTGCAACACAATTGTAAAATATGACTGATTTTCGCAGCACTGTTCATGTTTATTCAATGATTTTTTAATGTAGGATGATTTAGCAGCAGCAGTATCTGATAAGTGCTTGAAGCTTGTGGAGAATCAGCAGCAAGCAACAGATTATGAGGCTCAATTTGTTCGTGCTAGAGCACTGAAAGGGCTGATTGAACTTGTCAATGGCAATGTTGACTCAGGTTGTTCTAAAGGTCTATTTGTTCATTTCTGTTACTCTTGATAGTGCTTTTGAGTGCTTATTATGTGCTTGGTGCAGCTGAAGACTTTTTTGACAAATCTCTCCGCGACAAGTATTGTGATGGTATCTTCCTCCTGTTCATGAGGTACTGTAGAAGGCATTTTTGACACCAAATTAATGTTTTAGTTTGTAGGTACTGCTGGTCTATCATATGCAGAATTTCTACATAAAAAACAGGACTATGCAGCGGCAAAAGAGGTTTACCGATATGTCGTACAAGGTGCTATTGAAGTAAAAAAGGCAGGAAGGCCATACTTAGGAGCTGGTAACATGAGCATTGACGAATTAATTGTAGGATGCATGTGTGCTTTAGGACAGCTTGAAGCATTTAAGGGGTAGGATTAATAATCATTTTGTTTGGCTTTCCATATCCATAACAGAACCTTCCTTTTTATGCTGCCATAGATATTATATATCACTAATAAGTGTTGTTTCAGTAACTTCTCTCAGGCAGAGTATCATATGTCACAGGCCATAAGTAGGGCAGAGGAAGCCTATGGAGGTGTGTTGTCTATTCTTTTTGCCACTGACCTAAACTCAATTTGCAACTTTTATCACTGAGCTTGGTAATGGTATATTGACTTATGTATTGTGTCTTTGTCTATTTGTTGAAGACTCTAAGCATGCCACGGTGGGGGTTGCCTTAACAAGCATAGCTCTTATGTATAAGCAGAAAGCAATTCACGAACGTGCAAGTTCACTGTTGATTCAAGAGGTTATAACTCTCCAATTACTGAATTCTTAACTAGGGAATTTGATATTGATTAACTTATATAGCAGTTTCATATTTGTTTGATCATCACTTTTTTCCCAAAATAATAATAAAATGATTCATAAGCAATAAGATGCCACTGGGTGTCTTAATATCTGGTATTGTTCTCATTCTATGAACTGAAATCTATTTTTGCTGCTAGATGAAATTAATTATTACCTTGATTATGCAGAGATGTGGACTGTGTATATAACAAATTGATTGACCTGGTTTGGTCTTTGTTGACGTGCAATTGACATTGTTCTGAAAAAAAATTAAAAATATTATAGGAATGAGCATTGGGCATACAAATTAAGATGCATATTTAACTTACCCAACTATCGTAACACACTGCTTAAATTGTTTAGCATTGCTTCACTCCCTTTTGATGCTTAATTGATTACCAACAATTTTTATTGTAATTCAAATAATAATTATAATAGGAGAATCAATGACAGGGTCTCTACCGAAAAGTGTTGGATATTTTGAAGGTTCCATCAGAGGAAACTGACTCTGAAGGTAATGTTGATATGTCATTTGATTCCAGGCATCCATGTAGCATGTCTAAAATATTTACCTACATATAATGCACACTGAAACCAAACCTTTCTTTATGTAGGGGGCGCACCATCGGTAGGTAGAAGTGAAGTAGTGGCTCTTGCAAAAGGTATGACATTCTTTAATCCACTATAGTACAGTAGTACTATAATTTTGGTTGCGATCAAGCTCTGTTGGGATTTTAGAGTATTTCAAAATATTCTTATTTTAGAAGTACCACTCTCATATTGCCTAGGAGAAAAAAAGTCCTTTATGAGCATATAATTAGAGCCTGTAAAATAGCTTGGGCTTGCACACAGTAGTACAAGCCTAATATTTAATGCAAATGTTATACTGATAAATTGTTTATTCCTGTGTGCATGAAATTTTAGGCCCAGTATTCCTTTGCTCTTTTGCTGAAATTAATTTAATTTTATTTTTACCATTCAAAATTGTCGTATATAGAATTAGAAATATTAATGATTAATTTTGGCACAACCTTTAAATTATCTTGTCTAGAAATATTTAAATTTTGGCATAATGTTCAAATTATTTTATCTCACAGTGGCTGTTGTGTCTGGAATGTTGTGTGTGATGTCTTCCATTTTCTTCTAAATTTGACGATAAATCAGATTTAGGTTAATCTTAATAAAAATTGACAACTCCACCGGAAATAATTCTTCAATCACTGAGATTGGCAATTTATCCTCGATGGTGAGATACTAGTCAGGGTCTATAGACATGAGTTCCAACTTCCATTGTTTTTTTAAATCAGAGTCATTGGGCTCTAAGAGGGGTTGTTACTTGACTGATTCTGCCCTGCTGCTAACATTTTAAAAAATCTGTCAATCTCCCCTGTTTTTAATAATCAGGATATAAATCTTACTAGTGGAGTAGTTGTATATCTTTTACATATACTTGTACATAATAACCCCCTCCCTCACTTTTCATTGTGTTCATTATAGCTTTCAAGGATATCATTGTTCTTAACAAGGCCAGGTCTCCTCTAATGTAAACATTATTTATGTGTTGGCCAATTTTCCTCGAGTGCTTCATTTTCCCTTGCTAGATCAATCAAATATTCTGCACCACTGCCGCTTCTGGCAAATTCATTTGAACCCTTTACATTCCCTGCCTTATTCATTGAACCCTTCACAATCCTAAATCGGTCATCTCCCCTGCCTTCTCCTTCCCAGCCGAGTACTGTCTCCTTGGATGCCCTTTATTTCAATGCAATTGTCTCCTTCCTCTCTTGACCAACTATTTCTCTATAACTCAGCTAACAAGTCTTCATTCCTTCGAAACTGTTAATTAAGTCTCCTTTCACTCCTCCCTTCCCAAGATTGAAGCATTATAACTTATAATACCAAACTGATAGGAACTGTATTGTATTGAATCTATTGATTGATTTGATAGGAAAATAGAGCTAAACTCGTTATGAATGTCAGCCTCAGAAACAGCCACCATAGCCAAAGAAATTACTAGTTCCCTTGAATAATATTATGCAGTAATATTCAATTAAGGCTCAATGTTTAACCACCCTGACATGTCTCAATGTTTCTTAATGTTATAGGTGCATATGCGGAAGTACTTAGTGTCCAAGAAAATAGAAAGGGGGAAGGGGAGAAGATGAAGAACTTGGCTGAGTCTATATGGCAAAACCGCAGGATGTCTCTAACTGATGCTCTCGATTCCAACACGAATATAATAGATTCTAGAATTTGCAGACTTCTGTAAATTGGTCCATTTTCTTGGGTACCCTGCCACATACAAGTTCTGGTTGGGCTATACGATATTTGACAAAGAACTTAGATTAATATTGTGCAGATTTAGTTTGTAGTATTGCTTGGAATAGAAATATCTTGCCGCTGACTATGGTATCCATGGTCCGCCAATGTGTGTTCAAGCCTAAAAACCAAGTTTTAATGAGGTAATAATTCACTAAAATTATTGAAGTTTTTGTAGTTCCATTTAACTTTTTGATGTGTTACGTTAGTTATCAAATTATAGTAATAATTTTTTAGTCGATTATGATGCTAATAAATTTTAAGAGTTTTGTATAAGAAAATTGAAAAAAAATAATATTATTTCAATAATTAATTATATGTATAAATAATTATTTTATTGTTATTATAATCAAAATTAATTTTTGTTTGGGCAAGTTTGTTAAAAAAATGATTTGAGAATAAATAGTCTTGTTTGATGTAAAAAAAAAAAAATCAATTCTTAAACATTGTCGTATGCTAGTTTTGTTAATGTAAGGAATTAAATTTATCTCATGTGAATTTTTTATTAGATTAGTGATATAATCTTTTAGTTCTTACATTATTTGAAACAATTGACAAAAAAAAATTTGTTAAAAATAGTTATAAGTTATAATTTTTCAATTTCTTGAAATAACTAATAACTTATAAAAAAAATTGTTTTTAAATAATAAGAATATTTCCAAACAAGATTGGTTTTTTGAAAACATCTTTAAGAGCATGTTTGGGAAAGTTAATTTAGATTATAATTTGTTCTTTAGATTATAAGCTATTTGGAGGAATAAGCTGAAAGCTAGGAAACCTAGACTAAATTTAGAAAAAAAGTTTCTTTTGAAAAAATAAGCTGTTTTTGAAAAATTTAAAAATTTTTAATTTATAATTATTCTTCAATAACTTTTATTTTGAGATGTTTTTACTCTCTTTTGCAGCTGTTTTTAATCTTTTACAGCATAAAAATGTTTTTTTATTGTACTCAAAGAAAATAAGTTACTATCAAATCGATTTTTAAAAGTTTTTTCTAAATAAAAATTTATTACGATTGTAATAATCTATTATACATATAGAATAGTCTATTATACATTTGAAACATCTCTTAATATATAATAGCTAGCAATAGTGGAATTATTGCTCTGTAACTAATTTGAATGACCTCAAAAGTTAGTTCACCGAGTAAAGTTTGTTAGAAGTCAGAATAATTAAAGTTTTCTTCCCAAATAATTAAATTTTAATATATTTGTTATGAATCTAATCTTTAGATTGGCTATGGCTTTATTTTTAAGCCATGCAAAATTGTAGGTATTTAATTTATATCCAGAAAAGAAATGGCCATTTACAATTGAAAATTAAGGATTTAATATGAATTCGAAATTTGAATGATATTGATCTTTGAGGAATAATTAAGAAAAGGGAGAGACATTCATTTGAATTAGAAACGTGAAAATAAAGACTAGGCCCCACTCGGGGTGATTTTGAATTTTTGGTTTTGAAATGTATTTTGAAAACAGAAACCTATTTGATAAAAATGGTTCTGGTTTGGTTTTTTACTCATTTTCGAAATAGTTTTCACTCAATTTTAAAAACAATAAAATTTGGTTTTTAGATTTCTATTTCTGTTTTTATTTAAGATCCATTACTTTCACTTGTCACCATTGACCATTACCTCTGACCGGCCATCACTGATCTTCACCTCTGACCAAAAGTCGTTGACCACTACCTTTGTCCGACAGTTATTGGTCGCGACTTTCGATCGGCGGTCACCGACTGCCACTTCTGACTGTCACCTCCGACTGACGGTCACCTCCGACTGACGGTCACCTTCGACTGGCAGTCACCGGACGCCACCTTCAACCAACGATCACCGGCCGCCACCTCCGATTGGTGGTCACCGATTGCCACCTCCAACTGGCGGTTACGGGCTGCCACCTCCGACTGATGGTCACCAACCACTACCTCCGACTGATGATCATTGGCTACCACCTCTAACTAGCGGTTAGTGGCCGCCACGTTCGACCAGCGATCGCCGACTACCACTCCCGATCACTAGTCACCCAATCGCTATCTCTGACCATCAGTCACCAACTAACACCTCCGATCGTCAATCACTGACCACCACCTTCAATTGCCAATAACCGACCGTCACCTTCAACGACTGTCTTATATTAAAAATTTTAAAACTAAAAACCGAAAACCACTCCAAACAAGGTCTTATGGCATGTATTAGGAGAAAATATTTATTTCTAATATATTGATAAACTAAGTAACTTTTTAAATAGATTTTATTAACAGCTATTGTTGGTATCCTTAGTTTGGGTATTTATGACGATATCTAATCTAGAGGTGTGTATATAATAATGGCTCTATTTGGGTGATTTTCTACCAAAACGTTTTTAAGTTGTTGAAGAATGATGATGATGCTTTTTGGTAACTTCCGTTTATGTTATAATGCGTACACAAACAAGCTTTTAAGTTATCAACCAAAGCTATAATTTTTTATATACCGGTTATAGTTTGGTATAAAAGCATAGGTAAGTGGAACTTTGGCGGCAAAAACGTTAAGTAGAACTGAACATAATAGTATTATTGAATGTCGTAGGTACCGTTCATTTTCAAAGCTTCAAGTGGAGAATACCTTTTTATGGTATAAGGCTACGAACTACTTGCATAAATTTTAGTCCTATACAATCACATAACATTTCTATCCCTTCTCCAATGCTCCCTAGAAAAACAAAATGGTTGGATTTCTTTAAAGTGATAACTCGTTTTAAGGAGTAAAATAAGTAATTACATTAATTGGTTGATAAGAAAATTAATAATTCGTACTATATAAACAAGAATAATTAAATTATGCATGTATTAGAATATTAATAATTGATGATGCTCTCATCCATGACTGAAATTATATATGTTATTCTAGCTTTATGGAAATTAAGTTAAAAAAGAATAATGTTATTTACTCATATTTAGACATCAATTTGAAAAGAATAATGTTATCCTCTCATTTTTGTTTTTACGCTGTGTTGAAGAGCGTTGAAGTCTCAGAAAAGAAGGAATATGTGTGAAAATGATATAATATGCGTTTGGATACGCGTCAGCCTCTTCCGAACTCACGTCGTTGCTTTGCAAACGTGGTTCAGCGAACATAAATTGTGTTTGGATGCATCTTTCCGATGCGATTCAGTGAATCAGAATCATTTTTTCTTCAATATGTTAGAAATAACTAAGAGTTGATATTAATTAATTTTTTTTATTATTTAAAATATAATGATAATTATATTTTATTATATCTTATAATATTTTTATGATTATTTGAATGAGATTACATAAGATTACAATAAGATTGAATCTGTGATGTCTTAGTTTGTGTGTTTAAGATCTTCCTTTGAGCTATATATACTTTTTTTCCTTATTTTAAATCTCATCTATGAAGTTGAAACAAAATAGTTTCATCTTAGTAAAAGGTCTTAAAAAACTTTTTTCTAGTTGATTTTTATCTAAGAGTTTTTTTCTTGTGATACTAAACACTTTGCCTTATCTCTTTAAGAGTGTTGTCCCACCTCTATTTTCTTCCCATCCATCATCCATTTCATTTCATGGTGCTTAGAACCTCAAGGAGAAAAATAAAGGGAAATGCAAAAGTTTTTTGCATCAAGTGGTATCAGAGCCGTAAACCATACAAAACCCATTTTAGGGGTCTCTGTCTATCTTGAAGATTGTAAATTTTCTATTCCATTAAGCAAATTAACACACACATTCTCAATAATAATTCTACAATAATCTACAGAGAGAGTTTCTATGAAGAGCAACCAATTCAAGGTAAACATATTCTCTTTCCCCTATCTTTTATATTTTTTCTCTATTCATACTATAATTATATCTATTGATTTATGGGTTGATTTTATTTTTATTTCCATAAAATGATATAAGAGTCAAATTAAATGTAGAATATAGTTGTTTTTCTATTAGAAAATTAAATTTGAATTGATTTTTTTTTTGTATTTTTAGTGAAATTTTATAATATAATTATAAAAAGTTGAAGGTTTACGCTACTTGTTATTGTTAAAATATAATATATTAAAGTTTCATTCAATTACTCTTACACGGGTAAAGTATGTATTGAAACTTCTCTTTAAGTGTTTTCCCTTTAAAACCTATTTTTCCTTTGAATTCAATTACTGACTAAATTGTTTTTCAAATTACTTGAGAGTTTTCCTTTTATGTTTGACCAATATGAGTAATTTGTGTGGACAACATAAGATGATTTGTGGTAACTTCACTTTTAGAAATGTTAATGGGGTTGCTCATTTTTTATATTTTTGTTTTCTCACAAATACCATATTTATTTAATATTTTAATATTACTGGTATTTTTTAGTATAAAAAAATTTATTAATTAATTAAAGATTAAATTAAAATTTTTTATTCTTATAATCTTGAATTTTGGACCTATTTTCCTTGAGATAATTTTTTACGGTATTTGTATTATGCATTTATACTGTACCATCTTTAATATTAAATTATCATTTATAAATTAATTTTAGTTCATTTTATTAATTATGCATAATCTTAATTCTCCTTCTCTGTGCATAATTTTTTTATTAATTTGCATTATTATAACTCACCTATCGTGGGGTATAGAAATGTGAATTTTGTATATTGATCATATAATATATATGATTAAAATTATGCAAATTTATTGGACAATAGGCATAATTTGTCTTTTTATTTACATAATTGTAATTTCACCTATCATGAATGCTTTATGTAAATTTTGTGATATAATTATTTTTTTATTGCTTTGATGATAATTATACTCTATCGATGTATTGTTGTTAATGTAATTTAGTGTTATAATATGCACTTCTCTTTACTTATTTTAATGATTTTTTTATACCTTATCAATATTAGGATTTTATTGATATAAATTATAGTGCTTTGTAATTTGCTTAAGTATTCTCTTTTAACTAAACTTTTAGAATCGCATAAAGTCTCCGTATTGTTGTGGTGTTAAGGTTATTTCCCTAATTTTATCATGTTTAGGTTATATTTATATGGAACCAAATTTTTTACTGTTATTATCTAGTATGATAAAGAAATAGTTGAATTTTATTTAATTCTCTAGGAATTTTTTGTTATGTCAACTTTTTTTTTGTATCAAGTGAGAATTTTGTATATTAGAATTCTAATTAATATCTTTATAAAATAAATTGTCTTATATAAGATTTTTACCTCAAATGCCAATTAATCATACATGAGCAAAAACAAATTTTCCTGATAAAATTATTTTTTATCACATTATTTGTGATCATGTTGTTAAGATCTCTATTAAAGATTTTATATTAGTCGATTTAGAATATTTTCTTTTACAATAAACTCTCTATTGATGTGCAATATTAATACGCAATTCTTGTAAGGACAATATAACAATCCCAAATTTGAAGAAATTAATTTTTTTCACATCATATTTTGTAATATTTTTTATGGTATTCTTGTAAAAATAATATGCTTTATTTTGGAATATATAGATAAACCTATGTCCATTATAAATTGTTATGAAAGTTAGAGACTATTTATTATTATTTCCTTAATATTTGTAAGAATATGTCTCATATTCTTTCGTTGTGTGTAATCATATTTTATTCTTAATTGTGGGTGAATATTGCTTATTTTCGTTGTGTGTAATCCTATTTTATTCTCAATTGTGTGTGAATATTACTTATTGTAGCACTTGATTTTTTATGATACTTGAGAATTTGCTTATAATCTTATATTCTACTTAAAATTATTAAGAGATCATTTATTTCACTCATGTAACGGAGATCCTCATAAGGGTCAATATTTTTAAATGATTGATTAATATGTGGTTAACTGTGAAACTATTTTACAAGAATTATTTATTCTTATAGATGAATTTGTAAGTGTTATATTCTCTTTTTTTTAACCACTTCTCTCATTAATCTTTTGTTATTCTACTATTCTCTAATAATGAATTCATTAAGTAGAAAATAGTGAATTTTATTCACTTTTATTATTATCATATAAAATTATAATCTCACAATAACTAGAATTTTTAATACTAGTGTACCTTAATGATACACTTAATTTTTCTTTGTATGTATATTAAGGATTAGAAGGAGTATGTAACCTTTATGTCTTGTCTCAACACTTATCTATCTTTATTGTCATATATTCTTGTGCATATTTAATTATAATATGACATATTTTATAGGACTTAACTATTTATTTTTTTCCTATTTTGATTGATATATATAAAATCCATTATATCTTTCTAGACATCTTTAAGAGATGTTAAGGCCATTTAGTTGGCTATTGTACATTAATGCTTTTGACATACAATTATGTATTGTGTATCTTTTATACCCAAATTCCATATTTCAATTGGTCAAAATTTTACAAGTATATAATATTGTATTATGTATAGATAATTATCTATGTATATTGTCATATATTCTTGTGCACATTTAATTATGATACAACATACTTTATAGGACTCGACTATTTATTTTTATCCTATTTTTATTGATATACATAAAATTGTTGTATCTTTGTAGATATCTATAACAGATGTTAAGACCATTTAGTTGGGTATTGCACATTAATTCCTTTGGCATACAACTATGTATTATGCATATTTTTTACCCAAATTTCATATTTCAATTGGTCAAAATTTGACAAGTATATAATCTTGTATTATATCTTGAGACATATCTATTTGTATTGTCATATTTTCTTATGTATATTTAATTATGATATGATGTACTATATAGGTTTTGACTACTTATTTTTGTCCTATTTTGGTTAAGATACATAAAATGCATTGTATCTTTATAGACATCTTTAATAGATGTTCAAGTCATTTTGTTGGGTATTGAACATTAATCTTTTTGACATACAATTCTGTATTGTGCATCTCTTTTACCCAAATTTCATATTTTAATTGGTCAAAATTTTACAAGTATATAATCTTGTATTATGTCTCGAGACTTATCTATTTGTATTGTCATATTTTTTTGTGTATATTTAATTATGATATGAAATACTTTATAAGAATTGACTATTTATTTTTGTTCTATTTTGGTTGAGATACATAAAATATATTGTATCTTAATAGATATCTTTAATAGATGTTAAGGTCATTTTATTAGGTGTTGCATATTAATCCTTTTGGACACAATTATGTATTGTGTATTTCTTTTACCCAAAATTTCACATTTTGGTTGGTCAATATTTATAAGTATATTGTAAATGCAATACTCTTATTGAATATGATTTTCTACTTTGTAAAAGTGCTTATGATGATAATACTCCTATCGAGTACAATTTTGCACTATTAAAATACTTATCTAGCCTATATGTAATTACATTATTGTTGGGCTATGATGAGTACTTAGATGTGAATTATGTTTTCTCAGTTTTTATAAATTTTTTTGCACTGATTAAAGACTTAACTATTAGAGTTTTATAACTCATAGTTTTGTTAAGTTTTGATGTCTTAGATCAGTTGGGGTCTAAAAACTCTTTTATAAGATATGTGTAAAGTAATATTATTTTAGTAACATATCTCTTAGCATTTTTGGGATGCTTAGGACCATTATAGTATCATTTTATTGAACAACATTATTCCATATACTTTATGAGAAATATTTGTTAACATGCACAGTATATATCCCTATCGTATATTATTTTGTAGCTCATATTTCTCTCATTGTTATCTAATATAAGATTTGTCTATAATTGTTATTCTAGTTTAATGATTTGCCTTTAAATTATTGATTAATATCATCCAAGTGAGAGCATGCTGGAAATAATTGTGGATTGATATTAATCAATTATCTTTTATCATTATATGACAATTTAAGATATGATAATAATAATATCTTATAATATCTTTATGATTATTTGAATGAAATTATAGTAAAATTGATTTTGTGATGGGTTGGGTCCATCATAAGAATCCCATTTGAGGGGTCTTACCAACTCTAAGAGATTATAAATTTGTCATCATATTAAACAAATTAACACACACATTCTCTACAATAATCACCTAGAATGTAAGTAGTAAAACTCTAAAAAGTTTTTATTGAACTTATATCTCTTCAATAATTATATAGATAAAGTTTCTGTTTATGAAGAGCAAGACCTTCAATTCATTATATACAAAGTACACAAATTCTCTTTCCTCTATGTTTTATATTTATTCTCTATACATGCTATGGTCTTGTGTCTATTGATATATAGCTAATTTTATTTCCATCAGAATCATCTAGTAGTAGCTTCCATGTTAGTGTTAATTTGATTTTGGTAAATAGGTGTTGATTTTCCTTATTTTTGTATAGCTATTTCACTCAATTTCACCTTAACCACTCAACAATGTTCTAATTTCTCTCATCTAATTGATTCCTATCATCAATATTTTGGTTCCCTAATTTGGCTTAGGGACAAAGGCAAATATACTTTATTTTGCTCAATGATATGACTTCATCAAAGGAGAGGTAAATATTTATTATTTGATTTTTGAAAGGTTGTTGAATGGATTCAATTCCACTTAGTGGTATAGATCCAGGATAGATAAATCTTTTTGTTTTTTCAAAAAAGGCAATATTTATTTGGCTTTAATAAGAACTCAACATGTCACAAGATATGACAATAAGGAGTTACTGAGATTACAGATAAGTTAACATAATCAAGAGCAGCTTACAAGAAACCCCCACAACTGATTATAGGTAAATTAACATAAGTAAGAACTACTTACAAGAACCCCCACATACAGTATACACTAGGATTCCTCCTGACATCTAGAACCATGCATACGACAAATAAAAGAATCTAAGCATTCCTTCTCCATATCCAAGAAATACTTAGAACTGGTTGGGTAGACCACTCCAAAAAAGAAATAAACGAGTTACAGAGCCCCTTGACCCACAACCATGCTCTTTAAATAGATTGTTGCAAAACTTCTTCAACTATGAAGGATTCACCCTTAAATACTATTGCATTCCTTGCAAGCCAAATTCCCGATAGAGTAGCTAGCCAAATTATTCCAAGAACCTCAGCTGAAGGGTTACCATCTGAAATAGGTATCCCCAAGATGCCAATAACTCATTTCCAGATCAGCAGGAAACACAAAAACATGACCTAACCACCTAAAACATTTCATCTAAACAAGGTAGTTAGACTTACATGTGAGGAGAAGGTGACTTATAGACTCTAGTACAAGAAACAAACAAGGTGGATAATGTCAACAGAGGGCATATTGTTTCTCTTTGTCAATTCAACCCTAAAAGGGATTCTGCTCAAAGCTACCTTCCAAGAAAATGTCATCACCTTAGAGGGGCCTTTGACTTCTATAGCCTTCTGAAAAATGGAGAAGCAGCCTTCTAAGAAACTCCATAGACTAAGCAATATGCTTCCTTTACTGAATACTCCCCATAATTACCATGACAAACACCTCATCCCCAGCCGTCCATCACATCTTGCCTCAAATGAACCCCTTCCAGAACACCCTTCAACCACCTCACCCACTCCCTCTCCTAGTTAAATAAATATCTTTTTCTAAGTAAGTCTCTAAACCCAATTATTATTACACCATTCCCCAACATCCAAAATGCATGCTGCTATCTAATTAAACAACGCATACAACCTAAGGAATATAAATTTAAGCCCACCAAACACCTTCCATCTTCCCTCCCAAAATTTAAACACATACCCATCCCCAACTAGGGCTTTACCTCCTCAGAGAACCATTCACCTATCCTCACATCTGCATTTACTTTCAGGATATCATTCAACCATTAAGACTCTTTTTTCCTGTGTGTCACTACCAGATCACTCCTGATAACTTCCCCATATCTAGCCTTCCAAACTTTAATCTAAAGAGACATGTTTCCCTAAAGAATCCTTCAATGACATATCCCAAGTATAACTTTCTTGAATGCCACCACATATTTGATTTCAAGGCCACCTTGACTTTTCTCCTTGTATACCTGCTCCAACACAATTTATTTTCAAACTAGATACTAATTCATAACGCCTTAGAGCACTTTTTGAGAATATAAACATTTTGGAGCTCAGGAGATACCATGAAAATGGTATCATCCGCGTATTGTTGGATTGTAACCTGAAAATTATTTTCACCTATAATGATGCCTGAAAGCAAATTTGCAGTTACTGCCTTCTTAATCAGCCCTCCTAAACCTTCAGCTATAATTAAAAATAAGAAAGGGGCCATAAAGTCACACTGTCTTAATCCTCTTTGCATACAAAACTCCTTCGTAGCATTTTCATTGACTAATATTGAGATTGATGATGAGCAAAGACACCCTTGAATCCATCCAATTCATTTATCCCTAAAACCAAAATGCTTGAACATATAAAGCAAGAAAGGCTAACTTATAGAGTCATCAGCCTTCTCAAAATTAACTTTAAATACCAATAAGAGCTTCTTATGTTGTTTTTCCTCCTGAACCACTTCATTGACTATCACCACACTGTCAAGTGGGTGACTCCCCTTTATGAAAATTGTTCGCGACTCATCAATAATGTTAGACAACATCTTTTGTAACCTGTGAGCTAAAACCTTTGCTATAATTTTATAAATTACTTCAATTAATGAGATAGGCCTATAGTCCCCGAGGCCCCCAGGACAGAATTAAGGAAATAAATAAAGCGTTGGACCCCTTGGAAGCCTTCCATTCTTATGGAGCTCTACCAAGACCTTTCTTATATCTTCCTTTAGCATGTCTCAGAAATGTTTTACAAACTTCATATTATACTCGTCAGGACCAAGTGCTTTTGAACCATCAAACTCTCAAACATTCATTTTAATCTCTTTCTCAGTGACTATCTTTGTTATCTTATTTTAAAGGTTCTTTAACCATATATAATTATTTTTAATATATTATTAACTTAATGATATATATATAAATATATTATTAAAAATAAAATATAACCATATTAAAGATATCAACAATTACCTAAAATCTATTTTGGTAATTACACACTGAGACCATCTTCCAAACAACATTTTATATATAAATCAATTTTCTAGCATATGTATCCAAACAAAACTTATATTTTTTAAAATTACGTTTCCTTAAAATCAATTCTCTAAAATCAATTAACCTCAAGTCAGTTCAACACATGACAATCCAAACAAGCAAGTAGATCAAGGAATTTAGGAAGTTTGGAAAAGTGAAATATGAATAAAAATTGCATTGATTTGGTGCATCCGGGAAATCACCTCTGAAATGAAAGAAATGTCCATTGTTCATATAAAATGACCATGTTGCCTCTCTAGATATGTTCTCGAATGATTAGAACTAATTATCTTGTCACATAAATCCAAGGTGTTAAATTTTTACTATACTTATATTTCTTTTTACTTTACCTAAATATTTTTATCTTTGATTAAATGATTAGTACTAATTATATTTGTTTTTAGTTTACAGTTAAACAAATCATAAATATCTATCATAAATTCATTACCATTTATTATTTTTCTACATGTTAAAATTATTAAATAGTAAAATAAATGAAAAGTTAAGTTTTCATCCGTCTCCTTGAAGGATTGTACCTTATTTACTTCTCATGCTTTGATTCTGGTATTCGCTAATGTAATAAATTATATCGCAGCTTACAAGAAATATGTCCTTGCTCAAAATTAATAAACTGATTAAGCTAAGACATAATTTTGAAGATGCAAATGCTGAAGAGTCATAAGTGAATACATGAGACATGAGGTACTCTTTACACAGTAATGTGAACACGCTGCAGAAAATTTAAATTTGTATATGTAATGGAAATTGGAAAGTAACTATATATTCCTCACTCGACAAAATTGTTGGGTACAAATAAAATCACACATTAATCAAACAAAAAAAGAATACGAATTTATATTCACCAGAACAATTTTATTAATTATGAGATTTTTGAGAAGTAACAAAAGACATATATGTCTTGATTAGTTGGTTTTAAGAATAGATACAAATTTAAAATAAAAATTTTTATCCCTCAAATTCTCTCTTGGCTTCTTATATCTCTCTCTTTGTTGCATAACTTTTGGTAAAAAAACCCAAAGCATTCACAATATCATTGGCATTACTCAACTCAACCCAAGAATATCAATAGGATAAATCTCAAAAGAGATTTTAGGTTACAGAAGATTGCCAAATGACATGGTACTCTGAAAATCCGTTCTTGAAATCATTACAAAAAGAGGTTAAGATTGACTATACATAAGACAACATTTTCGAGCACAGCCAAAAGAATACTCAGAGAGGAAGATTAAGGCCTTTGCCAACATCAACCCCAATCACCTGAAGTATCCCCTTGTTAATTATCTGCAAATATAGCACAATCACAAAATTAGTGACCAAACACGGCAACCAATGCTTATGCTCAAAGGAAGAGTGGTAAGAAAGTGAAATAAAAATAAAACGAGACTCTTGTTATATAAACTCAATTTCAATAATGCCTTAGTTAGCAACCAAACACTTATTAATATGTCATCAATTTTCAAAATAAACACTTCCCACCCCAATATTTCATTAAACTCTTATAATGTTTTTATTCTTACGGGTAAAATAAATTAATTATACCACCACATTTTTATCAATTCAACTTTTTTACTGCATCAATTCAAAATCCTAATGGTTTCAGAACAACTTTTCAAATCAACAAAAGAAAAAATGCACAGTAACTAAGAAAGAACATAAAAAATACAGTACAAAAATAATCAGGATATTTACAAATGAACATATAAAATTGTTAAGTAAAACACAGTATTTAAGAATGCAAAGTAATTAAGAATGAAGATACAAAATACTCACAAACTCAACAACAAAAACTCCAATGATTCCAATCATGCAAGCTCTAGAGTTCCATATTTCTGCAGTCCTAGTGAACCCAAGAAACGGAGGCTTAAATTGAGGCTGTACTTTTGGAATTTCCACCTAAATAAACAACACATGCCCAATTGCTTCATATAGTGAACACCACACAACACAAAGCGATGAAATTTAAATAATCAAAGAGCACATAAATAAGTGGTATGGCATAAGAAGCAAAAGATGGAGAGCATACACCAACAGGGGGCTTGGCTGCTTGGACAACAAAGGAAACTCTCTTCTTGGGTCGATTTAAAGAACGATTTTGAAGCAAAATTAGTTGATGGTTCCGTGAGTTGATTGATGGGGTGCTTCCAGGTAAGAGTGATGATGGCAATGTAGTGGATGAAGTTGCCATGGCGATGCTTTTTGGTTCACACCAAAACCAATCCTTGTCCCTATGCCTTATCTACTTTTTTCTTCTTTTTCTCTTTCCACTTGTTTTTTGTGTGGTTGAGAATGGAACATGGGGGCTTGAGAAAGTGTCCACGTGTAATCACAAGTGTGATTGGGTAGTATCTATGAGTTATGTTTTGCATTTTTATTTGAAAAATTATATATTAATATATAATATGTTATTAAATATTTAGTGAGAAAAGGAAAAAAGAAAAAAATATATAAAAATGATAAAATTCATAATGTAATTGGATGAAAGAGATATCAAAAAATAAAAGATATTGATAAAATATATAAATTAGATAAATATATACATGTATTATTACTTTTTTTATTTTGGGATAGAGATATTCATTATTAGATTTAAATCTTCAAACAATGGTTATAATACTCTTTTTTATCTCTTGTGCTAAAACTTTAAACACATATTTTTAAAAGAAAATGAAACATGAAATGATTGACTCAATTAAAAACATAATTTATTGCTGAAAAAATCTGAGCAAATGAGAATTAACTCTACATCGGTTATTGATAGTAGGTTGTGAACGAGACAAATTTTACAGGGTTGAAATTTCGAAGTAATTACTACTACTTGGTCAATGATTTTGCTTAACCTTAACTCTTTAATGTGAGAGATGTATTGCTTTCGTGTCAATGGCCATTCAAGCTAAAATTTGATTGCTATATATTTTTAGTATAAAGATTTTTATTGACATTTAATTACAACTCTAACATATATAATAAAAAAAATTCTTATAAATAGATGTAAAAAAATGTTTAAAAAAAGGTGAAAGTGTTAAATGGAGAAATCAATTTAATTTTTTAAAAATATAGATAAAAATATGCGTGTAGCTATGAAATTAAATAATGCTTTGCCAAAAAATTTAAGATAAAAAAAATGTAAATATTTTGAGGTTTTACCAAAATTTGTAAACCTTTAGAGTGTGTGAATAGAAAAAGAAGGAATGAAAAAAAAGACGAGAAAATGATAAAAGAAATTTTGAATACTCAATTATCATAGTTTTTTCACCTGCTCAAGGTATCTAAATTTCAAACTCAAATATTATACGTACTTCAAATTTTGTCAATTTTTTTATACTCTCTCTTTCCATATCATTTAAATCTATCTATTACTATTATTATACTATAAAAATGTTATAAACTCACACGTGATGTTTTCTTATTTATTTGATTTTTAATTTTTTATTAGATTCTTAATTCTTACATCCTAGTTCTTTTCTATTTCTTTAATACATGAAACCGGTCAAATAACTAGTTGTTTAAAAAAATTATAGGTATTCTTTAATTTTTTTAAAAAATACTATATAATGTAATTTCACAAAAGAAATTACTGTAAAATTTTAAAAAAAAACTATATGTAATCTCAATAAACTTAAAAAAAAGTAAATTGATAATATGAAAAATAATGAGTGAAACATAGTAATGAAACAAGACACTAAAATCTGTGTATGTTCTCTTCTATTTTGATAATTCATTTCATTTTAGAATATAATACAGAATTAAATAACAAATACACCAATTAAGAATAAGATGGAAAATCAAATACAATGAAAAAGATCATGCATGCATGCACATTTTGTGTCTTCTAATATCAACGACCCCCTGAGAGAAGTGATTCTGCTATTGAAGAAGTATGAGAGATAGGCCTATCCATAGATGAAGGATAAGACATTGGACAGTCATGGAAGTCTTCATGCAGACCAAAAGTTAAGCCAGTGGAAGATAAGCTAAGCAAAGACAAATCTGGCAGAGGCACATCCTTCTCCAAGTATTGCACAACCTGGCGCATGCTTGGCCTAGAATAAGGATCAGAATGTGAGCACAACAAAGCAAGTTTCAATACCAATTCGACTTCATCTGGCCTATAATTTGAGCCCAAGTTTGGATCCCTTGCCTCAAGAATCTCACCTCTTTTCCAACAATTGTACACCCAATCAACCAGAACTTCAGTCCCAGATCCCCCTACTTGCTCTATTGGCCTCCTTCCACAAACAACCTCTAGCATAAATGCACCAAAAGCAAACACATCAGAGCTTGTAGTGGCCTTACCTGTTCTAGTGTGTTCTGGGGCCAGATACCCTAGAGTTCCAACCACATGAGTAGTGTGAGGGTCACTTCCATGATCATACAACCTTGAAAGACCAAAGTCCCCTAATCTGCCATTCAATTCAGCATCAAGTAGCACATTGCTAGCCTTAATGTCTCTGTGGACTACAACTTGCTCCCATTCCTCATGTAGATACAACAGACCTGAAGCAACCCCTTGGGTGATTCTAAATCTTTGGCTCCAATTCAGGGTCACTCTTGGTTTGTTATAGAGATACTTGTCAAGGCTTCCATTTGGCATGTAGTCATAGACCAATAGCAACTCTCCTTTGCGCCTGCAATACCCCAGAAGGGGAACCAAATTCCTGTGCCTTAGACGGCCAATGCTAACAATTTCTGCCACAAATTCCCTCATCCCTTGTCTTGATTCATGGGATACCTTCTTCACTGCAACCTCAATTTTCGAAATCGGCATCACACCTTTGTAGACTCTACCAAAGCCACCACTGCCCAGTAGCTCCTTCTCCCTGAACCCCTTTGTTGCCAGACTAAGATCTTTGTACTTAAACCTATGAGGACCATAGTCTTGCTCCCAATCTTCAAGCAGCTCCGTGAACTTCTTCCTTTTCATGACATGAACCACTGCTAGAGCAACCATGAAAACCAAGCTGAGAGCTATCACAGGCAACCCAACAATGAGAACCTTAGAGGTATCTTTACTACCTAGTCTAGGTAGTTCAGGAAGTTCAGATATTGCAAGTTGTTGAGCCTGGCCATTTACCTTAAAGCTCCAACCCAAAACATAATGAGAACTTAAAATTGACCCAGTTGAAGATGAGAATCCAACATACATGCTACCGTCCAGAATTGGAGAAAGATCTTTGCTCAATGTTAACAAAGGGCTTTCTGGTTTACCAATGTTAATTGGAGCTAAAGTAACATCAATCTGCTTCTTTGGGCCATCATATTCCACCCACAACTGCATTGGGTAGCCACTGATGAGACTCAAATTGTTAAACCCTCCATTGGTGTAATACCCGGCAGCAGCTGATTTAACAGACTTCAATTCGTTGACGTCAATTCCAACATGGTTGTCATTGATATCGCCAAACTCGGTGTTCAGAATGGTATCAAGTTCCACCCCCAAAACACGGTTGCTGTTGTTGCCATTGTTGGTGTCGTCAAACAGGCCAAGGTACTGGCTTGGCAGAGAATTTGCAAGCCCTTTTGTTGGAGCAATCACAAAAACAATCCCATGACCACTCAAAATAGGAAACTCAGATCTTATGGCGAACACAAAACTGGTGGAGAAAGTAGACGCAGTTCCATTTGAGGTGTTCTTGAAAACTATTGGATTTGGGAAGAAAGCGTGACCCTGTTGTTGCTTGGTGTGATTGGTGAGTTTAAGCATGCCATTGGGGGTGAACTCAGCACTGCCATCAAGGTACAAACGAGATGATTGGAACCCATTGTAGGTGAAACTGGTAGCTTCACTGGCTACTACAGTTGCCAGCAAAAACATCACTGTTACAACCTTGAGAGACATGGTTTTCTCTGTTTTGCAATATGCTTCTTCTGCCCAAGGTTTCTTGCTTGTTTCTATGTTTCTTCGAGCGCCCAAAGCGTGTACTGCACATTTGAACTTTCAATTGTGGTCCACGAGGAAAGATCCTGGCACTTTCACTGTAAGGAAAACGAACTTCCTCATAGTTGCGTCTCTAGGCGATAAACGACGAAGTGACCATTCAACATTTGTGATTGCAAAAGATAAAGACTACCAACAAATTTATCTATGCAAAAAAATCGGATACATCACTTTCACTTTGTCCCTTGACGCTATTGTCTTTCAAAATTGAATGTTACTATTTAATTTACTAATAAAGTTATCATGGTACAAAAACAACAACATCAGGGATAAAATTACTATTTTATTAGCCACTTTCTTAGCCAGTGGAAAATTGAGAAATTGTGTTTAAGGAAGGTTCCTAATATCAAAGTTAGCAACTATGGTCAAATGGTACGTGACAAAGAGACGGGTAGGGACCCCTCACTTTGCGGGTGATATAGTACGTTTTTTATTTTGCCAGAAAAAGGGCCAAAGAAGGGGAAAAAGATAAAGAGGAAAAGAGAAAAATAAGGAACAAGAATAAAGCCTGTTTTTAATTCTTGGTTCACAAGTATTCTGTGAGACGAATAAAGTTGGTTCTCACTTTCATGGCGCTGGCTAAAATTTCAAAAGTTTACGCATACATGTTTTTAGGGACCAGGAAACAATAACAAGTAAATTTATATAAACTGTAATAAATTTAAAATTTTAGCATTAACTAGGCACTGTAAAAACATTTAAAAGTTATGCATCTACTAATACTATATCCTTTTTTCATTTTGCATAGAAGTGGCGCGAAAATTTTGAGCTCTTTAAAAAAAATGCAATAATTTGACCTGCCTGTTAATAAATGAAATGTGATATTCCTCTCCATTTCAAGATTAATGTCATTTTACATACTAGAAAATCTAAGATATGATAAAGAGTAATGATTTTAGACCTTAATATTAATATTAAAATAAACAAATAATATTATATTAAAAAATTAAATGGAACAATTTCAAATGAAGTTTAACTAGTGTAACTAGTTTTACATTAATGTTCAATCACAAATATTTATCTATATAATTTTTAAAATATTAATTGATAAAATGAATAAATAAAGTTTTTATACTGTCAATACATACTAATTAAAATTAATATTATTATCATGGATAATAATTAAACTATTTTAAATATAATATTTGTTATGGAACGAAAAGAGTATCAATTATTCATAATAAATGCAAACATTTATTAATTCTCAAAAGAAAGATTTAAAAATTACTGTAATTTTATTTGACTGAAAATAGAAAATAAAAAAATACTTTATCACTCTAGTTTATAATTTCAGTTGTTTTTTCACCTAAATTTATTAAAATTAAGCACGTCATTCCTCAATTTAACATTTTTATTGTAACTTTATCTATACAAGTGATTTAACCATTAAAATTCATGGAACAAAAGGTAGAGTGTATTAAAACTTAGAAGAGTAAACTATCCCATTTTTAAATCCACATCAATGTATCCTCTATCATTTTTACAGTTCTTTTTTTCTTTCCTTGTTTTTTATTCTTTTGATTGTTGACATTAGCTTTACCTGAATGTGATGGGGGAGCTCAGCTTTGTTATTCCACCTGATCTTAGAAATTATGTTCTTTTTCGCTTTAGATTGTATTGGGTGTATTTTTCGTGCTTCTTTTTCATTCAAATTTTGCATTTTTAAATCACTTGTCTCCTGCGCTTTAATTTCCCTTTTCCAGTGACTTGAATTAAAGCATCTATTACAATCTATATATTAAACTTGAATCATGAGCAGTTATGGCATGTATAAGTATGTATGTTTAAGATTGTTTTTTGAAACAATAATTTTTTTTTTTAAATATTACGTATAAGAATTTTTAAAATTTTTCTCTAAAATTTTTTTAGGAAAGAGAATCAGAAAATAATTAATTTTTTGCTTTTTTTTTTCAAGAAACAACTTATAACTAGTCCTCAAAAAATCTTTTTTTTAAGTTAATTTTTTAAAAATAATTTTAAAAATATTTTTTTAAGCACAAACAAACTTATATTTTAAGTTTATTTGGCTTAACAAAAAGGTTACTTTAAGTCTTTAAGTATTTTTTATCTTTCTAATTTTAATCATTTCAATAATTACTAAATATACATAACTCACATATAATTACATTATTTATAAATTTATTAATTCTCAGTTTGCTCTCTTTCCACCACCCTAAGTGATTAATGTATTTTTCATTTAATTAATTATTTACATAATTTAGTCCCTTATTGAAGTTGAATGTTAAAATTTCTAAATTTTTCTTGCATTTTATTCACAAAAGTCATCTCCCCTGATATGCCAAAAATGTGAGTAATTTGTGTTTCTTGCATCACATGAAATATATCTTTTTTAAAAGAAATTGAGTATTTAACAAAATCATTTTTCAAAAAATACGACTTACGATAATAATTAACACAAATATATAAATACATTCCAAACTAAATCTTTGAAATCAAGGATATTAAGTTAAATATAGAATTGAAAAATATTTTACTATTAGCTCTTGAAAAAAAAAATCATCATTAAAAAAATTTAGTTCAAATTAGAAGAATGATAATATTCACATTAAAGTTGTAACTAATTTGTTCTATTGTAAACACATTATAATTTAAATAAGTAACTTTTTTTTAAAATGATTAGATTTAAAATTTTTAGAAATAATATAAAAGTATAATTATTTTACAATATTTTAAAATATATATTACATACAATTATTTATTTTCATAACAGTATTTATTTTATCATTTTAACTAATCGTACTTATTTTTTATTTTCGCTCTATTTTTTATATGCATCTTGTTGTACTAAGAAATTGTGTAAATGCAATTTCTCAAGTGCAAAAAAACTAGTATATATTTCATTCTCTTTAAACGTAGTTTTTCAACTCGACACCAAAAAATATCGTAGATTTTCAACCACAAGGCATAAGGCTATGGACTTGCAGGTGCCAGGGCTAAATGAAATGGGCTCTTACTGACAATGACCCTCACTTATGGTATGGAGAAATTTCTATTTCCACCCCGTCTTTACACTAATCCCCTCCCCTTCTTATATCATTCTTCTTATTGTTGAACTCGGGCAGGATGTTGATAGGAAAAAGGAAATGCCTTTTTTACCAACTCCATTGAGGCATTATCTTTTTTACCCCCTATTTTCTTCTTGTACTTCCCAAAAATGAAACTTGACCAAATTATCCTTTTGAAGTGTTTATGATGTTAACTTTTCTCTCTTCACATTTTTTGTTGGTCACTATTTTGAAATTTTTCTATATGCACACTAGGGATGGCAATCCGGTGGGGAGGGGTGAGTGCGGATTTGCCTGTCCAATTTCCATTCTCGGAAAGTGCAAAATAGGTTCACGTATAAAAAGAATGGATATGAAATTTTAATCTTCATCCCCGTCCACATCGAGTATTTTTGGATATACTTGCGAGAACCCATTATACTATTTTTTATAATTTAAATTTACTTATTTATTACTAAAAGAATTATATATGTTAAGTTATTAATTATATTTTAATTTAAAAATTATATAAAAATAATTAATAACAAGAAATTATAAATTAAATTTTAAGAACTAAAATTTTTAGTTAAATATATAACTAAAATTATAATTATTAAAATTATAACATGGTGTGTATGAGTTCGGGTACAGGGCAAGTAGGCACGTACTCCGTACATGTACGTGGTCATCACATCAGGTAATATCATATTCATACTCATACTTGGTCAAAGCTGGTAATACTCGTCAAAATTGAGACGAGTTTGGAACAGTATCCATGGGTATGAGTATTTTTGTCATCCCTAACGTGCACCCGTTGAAGGCTTCTTTTGTGACAGTCGCATTAACATCCACCCATTTTGTTAGTCACTATTTACGTTCACCCTTTTTTTCTTACATGTTGTTAGGTGTGAACACAAGTAAGGTTTAGAAAAATCTAAGATTTAATCCAATTATGACATATCGAATTGGATTGGGTTGAGTTTTCGTTTTTTTTATTAAACTCAATTCAAACTTATTCGTCGTTGAACATGTTGGATTGGTTTGGCTTAATTGGATCATATTTTTTTTTTTAAAAAAAATAAAAATATTGAATGTTTAAAATATTTTTTATTTTTTTCTTAACTTTTTAAGGATTTTTTAAGAATAAACTATATCACTATTATAACATAAAAATAAATAATAAATTATATTTTACAAAATTTACATATTAAAACTAAAACAAATTGAAATCAACATATAACTAAATTATCAAATAATAATATCTAAAGAAGCATTTAATGGTGTTGATTGCATTGTTTATTAAAAATAACAAGTGTTTAATCATTATTACTTTTAATAATAATGCAATTAATACTGTTAAATTGAACCATACCATAATTATTAAATCTGACTTTATTATTTTTAATAAAAGATCACCTTATTACTCTTAATAAATAATGCAATCAACACCATTAAATTTAATCTACGATTATTATTAATTTTTAATTTTTCTTATTTCTCATGATAATTTTTCTCTTACTTGATATGTCATATATATATATATATATATATATATATATATATTACACTAACATTAAATCACAACTATTTATTTATGATAAGTTTGTTAACTTTACCAATTAAAAATTCATGAAAATAGAGAGTTGTGACTGAATATCAGTATAAAACTCTTTTACATTGTCAAATTATATTAATTAAAACTCTATGCATATATTACTTTGCCTAAAAACACAAAACTATAGTGTTCATTAATTAGGTTGAATGATCCAACAACCAAAACCAATAAAAACATATTGGATTGAGTTTTATACCAATGGCTTGAAATCAATTCAACCCAATCAAACTCAATTACTTATCAGTTGGGTGAAGAGTTTTGAATTTTTAATCTGATATCCAAACAAACTAAATTTGATAAATAATAATAATAATAATTAAAAATACAAAATTCTAAAATACAATAATTGTATTATATATTATGGTTATCCCATATTTTTCACTATTTTTTTTAATTTTATTTTGGATACTATTTTTTGGATTAATATCAATATATTTTAGGCTTAATTAACTTTTTGGTGCCAATATTTTTTTCGTTTTGATTTTGATCAGGTTGATTATTTTTTTTAATATCTTTTAATTTTTTTTGCAAACAATTTTTTCTATTAACAAAAAATTATTAAACAATGACATGACTAACACATTGTAGGTCTTTATTTTGATATTATAGGTTTAGGAGGTTGTTGGTGAGAAAAAGGAAAAAAAAAATAGAGACGATAACAATGAAAATGCTTCAAAATCTTTTCTTTTAAAAAATTAATAATAAAGGAAAGTACATCTAACACTTATTTTGCAAAGTTTAAAAAATATTAAAAAAATATTTAAACAAGTACCAAATTAAAGTGACAAAAATATTGGGAAAAAAAGTTAATTAAACATGTATTTTATATTAGGTTATGCTTTATAAATTGAATTTTTTACCAACACATTGTCTATTTTTAATTTTTATTTATTTTTAGTTTAATGTTTTAATTATAGTTATAACTTTTTATTCAGTTTTACTTTACAACAATTATATTGTCCAACATTTAAGAGATTATTTTAAAATATCTAACAAAAAATATTTTAAAATATATATTTTCTGCAATAAAAAATATTTTTTAAATCATTTAATTTAATTGACCTAACATTACTCAATCTATTCTTAAGAGAGTTTGGTTAGATTTAAAGAAACTACCCAACTCAATACACATTTTAATTAAATTGAGTGATATATTTGATCAACCTAAGGAATACTTTGAATAAAATATAAAAGAACCATGGGCTCTGTGTTTGTTTCCCACCCCTCGTCAGTTTTTTCTTTAATGCATCAATGACAAGAGCATATTTTTCTTCTTTATTTCAGACAACTGATTTGACAGCAAAAACTTTTGTATAATCTCACATAAGATTAAAAAAAATATGAAAAGATGGCATGTACACCTTAAAGAAAAGTTTATGATAACTTAGAATTAAATCAAGAATATAACCGAGTTTTGGACTTTTGAATTGGTAATAAAAAATTATATTTTAAATTACCTAATCTATCTTGAATACATTTTTCATTTCGAAACATGAAAATAATTCAGCGTTTTCAATTATTTGCAAAATCATTAAAAAAATTAAAAACATTTCAATAACACTAAAATTAATTAAACAAAAAAAATGTCCTCCATTGATTTCATAATGCTTAAAGGGTTAACAAACCAAATGTAGAGTTTAGAATACATGGAGAAATAAAAAAGGTACAACATCTGCATGATTGTGGAGACTGTAGATATGACACCATGGTTGTAGAGTTTTGACAGAAGATATCATGGTTTAAATGATAAAGAATGCTAATGAAGACTTTTTTTAGGTTGTTGGAAGGAAATTATGTTCTCTAGGAGAAAAAAGATAAGTGGTGCTCATGTGAAAAATATTTTACACATTCAACATATAAGGCAATATGTGATCTCTTGTTTTCTTATCAACGGAATGAAATTCTATTTCTTGTGTGGGGCTTGAAAGTGCCACTAAAAGTTGTTTTCATTTGGAGGGCTTTACAAAATAAACTACTATGTGTGGACAATTTGAGAAGTTTGTGTGTGTGGGGATAGAAAAGGATTTGAATCACATATTATTCTCATAGTATTTCTCAGGCTGTATTTGGAATTTCTTTTTATAAAAAATGTCACTTCCAAGTGGTCTTCTTAATATAGTTAAACATATCTTGGGTTCAAAGAAAGCTTGCAATATATGGAAAATGTTGTGGTTTGCAACAATTTGGGTAATCTAGAATAGTAAGAAAATGTAATGATTCCAGGGGATCAAACTACTACCCAAGGCAATTCAGCAAGTACTCTTTTATAGTTGGTAGGTCTTAGCTCACTATGCATAAAGAAATTTTTCATATTTAAGTGTTGAGTTGAGCTCTAACTTTCAGGGTTTACATTTATGATGGGTAATTAGTGTTGATGTGAATAGGAACGACATTGCATGTTTTTATTGATGTTGGTCTCATGAATTTAAATGTTGGCTATTAAGAAACAACAAGGAATTAATTGAGTTATGACAAGGTTTTGACTACATGTTAATTCTGATTCATTATGTTTTAGTGTTTTGTTTTTACATTAAGTGTTAAAAGTTTCATTTCATTCTTTATGTTTTTTGAAATTTTCATTTTGCTCCTTTATAAAAAAAAATCATATTTGTAACTTCATCTTCTTTTATTCAATCTATGTGAAGGTTCACCTCTACATACGTTTGTGTTACTGGAAAAATTATTATGCACAACTATAGTAGTTGCTATGTTGAAGATGACTTGTGTCGGAAGAAGTGGTGGATGTGATTTGAAAAAATTAATAGGATTTAAATAAAGATAGTAACATTTTTATTTGCTACTATTTTAATTTATCTATTTAAAAATTTTAAAATTATTGAAAACTAACAAATTACAAAAAATGGACTAAAATTAAACTTTAGAAAACATAAAAAGACATAACAAAACATTTAAAATTTAATGTACCAAAATGAAAAAATATTAAAACATAATGAACAAAAGTTAACACATTTAGCTAAAGGTTTTCTATTAATAATTTTAAATAGCTTATTTATAGTTAGTTTCTTATAGTGTGTCATTTCATATTTGTGTCAATATTGTGGCGAAAAATATTAAATAACTTTGTCTTGAGTTATAGAGAACTAGAGATGGTTCTTTGTAACTTTGATATTTGGAGAAGTCGTGTTATTCACAGATATGTGACGTAGGACATATACCTGTGACTTCCTGGAGTGTTTTTGTTGGATTGTGTCATCCACAACTATGTGGAGTTACAAACAAAGGTATGATTTCTTGCCAAGAGTGTGTTCCTAGTGTTGCCTCGCCCACAACTTTTGGGAAATGACATAAAGGAGTGGTGAATTTTTTTAGTTTATACCATCTTTTGATGAGTCATTCACCCACAAGTCAGTTTTGGTACAACAGTGTGGTGTATGTGTTAGCAATTGAGCTTTTTCTCTAGCTGCATCATCCACAGTGGTATGGGAATTATCATAGAGGTGTGGTGAGTAATATTTCGTAACTTCTACTTCTTGATAAAACAACCACAAAGGTGTAAGTTTTTGTAAAAAAATGGTTGTGTTTCTACAAAATGATATTTTTTCCCTAACGTGTCTCCCATAAAAGTGTGGGTATCGCCATAGAGGTATGGTGAGTGCTCCAGATTTGTCTACTACTTGCGTATTGGTCACAAATGTATGAGTTTTTGCACAATGGTGTAATGCATGCTACATAATTACAATTTATACTTGTTTTCAAAGTTTGGTTTGAAAAAAAGATGGGATACATAAACATGTATTCGTACATGATACTTTTGTACCCTATTAATATATTTACTTTATTTTGCCCCACTATAAAAACTACCTACCTTATCAAATACACACGAAATGAAGTTCTTTTGGATAAGAAGACCTTTGGCATAGTGTGACATAATTTCTTCTCTTTCAAGAAGAAAGGAGATTGACCATACCTCTTGCTGATGGGAATGAGAAGTTTAAAAGAAGAGAGAGAGATAGAGAGAGTTAAATGTTTTAGGTGGTAGGAAAATACATATCTCTTTCTTAATTATCAATTTCTTTAGGTGATAGGAAAATAAGCAAACTGCATGTGATTTGAATCCTTTTATGTCATCAATCTCAAAGAAATAAAAGAGAATTAAATAAAACACAACAAAACAAAAGCCAAAGGTTATTCTAATTTAATCAATTATGTTAGTTACGGTACCCGTCACCCCACCACACTCACCTCAACACCCAACATACTTGTCACCCAAAATACTCACCTTAGCACCTAACATACTTGGTACCCTATATACCCACACCCTGAAGGTCCATCATCTTAAAAAAGGTAACTAGGATGAAACCCTTATAAAGACAACTATAAAGGGATATCTAAACTCATTTCTAGGTATACAATTCTAGTCATTCTCAACCACTCTCTTTCTTATTCCGATATTGAATTGAGTATCGAAGTCTTTTTTGTAGGTATTCACCTATCATCATGAAACCCTTGGTGTCCAAGACTTGAGATATCACAAGTTCTACCAAACTCAGTAACAACAATTACATTATCTTGAATTCAATTGTATTAGTAGAAACTTTTTAGTAAAATAAAAAAAATAAAATAGAATAAATTTATGTATAAAATATTTGTAATATAAAAAGATATTTACTTCAGTGATATACATTTGTTAAAATTAACGTATTCTTAACCTATATTACAACTAATAACAGTAAATAAAATAACTAATAATTAATTCTAAACAATATTGCATGTACTATATAACTAGATATCATTAGTTAGGTATTTCTCTCTAAGCAGTGACATTTTGGGTTGGATAACCCTAAGGATGCTGCGAACTTGAGTTTTTGTGTGTGCGAGAATTTGAGGTTATTGAAGCATAAATATTTCTTAAAAATAATTAAATACATTATTATATAAAATACAAATTTAAATAATTGGTAATGGTTGCAATCACTTTAATTTTCATAATTATTTATTTTTATGAGTAAAAATATAATAAAAAATTTAGCAACATTTTGACATAAAAAATATTAAGCTAAACTCATCGATAAAAATAATATAAAAAATATATAAAAATTAAAACACCTTATTTAATCAATTAAGCTAAACTCATCGATAAAAATAATAATCAGAAACGTGATATTTATTTTCATAACAAAATCTGTTATAATAATATAGGAGTAATTAATTAATAAATCTTCTATCATCCTCTGTACAAACAGGTGGTCACTTAAGTTAATTAATTAAAAAAAATATTACTATATTCTAATTTATTTTAGACTTACATATCTAGAAAACCTGCTTAGAGAATCAATCTTAAAAGTTAGAATGGCAAATTGGTTTGTAAATTTTCAAAGTGATCCCTATTCCTTCTCAAGCTTCACATTTTTTAAATTTGAATTACATTCAAATATTGTGGTTTGACAAGAATGGAAAATATAATAAGTCATTTTTGTACTTTTTTGTTTTTTAACAGCAAAATTATATTCTATTATAGGAAGCTGAAACACAACGTTTCAACATGATGTACAAATAGTATAGTATTACAATACCCATACAACCTATAAATCTATTTTATATTCAACATAGATAATCTCGGTTGGAAGCACCAGTCAGAAAATACTCACCCTGCCTTAAAACCAAAAGAGTACAACAACCATTTCCAAGAAAACATTTTTATGGACATTAACATATCAAGGGATTCGGCATTGGTCCTTTGAAAAATAACTTCATTCCTTGATAGCCAAATAATCCAACATACTGAAGTCCAGAAGACATACCTGTACTTTTCCTTCCTCGTTCCCACCACCCAGGCAGAGGATAATAGGAACAATTGATTCAGATCCTCCGGCAGTGGTGTTTGTACCCCTACCCAGCTGAGAACTTTATACCACAACCTTTGAATAATCGGGCATTTTAAAAACAAATGATCCTTAGTCTCTATCCCATTATTACAAAACACACAGACAGAATTGAGCACCGGTTCCTGAATCCCCCTCTTTAGCAGGTTTTCAACAGTGGGTAATCTGTCCCTTAGCAATCTCCAGGAGAACAACAATACCTTTGACGACAGCTTTTGCTTCCACAGCCTACGTAGATCCTGGGAGTCAACAAAATTGATTCCTATATCAGATACTTCTTGATTCAACACCTTATATCCTTCGGCCACTGAATATCCCCCCCTCTCCTGAATTCCATCCCCACACATCTAAATCCCACTCGACCAATACAACTTCGCTTACCGCCTCCTGTAAAGCCAGAAGCAATTGCTCCTCCCAGACGAACAACTCCCTCCGCCATACCCATTTCCATGATGAAAGATGGCCTCATGTATCTCGCTTGTCTTTAATAGTAGTAAACTTATCCTCTGCCAAAGCATTCAATCTAGGGAAAAGTTCACTGAAAGCTGTCGCTCCCAACCACCTCTGCTCCCAGAATAACGTCCCCCCTCCAGACCTGACTAACCTGTTAACTCGCGTGTTGAACCATCCAAGCAAGGTCGCATTTGGTCCATCAATGGCCCATATGTCTTTCCACCACTGCGATGTTTGGCCAAATGACGTGGGCCTCACCACAAACCCCTCTACCTTCCTGTACCGACTTCTCAACAAAGGTCCCCAAATAGCCTCCTCATCTGTTAATATTCGCCACCTCCATTTTGCCAGCAAGCTTAAATTGAATTTCTCCAAACACTTCACTCCTAGCCCACCCTCATCTTTTGGTCTACATACTTTTTCCCATTTCACCCATGCAATTTTTGACTGACTATCATTACCGCCCCATAAGAAAGTACGTTGCATCCTCTTGAGTGTCTTCAGCACTGACTTAGGGGCCTTATAAAATGATAACAAGTACAGAGGAAGTAAAGTTAACACAGAGTTCAATAATACCAACCTCCCAGCAAAAGTCATGTTCCTTGCCTTCCACCCTGACAACCGCCTATTGAACTGATCAATAACTGGCTTCCAAAGTTGTTCCCTCTTAGGGTTGACTCCCACCGGTATCCCTAAGAATTTGAACGGTAATGATCCATCATTACAGTTTAGCACTCCAGAGGCCGCCAAAGTGAAGGATTCCGACACATTTAGACCATAGAAACTGCTCTTACTAAAATTTACCTTTAATCCTGACACCATTTTAAACCCCCTTAGAATTACCTTCAATTGCCATACCGATTGCAAGTCCGCTTCACCCATCATTATGACATCATCCGCACACTGTAGCACTGAATACTTAACATCCTCTTGCACCATTAGTTCTTTGTACAGACCTTTTTGGATTGTTGTTGTATACAGTGCTGGTAGTGCTTCGGCCACTATCAAAAACAGGAAAGGCGATAGCGGGTCTCCCTGCTTCAACCCTCTCGCTGGTTTAAACTCTGGAGTCGGACATCCGTTTACTAGAATTGACACATAGCTATTCCGGACTATAGCACTCATCCACAATCTCCATCTCCTTCCAAACCCCATTCTACCCAGCATATAATCCAGAAAATTCCAGTTGACCGAGTCGTAAGCCTTCTCAAAATCCACCTTGAACAAGAATCACGGATGTTGTCTCCTTTTTGCCCAGTCCAGAAGCTCATTTGCCACGACTACTCCATCCAAGATTGATCTACCAGACAGAAAAGCCGTCTGAGAGGTCGATATTAAACCCACCAATACTTTTTTCAACCTCTCAGAAAGTATCTTCGAGATAATCTTTTGCACACTCGATATTAGAGCGATAGGCCGGTACTGGCTTAAACCTGCTGGTCGGGCCACCTTTGGAATGAGAGCAATAAAAGAAGAGCTTACCCCTCTCGGTAAAATCCCAGACCCATGAAACTCCTGTACTGCCTTAACCACATCTGCCCCAATGACTTCCCAACATGATCTATAAAAATTCATTCCAAAACCATCGGGCCCGGGGCTTTTCCCTCCTTCACATGCCCACACCGCCGCCTTAATCTCCTCCTCTAGAAAAGGCTCCTCCAACTCCTGCCTTTGCTGTTCTGATATCTGAGCAATAGGCACTCCGTCTATGGTTGGTCGATCCTGCCATCTCTCCTGGAAATTTCCTGAAAAGTGTTCTAATACTTTGGCTCTTATATCAGACACACTCTCCAACCACCCCGAATCCGATTGGACTGCCAACAAGGAGTTTGCCTGACATCTTGACTTAAAACAATTATGGAAGTACCTGGAATTATTGTCTCCATTGATAGCCCATTTCACCCTTGATTTCTGTGCCAATGCATGTTCCATGACCCTTGCTTTGGACCAGTATTCTGTCAGGAGGTCCTGCCTGGCTCTATTATCCACCTGTACACCTGCCAGTAACTGTTGGTCAACCTCTTCCATCCCCCGAACCCGTTCGGCCAGAAAGTTGATATCTTTTTTCCACACGTCTTCAGACCACTTTTTTATGTCTACTTTAATGGCCTTTAACTTCCTTGCCAACTGATACATCTGCCATCCTGAAACCTGAACCATATTCCACCTTTCTGCTATCAACTTTCCAAAGGATGCCTGTTCCAACCAATAATCAAAAAACTTGAATGGCTTAGGTCCCCAATTCTGCTTATTATCGATGGTGCTGATCCAGCAATGGTCAAAGAACTCCCTCGAGCCTACCCTCTGTGCAGTAATTCCCCACTCGTCCATCAGCACGGGTGAGAAAAGGAACCTGTCTAATCTGCTTGTTGACTGCCCATCTGGTGAAATCCATGTGACTCCTTTTCCAATGACTGGAATGTCTACCAGTCCCATCTGATGAATGAAGAATTCAAATTCCTCCATCTCCCTCCTCGAATGGTAGGCCGATCTTCCTATCACTTCACTCCTTCCGGTGACCGCATTAAAATCGCCTCCAACCACCCATCTTACATTTGGGACCCCTTTTGTAGTCATCATTAAGTCGGTCCATATCTTTCCCTTTCCTTCCAATGTGCATGGAGCATAAACGTTGACCACACAGTTGACCGCGTCTAAAGTCTTCCCTTTAAAGGCTACACCTAAAAAACCCTCCCCTTGGATTTGCCACACCACCTCTAGCAGCTCTTTCCTCCAAATTGTGACACAACCCCCACTCAGCCCCATTGATGGGAGTATTCTCCAATCGCATTCATCTGTCCCCCAAACCTCCTTTATCTCCCAGTCCATCAAATTAGAGCATTTTGTTTCCTGAAACAAACATATGTCGATTTGATTCTCTACTACCATCCTCTTGATTCGCCTCCTTTTCACCCGCTCCCTAAAACCCCTCACATTCAGTGATAGAAGCTTCATTTAGACTACCCCTTGTTCCCTCATCCCCCTCTTTTCCTTTTCCGCCTTATCTCTGTCTTCCATTTTTCGTAATTCTGCTATATATACCGCATCAGATTGCTCCCTAGTAATACCTATTACTTTCATTGCTGCCCACATTTTTTCCATTTCACTACCTTCTCCTCCTTGCTTTTGGCTTGATTGCTCCTCGTCTCCCTCCCAATTACACAATTGGAGGTCGCTCCCATCTATACTATGCCTTCGAACCTGCCTCCAAGTACTAATCATCTGCCTGTTCCCCTTCCCTCCCCATGACATTTCTTTCTCCCCCACCCACTCCCATTGCTTGCAATTGTAAATCTTTGTAGCACTTGACTCTGCCTTGTGACTATCAACTGTACCGTTTTTTAACTGTGACTCGTCTTTGGCACTATCTTTTTTCCGGATACTTTCATCATTCACCTGTAATCTTCTTAGCTTCGGATTAGGATGAGTTTGTTGAACATTGGAGATGCTTATGTGACGATCATATCCTGCCAGTCCATTGCCCGAAAATATTTTAATTCCTTCAAACCGTGTCGAAATTTCCTCCGAATCCAATTCCGAAACATTTTTGTACTTGTCTTTATCTTTTGAGTGCGTGTTGATGGGACAACTCTTTTTAAAGAAGTGAGTGTTTTGGTAATAGTTAAAATAATCCACACTAACTTTTCTCAAACTCAGCAATAAGGTTAAAAACAGGAGTTAACGGATGAAAAACATCTGGTGACTACTGAATCAAGTCTAGAGTTAGAGAGGAAAAGTTATGCTGGTAGGCTTGTAGAACGTTAAAATGGTCATTTAAGATATTTTAAGTGGATTTGATTGTTAAAATGTAGCTTTATTTTTTTAAGCATTAACTTGAACCAAATAGAAATAGTGTTCTTTTAATTATAAAATGTCACTAATACAAAAAATTCACTTAATTACATAAAAGAAAGGAGTTTTAATTAAGTATAAAATAAGAATAGAATTATTTTTTCTTTTTTTCCATTCCATTAAAGTAAGCATGGTATATCATTAAATTTTTTCTTCCATGTTTGTTTGGTGCAAAATACAACACAATAGATTTTAAAATAATTATTTTTATCTATATTATATTTTGAAATCCTACTCTTTTTACTTATTTGTATGCAATTTATAATACCTTTTGATTTCGATTGTGCTTATCTTTGAACAAACATGTGATGTACTTTTTCTTTCAGTATGTCTTTTACACTTCTATAGTTTATACTACATTGATTTGGATGAATATTTGATACATTTGATTTTTTAGTGCACTTCTCATACCTATGTGGTAATATCCACACTTATATGGGTAAATCTCAAGTGCACTATCTCTTCTATCTTGTCTTTCACTCTATGTAAAAATAGTCACATTGCTATGATGCATGTAATAATAATTTCAATTGTTTGACATTATATTTAATTAAGCTTACACAACAATAGGTTATTTAATAGATACTTTTAGAAAAAAATAAAGATTCTTTTAGAGTACTTAACAAAAGACGTGAAAGAAATTTCTAAAAGGTAGACAACAAAAAGATTAACAATCAATGTATAGAAAAGAAACAAATATCAAACTGATATATAATCCTAAAATATAATTAGAATAATTTAGTAAAGTCAAATAAATTTATTGATTGATTTTCTCTTCCTTTAAAACTTTTCCAATATTAAAAGGAAGCTAAAATTAGGTGAAAATGGATTTTGTTCCATCTCCATTTTGCAGCATCTCCCTCTTAAAAATTTAACATACAAAACTTTTTTTTTAAGAATCCCTCTCCTCTCTCCCCTCTATATCCCTTGAACCAAACATGGTATTAAGTTAAAAGTTCTTAAAAAAAATTATCATTTTTATTGTCTAGTAAAAATATATATCTATAAAAATTACATTATTAGAAAATATTCTCCTTAAAATATAAATACAAATAAGGTTGATAAACCAATCCGAATAAATCAGGTTGACTGGTTGACTCACTTTCATGGGAAACCTTAAGAATGTGCTTCATCACGTCTTTTTTTTATTATTATTGTCAGTTTATTTATAGGGTTGATAAAACAAAGGGGTATACTAATATAATATTGATAAACCTTAGAAAAATCCCTTTACTCTTTATAGTTTATATTATTATTAAATACTTCTAATGTTTTATATTTATGATTGCGACTGTAATATTGTCCTGCTTTAAAAGTTCCCATCTATTATCACATCGCACCAAATGTAACTACATCTGTGATAAACTACTCCCACAGTTGCAATTTAAAACACACTAATAATACTTATCCATTCATATTCCATAAGACACACCATGCATAATTAAGCAAAAAAAAAAAATACTAATTCTAAAAGTTTTATCTAAAACAATATTGAAGCAAATGCAAAATCCCAGATGATATTTAATTATTTACCCATATATTTGGATATCAACATGCAACTATTATCTAATTGGTTTTTTATAAAAAAAAAAATATTCACTAATAATATAAATCCTTAAATTGAGCTGTACCAAGTCAATACTCAGCACAATTGGTATACACCAAAAGATATTTAAACAAATACTGTAGAGAGACCAAAAAGCCCAAAAGTTAAAGGAATACACCACCCAACACAGAGACATAAAACCACATCCCCTATTCCCCTGCAACAGTGGTCTCCTCTGAATTCCTCCTAAAACAACAAAAAAAGAGAAAACCAATTTAACTAAGGACATTGTCTACCAACCAAAAGATGAAAAGAATACCCGGCAGTGTTTTGCAACTTCAATTGAAAAAGAATAAAACCATTCAAATTATGTAGTTACTCCAAGTAAACCCCAATTGCAATTTAGACTAGGTTGATAATATGTATCCATTCACAAGACACAAAAAATGTAAGATACTACAGTTCATAATACATGCATGTAGAATAATAGGATATATTTTACATTTAAATTATATTAAGTTTGTAATACAAAATTTTTAAACATACTTGTTAGTAAGTTGTTAAATCATAAAATTTTTTGTTGTCATCAAGAAGAGAAGAGTACTTTAAGTGTGTTTTCTATCGGACTATTAACTTTTCTCCAATAATGTAAAGATCTTACAGGTATCTACACCGAGACCAACTTCTGTTTTTCAAACTCTTTTAAAAAATGAAATTAAAATAAAATGCTTAAAAATTATATATAAACAAATATAAGAGATAGTAATAAGATTTGTCCATTTTTGTACAATAGAAAGTCATACTCCCACAATAAACATCTTCTTTTTCTAAAATTAAGAAACTAGTAAAATATTTTATTTTATTTTTTAAATAAAACCAATATCAAATATGTATCTTTAAGGGATTGCATTTTTTATTTATCAGTATAAACAACACTAGTCAAGTCTAATACTTTAATCATATATTTTGTATCAATTACTTTCTATAATTTGAAATTAAAATAAAAACATTTCAAATAATTTATATTATATATACTTTAAGTTTTAGCAAAGAATATAATAATATTTTACTTTAAATTATTTTAATTTGATTAAATTAAATACTCTTATTTAATCATCAAATATTAAAATAATTCCTTTAACAGATATTAAAACACTCATTTTGTGTGTAATCCTGTAAGTTCAATACTAAGTTGATAATAAACTAATCAAACTAATATATTAATCAAGGTAGGCATATAGCAACAATACTCCTTAATATACAGATAATATAAAGTAATATTTTACTTTTAAGAACTTAGAAGAACATATAATATTTTTCTTCTATTGTTATAGTTTTTAGTTAACTTTAGAATATGACATTATCGTCAAAACTCCATTAAGTTAACCTATCATGACCGACTTAAGAAATTATTTCTTCTTTCAATCAATTTTCCTGGCCATGATAATATTTTATTATTAGAGCTCAAACTCATTATCAAGAGTTGATGAATTCCTTCTTAATTTATCATTAATTCTATAAGCATTTGATCATATCTAATATTCATTCAACTAGTATCTTAAAACATTAGGTGTCCAAAATTAAAATATGATTTCTGCTTGAGAAATTTCTATTAACGAATGAGGTAATGTAAACCATTAGAAATTCTCAATTGAGTCATTTCAAATTATCATACTCACATATGCATTATCTATATATGTGATTAATAGATGAGATCTATTAATCTTTATCCTATAAAGACATTCACATATATATTGATCTATCTGAATTTATTGATGTCCCATATACAATAATCTTATGATCAAGAACAATTTAGATTAAAATAATAACAAATTTTTATTTCTCATTATCATAATTTCTATTATGAAAACATATTTATAATTTTAATCAAGTACTTTATTTATGAAAATAATAATACTCTATCCATTTAAATTATGAAAATAATAATACTCTATCCATTTAAATATGATTACACGATGAATTGCATCGTGAGCATATTTAATTATTGTACATAAAAAAATGCAGAAGCAAGCTAACAAATGTTCATCTAATTGGTATAAGATTATCCTAGTATGTTAAGAAATGAAAGAGACAATGACTAAACAAAATGGGGTGCCAACAAGGGCCATAATAAAACTTGTAACTTGCTGCTTTTCCCATTTCAAATCATTAATCATTATATCTAAAATCTTCTATAATTAAGACATACATCATAGCATGTAAAGCCAAACGAAATTCTCAAGTGAGAGAAAAAATAAGACAGTATATATCCCAGCTCAGAATGCAGAATCACCTAGTTTCCCCTCTACCATGGAGAAGAGAATGAGGTGAATTAGCAAAGGTAAGAAAACTAGAATCCATGTCTCTATTTCCAAAATTGGAGCTTAAACTCATCTTATCAAAGGAAGAAGATGCAAATGAGTACAAAAACTCTTCAAACCCCTCTTGGTGACTTATATCTCCTGGCTTTTTCAAGTCCTCTGGCACATCAACTTCCCCATCCAAATACCTCACCACTTGCCTCATGGTAGGCCTAATATCAGGCACATCATTCGAGCACATCAACCCCAATTTCAGCACCACCGAGACCTCTTGTTCATCAAAATGACCATTTAATTTTGGATCCACCACATCAAGTATTCTCCCTTGTTTGTACTTTTCCCACACCCAATCCACCAAAACCAACTCTTCTGGCAACGCCTTAGTCTCAATTGGCCTGCGCCCACAAGCCACCTCAAGCAGAAGTGCCCCAAAAGCAAAAACATCAGAACTAGTAGTTGCTTTTCCTGTCCTAGGCAACTCAGGTGCCAAATAGCCTAAAGTACCCACCACTCTTGTGGTGCTTGGGTTAGCCCCATGTTCATACAATCTAGCCAATCCAAAATCGCCTAATCTTCCATTAAGCTCAACATCTAGCAACACATTGCTGGCCTTCACATCTCGATGAATCACCACCTGCTCATAGCCTTCATGAAGATACAGAAGAGCAGAAGCAACATCCTTTATGATCTTGAACCTATGCTCCCAATTTAGGATAATCTCTGGCTCATCAAACAAGTACTTGTCCAAGCTCCCATTGGCCATGAAATCATACACAAGCAGGAGGTCACCGCGGCGGCGACACCAGCCAAGTAATTGAACCAAATTCCGGTGGCGAAGTCGGCCTATGCTGGCGATTTCCGACACAAATTCCCTCAGACCCTGCTTAGACTCATGCGAAACTCGCTTCACAGCTACTTGGATCTTGGAATTTGGTAATGTTCCTTTGTAAACTCTGCCAAAACCACCCTGCCCAAGTAGCTCTTTGTCCTTGAAACTTCTAGTGGCTTTCTTGAGCTCTTGGTATGAGTACCTATGTGGCCCAATTTCAAGCTCCCATGACTCAATTACATCCGCGTTCTTGATTTTTCTGTAGAAGTAAATGCCAATTGCGATGGCTAATAACACAATAACAGCAACTGAGACTGAAACCCCAGTTATCAAAGCTGTTTGCTTCTTCTTTGGCTGTGGAAGTTGTGGGAGAGAAGAGAGGTCAAGGGGTGGTGCTGGTCCATTGATTTTAAAGCTCCAACCCAAGATGTAATGGGAGCTAGCAAGCAAACCCGTTGAAGCAGAGAACCCAACATACATAGTATCTTGAAAAATGGGAGCAAGATCCACATTCAAGGACAAGATTGGAGTTTTGGGTTTGGATGAATTTGGAGAAAGTGCAACACTTACAAGTTTTAATTCAGAATCATAATCAACCCAAGCTAGAATTGGTTTCCCACTCTTGAGAGTGAGACCCACCAAACTAACGTTGGCGGATACATTGGACTGCATACTATTGATGTCTATTCCAACATGGTTGTCATTAATGTCCCCAAACTCAAAGTCCTGCACAGTGTCAAACTCAACAGCAAAGATGTGATTGGTGAAGTTACCATTATCGGTGGAATTAAGAAGACCAAGGTACTGGCTAGGTAGAGCGTTGAGATCCTTAGAAGTTGTAATTGCGAAAGCCATGCCATGGCCACCTAGCTTGGGGTACTCAGGGACAATAGCCAAAGCAAAGGAGGAAGAAAAAGAGAAAACTTTATTAGCTGTGGAGTTCTTCAACTGAAAAGGTGATGGGTAAAAAGCATGACCCATTAACCTGCTGGTCACGTTTGTCAACTTGAGTATTCCATTTTTCTCTATTTCTGCCACCCCATTCAAGGATAGATTGCTGGCACCCACATCCTTGAATCCAGCATAGAGAAGCTGATCAACCTGGCATGAAACTGGGACCAAAAGGAACACCAAAAAAGATAAAATTTTCAAAAGGGTGGCCATGATGAACAAGAGATGGAAATCAGAAAAACAACGTTGATGGAAGTATAGTGTAAAATGAGACAAGAACAAGCATAATAGGCTGCTGGATAGAAAAGTTGGTGAGATAGATCTAGAAGAAGGAGATGAAGGTGGCGAAAGAGTAAAGACGAATGATATAAAAACTCACACAGATGGGCCACAAGTTATAGACGAGACAATGAAAGTGAGAGGTTAGAGATGGGAAATTGCAAGATTTCAAAAGTCTACCCTTCAACAAAGGTACAAAAAAAAGCACATGAAGCATCATGGGATACGACAGGGAACATCCTCCCTCTTGTAAGACCCTTGAACTGAAAGGGAAAGTAGTTGAGACTCAGTAACAATTCAGAATTATTTGGTGAGTTATATAAATTATTTAGGTTTAATTAAAGTTTTATTCCTTAAAATTTAAGAAAATATAATTTTTGTCTCTAAAACGTAAATAATTTTTTTTTATCTCTAAATTTAATTAGTGTTTGTTTTGATATTGTGTGTCTAAAAGTGTTGATAATAGCATTATCACTTGACCAAAAGCATAAAGTGAACTTTATTTAAAAGGTGGATTTTAATGTTTTTTGCTCTATTATTTTCTCTCCTATTGTTTTGTCCTGTTATTTTTCACGTAAAGAAGTTTTGCCAAAAAAAAAAACAATCTCTAAATTTGAAGTGTAAAACAATGTGAAGGAGTTGGAGAAGTTGGACAACGACGTGAAGATGAAAATGGAGAATGGTGGTTCAGCTATGTTCTTGTTTGTTAACGAAATCACGTAGTCCATCGATGTTGTTCCTACTTGCTAACGGAGCAACTGGATTCCTATTGGATTAAGTCGAGCAAAGTTAATGATCCCTGAATGAGAAGATAAGAAAGTTTTAAATTTTAAGAGGAAAACTCTTCATTTCATTTATTTTCAACTCACTGTGGATGAAACCTATGTTCGGATAAATTTTTGGTTTTCATAAATTTATAAAAACAAAATTAGTTTTGATTTTAAGTTTTAAATTTTTAAAAATAACATTATTTTAAATTTATAAAATATTTCTTAACCAAATAAAATATTTCTTTCTTAGAGACTTAAAATGGAAAGTTGATGATTAATAGTCAGAGGTGACGGTCAATTATCAATAGTTGGAGGTGGAGGTCGATGATCAATGGTCGAAAGTGATAGTCAGTAGTTGACAGTCGAAGGTGACACTTGGCGACCAACGATTAGAGGTTGCGACTGGTGATCAACAATAAGAGGTTGCGACTGGTGATCGGCAATAAGAGGTTGCGATTGGTGACCATCACTCAAAGGTGACAGCTAATGATCATCAGTTGAAGGTGACAACGGGTGACCGTCATTCAGAGGTCGTGGTTGTTGTTCGCCCGTCGAAGGTGGTGGTCAGTGTTTACTAGTCAGAGATGATGGTCAATGGTGACAAATTACATCAAGTTATGAGTTTGAATAAAAACAGAAATAGAAATCTAAAATCCAAATTTTATTGTTTTTAAAATTGAGTAAAAACTGTTTTAAAAACAAGTAAAAAACTAAAACAAAACTAATTTTATCAAACACTTTTTATTTTTAAAATACATTTCGAAACGAAAAACCAGACATTGAGAACCACTAGAAATGGGCTCTGAAAAATAAAAAATTGGGTTTCTTAATCTAGCCAATTTAATAGAAAGTCTTAAAGGAAGACATGGAAAAAACACAAGAAAAATGGGACAATTGGACATTATTGTGTTTGGGTGCTTCTTATAATTTTAACTTCCCTATTTTGTAAAGTGTTTTTTCAATACCAAGGAGGGAAAGATTGTACATTTTTACTGAACGCTGTCTAGTTGCATGATACTTTTAGTAACAAAATTCTACATCGTCTCATAAGAGAGATAAAAATAATGAAAGGTTTTTTTTTAAAAAAATATTATTTACTTAAATCATATTTTATTTTATTGAAATTAGATTTTATTTTGTAACTTTCTCATTTTCTTTGGGTTTTTCAATGTAAAGAATATGATGTTGGTTTACTGTTTCTTCTCAGAATATAGGTTAACAATGACTATGCGAAAAAAATGTTGCTAGATTGGGCTTTGATAATTGGCACCTTAGAAACACGATAGGGAGGGTCGGAGGTATTCAATGCTTATGGAGACCTAAGTACTGGAGTGTGGACATTCTTGTTGAAGATCCCCAACTTGTTCACATGAGGGTGCAGTGGAAGAAGCAAAAAAGTTGGCTACTCACGATTGTGTATGGGAGTCCTCAACAGCAGAATAGAAAAGTAACTAGGAGAAGCTAACCGAGTTGGCCAACTATATCTTGAACCATTATGAAAGAGAAGGCCTATGATAGCTAAACTGAAACTTTATTGATGAAACTTTGAAGGACATTGGTTTTTCTGCTTCTTTTGTTTATGTTGTTTGGCAGTGCATTTCTTCCCTAACCATGCACATGTTATGAAATGGGGAAGCCCTCAAGCCATTTACACCATCCCAAGGGGTTCGTCAAGGTGACCTTATATCACTATATTTGTTCATCTTATGCATGGAATGACTCTTTCATATCATCAACCTTACAGTTAACACCATTATTGGAAACCAATACATGTCTCCAAAGGCGAGCCAGAAATCTCATATCTTGCTTTTGTAAACGACCTCCTTTTGTTTGTAGAAGCATCTTTAGATCAAGTAGCAGTCATAAACCGTATTTTACAAGCTTTTTGCAGTAGCTCACTACAACGAGTTACCAAGATAAGACTTGGGTATGTTTCTCTGCAAATGTTCATAGGTAGAGGCAAGTGCAACTATCTCAAGAGCTGGGGTTCCAGATGACCGACAACTTAGGCAAGTATCTTGAAGTGCCTTTACACCATGGATATGTGTCAAAAAAATCTTATAGTTTTATAGTGGATAAAGTGCAACAACGACTAAGTCGCTGAAAGAGGGACATATTATCCTTTGTTGGCAGAGTCACCTTGGCCAAATCAATGGTGCAAACCCTGCCCAGACATGTCATGCAAATCAATTTGCTTCCTGTATCTGTGTGTAATTTGATGGAACAGAAATATAGAGACTTCATATGGGGAGATTTTGAGCATGTTGATAAGGTTAATTAGCTTATTTTTTATAAAAATTTTTAACCAAAGAAGATAGGAGGTTTGGGCCTTCGAAAGACTAGTTAAGCCAACTTTGACCTGCTCTCCAAAGGAGGGTGGCAGTTAATCAGCAAGCCTAGTGTTTGGGTGGAGATTGTTCATTCTAAATACAAGTATGAAAGGTCTGTAAGAATCATTATGGACCCTACTAGTCAAGACTCTAATTTTTGGAAATGAATAAAAAAGTCATGGCATAATCTTCTCCAGAATATGTTTTGACAGCTTGGTAATAGGAGACAGGTTCAATTTTGGGCAGATAATTGGGTGTCAGGACAAGACCATCTGGTTAATTATTGTAGTAATAATGAGAAAATTAATCTTAATAATAATGTCTTTTTTTTTTGTGACGTCAAACGAATCTTGGGATGTCCATTGTTTAGTAACATTATTATTGACTAATGTAGTTTAGGATATTTGTGCCATTGACCCCCTCCTAAAGGGAGATCGGGATGTTGATTCCCCGTGTTGGTTGGCCGAAGGGGATGATGTTTTCTCCACTCAATCAACTTATGAAACCTTTGTTTCCTGTATTATTACATCTCCTAGTTCCATATTTCAATATGCTTGGAAATGGGATGGACCGAAGTGTATTCGTTTTTTTTTTTTGGAAGGTTGTGCATGCGGTTCTCCCTACTAATGAATTGAGATTTTTGCCAGACATATGAGTTTGACCTCTACTTGTGACCTCTGTGGAAAACATAGGGAGACTCAATACTCAATTGCATGCTCTACGTGACTGTGCACACTCTACTGCTATTTAGGGAAAGTAGGTGCGATTGAGATTCTAAATTTTTATTATTAGCAAAATTGTCAGTCATGATTATTATCAAATCTAAATTCAAACAGAAAGTAGGGGATTTCTATTGGAGTCAAATTTTTGGTATCGTGTTAGATCGCTTATAGTGGAAACGGAATGAATTCATATTCTGACAATGCTAGAAGTCTAACGAATGTGTTGTTCTTTCTGTGAAAAATCTGCTTAGTGATCTCAAAGATGCTAATCAAATGCAATCTATCTTGAAGGGTAATGGAGCAAAGTATGTCCTATTAAGGAGCAAGATTGCTTGGAAACCTAAGGGTAGATCTTCTTAAAATAAACTGTGATGTGACTATTCGCAGTACCTCCAAAGAAGCGGCGACTGTTGGAGGTATAATGAGTAACCATAGGGGTCATTTTATTCTATGGTTTGCACACAAAATTTTGTATTATTGTGAGATTGACAAAGCTGAATTACTAGTTGTAGCTCATACTCTTATAGTGGTTTTGAGAATGGATTTCGTAGTTTGATTATTGAATTTGATTCTTTCAATACTATTAAGCTGCATGAGAAACGTTGTGTTATTCATAACATATATTTTCCCAGAGTCGATCATATTTTTATAAGTAGTGGAAAGACATTGAAGTGCAATATTACCTATGCCTGCAGGGAAGAGAACTTACTTGCAGATGGTTTTGCTAAATTAAGATTGCTCATAGATCATGATTCTTGTATCTTTGCAAATATATCTTACTATTTGATTCATATTTACCAAAACGATTTAAAGTGTATGTTGACTAATTCTTAATATTTTTTCAATTTGTTTATCTCCATACCCTTAAAAAAAATTGTCTGAAAAGCAGAACCTAATCCTTTGATATGAAAATCCATTTAAGAGATTACATCTTTTAACGTATATTTTTTCATATCATATATTATATCGGTACTTTTTTCTCTTTTTTTCTTTAGATATTTTTTTAAGGATGCTTTGATATTTCTCTTTAAACAAATAATAGATGATTATTCATTTTTTATCATTGTAAAATATTAAATATACCAAACTTATCTCTCTCCTAATGGAAACTAAAAATGTATTAATTTTTTTATGCATTTAATCTTTTACCCGAATTAAAAACATATTTGAGAAAAAAAATATGGTATGTGTTCTTACCGAAATGTACCTGAGTACGAATGAACCTTCTGAAATATACTTAACAAGGTTGGAGGAGATCCTAATATCTTCTCGAATGAACCAAAGGGGGAGAACCTGCAAGAGATGACTCTGACGCTGTAGTTAGTAAATGAGCAAAAGAGAGAGAGCAAGAGAGGTCAAAGTGTGATGTATTTTTTCCTGAATGAGTAAATGACACGTACCTTTTGCCTTGTATTTATAGTAAAAAATGTGGTTATTACCTGACGATCAATACTTGTCTCCCTGGGTATGTTCCTTTTATCCAACGTGTTTGACTTTTATCCAGCAGGTACAAAGGTACTTTGTAGGTCATGTTTTGCTTTATTGGAAGTGATGCTAATTGGTAATTACGCTGATTTATCTTTTGATTTTAATTTAATCAATTGTTTATTTGTTTTGTAGGAGTTCGGATTTCGGTTTGGCTGAACTCCTTTGGTTTTATTTCATTTCCTGTTTTAAGATTATATTATATTTCGGGTTTCGGGTATGCCGAAATCCAAAGTCTATTATCTAGAATCTTTATTCTTTTGTTTATATACTTTTTGGCTTTTAGATACGTCGAAATCCAAAATTTTTTAGGGTAATTCTTGATTTTAGCTATGTGATGATTTATATATTTTAATTTTTGGTTATTTCAGAATCCGAAATTTATTGATGATTTCGAGATGAAATTCCTCTTATAATTATAAGTGTGATATTACTGCAAGTCAGTTATGGTACATTCTAACTCTAAGGAAGATGAAACACTTGTTCGGATTTTACAAAGATAGGATTAGTGAGATGCGAGAGCACGATTTTAAGGGTTGCTCTAAATTGACTTTGATTGGATTAGTTGCTTCTTGATTAAATAAATTCTTCTTCAACCATACATTCCCCGCGTCGAATCAAATCTTATCATGCTAATATTTTCTTCTTTGTTTAATGAAATCTTATCAGACTAATCTAAAACAAGAAAAAGAAAAGGTACCAACCATTTTCAACCGTCGCCATGAAAATGGTAAACAACATTGGGTACGTCAAAAGAGGACGTTTTGTTTTCTTTATAAGAAAGAGAAATGTTAAATACATGTTAATTCTTGAACATATTTTTCATTTCTTGTCAAAATAACGTAATTATGATTAATGTTTAGTAAGTAAAAAATAAGATTAATAAATTGTAATCAATAATAGTAAAGGGGTAATTAGAAAGCGTCTTCTTATTTAACATTTCTCAATAAAAATTAAGAAAATTAATAGTTGTCTATCTTCTATTCTACATATTAGTATTCGACTATAACAACTCATTAATTCGTCCTCCTAGTAATTTTAAACAAGGTTTTAATTCAACTATCGTGGACAAAAAAAAAGGTTCTGTCAGAAAAATTGGTCATGAATTGATGGTATTAATTTCCTTCTAATAATATAATTAGCAAAAACTACTGGTATTTGTTTATGTCAGCCACCAAGCTGAACAAATGACTTGTGTTGCAAACTAAAGATTTCAACGCAAATTAAACCTTCTTTGATTCCATTGTAGGGGTACTAACTGCAATGTTAAGTATGAATATTATAATACAATGTGAGCCACATTTTGAAAAGGCTTCACGATATTGCGTGGTGAGTGGCGGTGGGTGAGGAATCATCATAAATAACACAGAAAAACTCTCCAATTCATCCACATCACTTTCTTTTGTCTAGTCTGGTCTAAGCTTTGAAAGACGACTCAACATACCAGCATAGTACTCCAAACCAATTTGCCAACTATGCCTTAAACAAATATAAAATATCGTTTCTATGAATGCGAATTTGGGGACAAAACCTTGGGTTCTATTCCTCAACATTATTTTAATCCATGGACAGCGCATACTCCTAACTTTCCTATTTGGAATAAAGAGATTGATTTGTGAATTGTGAGTGAGAATATCTTTAACCGGGATTGTTTTAAACTATCTTTTGGGAGTGGCACGTAACAATACTGTTTCTTATTGAATGGTTAGATTAAAGTTGTTAATGTGGAAAGACAAAAAAAAAAAAAAAAAAAAGACCCCAAAGTATAAGTGGGACGGGTTTGACTTAAAAAAAAAACTGAGTTTAGTGATATTTTGAATCTCACTTAGGTTGGTTAATGGGTTTTAAATTTTTAACCTGAAATTCAATTCAACACAATCAAATCAATATATAATAATATAATTAAAAAATATTAAAATATAAAATTGAATGAAATTTTATAATTATTCAATAGATAATCTTTCAAGATGAGAAAAACAAAGAGGAGAAACGCAACAACAAAAGAATAGAGAACGCAAAAACAACAGAACAGAGAAAGCAAAAACAAAAACAAGAACAAAATACAAATCAAGATTATAAGATACTGAATCTGGCAGAGCCGGTTAGACAATTTCTTATAATCTTGAAGGATAAATAAAACTATACAACATATATATGAAAAGCCTTTAAATGATCATCACATCTTTAATAAATATCACTTAAGGCATCCGAAGATACCTTATAAGAAAACTACTTCATGCTTAAAGAAACTATGCACAAGTTTGAGAAAAAATTACGAAAAGGAGAGAAAAAGAGGAAGGGGGGTGTAGAACAACTTTTGATTTTATTGATACTGAGGAAAATTTTTTTTACAAGTTAGAGGGAGAAGTTTTGAGAGAGAGAAGAGTGTCTAGAGAGAGAGAGGAGGGTGTATTTGAAGTCTCCTCAGCATAAGAGACTTATACCCTTTTTATAGACAAAATGTGTGACCAAAAACTGGTTCAGAAGGTAGCCTTATGACTGGTAACCTGCTTAGAAGGTTACTTTGTAACTGACAACCTGTTTTGTCAGTCATTTTACCCTTCAGTCTATTACCTCAGTAAAGAAGTAAAATTACTGTGTCATAGGTAAAATTTAATTAGCTCTTCTGACTCGAGCTAGTGTGGCCAAATCGGCAATCTTTTCTTCCATTTGTTCTGGAAGACTTGGGTCTTCAGTGTCATCACAGTTGGAAGGAAAAGATGTTTGTTCGGGAGTATTCTGGCCATAGAAACCAGTTTCTTCATATATTTCTTTATATAACATTTTCTTTTCGAAATGCTTTACAAGAGAAAGGTTTGATTCTATTGGAAATGGGTGAAATTTGTTACCCATTATTTTCTTCCAATATAACTTTGTATTTTGTGTCTCTTTTAGAAGAGTAAAATCTTGAGAATCTCTTTTTGAGAAATTCCAGTTTAACCTTTCTACGAATGTTTTCCAGAGATTGTATTGATATAATTTGTCTTTATTGAGAGCCAATCCTTTTAGTGGATCATGCTCAAATGAAGTATGGAACTCTGGATTTGTCTTTGTGAAAAGTTTTATAACATGGGTGGCTATGCTATCAGGGTTGGTGGCACTTATTGGAGAAGTGGTAATTTGAAGAGCCACTTTTGTCATATGTTCATCCTGGATGTCATTGATGACTGAGTTTAAAACAGGGGACAGAGATGAAAATCTGTGTGTGGGGGGGATTGTCATAGAATGGAGGCATCCAGCTTCTAATAGCATCATAGGAGTATCAAAACATCCCTGTATAATTGAGATTTAAAAGAACTCAAATCAATTTGAGCTCTTCTGATAATAAATTTTATTTGACAGGTACAATCTTTGTCTACCGTCTTACAATACTCAGAAGACTCTAAACAAGGGTTTCTGGTATTGAAGTAGGTTTGGGTTTTAACAAATAACCCATTGTAATTTGTATTTTCAGAGTGGACTTCAAACAGAAAGTCCTGTATTAATCAAATTTTCCCAAAAGAATATTTGGATTTATTTGTTGGGAGATACTGCAAGCAACAGTAGCATATATTTGGTTTTGAGCAGGAGGCTCAAATTGTAAGGCATTCTTGATTTTTTCTTCATCGATTGTTTCCAATCTGACTGCCATTTCGGTTTCTTCTTTTGAGTAGAAACCTTTGTATGTAGACCAGAATTGGTCTTGTTTGGCCTCACTAAGGTCTCTGAACGATGTGTAAACACCTTTGTTTTTGCCTGTTATCAGGGCAAAATGTGTAAAACCTTTCCCAGAAGGAGAGGCAGGAGATGCCAAAGATACCCCTTTATTGTCTTGACTGCAAAAATTGTATAGTGCACTTATAATGTTTTGTTTCACCCTAGTTACTTGGTGTTCATTTTGTGTAGTATATTTGAGAATATTCCAAATATTGTCAATTAAAACATTTAATTTGACATTTGTATGTTCTCTTCCAGGGTATTGGAAGATATTTGTAAGGATTGACAATTCTTGTTTGCCAAACTTTGTGTATTGTTCCGCCATAAAAGGGGACTTTACTTGTTTGCGGCCAACGGCTCCCTTCTTTGTATTCTCCAGTATGCTGACCTTAAAGGGCTATGTATTGGTGAAATTTTCACTTGATATACCTAGAAAGAATGTCAGCATAAGTATTTTTAGAACCTTTAATATGTTCAAAATGTATAATTTTTTCCAAAAAAATTATGTAATCTTTAAAAAGTAACAATCTTTTATGAGACTTTTTATCCTTGTTAATTTGGTTTTTTAAAAAGTATTCTATAGACAATCAAATCAATATATAATAATATAATTAAAAATAAAAAAAATTAAGATATAAAATTGAATGAAATTTTATAATTATTCAATATATTTTAATATTAATTTTTTTAGTGTGAAATATTATTGTTTTTTAAATTGACATGAATATATTTTGTGCTAGATATATTTTATGGTTTTAATTTTGATAATTGATTTAATTTAATGTTTTAATTATAATTGTAATTTTTATTTTTTATTTTATAACAATTATTATTTTTAAAAAAATTATTGTAAAAAATATAACAAAAAATATTTTTAAATTTAAATTAAAAAAAAAATCAACCCAATTACAACTTCACCTGAATCCATTTATAAGTGCATCAGGTTAAAATGAGTTTTGAATAAAAATTAAAAAATAAACTCAACTCACGCAATTTTAATTGAGTTATATGACAAGTTTCATCTAACCCTCACCAAGTCAATCCGTCCGTGCTCATCCAAATGAAATCTTATCATTTCTAATATAAAAGATGAGATGAAAAAGACTCCTATTATTTTCAACGGCTGTCGTGGTAATGGGGAAGAATAATGGTAGCTGTGTGCTGCGTGCACACCCATATGAGCTGTAATTTAAGATCAAAACCAACAGTTTTAATCTTTGATTCAATGGGACAATTGGTGGCAGTGGTTAATCTTGGAAAAGAATGTTGAAAAAAAAGAAGAAATAACATAAATATATTTTAAAACTTTTACAATGTAAAAAAAAATTATTAGATTTACTTAAAAAAAGAAATCCCCAACTCCTATGAAGATCCAACATTTAGTATGCCACGGAATGAAAAGATTCTGAAATTGGAGGGGACTAGATTCTAGTGGATACATCCCTCTCCCTTTGTCTTAGTCTAGTCATGGCTTTGAAACATTACATAAAATTAGGGCATTACTCCAAAGTCCAAATCCATTTGTTAACTTCCATAATATAGAGGAAATACATAAAGTTTGGGTTTAGGAATGTATATTGGGGAGGACTAAACCTTGGGCTCTATGACTTATTTTAATGCCTAAACAATTCACGCTGCATTTTCTACATAGTAAGTAACATAACAGCGCTAACTGACTCGTATATTAGGAAAAGAATTACATATACACACTTCAAATTTAGGGTCAATTAAAGGAGGGAGAAATTAACTTTGTTAGATGTGACAAATAAGTAGTGAGAATTAACACGAAAGATAAGAAAAGAAATCGAGTTAAGAGTAAAAATAATATAAATGAGAAATAGAGTGCCAAAAAAAGAAAAATAGTGTATATATAATAATTTTATATATTATATTCATGTCATATCCAGATACCGTTGTGGTTAATTCTTAACTGGCTAGCATACTGGTTTTTAAAGTCATGTTTCCTAGCTGATAATATCAGTAGGTTGGAGAAAAAAAAAAGAACAAAAAACGTTAATTAATAATATACTTGCTATAATTGTCTTTAAGTTTTTATATTATTGTCTAGAATTTATTAAAAATTATAACCAAAATTAAGTTTCATTTCCGATACTAATTAACACTCTTCACAATGAAATTGGAATAAAAAATCATATAGTACGTGGATAAATGAGCTTATGGTTTAACTAATACATTATTTTTTCTAAAAAGTTTTTAAAAAAAAATATATTGGAGAAAAAAAATTGTTCTAAAAATAAAACAAAATGAACTAAAACCCATCACGAAGCAATGGTCTGAACGAGATTTCAATTTATTACGTGTCACTAGGTTAACACCCGTTGTCAAGAGTCAACACGTGGTTTACTTGAAAGTGATGACTAGCCATTTCGTCTATTATTACTGCATAAGTGCACTATACCCTAGCAAGTTGCATAGAACATTCTAAAACGAAAACGATATATAGGTACGTTACAATCGTGTATTATGCAAGGCAATGAAGCTAGATAATTCTACATATCAGTGACGAGATGAGTCCAATTATCTAACCGACCATAATAGAGAAGTTCATCCTTACATTCATATCATTATAGAGAATATGGCAGGGCCGAACAACTAAACCAAAATTATGAGAACATAAACTCATTTATTGAAAAAGGATAAGCATAAAAGGGGTATTCAAACCAAAGAAAAATGTGTTTTGTTTTTTTATATATATGTTCGTGTGTTATGGTTATAAATCTTCTAGTAATCTGGTGATTGTTTTGAGAAAATATTCTTTTTTTTTTTTATTTTCCCGTTAAAATCTCGAACAAAATTGTCATCCAGAATTATGCGTCACTTAAAAGTTAAAACGACAGTGAAAATTTGTGCACTGATTTGTGTCTTCCTTGTCAGGCGAATCTGGGACATATCTTAGCCTTAACTCTACCACTCATATTGCTAGCAGGCCAACGAGAGCTAGATTGACTTTCAATACTTACTTTGAAAAATTATTTACAGATTTAAATTAATTTATTTTTTTATTAACGTTGTCTTTTTTATAACTTGTTATTTATTTAAATTTACAAGAAGTAAAATTGCAAATTTTACAAGAGGTGGAATTGAAAATTGAAAAGATTAAGATAAAAAGAAAAGTAATTAATGAATACAAAATTAATTTAGTTTTAGACTGTCATGTATATTTTCACTAATCCTGGCATTAATTAATTTTGGCTGAACACGCTGCTCGTATGTTCATGGATCAAATATTTCTGTTCTGCCCACAGCAATCATAAATGTTCTAGTGTCATTTCATATACACTGCTATATATTCTCTACATCAAGAGACACGGCATTAATTTAAACAAGGCTTATATAAGAAAAAGGAGTGATAAAAAACTCTCTTACTTTCTAAATTTCCTTTTTACAATTAGTTAGCATCGGATGATAATCACTAATTTAAAAAAAAAAATATTTAATGATACGTAGAATATATCAAATTAATAATAAATTCTTATAAATTATATAGAGAGTTTTTAAAAAGGAATTTTTGAAAAAATATGTTCTAATACTCCTCAGCATAAAATAATAACAATAATTTTCTACTGATTTACACAAAAATCATGTATTTCATTTTTCAACAGCTTAAATGGATACTAGCTGGTTACTATATTAAATCTTCCTTCCAATGTTTACTAGCTAGAACAATTGAAACCACCCTTATACATAGAGAAAGAGAAACATTTAAACAAAACAAAACCTAGAAATAAAATTTGGAACTAAGAAGGGAGTTCTTTCTTTATTTAGGAATAAAATATGTTATGACCTTATAAGGTTGTTGGAATCAGTTCCCTTAGGTGATGTTTGGGTTGCATGATGTTTGGGTTGTAATTAAGCATTAGGATGTTTTTATTATCCTACAAATACGAAAACTCAACTCTTGAGGATAGTGTATGCCTATAAAGTTATCGGCTATTTTTTATTTAGAATAGATGATGAATTTTTTTTATTGAGAAATAGTGAGTATTTTGTGGTTGATATCAGGAATAATAATGGGTTAGAGCAGAAAAGGTAATAGTTAATTAAAATCCATTATTTGTTATTGGTTAAAAACTTATTGGATACTTGTTTTAAAAAATTTATAAGTACTAACAGATATTTTTAAAAAAAATATTTAAAAAACATTTTTTTTTATAAAATAAATCTTTTATTTGTTGAAAAATCTATAAATAAAATTATATTATTTTCTACTAGATTAATTGAATCTAAAATAGATAATATATATATATATATACACACAAAATATTTAATACAAATACAATTTTTATTTTATATTATTGATATTTTTATAATAAATAATTTTATTAATTCTGAAGTTTTCATAAAAAAATAAGATAAATATTAATGAAATTTGACATTAATATTTTAATTTGATTTATTTCATAAAATTATTATCTTCTTTAACATAAATAATTATTTAAATTACTATTATCTATATTCGTAAATATTGAGATATAAAATTCTCATTACATTATACTCAATATTAAAACATAAATTACAATACGTTCAAAGTTCAATGCATAATATACAATGATACATGCAGTCATAGCTCATACAAAACAACTACACAACATAACATGTTTCTATTAAAACTTAACTATTACAAAACTCATGCATAACATAATTTCAACCATAACAACTTAGTCATTCTTAGTAAAATCAGTACATAGTTAGAACATAGGTACTAGTTTCAGTCAATTCATATATTTAATTTCTTAGAGCTCTAACTTATATACATATACATATTTTACTATATAACTTAAACTATTTTCTATACCAAATATAGTAAGTATGCTGTTGTTAATTGAATCTAAAATATATATATATATATATATATATATATATATATATATATACACACAAAATATTTAATAGAAATATAATATTTAGTTTATATTATTGACATTTTTATAATAAATAATTTTATTAATTCTGAAATTTTCATAAAAAAATAAGATTAATATCAATGAAATTTGACATTAATATTTTAATTTGATTTATTTCATAAAATTATTATCTTCTTTAACATAAATAATTATTTAAATTACTATTATCTATATTTGCAAATATTGAGATATAAAATTCTCATTACATTATACTCAATATTAAAACATACATTACAACACTTTCAAACTTCAATGCATAATATACAATGATACATATAGTTATAACTCATACAAAATAGCTACACAACATGACATGTCTCCATTAAAACTTAACTATTACAAAACTCATGCATAACATAACTCAAATCATAACAACTTAGTCATTCTTAGTAAAATCAATACATAGTTAGAACATAGGTACTAGTTTCACTCAATCCATACATTTAGCTTTCTTAGAGCTCTAACTTATATACATATACATGCTTTGCTATATAACTTAAACTATTTTCTATACTAAACATAGTAAGTCTGTTGTTGTCCCTGAACCACTATCAATCCTGTTAATTCTTATCTCCATTGTCATCACTAGTATCTGATCCCGTGCAAAGCACGATCATCACAGTCATACAAAATACACATAATGTAAGGGTAAACTCATGCATTATAAATCAACATAACATAAACATAACATACAATTACATTTATATCAAATCTTAATCACAATAATGATAACTCAACTAATCTATCACCCTTATGCTTCACTTGAACATAAGTACTCACAACCAATTAATCACACTTATGCTCCACCTAAGCATAAGCACTAACAACCACAATCAATCACATTTATGTTCCACCTGAACATAGGACTAACAACCAATCAACCACACTTATGCTTTATCTGAACATAAACACTAACAACTAAACAATTACACTTATGTTTCCCCTGAACATAAGCACTAACAACCAAACAATTACACTTATGATCCACCTAAATATAGACTAACAATCAATCAATCACATTTATGTTCCACCTGAACATAAACACTAATCAATCAATCACATTTATGCTCCACTTGAACATAAGCACTATGGACTAAACAATCCCACTTATGCTCCACCTAAACATAAGCACTAACAACCAATCAATCACACTATGTTCCACCTAGACATAAGCACTAGTAACCAAAAAATTATACTTATGCTTCACTTGAACATAAAACTAACAATCAAATATTCACACTTATGTTCCACATGAACATAAGTACTAACAACATTCAACTAACGTTTTTCGAAAAGACTAACAACATAGAATTCAAATAACAAGGTAGTGCCCATCTGATTTTCCCCACACTGGTATCTAACTGACTCATTCAATACCCAGTTGAACCCTGAGCATACTCATCTAATACTCAACTAATGTCTCCGAAATTTGACATCAGTTGTTATCTAAGTATGTCCTGTTGGTGTATTATTGTCGTAACCAGACCTAACATTAGATGCATCGTTGCCATAACTGGGCCTAGCACCAGGATCACTTGCCTTGTTGGTATATTATAGCCGTAACCAGGCCTAACACCAAGTGCATTATCGTTGTAACCAGACATAGCACCACATCATCTCCACAACACAATTCATCAATACTCATTATTAATGAATTGCAAACTCCAACATTCAAATCATATTTTTAACATAACATCTCATAAGCGTATATGTGTGTGTGTATATATATATATATATATATATATATATATATATATATATATATATATATATCACCACAACATGGATCATAACATAATCCATCAACAATCATATGCTAAATTCTCAAAACATGCATCAACTCAACGTCATTATTATCACTTAGAGCATAAACATGCATTTCGTCATAATTCCAATTACTTAATCATCATCAACTACCTAGTTATCACTGAAAGAATTAATAAACATCCATCATCACTGAAATTATCAGTAAATATCAAATATCTCCAAAATCTTCAACAAATAATAATATTGTCAAAATAATAATTTTCACTATATAAACAACTTGCCACAATTATCAAATCCATACATTAATCACCTCAAACTATCAATTTCACATAACATCCAAATTCAGCTCAAAATGTTAAGTCAACCACAACCTGTTAATATTAACACCCTTAAATCATAATATTTCAAAGTTAAACACTCTAAATTACAAATCAATCAATTCAATCACAATTAAAAAAAATTGTTTTTATTTATTTTATACAAATTTAATTTTAACTTTTTTATTTTCATAATTTTTATTCATTTACACTTTAATAAATAATAATTTTTTTATTATATTTTAAAACTAATAAGTTTACTAGTTAAATTTAAAATTAATATACTAGTAATTCATTTTACTCATATTTGGTAACTTGACCAAATATTAGCTTCACCTTCGTTCTGTGCACCTTTTTTTTTTTCTATTTTTGCTCTACACTTTTGTTCTGTGTTTCCGCTCTGCACCTTCCTACATATTTTATATTTAATTCTGCTTTGAGATTGTACCTTCCACCTTGAGTTCTTGAACTTTGTGCATGTCGTGCATCTTAGCAACGAGGTCTTGAAGCTTCCTGTGTCGAAGCGACATCTCCTTATGAGGTTAAGCTTCACGAAGTCGAGGTAAAGAAAAGTTTTTGTGTTTAGGATTTGATATATTGATTTTGTTTTTTATCTAGCTAGGGGTTATTGAATTCTGTCATTGGTGTGTCCTCTTAATTTCTCGTTTGCAGTTTTCAAATTGAGATTTTCATTATTTATGCGTTTCAGTTCTTGCTATTTGAAAAGTTGTAGGATTGAAATTTTCATTTTCTCAAACTCTCAACCATTCGTGGTTAGTGATCTGCAAAATGCTAAAAGTCATTAGTAACACAGAGTATTAGCAAGATTTGTCAAAATGTTACTAAATTATATTATATTAGTTACAATTTTTTCATGTTTTAGGAACATTTTTTCAATCGCACTAAATATTATATATCTACTAGTCTAGATTATTCTGGAAAAATAGTAGGTCGGTAAAACCATTAACCGACTAAATATTATTAGTATAAATAGCTAGACGTCTTTGTAAGCTATTATAATACACTGTAAGTTAAAAAATCAGAGAAAAAGAAAAGCTCCAGCGAGCTTACGAGTATTAGAGAGAGTTTATATTTTGTGTTATAATTTTCCTAATTTTCAACCAGATAATTTCATTGAGATTCCCACACTAAACCGATATCCACCCCACCTCGCTACCACTCCTCATTCCTATTTAACATAGTGGATTAGTTTAACAGGGCAAAATTTTACACTAACTGAAAAAATAACACAACATTCTAAAATTTAAAATCTTTTGGAAGCTTGGAGAGAGGAGTGGTTGTTTTTTCTTTTGGCTCTTCTAAATTCAAAAGGTTCTATAATATATGCATGCTTACAACAACGAAACGTGGGCCAACTATAATAAAATTAGTATAAAACCTTAAAAAAAGTTCATAATAACAATTTTTCTAACATGTAAAAATGTTCCAATTTCAAGGTAAACCTTTAAAAAAAGTTGTTAACACACATTAGCATGTATGAAGAAATTAGGAAACAAAATAAATTTTTATCACATGAAAGAACATTATTCAAGCATAAGCATAACTTTACTCACTAATTAGGTCTGGTGCCAATCAAATAACTGTATCCATAGATTATGTCTTTTAGGAGGAGACTAAGTGAGTATAATTTGATTTAATTTATTTTAAATAAATAATTACTTACTTTTTAGAATTTTCTGAAAGAAATTAAAAAATATGATTATTTCTAAAAAAAAATTGTTCTCAAACAATTAAATGGTGAATAACTGCTACAAATTCAGAAAAAGTGTTATTGGAGGGGATTATGGTTGTCAAAAGCAAGTTCTTGATATGGATGGGTGTCTGGATGATATAATCAATAGTGAGGTTGTAGTTAATAGATTGAAGGAATGAGGAACATATGTACTAGAGGGGAAGGAAGATTTAGAACATCCGTTAGAAGAAAAAATTGTAAGATCATAATGCTATTGGACTAGTACAAAATAATTATTTAATGGACCCACTATGTGAAGGTTCATCATTAAGAAGTGAACCCAATCTTAGTAAAGCTCATTGGGTAGAACATCCAGTTTTTCTAAACCCACCTCCAACTTTAAAAGAGTTAAGCCACGAATTTACCCCTAACCCTTCCCTCCCTCACCCCTAACCCTATGAGTCAGGTTGGTTTTGACTATTTTCTATTTTTATAAAAAATATAAAATAATAGTAAAATTATGCTTGATTATAACATAAAAAATATTTTTTAAAACATTTTCAAAATTTAACTAAAAATAAAAAATAAAAATAGTTGTTTTTAGTATTCTTAAAGACTAAAACTATATACAAACTTAACAACAGTGTTATAATTATATTTAAATCATATATGTAAATATTTTACAATATTTAAATTATTATAAAAGCAAACTAAAGTCAAAACTTCAAAATTCTACTAGAGAACAACTAAAAGTGTACCAACAAGAAAATTATATCGAACATATATAATGTAAACAACTACAAAAAAGAGAAAGAAAAAAAAAGTACACTATGCCTATCAAAGTTCTCAGAATTATACAATTTATTATATAGAAAAGGAAAGCGACATCTAGCATAAAAGGTATAAGGAATTATATGAGACCTGAATGTTAAACGTAAATCGTACAAATGGTAATGTGTAATATGAAAATCCAACTATTATAGATTGTGTGACTATTTATCATGTTTAAAACGTAACCATGAACTCGTGTCCCCTTTTTTTTCTTCTTTTTCTTTTTTTCTGTGCCTTTTTTTTAGAGTAGGGAACCCCTATTATAATGTGTCATACAAGGATCGGATAACTGTATATTTTGTAACCGATTCTCTCTAATATTCCTACAAAACCATTATCTCCTTTTTTCATGCACCCTACTTTATCTCTTGTTAGCAACCGACATCTCTTGGGCTAAGTATTCTTTGTAATTACAACAGTTTCTGCCCTTAATTTATCTCACATTATGTTATTTTATTTTTAAAATCTAAAACAAAATTTGTTACTCGGTTAACCTTTTCTCTCAAGGCACAATAGATTAGACTAGATCAACATTTATTTTCTCCCACAACTTCTCTCACATTCTCTTAAAATATTTTTCACATAAAATTTGTTATTCACAGTTGTCCCTCTTTACTTATTTTTATTAAATAATTTGAATAATAATGTTTTTTAGATTTTTGTAATAAAAATGAGTAAAGAAGTGAATAAATTTTATTTAAGAATGATGTCTATTATGACTTTTATGTTGTTAGTGTTGGTTTTGGGCTTTGACACAGGTGTTGGTGTTGGTGCAACTGAATGCTAATGTTGTATTGGCCAAAGGCTTCTGCTGGATTGGTTGAATGCTTGTGCTAGATCAACTGAAAGCTTGTGTTATGGTTGAAGTTAGATCCACCAAATGCTTGTGTTAGACCAATCAAATATTGATGCTAGAATGATTAAACTCTAGCATTGGTGCTAGTGCGACTGAATATTGATGTTGGATCGACCATGCTTCTATTAGATTGGTTGAATGCTTGTGATAAATTAGTCAAATGTTTGTGCTAGATCAGTCAAATGCTTGTGTTGGATCAACTGAATGTTTGTGTTGGATTGTTTTTCTTTTTTTACTTGTAGATCAATGAGAGCAAATCTAAAACTAAAAGTTCTTTAAGTTTGAAACTACTATGTGTGTATATTTTGATACATTATATGTTTCATTTTTTAAATTTTTTTCTTTATTTCTCTTTTTCTACAAACGAAAGTATACAATAAAATAATAAAATAAAATAAAATATTTGACTTTATGTTGTTTAGGAGTTTATAATTATAACGTATGGGTTGTTTAATATGGAATTTTTTGTAAAAAAAAGAATATTTTAACTCATGCAATCATGGTTATCAAAATCGAGAGTTAACTCGTAAAATTGTACAAGTTTACAAGTCCCAAACAAGTTAAATCGCAGTAAAATCGAAAAACTAATAAACTCGGAGTAAAGTCGTAAAATTGGAGTAAACTCGGTAATATCGGAGTAAACTTGTAAACAAACTTCTTAGATGATATTTTTTTTATGTTCACTCTAATTTTGAGCGTTTTGAATATAATTTGTTCTTATATGTAAAAGGTTTTGACATTTTAAGTGTTTCAACTTTAATTTTTACTTATTTAGAGTAATTTAAATTTATTATGTGGATTTGAAATTATTATGTATTAAAAACTTTCAATTTTTATGTGATTTATAGTCATTTTTTTAGTGAAGTAAACTCTTACGATTTTACGAATCGAGATTACGAGTCGAGTTTACCGCACTCTCACGAGTTTACGTAACCTTTCAATTTTGATAACCTTGCCTGCAATGATTTGTCATTTTAATTTAGTAACATTTTTACTTTTTAATGTCACTTAAATCATGAAATTTATGAAAAAGATATTTGTGATCATGAATTTTTATGCATATAGAAAAATAAAATTTATTTTCCTTTAAAAAATATTCGTTGATATTATTTAATGAGAATATTTAATAACTAGTCATTTGTTAACTTAAATTTTTGTACAATGATTTATAATATTAATTAAGTAACAATTCTACCTTTAATATTACTTACATAGAAGTTTGTGGAATACCAATTTGTTATCATAAACTTTGCGTGTAAATTAAAAAAATTAATTAATGAAAATTTCTTTCCTTAAAAATATTTCAATATGCAACATTAGAGAGTATTAATTGAATAAAAAAATATTTTTAATATTATTTGATTGTGAAAATTTAATGAATGGTTATTAGTTTAAGTTCTCGTACAAGATTAATTTTTATATAAAAATTGTCATAATTTTTTGATAAAATATTGAAAAATAAGTATACTATAATTGAAAGCATTAATTGAATAATACTTGTATCTTTAATGTTATTATGAGAGTTTAATGACTAATCATTTGGTAGTTTAAATCTTTTTGCAAGTTTTTTTCTTTAAATAAAAAGTGTCTTTTTATTTATATAAAATTAAAATAAAAAAATAAAAAAAATGTTTCTCCCTTAGGATTGAAGTAAATATTTGTAAATTTATATAGTTTTGCACAATTAAATTAAATGTATTATTTTTAATAGACATGGTAGGATATTCATACATTCTTTACATATAATTAATTTCTCAACTCAATTTTGACTTTAAGAATTACTTTATAAAGAGTTTTTCAATATTTTTTTCTTAAAATAAAATATTAGTGATAATTCTACAAAATATATTTGTGCTAATCTCATCGTGATTCTGGTCACGACAGTTATAAATTTAACGAATTAGTCTTTTAAAGTGAAATTAATGACTAAAAAATATTTCATAATTTCATTGAATAAAAAGAGAATATTTTAAATTAAAGAAAAAAAAATACTTGAAATTCAAATATATTAATTAGAGAACAAGGGACTTACGGTGTACTCTACGTCCTAATCTTTAGGGACAATTAATTTATCGTGTTTTTCATGTAATTTATCTTGTTTTTCATGTGTGGAGGTTTAGGAGTTTTCATCATCATACGTTACAACATCAAATAGTCCAAATGGAGGAAAACCACAATATCTTACAGCAGCCAGTAACCAGAGTTGACAACAAGTGCTTATGGTCCAAGTACTTATTTAAAGCATGCATGCACTTACCAAAACTATAAAGTCAGCTTTAAAATTTAACGTCATAACTTGGAATTGAAGTTGGAACACGAGCACACTGACACATACTACAATCTCAGTCATAATTGACAGAGTCAAAGAGGCTTGCATTAACTTCTTTTGAAATCATGATATAATAAATTTTTATTTTTGTAATCTTATATTCTTTTCTATTTAATTCGTCACAAAAAGATCAAATCATCGCCAACAAACCATATGCATGAACTAAGCATCCATCAACTACCTACTAACTCGTAGTTATTGCTGAAGATGTTTGAAAAACAAATTAATTATTTGAATAAAAAAGTAATTAATATGTTGCTATATTGCTTTTATTTATTATTTACTTTTTATATACCCTGTTCCAAAACATATCCTAAATTAAAACGAATGAAACAACTTTTTATTGTTTCACTTTGATATATAAATATAAATTTTCTTTGAAGAATATAATATAACAGTTTAGGCAAAAACTCATTTGTAGCTTTTTTTGAAAGCATAATAAACTTCAGAATTTTCATTGCGACTACCAAACCTGATTCACCATGTTGTTTGATATTTAATTTGAAGAATTGTCAAGAAATACTGATGTAGAGATCACAAACTCAAGAGGTTGTAATAAACTGGACTATATTGTTAGTTGAATTGAAATTTCTACAGTAATCCACATATTTTAAATATGCAGTAAGTAGTTGGACTGAATTTATTCATCAGTGGTGGATAATTAGGCGTTTAGGTCATTAGTTTGGTCATAGTAAGGATTTGATTAGTCTGTTTTTGTTACTATACCGAGATGATGAAACAATTTGTTTCATTCTTATTATATATAATATAGATTAAGTTTGCCTCTAAAAAAAAATTGAAATCTCTAACACGCTATCTTATATTATACCAATAAGTGAATATTTCGAATATAAAGTTTGTGGAATTAATAACTGATCGTTCAATATTGAGTAACGACCTAATAACACGTTGCTTAATATATAGTTCTAGCAGTAATTGATACAATACATTCTATTTTAAATTTAAGTTTGTGTCTCTAATTCGGTCTTTAAAACTAAAATTAATCGGTAAGGTAAAGATTGTTCTTCATCTATGTATTTTAATTTGATCCCATCATTAATCGATGTAAGATATGAAAGAGAAAAACATTAAAAAAACAATAGTCATTTATATCATCACTAGGCCCTAGGATTAAAGTGAGATGACAAAATAATGAGTTGCTGCATATAAATTGTAGGATATGATAAATATATATTAGGCAATTAGATTAGCCAGCAATAAAATAAAATAAGTTGTAAGAGACAAAGATCGATAAATGTAATTAACGACGCACAAGTAATAACTACTAATCTAAAACCCAAAACAGCAAAATGCATTTTATGAACATTTGATGATGTTATCGTGAAATTAATTTGTTCTCAGAAGCTAAAAGCGCCATCAAGAATTAATCACACACAATTAGCATAATAAAAAATTTGATTCGACAATCCGTCAATTAGCATTATATATGAAAATTTAAAATACGAAACCATATATCATAGCTTATATGCTTTACAACCCTCCTCACACCATTGCCTCTTCAACCAGCCCAAAGATACATCAATAATATTAATGTAGCCAATATTCCTCAACAGTGCATTGATGAAAAACAAGATGTTGAACTCACTCACCTATGAATACGATGCTTTCATTGTCTCTAAAGACACAAACTGAAGATCTCTACTCAGAACGTACTCTCTAGATATATTTCATGCGGTAAATGCACAATGCAAATATGTACTCATCACACTTGAAGGTGTAAAAGAACTACAAATTAGAAAAAGAAAAAAAAGAAAAGAAAAAAAGAAGAAGAAATTAAGAAATGAAACTTGAAATGAAAAGCACCAAAACCATATCATAATTTTAGGTTCCAATGCATATAACTCAACCCAACCAAAACCTCCACAATTGCCTCCTCAACCTTGTCCAAATCCGAGTAATGCAACGTTTGCAACAACAACACGGTGGGTCTGGTCTCAAACTTTTGTTTCTCCAAGTTCCTTTCAGCCTGCCACTTGACCATGTCATGAGCCACCGGAGCCAACAACTCCATCAATTCCGTGGCCTCCACGGACCACCGTTCCGCCGCCTCTGATTGCCCCTCTTCTCTGCCCTCCAATTTCTTCCACTCCAACCTCTCGCCCCTCAACTTCCCCATCAACTTCACCTTCAACCTCTGCGGCAACATTTCATACAACGAAACACGCGCGTCCTCCCCAATCGCCCCATTCGGCGCGTGCATGCACCGTTCCACCAACAAAATCACGTTCGCGTACCTCAGCGAGAGCCCCGCCCCTCCAACCGTCGACCCGGGCGCCAGCCTCAAAACGCGGTTGTTCCGTGCCACCTCGCTGCCCTCGACCGGCGGAGCCTGCTGGAAGCGGAAAACGCCGGTCGTGGCACTGCTCTTCCACATCTGGCAACAAACCCAGGCGCGCTTCTTGAGCGACTCCTCCTCCGCCCGATTGAACATGCCAAGGTTCATCTGGTACAATTCCCGGTGCTCAATGCGGCAGCAGCAGTTCTCAAAAACGGGGCGTCTAACAATGTTGTAGTTGTTGACGTTGACATTCTTGCGGTTCTTGATGAATTTCAAATTCCCAGTGATAAAGGTTCCGAAAACGGAACATATACGGTTGTAAACAATGCAGACAATCCTGGCCATGAGGCCGACAACGTTGTCAAATGTCTGGTTCCAGAGAGAGACTTGTTTGAAATACACAATCTGTCTGCGATAGGACAAGATCTTATCGTTGAAGCATTCGACCTTGACCCTGAGGCCATGGTTAGCCCTAGCGGCTCTCCACTTCTGGAGCCTGCGCTCGGAAGCTTCGGTTTCGGTGAGGGACTCCATGGCCTTGTGGAGGCTCCGCGTGGCGCAGACGAGCTTCTCCATGTTCTCGATCTTCCTCTGAACGTCCTTGGTGCCGAATTCAAGCTTGCGAGCGTCTAGGGCTTCAAAGCGGGCGAGGTTCTTGTCGGAGCAGCGGGCGGCGAGGCGGGAGACATTGGCGGCGGCGAGGTTGAGCTCCTCGAGGCGCTCGGCGCAGGCGAGTGTGAGAAGGAAGCACTCGTCGGAGGAGTTGAGCTTAGAGACGGATTTGGACCTAATGATGCGACGCCTGAGGTGGAGGATTTCGTGGTGAGAAAGAGAGTTGTAAAGGGAAACAAGGCGACACATTGTCTTGGCGGCGTCGAAGGCGAGGATCCCCAGCGTCGCCGCCGAGGAGGGGTCCTCTTGGAAGAACAGACAGCAGAGGTTCGCCGTCCCGTTACAAACAGCCATGCTTTTGGGGCCCACGCGCAACCCACGTTACGTTAGTTACCGTTACCCTACCGCTTTCTCTCTATCACCCTTCACCCTTCACCATTCACCATTCACCATTCACCATTCACCACCCCCCACCCCCCCTCCCTCTCTCTCTCTCTCTCTACCCTTCTAATTCTAATTCTAATATTACTCATGCTTTCACAAAATGCTTCTTTCTTTTTTAAACTTTGACACCTCCTCTCACTGTAATTTCGTGGTGCCCTCTTTTCTTCAACTTTTCTTTTATAAAATTATTATCGCATTAACAAATAAGATAATTATGCCTAATTGTAAACAACAAAATACCTAAATGCGATTTATTTAGTCTGGCCCTTGTGGGAGGTTGTTTTTGTTTTAGTCTTACGACTTGAGTTGGTTTTCGTGTTCTCTATTCAACACAAAATTGGGGTTTGTTGTAGGAAGTTATCCTTAAAACTTAAAAATAAAACTCTACGTCTATTAATTAGCATGGATTATGTTGATCTCTACGTATATTTTAAAACAATTTATTCATACATGTAATAAATAATAGAGAAAAATTCAATAACAACAATAATAATAGGTGAACAAAAATATATTATCATCATAATATAAAATGAATCCACATTATTGTTCAAACCTTGAAATTCCATTTATAAATCAATTATTCATACTATAATTATAATATCATTATTTTAGTATATTGTATATTACTTATATACAATGCTACAAGAACGTACAATATTTTGCTAGTAAAAGAAGTATATATAAAGACAACGAAATTAAGAAAAGTATAAAGAAAAAAGAAATATGACTATTGATGAAGCACTTAATAGACATTTAATTATGTATATATCAAGATATATGACTGTTGAAGTGCACAATTAATATATAAGAAAGTATATATTATAGACATTAAATATTTATTAATTCTCCATTCTCAAATATAAAAAATGAACTTCATATCAACAATAAAACAACAATGTTAGTAAAACTTAATTAAATAAAAAGTATTTTAAAAATTATGTAAATAAATAAGACAAATTTAGTCAATATTTGTTTATACATTTAAAATCGACACCTAAGACATTGGTTTTTATCTACATTTAAAACCACAGGGAGTACTTTATGAAGGTCACACCGCTTCATGAATTAAAAATTAATTTCATCTTCTATACATCACATCACAGGGTGGTTTTTGTGAAATGGTGAAGCATTCATTCCATTAAAAGTCTAAGTGGATTGTGTTAATTTGACAAATGGATTGTGAACCCAATTTAACTTCATTTTAATGGTCAAGTCAATCGGTTAGATTAAATATTTTTGGATACATCTAATTGGGTTGGTTAAGACGTTCATGAGTTTCAAATCCAATAAATCCAATCCAGTCCAATAAATAGTATATATTATAAAGTTGAGTTACACTCATTCAAAAAAACTTTTTCTCAATTTTTTTTCTAATATTCGTTTTCAAGACATATAAAAAACTCCTTAATATTATTTTAGAAACATGCATACATACCCTTTTAAAATTACACTAAACCACCTTTAATTTTGAAGACCGTTACATTATATACGCTTTAATTTTGAGTTTAACTGGTATATATTTATACTGACATTCAATCACAACTCTTCATTCATGGTAGATGTGTTCACTTTTCTCGTTACTACTTTAAAAGTCACATAAATGAAAGTCATGATTGAATGTCAGTGTAAAAATCTTTTATACTGACAGTGTATACCAATTAAACTCATATATTTTTTTACATTTAACATAAAATTTATTTAAAATTTTATTAATTCAAAATTAATTTTTAATTTGAGATCCAATATAAAAATATTTACCTAAAATTCCTTTGGTTGGTTTTTAATGTTTTAATCTGTCTCCTATTCTTTGCACATTTGAAAGAGTGTGGCGTCAGATTCACTTAATTTGGTCCAATGGACCTCAGCACCGCAAATATCAAGGGTATTACACAATATACCCCTTATATTACTTAATGTATCTATAATTTCTTAAAAATTCTTTGGTCTACAATATTCTTAATAAAAAAATACATTTAAATTGGGAGACAGAGAGTAAAGAATGTAGGCCTATTTTGAGCATTTTAGGATAAAGAACAATTTTGCGTAAAATAAAAAATAATAAAAAACAACTAGCAAGAAAAAATTATGAAATTTTAATAGGGACAAAATAACTAAGTATTGAACACAAGTTCTTAGGTATATAACTCAACCTTAATACTATCTTGACCATGGTTTTATTGTAGGTTAATATAGTATAAAAAAGTGAATTAACTATGTTTATTTCTGTTTAGTGTAGAATAATCGATATAAAAATAACTTTCATGAACAACTAAAATTCACTTTTAAAACCAATTGTAAGATCGTTTTGTTTTTGGGAGAAGTTAAAACTCGTGATTTTAAGAACGATTATGTCTTTACCCGTTAGAACCATTATGTCTACAATTGTGTTTAAATGTTCTTAAAAGTGTTAACCTTTAAAAACTATTGTGGCCATAATTATTCTTACAAGTTATTATTAAAAATGGTTATGGTGATTATCATTTTGAATATTTAATTTTTTAATATATTTTTTTGGTTTTTATATACTTTTTCACATAATAATCAATCACAAAAAACACAATAGAAATATTGATAATAATAACAATAATTAACTACTCATTCATGTTAATAAATTTTTTGACAATCTTACATTCAACAAGTAGAGTTTACAAAAAAAAAAATACAAATTGGCTATTTCAAGAAATTAACATCCTAAACAAAAAAAAATTACAAATTGATTATTTCAAAAAAATAATTTGCCTAATGTTTTTTAATATTGGCAATATTTCTCATAGGCATTGGATACTCTCGATTGTAAAAAATCTACAATTTCAAAAAAATATGATAAAATATTAGTTTAAGAACTAATTAAAAACACTACTAAAAACAACACATAATTAATGTAAGTTGTTAAGAATTGTATTATATCTTTCTATGAACCAACAATATTAGTTGTGACATTCGTAAACACGTGAGGCATAATGTAATAACCACACTCATAAACCTTATGTTTCACACTAGAAATGAATATAAAATCTGAATATAAATGTTGTTACGGGAAGAGAATACCAAGAACATAATGTACTTTTAATTTAACAACACAACAATTTCATTACATTCACAAAACTCCAACACAATCTTGATGCATGGATCACATTATTACTAATAACATCATTAAATGATAGATAGACAATTCCTTACTTTTAAGGCTTCCTCGGTCTCCTTTGCAATCCAAATAATTCCATGATCTGTTGAGTCATTACATGAAAAAACAATATACTCAAATATTCTTTCAATAGGAATATCACTCCTTTCTTTAGGAAGAAATCTCCCACATCTGTGTTCATTAAGCAACGATGAATTTCACCATAAGAAACAACATTTTGTTGGAAAATTATTTCTTATTAAGTGTGAAAGTGATGTGCTCGACACATAGTTTTTTTAATGAAAGTTTAAAGCATAAAATTACTCTCAGCACTTTCATAAAAAAAAAGTTTCGATATCTTTTCCTTTGTTGTTTTTCTTTCCTACTAAACAAGGTTACGTAGACATTGGATTGTGAAATCACTTTCATCCTTCGAGCAAGGTATTTTGGATTGAGCTATTTTGTCAAACTGTCATAGGGGGATACAAATAGTCATAATGGGATATGTTAATATTGTTGATTTTGTCATGATCAAATGTCCATTTTATCAACCTGTCATAGGGGGATACAAATAGTCATAATGGGGAAGACATACATTTTTTCCATAGCTTTAATGAAGAAGGAGAATTTTTTAACATGCAATGAGTGAAAAAAGGTACACATGGTACAAAATTGATGGGAAAATCATGAGCAGATTGGATTGTTTCTTGATATTTGATGACTTTTTTCAAAAATGGGGAAAAGTAGAATAATGTGGTTTACAACAGATACAATGGTTTACATCGGAGTGTGTCAGACCATTTCCTCGTATTGTTGCAATAGAGGGAGGTAAATTAAGGCTCAAAACTTTTTTGTGTCTTGAATTGTTAGTTTGAAGACAATCGATTTAAGCCCTTTGTGGAGTAAGTTTTGAAACAAATTGTAATTTAGGTAAAAAAAGGCATTTGTGTTGAACGAGAAGTTGAAGTTTCGCAAAAGAAGGTTGAAGGAGTGGACCAAGGATGTGTTTGGTGACATTGACAAGGAAGTTATTAGAGGCAGGACAAGGTTGAATGAGTTAGATTTGAAAATGGAAGTGGAGGGTTTGGATGAGGATGAGTGTAAAGATAGAATTGGGAATGTAGTGAATTTGAGGAAGTGGATAAGGGGGAAATAATCTTTGTTGTATAAGAAATTGAGGGTTCATTGGTTAAGGGATGAGGATGCCAACTCTAAATTATTTCATAAAGCCTTAGTGAAGACAAAAAAAACTAATTAAAGTTTTAGCTTGAACTTCAATGGGAAGAAGTGGATGTTGTAGCCAATCTAAAAGCAAGGCTTAAAGATAATTTTTGCCATATTTTTTAGAATCAAGATGGTTGTCGAGCTCAACTTGATGGAATTTCATTTCGGAAGTTGTGAATACTTGAGCAGATTGCGTTAAAAAAGCATTTTTTGGAGGAAAAAATAAAAACTACAGTTTGGGAATGTGATAATGATAAATGTTCAGAGTGTAATGGTTTTAATTTTTGGTTCATTAAAAAAATTTGACATTTGTTGAAGAAGGATTTTATGAGGTATTTTAATAAGTTCCATGATATAGCTTTTTTATTGTCTTCATTCCAAAAACAATTTGTACAACTATAATTAGTGATTGCCATCCAATCCTCTGATTGATTGTATTTATAAGATTTTGGCAAAGGTGCTGACATAGAGGTGGTGGATGAAGTATGGAAAAAGAAGAATGAGTTATATGATTGAAGGTTGATCTTGAAAAGGCTTACGATTCAATAAGCTGACAGTACCTCTGTCATGTTATAGCCATGATGGGTTTTGGGGGTAGATGGATTCGATAGATTTAGCAATGTGTAAGCTTGATAAGATTATCAGTTTTATTAAACGGTAGCCATATGGAAGAATTTGGGATTCAGATGGGCTTTAGACAAGAGTACCTGTTATCACCCTTTCTATTCTTCATCGTCGCAGAAGGTTTAAGTCAATTGGATCAAGTAGTAGCTGAGCAGGGGTTTTGGAAGAGTTATAAAATTGGGAAGGGAGACATTTGTGTTTCTCATTTACAATTTACAGATGACACTTTGCTCTTAGCTCATATTGATTGGAAGCTAATTATGATGTTGAAAGCAGTATTGTTAAATTTTGAATTAGTATCCGAACTCAAGATCGACTTTCACAAAAAGTTAGGTTATAGGGTGAATGTGAATGCAGAAAACCTAGATAGGGCATCAATCATGTTAAACTGTAAAGTGGGGTCTATTTCTTTCAAGTACTTGGGCCTTCCAATTGGGGCTAATCCCTCAAAGGTGGTTATATGGAAGCTAATTATGGATATGGTGAAGAAGCAGTTAACAAGGTGGGAAAATATGTGTGCATGGCAGGAAGAGTGGTGCTCATCAAAGTTGTATTGTCTGTGCTGCCAGTCTACTTTCTTTCGCTCTTCAAGGCTCCTAGAAGTATCATTTCTTAACTTCATTCTTTGTTTTCTAACTTTTTGTGGGCATGAAATGCTGTTGGTGGGAATGTTCGTTAGATGTCTTAGGAGAAACTGTGTCAGTCAAAGAAGGATAGGAGATTGAGTTTGAGAGATATGTAGAAGTTTTATTTAGTATTGTTAGGGAAATGGAAGTGAAGATTGAGCATGGAATCAGATAGGTTAAGGGTGAAAATTTTTTAAATCAAAGTACGAGTGGGAGGATGGGTTTTAGGAGGAAAGAGGTAGTCATTGTTTTTGGTGGTGGACAAATTTAGGTTATTGAAGAGGAGAGAAGGGGACATACATGATGGTGTTCCAGGAATGTGAGGCGTGAGATTGGAGATAGAGGGATTATTACTTTCCCATGTGCAACAAAAACATTTTCGTGAGAGATACATGGGATTTAAGGGGTAAATGGTGGAATTAGAATTGGCAAAAAGGTCTCTTTGAATGGGAGTCAGAGATGGTAGAGGACCTACAAACCTAGTTGAGTTCAGTCTCTTGAAAATCGGGGTGACAGACAAATGGATTTGGTCAATAGAAGATTCGAGAGTCTACTTAGTGTCCTCCGCATACAAGTGTTTGGCAACCATTCTGTACCAACAATAGAACTCTTTTTTCAATCACATTTGGACAAAACGCATACTTCCAAAGGTTCAATTACTAGTTTGACACTTGGATGCTGATAAATTACCAACGAAGCACAACCTGTTGAAGCATGTGACAGTCAATAATAGGGGTGTAAACTCTGGCTTATTTGGTGAAGAGTTACAATCAGGCTTACATTTATTTTTGTTCTGCTCAATATCTGCTAAAGTGTGGAAGAAGTTATACGCCTGATGGGGAGTATCTACGACATTACATATGCAAATGTGATGTTAGGGGTTACAATTCATGGGTTGGATTAGTAGCAGCAAGAAAGTTTGCAAGGTTGAATTTGGCGTAATTTGTATGTAATGAATCAATCTTTTTGTATTACCGGGGTAGGAGTCTGAATTTGGTCTACTAGATAGTGCGAAACAATGATCTTGTTATCCTATTTTTAGTATGCAATTTTGATAGTCTTTTGTACTTAATTTGAAAGATATATATTGTGTTTTCCTATCTTAATTTTATAACATTTACTTGGCTTAGAAATAAAATCTATTTTGTGATAATAGTGTTTTGAATGAATTTTGTAAGCTTTTAACATGTTTCAACCAGGTAGAAGAGTATAGTTTACAACTTTGCATGGGTTGTAAAATATAAAAGGTGCTTTGTAGCATTGTAAAATGTAGAAAATTTGAATTATACTTACTAAATTTTCAATTCTCTATATCAATATACTTGTAATAATTTTACGCTCCAACAACTTTACATGGGTCGTAAAATATAGAAAGAGCTTCTGTTATAATAGTTTTAAAAACTTAAAAAATACACTAGTAAAGTTAAAAATAGCCCAAAGACCAGACGATTGCGAAGAGCCCCAAGGCCCCCAACAACACAGAGCAACGCGACCCACACACAACCACCCAAAGTGTTTTATCTCATTAAGATGGGATCTTTGTAAAAAAAAATTAAAATTGAAAAGTATTTTTTGAAAAACTTGTTAACTAACACAGTAGGAAAAAAAAAAAAGTTTAAAAAGGAAAGTATATATTTAATTTCACGTAATCGTACATTTATAACTTTGAGTGTGTTTCACTTTTCAATGTCTTAAATTATAGGTGATTCCCAACTGTATCGATTACCGTTAAACAATTCCATTCCACATTTCCACGCCGCAGGTGGTTTTGGTTAGCAGACTGGTAAACCATTCCACTGAGAATATAATATTTAAATCCACATCTTCATAGCATTTGTTCACCTAAACAGGCTATCACTTTTTATATTTGTACGTACAAAAATTAATTTAAGATTCATTTTAACATATAATCGGATATCGCAATTTAATTCAGTATGGACTGTAGAGTTAATGTAGGCTTGATGTGTTATGGAAATTAGAGACAAAAAAAAAAAAATGAACTATGAATAAAATTCAAAACAGGTTGACTCTACCGTACTTTTTCTTCTACTCTCTCTAAAACTCATTATATACATGCACAGATCCACTAAAATATTTGAAATATGTGTAGACATGTTTCTGTTTAGTCTTCTGATCTGATCTCCCACTTTGTAGTCTCAATGTGCTCGGAGATTGCTTCAATCATCACTCTTCCGTGCAAGAAACTTGACTCAAAAATACTATCAATTTTCTTCATTTTGCATCTTTCTACGGAGGAGTCACACTCTCAAATCGACGACACTCTCTGATTTTGACGCGAATAACACTGGGGCTCTTCACTCCATCTGGGCCGTTGATTATCTCGCAGCATTGCCTACGTGGCGCCTGTTCATTAAACCACATTGCAAGCTTGTTAGCACCAATGAAAATTTTTAGCATTTATTAGGAAAACAAAATGTCCTGAAATCATGATTGGGTTGATAGAATAGAAACACGTAGGGCATGTTTGTTTGTAAAAAACCATACTGTAAATAAGTGAAAGCCATATTTTTCAGTTGTTGGAATGGTATGTAAAGAACAAAGAAAGACATATATGCATGGACTTACATGTTTGTCTTTCTGTGAGATAAAATAAAAGTAACTTTTATTATTTTTATCCTTTTAATTAGTTTTTAATTAAAATACTACTTTAATTTATCACTCTTTCTCTTTGCTAAAGAACTTTAGGATATTTCCTTTGAACATAGACAGATCATAAGATTATATCAACTATCAACGCAACTAACAAATCGAATAACAAGATCATAGCCAAACAAATATTGAAGAATCCGGAATTTGACTACGGAAAACTAACCAAAGAAGTAAACAAATTACACTATTATTACTTAGCTTTAAAAACAGATGGATAACGTCGATCGTACCAACGTACCATATATATGGAGTGTCAAACACGCGCGAGAAAAAATCACATACCTTTTTCCACGCGTCCGGAGCAAAGGAAGACGCCGAAACGTCGACGTATTTAACGGCCAAAGGGTGCGCGTAGTCCTCACGCCTACACACATTCTTCGATCCGTAACTTCTATAAATAGACCGGGTCTTGTTCCTACCGACATTGCGAACCCGGTCCAGAAAATAAACCAGTGGCTTCTCACACCGGTCGCCGCTAACGTCCCGAGTATTAAACGTAAATGGGCCTCCGCTCCACGTGCGCCACGTGTGGAAAGTCCTATACGCCGTTTCCAGTTCCTTGGAAGTGCGTAGAGAGGGATACAACTCGACGGCGTAGCCCCACGACACCGAAATGGACCAGTTTCGACGGAGGTCGTAGCAGAAACTCTTCTGTAGGGTCCGACCTGGGTCCGTTTTGTACGCCGTTAGCACTTTTCTAACGCCGTCAACTTGGCTCATCTTGGGGAATATTGGGTCCACGTAATCCAAGTGGTGCAACGACACTAACGGTGCCACCGGATGTGCCGCTAAAAACCCGTATGGATTCCCATGTATGTCTACCTGTAATATAAAATATAAAAATTAGTCATAACAAAATAGTAAAATGATATTTTGATTAATTTTTTATTTTAACTCTGGATAATAACCACCTACGAACGTTTTCCAAAAAACGTAACGTTTATTTAAATTTTCACACGTTCGTGTTACAGAAAGCCTTTTTCTTGGTGCGGTGGTTACGAGAAGCCTTTGACGTTTTTTCTTTTTTTGAGTAAAGAAGCCTTTGACTATTCACACTTTAGAATATTTAAGTTTTTAAATACATTTATTTTGTGGTTTGCTAATTTCTAATATAAGCAGTGTGGATTTAGATCCGAGATTAGTAGGGTAATTTATTTTGAAAAATAAATTAAATAATAATTATATATAATATTAAAAGAAATAAAAATAAATTTTCAAATTAGATATAAATAAAATAATAATAAATATTTTAAAATAATAAAGAAATAATGATTCAAACATATAAATATTAAAATAAAAGATGCAATTATTTTTCAGTATATAAAAATATAAGAGAAAGTTTAAATGCACAAAAAACTAGGTTGCTTTTTTTTTTGTGTAATAGTTTATTTTCAATATATATATATATATATATATATATATATATATATATATATATATATATATATATATTCACAAATTTCTTAAAAATGAGTTACGATAAAAGCAATGAATTTTTCCTCTAAAAAATTCAATACATATTTTTCGTCTCTAATACTGTAATTTGAAAATAGTTAACGTGTGATAAATTTGTTCATAGCTTTAAAATAATAATTAATTAGCGCACCATTTCATATTGACTCACATTTAAGATTTTTAGACAAACTTAAACAAAGAAATTACTTCAAGATAGTAGTATTTTTATCTTGAATATTCGACTTTACTGTTCTGACTTCGGACACTCTTAATATATTAATTGTTCCAGGCTAATAACATCTATCAAGGGGGAAATTGGAATAAATATTGCATTGAAAACTGAAAAAGTCATTCAATATGATATTTGTAAATGCTAAAGCTATAATCAATATGAATTAACATTTTTAGAAATAAATAAATAAATTGACGTTTTCAATTTTCTCATTGAGATTTTATTTTAATACAGCATTTCAACGAAATGTTAAAACTTTTATTTTGGTTTTATCTCTTTATAATACTTTCGTCTTAATAACATATTTCAAGAAATTTAGAAGAAAATAAAAACATTTCGTCCATAAACATTACATCACATCTCATTTGACTGATTTAAGTATTTAACTCAAAATCTACGCAGAAACGTGGTTTCCAATTTCAATCAATTAATAGCCAAATTTCGATTTGCACATTTCAGCCGTGATGGTCGCTGCTCCAATTGTGTATTCAATCCACCATTAATAAATTTTAATTTTTATACTAACTCTTAAATTCAAATTAATCATAATTAAAAAAAAATAATTATTTATTTTTAATATAGGTACGCCTAAAAAAGAGAGAGAGAGAATATACCTGATGAAAACCCGGTTCTTTGGTGACCTGAACCCCAATCTCACTGATACAACTCTGAACTTTCTGATCGGACCCATAAAACTCTGCATAGCGATCGATGCAACCGTCCAAAATTCTGGCTAATTCTTTCGCCAAAGGGTAACTTATCGCGAAGCCGCCACCACCAAATGCCATGGTGTAAAAGTGTATAACATCCTGTTCCACACTCTCAGAATTGCCACCAACATAGTACATTTCATTGTGATCATATTTCGACAACACCGTAACGAGGTTGTCCGTGAAGAAAATGGTGTCGTCGTCCCCCAAAACAAACCACCTCACATTTTCCAACCCTAACTCAAAGCTCTCCTTCACGATCCTCGCTATCCGAATGGCTGAACGCGACCCGTATTCGCAGGTGTACTTGAACGCCGACGTGTCGGCGGACACCTTATACGGCGGTGAGGTCTCCGGCCACGTGACGTTCTCCGGCGGATGCTCGTCCAGCCAGACGAAGCCTCTGGTGGTGCCACGGCGCCACCAGAGTTCGGAGTATTGGCTGCGCGTGTTCCACGTGGCCGCGGAGCCGCCAATACCAAACAAAAGGTGGGAGATGTTGGTGGGTGTTTGTTCTTCAGGGGTTTTCTGTTGGAGCATGTTTTTTAAGGTTGTATGGGTGGTGATACGATAAAGTGGTTGGTTGTAGGATAGTGTTAGGAAGAAAAAGAGGGTTATTAGAATGAAAATAGAAACGGCAAGACCCGCTTTGAGGAACAAAAGGAGAAGTTCCCTTGGTTTGATGTTGGGAAAACGAAGGGTTTTCCATCCGATGCTGAGAGAGACTCGAACTGAGTCCACAGTAGAAGCCATTTGAAATGGGATTGAAACTTTGGAGCAATGGATCACAAAGGATATATTAGGATACTATATGATATGATGCATACACATTTTTAAAATATAATGTATTTGTTGTTGAAGCCTTGAAGATAAGTGTATATGTAGTAGTGGAGCAAGTAGTTCGTGGCTTGAACGTTTTCCTTTATTTTAGGTGATATGGGAGCCTACTCCTCCTATAATCAAGTCTTAAACAACTAAGCAATCTTTTTAATTAATATTTGGAGAGTCAAATGAATAATAGGAGAAATAATATTTCTGCATAATTAATTAAACTTTATATTCTAATAAACTTATATGGAATAAAATTGACCTATCTTATACGTTTGTTTATACATGAATTATGAAACTTGATTTCTGGGAAGTATGAAAACTTTTATATTCTATTAAACTTGTATGGAATAAAATTGACCTATATATCTTATACGTTTAATATTATTGTATATACATATTTGAATCATTAAACTTTTTCATGGTAAGTTTTCTTATTATTTTACTGCATATACATTTAATGCATGGTAAGTTTGAATCTCACTCTTAAATGCAAAATTATTTCTCTATGAAAAATGGAAAATTATTTATTTCCTTTCTTAAGTTAAAATATTTTCCACTCTAATATTGTTCTTATTGTACATTTATAATTATGCAGTAGTTACTTTTGTTTTCTGAAAATTGCTAAATTATTAAATATTTTAAAGATTTTCTTTTGACTATGTTTGTATGGTAGATAATAGAATATGGAGCTGAATATAATAGAATGAAATTAAATTAAATGTAATTAATTAAAACTATATTTCATTGTTTGCAAACAGAATGAAGTAGAATATATTACAAATTTTTTATTTTATATATTACCATTATTTTTTCAATCAAATGCATTAATATACCTTCCATCTAAGGTTAAAATATATATTAATTTGCAAAACTTTCTATATACACTTCATTCCATTCCATCCTTATTTAAATAAATTAAACAAATTTTACAAAAAAGAAAAACTAAACAATAGAATAATATTTATTTCACTTATTCCATCCCATTCTGATATTCTCTACCACCAATCCAAACGTAGTCTTAGTATTGGTTTTAAAAAATCTTTATATATTATCTTTGTCTCAATTTATCTACTTATATTTAAAAATTTTATTTAATTTTATTTAAATTTCTTGGGATTGAATTTATTTTATTTTATTTTATATTCATTAATTTTATTTTAACTTCAAATATTCCTTAATAAGAGTGTTCAAAACTGAATTAACCTAAAAATAGTAAAAATAACCCAAAAAATTGAAAATTGATAAATAATCAAAATTAATTGGATCTAATTGGTTAATTAGAATCCTATGTTGGAAATAATAGTGGATTGGTATTAATCAATTATATTTTATCATTATCTGGCAATTTAAGATATGCTGATACTCATATCTTATAATATCTTTATGATTATTTGAATGAGATTATAGTAAGATTGACTCTGTGATGGGTTGAGTCAATCATAAAAAGCCCATTTGAGGGGTCTCTGCCTACCCTGGGGGATTATAAATTTGTCATCCCATTAAGCAAATTACAACAACAATACACATTCTCTAAAATAATCCCCTAGAAAGTAGGTAGTAAAATCCTCAAGAGTTCTTATTGAACTCATATCTCTACCATAATCATTCATAGGGTTTTTGTTTTTGAAGATAAAGAACTTCAATTCAATATATCTGAGGTACACAGATTCTTTTTCCTCTACCTTTTTATATTTAATTCTCTATACATACTATAATCTTGTATCTATTGATTTAAGGTTTCCTTTTATTTCCATCATCCTAAACTATGTTGTTCAATTTAATTTGCGGTTTAAGATCTGAAAACCAACACAAATCAAACCAAAATGCGATATACATCACTCATATTTCTTCTCTAAAACAATGTGTAGTTTAGAAGACATGACACTATTCATAGGAAAATAAATAATGGGTGGTGACAATAGTATAATTTTTACCCGTTAGATATATGATAAAATTTAATTTTTAGAAGACATGACACTATTCACTCATATTTATTTTTACGTTTAAAATTGAACCAAACCAAAATACAACCACCTTTATACCTTAGTGTAACACCATAATATATATATATATATATATATATATATATATATATATATATATATATATGTGTGTGTGTTTTGATGTAAGTCAACCTTCAAGAGATAAATGTATCCTCAAGAGGCTAGTGGGAGTAAATAACATAAAAGTAAGATCCTTTTCATCTGCACTCGAGCATAAGCTTGAGACATTAACCAAGATGATGAAGACATTTATGATAGCTCAAACACACCTACTATAATCCTCTTCTCCTTCCCTAGTTTGTGGTTTGTGTAGAAAATTTGGACATAGGATCGATGATTGCAAGATGGAGACCATAGTAACTTAGATCATCAAAGAAATTGATTATGCACATGGGAAAAGTTTGGAGGATGATTCTTACTCCAACAATTACAATGAGCGGTGGAAAGATCATTCCAAAGGACTATAACAATCAGGAAAATTAATGGGAGTATATCACTATGTTATATGCAGCATTAGAACCAAAGACTTAGGCAAGACAACAGAAGACCTCCAAGCCTATAAGAATCCATGATGTAGTACATGGGCAAAAAAAATGAGATAATAAAGGCCTTGAAGAACTAGATAGTTAACCTAGTTGGTTTATTGTCACAATGGATACCTAACTCACTACCTTGCTAGACTGAGGCAAAGTTTCTAGAAAATTCTAGAAGAGGAAAGTGGTAATAATAACAATAGAAAAGGAAAGTTTCTAGAAAAATCTAAGCAAAAGAAAATGAATGAGGTTGAGATGCACTAACAAGAGGTTCCAAGAAGAATCCAAAGGAAGCAAGAGTAAAGACTGAAAAGGTACTATTACCTCTTGTGGTAAGTACTCCTTTTTCCCAAAGTGTTAGGAATAAGAAATAAGATAAACATTTTCCTTGCTTCCTTGACATGTTTAAAATGTTACATATTAACATTCTTTTTTTTAAGTCATTTCTCAAATACTACAATATGACCAGTTTAAAAGATATTGAATGTGTTTGATTTGTCATATCTCTGTTTGGTAAACACAAAGCTAAAGACTTTTTTAGGTAGCTACAAACTTTCTATAATTGTTAATTTTTCTTTTGTAATTTTACCTTTTATTAATTAATTAATTGTCACCACTAGTTTTGTCTCTTTACATGACACAACTTTTCTTTATTTCATTTCTCTCTCTTCATTAATGTAATTCTAGTAATTTATAATTTAAATATATAATTATAAAAATTTATAATTTAAATATTAATTTAAAATTTATATATTTAATTATAGAAATTATAATTAAATATAGGGTAAACTTTGTTTCTAATACATGAACCTTTTTAAATTTATGATTTTGTTACCTAAACTTTTGGTGATTGTTCAAGATATACAAACATTTTTTTATCGAACATTTTAGTCTTTCTATTTTTTTAACTGTTAAGTAGTGACATATCATTGTATTTATTATTACTTTATGGGTAAATAATAAAACAACAATAAATAGAGTCACATGTTATCACTTAATAGCTAAAAAAAACAGAAGAACTAAAGTATTAAACGGAAAAAAAATGTTTATATAGCTTGACAAGTTAATAAAAAAATTTATGTACCAAAATTATAAAAAAAGTTCATGAACGAAAAACATAGTTTATCATTATTTTATTAATTAAATTTTTTTATGAGTTCACACTTAACAGCTAAAATAAACAAAAAGACTAAAATATTAGAAGGAAAAAATGTTTGTGTACCTTATTTAATCAACAAAAATTTTATGTACTAAAATCATAAATTAAAAAAGTTCATATACCAAAAACATAGTTTATCCTAAAATATATAATTATAGTAATTTATAATTTAAATATGTAATTAAATAAATTATAATTTAAAAATATATTTATAGAAATTTATAATTTAAATATATAATTATAGAAATTTATAATTTAAATATGTAATATAATAATTTATAATTTAAATATGTAATCAATTTATATTATTAAAATATTTTATTATTATTTTAAATACCTAATTGTCGATCTATGATCAATGATGTTCTTATTTGTCATTTTATAACTTTTAACTTGTTGATCAATTAGTTCTACCAAATACTTATAATTAGCTTTTCAACTTTCAGTTAGTTTTTAATTTTCAACTAATTTTTTAAGCAGTTTTGTCAAACACACCCATTATTTCAAATAAAAAGAAATTGGCTGAATTTGAGAAAATTGACCTCACTAAGAATTGTTTGATTATGGTGCTTAAAAGCTTTCTCCAAAGCTTGAATCCCCAACAGTTAGAATGTTAATTTCTCATGAAAACTACAAAGAAACATCGTTGAAATAGGATGTGTTGTTTCTAGTGTATCTAACCTCACTCTTCGTTTTTCTCAAACTATTTAGAAAAGTACAGTGTAAAGCCAAAAGTCCAATACCTCTCTAAATTTATTCCCTATTTATAAAATGAAATGATGTGTAAAGGTATATAAAGCCCACTCAAGTGTCCTAAATATTTGCTTGAGCAACCAAAGAGGCTAAAATTCTATAGGATTTGCTTAAGCACTCACGAATCTCACTTAAGTGAACAAGGTGGGTGTCTCTTAACCTTATAAAGACTTGCTCAAACGGTCCTGAGGATCCACTTAAGTGAGGACAAAAAGTGTCTTGGCTTCTAGTATAAGGTTCACTCAAGCAGTTTGCATGATTCACTCAAGTGAGGACAAATAGCGATTTCACTAGATAGGCTCACTCAAGCAATCATTTGGGCAAGGACAATGAAGCATTTGTCCTCCTGTTTAGGTCTTTGCTTGCGTAGAGTTAATACTTGGGTGTTCTTGTGCATCCTTTGCACCTTTCAGTGCTCTTTTCATCACTAAACTTGTTCTTGTATGAGTATTTCTACCAAAATAGGCCTATTATTTCGAACAAGATAATTCTCTAATTAAATCCTAGATTACGTAATAATTTAAGGAAAATAAGAGGTAATACCAAGGTTCGTAAGCATAAAAAGTATAAATAATTACAAATTTTGTGTATTAATACAAAAACATTTAGTAATTATCACTAATATTCCTAATAATGTCACTTTAGTTTTTAAAATGTGATAGTGATATTAAGGTTATTTATTAACTTGTCTTAAAACAACTAGGAAGATACTTATTTTTGGAAGAGATTGAGTATTCTTTTATCTAACCACTTGCTATGTCCCCAAATGAATAATCCCAATCGAATAATGTACATTATTCTTCTTCATGATTTATGGAGTCCTATATTATGATCAATTACTCTATTAACGCCTTTGGTAATTTCTTTACACTAGTCACATGCTTCTCATCTATTATTACTTTGTTGTTAGGGTTTTCAATCATTGATTTTTTTTCTATGGTTTTTGTTAGGGTTTAGGGTTCTCATCTATTACACTAGTCGGTGATTATAATGACCATACATGGTAGGATATGTTCTATGGGACAACAAAAAATAATTTGAAAAATAAAGGAGTCACCACCAATGTCTATTAAAGAAAACATTGGAAAAACCTTGTTTGAAAAGAGTGGTATATCAAACTAGATTTTGAATTCGGGAGTCAATTACGTGTAGAGAATGTATTAACATTCTACAATGTTCATCATAATGACAGTTACCTTTAATTAAGCATGTAAAGTTAAATAATTTTGAATATTTATTTCCCTTCTTCAAACACAAAAAATATTCTTTATTTTTATTAATTTATTTTAATATTTTAACATGAAGAATTTTATTATTAAAAGATTTATTATTTATAAAAATATTATTATATTTTCATCTTTTTAATTATTTTTTTTTGGGCTAAAAAAGAAAGAACTTCTACTCCTACGTATCTCCAGGTGCAATAACTACAAGAAAATTTGTTATTATAGGGGCAAAATGCACACTATAACAGTTAAAAACCCACTATAATGCATATTTACAGTGAGCTTACAATGAACCAAACATTCCACTATAATCCTTGAGTCAGTATACAATGGGTTATCGACATTCTTAGTAATGTCTACTATAAAATCCATTAGATACAATAGCTAAACCCATTATAATACACTAAGCATTGAACACACTATAAGTAGCCCACTATATTATAGTGGACTAAGTCCACTATATTACAATGTGCTAAGCTCACTATATCACAGCGGGTAGCCCACTGTAGTATAGTGGGCATAACCACGATAACAAGTTAACTATATTACAGGGGGCTAAGTCTACTATAACAAACTCATTGTATTACAGTGAGTTTAGCCCACTGTATTACAGTGGGTTTAGCCCACTATAATATATGCTATAATTGAACCTTTTTTAAATTATTATTTTTAGTTTATAAATTTATAACATAAACGTAACATGTATATAATATGAAAAATATTATTATTTACATGTATATAATACGAAAAATATTATTATTTAAATATTTTTAATTTTTAAATTATTATTATTTACATGTTTATTTTTGGTAAAAAATATAAAAAAAAGATTGGTACAAAACATAAAATTAGTTAGACTATTAAATTATATATTTTATTTTTTTTCCACTTTAAATATTTAATATAAAATAGTAGAAGCCTTTTTAGATTTTTCAAGTATAAACATCAAATTATATTTGATTAGAATATTGTAAGAGTTTTACTTACACTAGTTAAACTTTTGTAAGTAATTTTTTTTTTAGTTTTACCTAAATTTAATTGTGTGTGAAGGTATAGGTAATTTTTTTTAGTGGAAGTCCCCCTTTTAATGCGTTCTTCTTCTATCTATATAGGAGTTTGCTTCTTGCATATGGTAGCTGCACAGTTGTGCAGGACTAGGAGTATGGGTTGATGATGATAAATGAAGCAGAAAATGGGCTGATTGTAGGGCATGAAGGAGTAGGATAGTTGATGGAGAAGAGCAGTTAGCAGATCAAAAGAGCAACTTGCTCTATTAGCTCTCTTTTTTTTATTACAACTTGTACTGGATGTATTTTTTTCTTTTTTCATTTTGATTGATTTTTGTTTTCTTCAGCTTGCTGGTTGGCAATATTGTTTTTCTTGTATTAAATTTGATTGAGATTTAATGACTATTACAAACCTACTGTGTTTTTTTTTCCCTTCTTTTTTTGTGTTTCTATTTATTCTCCCCAATTATGCTAAATACTCCTCATAATTTGGATCGTGCATTACTATTTTACCTTCCTTTTTGCATTAAGTGCTCACCTCTTTAGCTTTAAGCCCAAAAGTGTTTTATTTTGAAGATTTTCTATGTCTACACCTCAATCTTACTAAACGCACCTCCATGCAATAAAGCTTATGCTGTTTGCACCTTCTAACTCACTAAATAAACCCCTCAACTATTTTTGGCCCAATAAACTTCACATGGAGTCTTACTGTTTACATCATCAACTTGTTAAATGCACCCCACTTTTATGGGGTGTATTTATCAAAGATGTAACGGTAAATAATAAGTGCCTAATTTTGTTGTTTTTATTTTTGTTTTTTTATTGAATTAGGCTAAAAAACCTTACTTTAGGCACAAAACAAATGTCTAAAAATGATAAAAATCTAAACAAAATTGAGTGTCTACAATGACTCTTGGTAAAATCTTTTGTCTAACATTTAATAAAAATGTTACTAAAATTATTTGACAAAATTTAAAAAATATCATACTAATTTATACTTTTGTAATGTTTTATCAAATGTTATGTATAGTTTATATCAGTAAAGTCAAGAATGTTAATGTTACTAATAGGTTTTAGCTATTTGAACTATATGCAACATATAAACAAATGTTGCAAAAACCTATTTATAACTTTTATTTATAATTTAACGAGATTTTCAAATGTTACAAAAGAATTTTAATAAAATTTTTATTAAATATTTGACAAAAAATATTATTAAAATTCATAAATGTTGTAGTAATAATTAATATATATTGTACCAATGTCCTCTTGACTATCCCCACTACTAGCTTATTTAAATCCCTTTCAATCCAAAAATGAATCCTTTCTTATGAGATTTTCACTTAAATCTTCTCATGTTAAATCTATAGCATCAAAACTTCTCATTTTTATCTTTACATTATTTATTTCCCCTCCTTAATTATAATTACGGAATCTAATGTGATTGCACATGATTATATCGTTACATGAGATAATTTATTATCTTAACACATCATGAGCCAAGTGAAATGTATTGGTGTCAATTTTGATGGGTTTATCAACGAATGAAGCTAACCCTTGCAAGAGAATCATAAAACACCATATTTAGGATCAGAAACCGAACCTAACTAGCGTACTATATATTAATGATATGCCTCCACAATGAAATTTTGGGACCGTGTTTTAACAATGAGGTAATTGATGGTCATAGATCATCTACGAAGGGATCTTCGCTCATTACCTTCCAACAAGGCTCAAAAGTTTCAAGGAATGCCGATTCATTCTCTAGATATTGTTTTTCACATGGTAGCTTTGGAGAGATTAAGTCGATAACTGATGGACCTTTCAGAATTCTAAGTAGATTTGATAAAATTGCGTACATAATTAAGTTATAAGAAGATTATGGCCGGACTCTCGTTAACATTCAACTTGTTTCATGTATATGATCGAAGGAGAAAAAAATTGAGTCCGTTTTTAATTTAGAATATTTTAACTGAGGGACAATGATGGAAAGTTATACAGGTCCGTGTGTTATGCTGTAGTGATACAGAAGCAGTATATAGTGTATATTCATAATAGTGTATATTCAGTAAAGAAGGAAACAAGAGAGAGATCAGGGAGAGAGAGAATAAGTAATGCTTACAAGAGGAGGTTTGCACCAAGTTAAGCTAATTTATAAACTAGTATATAGTCTTGATTAACAAGTCGTTTGGAGAGAATTACTACTTTCTCTAGTATCATACTCAGCATTGAGAGTTCTCATCTTCACTCAGTAAATCTTATTGGTGGATTGCTTAGATGAGTTGAGTTCTGTTGTTTTCTTGTTCCATCGTACCATTTTGTATGGATCCAACATCATTTTGTATTAAATGTTATGGTCTAGTGTTTTTAACAAATTTAAGTTGGAACATAAATGAAATATAAACTAGCTAGAAAACAAACTCACATCACCATTAATTTGTTAGGACGTAGAACTTCTTATATATATATAACCCGAAGCAACAACTTCAAATAATAGCTGTAGTGATACAGAAGCAGTATATAATGTAGATATAACAACAAAAGAATAAAAAAGAAAATTACAAACCCATCTGGTACGTACAGCACAAAATACAAACAATATTAACATAAAAGTTCATATGATAACGTCCCATTATTGAACTAACAAGACATATATTGCCCACCAAAAAACACAAGACATATATATAGAGAGGGAATTTAATTTTGATGCAGTACTATGAGTGAAAAGAATATCCATACTGTATCAAAATTAAATTCTTAACTAAACGTAAATAATTACCTTTTATATATATTGTAGATAAGGTGGAAGAAGAGCTAGGTGTGAAATAAAAGCAACTTTTCGCTGATCTTCCAGTTGGAACGCTACTCATCAAAAGAAAGACCTAGTGTTCAATGTTGCTGACTCCCGAGGATAAAGCCCTAGCCTAAGCTCAAGGTCTAATTCAGCTTTCTTTTCTTCAACCATCTGTCCCAAAACAAAAGAAGGGAGATGGGGAATTTCTGTAGTACCAATTAACATGCCCCTCTGAGGTGCATGATCATGATTTTCATTTTGAGTAAAAGTGAATGGCATTTTATGGTTCCTAGCATGCTTCTGATCTTCACCAGAACCCAACCGAAACAAAATTTTCTCTTCCAAATCAGAAGGGTCATTACTATGATCACTTGTGGTCTTGATTGAGATGTCCAATGAAAGAGTGCTTTCCTCAGAAGATTGCTTGAGCTTGGCCCTATCTCTTCTATGGATGTTCATGTGGCCTCCTAGTGCCTGTGCGTTTGAGAACCCTCTTCTGCAAAAGGAACAAGAATAAGATTTCACTTGTCCAAGACCACCTTGATCATCTGAGCTCCATCTTATCTCAGATTTGTTATTGTTTTGGGAATTGAACTCCATCTTTCGTTGCCAAGTGAAGGGAAATTTGCAATAAGACATAAAATTCACTAAGGAAAAAAAGTGTGCTATGAAACTGTGGTCAACAGATTGATTGAGAGACAATTTATAACCCCGGTTGGAAAACTACAGAAGCTATGCATCTACGAGTTTTTCCCATTTTTTTAATATGTCAGCTGAGTAATACAGTTAACAACTTAGCATGTAAGCTTTTAAAAATAATTAGAAAACCCTAAGCTTATTGAATAAAATATTAATTAGATGCATCCTTTTTAATCGTTCAATTATTCTACCAGACAGTTCCTTTTACACTGCCTTGAGAGGATCAACAACAATTTATATGATTTTTCAAATTGTGCTCTTTTAAGCGAGGTGAAAAGCTAAAAAAATGTTTTCCCTGAGGGTAAAAGTTAATTCATGTATATGGTCATTGTATTAGGTTATATGTGGTACGCAAATACAATAATACAATAATTATGTCTTCAAAGTATTAGCTCAAAATTCACCAAAAAAAAGTTAACCGATTACCACATGGTAGCTGTCATTTGCGATATATATATATATATTTTGGTGATGTAACGATATATGTGAGAAATGAAAAGTTAAATAAACATGTTGGTCCACTTGTAATGGTATTAAACTCTTCATTAGCAATAAGGGGATATATATCTATTATAAGTTCTGAAATAGAAAAGGTATTTAATTTATAAATCTTATGATTAATTCTTTCAGTTCTATGATAAAATTTATCCATTTTCTTTATTCATAGAAGTTTAAATATTTAAATTATGTGGTTCGTTCATATGATGTTAGGGTCTCTTTTTTTTTTTTATATAAGCCAAAATTATCTAATCTTCTTATCTTTTATTTTTCTTTTTACTAAAATTATTACTTAATTAGCATAGATGATTCTGTCGTTGCTTCATGTAAAATCTAAAGCATATAGATATGATGACAGCTATGGCATTTTAGATATATTAACTCACATTTAACTTCAATCAACTATATAAGCTGTTAAATGGCTTATCATCAAAAAAATATACAGACCAAACTACTTCAACATCCACAAATACCCAAAAATTCTTCTGACAAGTAAAAGGTGGAGCAATTAATCGAATGATTGGTTCAAAGGGACTTACAAGTATCTAAAGTCCTGATAGACATTTAGTGATCAATAGTGTAATCTCATGGCTAGAAAAGCATTTTTGACAGCTAACAAAAAGTTGAGTGAAGGATATTTTAAATTTCTTACTTTGCTAAATAAATTCGAACTGTTGGAACTAGAAATCCAATAACGTTTTCTTTAATTAGTAGAAAGGAAAAAATAAAATGATTTGCACAATATTAGTACATAGATTTTAATTTCTATGTACTAATAGTGTTACAAAATAACACTATTAATCAACAAATAATTATAATAAATATATTTTTAAGATGATTATTTAAACATTAACATATTCATCAAACAGTGATTGAATAATATGATGGTGTAATGTAAATTTACTATTAGTATATAAACTACTTTCTCTAGTGTGTGTATATATAAGATTGGAGCGGGTGAAAAGAGAAATTTACCCTTTTTTAATAATTTACATATGTTTTTGTGTTATACTTTTTTGTCTTTTATTAATTAATTTTTTTATTATCTTTCAATATTTTTATACTACAATTTTATATTTATTTTTACTTATATTTTTTTATTAATTTATTTTTTACTTTTTATGTTTTATTTGTTTATTATATGTTATTATTCTTATCTTCGTTTCATATTACTATTTTACTTTCATTTTTATTTCTTAATTTTGAATTTTTATGTTATTTATTGTTTATTTATTATGTAAATTGAATATTTAATTTATTATTTTTATATTTATATATTTAATATTTTAAAACGATTTATTAAATATTTTAATATATTATAAAATAATTTTAAATTAATTTAATAAGAATATTTTAGATTAATTTATTTACGATAAAAATGATGATATTATTCATAGAAGAAACCATGTTAGATATGTTCAATTTTATCCATGTATAAAACTTTCTTGGACCTACAACAATCATGCGTAATCTTGAGTAGGATTATAGATTATTATACATATATTTATGATAAAAATAGACTTAAATTATTTTTGCTCAATAATATCATAAATTAAAGAATTAATGAACATTTTTTCCTTGAAACATAATCTTGAGTAGGATTATAGATTATTAAACATATATTTATGATAAAAAATACTTAAATTATTTTTATCAATAATATCATAAATTAAAGAATTAACGAACATTTTTTCCTTAAAACATAGTGCATATTTTTTTTTTCTACTTTAAAGGTTTTATTTGGTCCTTTAAAGCCTATTTTTTGTTTTTTTTGTCTTTGCTTTCAAAAAACAACATTAAGCATACATAATAGTCTTATGGCTTATTACGTTATTAAGGAGTAAGACATGATAATCAGTATCATTTTTTACACAAATTGTGTTTTTAATTACTTATAAATTTGTCTGATATGTTTATAAATTTTGAACAAATAAAATTAAAAACATAATATTTTTTTCTAAATCATTATACAAAATTATCTCTTTCAAACTCTTTGATTATGTGTTAAGTCACTCTATTAGGGGTGTTTACCGATCATATTTGAGGTAAAATGTGATCCGATCTTATCAAATTTAATAAGATTGAATCGAAAAGAAAAAAATATTAGCAATCCGATATTCGATCTGATCCAATCAAGAACAGATCAAATCAGATTGGATTCGCAAATTTCAAAGATTTTTTTTATAATTATTTTGTTTTCTATAAAATATAAGAAATAAAATAATAAACATAACAGTTTGTAAATAAAACATAAATTGTTTCTTTAAAATAAAATAAAAGTAAAATTACATATAAAAGTAGTCTATAAATAATAAAATGTAAATCCTAAAAAACTAAAATTATAAAATTTAATAACCCCTAATTTTTCATACTGCAATATTTAATTCGATGAAGGCAAAAAGAAAAGTGAAGTTGTGAAGAATTGAAGACTAATTTATTAAAGAGGCCACAAGTAAGTAAGAGAATGAAAGTTGGAATGGATTATGGAATAGATGGGTTAGGAGATCTATAGATGTGATTGTGAATTGGATTGGACAAATAAGTCATGCTTTCTCATTGGTTGTATTAAATATTTTGTATATGCATCCTTATAAATATATATAAAATAAAAGTATTAAAATTTAAATTGAACAAATTGATCCACGGATTTACAAATTTTCAAAATTCAATTTCGAGATCCAAACCGTCTATGGTAAGATTTAATTGGATTTGATCAGATTTTGATTCAATTGCGTTTGGATCGATTCATGGGAATTTCAATTAACACCTACTATAACTTGAATTCACACTTATTTTTATAATTTTTTTTTTCAGATTCCCATTTTAACTCTAACTTAATTTCCCATTTTACCACTAATTAATTCCCTTGAAATTTGTTTAACTCTTCGGCAAGATTTTTCTGGAGAGTAAAAGCCAACTTGTTCTTCTACTATTGTGTTCAAAATCGTAGTGGTACCTTTTCGGGATAGTTTGTCAGTCTTAACAAAAGTTCAAAATCCTACATTTCACTTCTAAGTGAGTTTGTTTTTTATATTCTTACCTCTTTCATGTTCATGGTATATGTTGCATAATCAACTGGTTTCTTCTGAGTAATTGTTAAAGGATTATTTTTCTTTTGTATTTTTATAGTCCAACAGTTACACAATCTAAGAGTCTAAATAACACAATGTATAAACCTTGTAGTAAGATGTATAGGATAAATACATAATACATAATTATATTATATACAAACTTCAATTTCCATGGATAGAGCACAAGAGTTCTAATGAAGTAGGGTCTTACTCCTACAAAATGAAGGCGTCGATGAGTGTTTTTACATGAGGACTGTAACATCTTCTTTAATATGTCCCAATATTTATCTCCTTACCCATTCCCATTTTATTATTGATATTAATTTGGTGCTATGGGACTTTTTAAAGCATTTAAGTACTCAAACTTCTTCAAATAGTTAGATTTCTGTAGAGCTGTAAATTTAGGAGATTTTGTTATACCTTTTTCATCTTTTTCATTCTCACACTCGTCTAAGTCTCCTGTGGAGTTAGTTTCCTTTATGTCACTCCCCCCGTGGTTGAACTCCAACCAATGAAATCTAAGAGAGTCATTGATGGTGGAGTCTCTGAAGAATGTAAGTTGCTATTCTCATCCCACGAGGTTGGGGAAGTTTGCTCAATCCCTAGTAAAGAATTCAATGAAAAACTTCTGCTGCTCACTACCAATGAAGGGTTGTTTGCCATTAAATCAACATATTGGACATCCTCAATCCTTAACATAACTGTGTAAGCCAAGCTTTCTGTTACTCTTGAGTAGCTCTCTAGAATGGTTTGTGCCACATCCTATGCTCATTTTGGAAGCATTGAATTTTTGTTAGTGATCATATAATTTGAAGACATAATATAACATGAACAAACTAGTTGCAAAGTTGTTTTCACCTTGTTGAATTGGATTTTACTAATGTTAAGTGAAGATTATAGAAGTCTTGGGAACTGATGTTTTAGCATCAACAATATTGCCTTAACTTTTCCAACAATAAGTTGGCTTTTGCTCTTTGACAAATGCTTGCTGGAGAGTTAAAAAAGACTCTCTAGCAAGAATTCACTAGAGAGTTAAAAAAAATTCAAATTTTTTTACCTCTCCAGTAAGCTCTCGTCGAAGAGTTATAAAAATTTAAAGGAATTAAATTTAAGTGTAAAATGGGAATTTGGTAAAAAATTATAAAAGTAGGTGTGAATTAATTGAAATTTTCCTATTCACATATTTAATTGGATTGATTTGGATTTACGGATTGATCCAGATCCATGAACACTCCTACATTGTATTGTAAAAAGTCTCGTAATTAAAATTAGTATTTCACAAGGGTGAACTAAAAGTCTAAAAGCAAACAAAAATATTAAAAAAAAACAAATTAAAAAATCTTTTAAGTATGATTGAAGTTATGTAATCTATTTAAAAACCATCCTAAACATATTCTCAAGCTTATCTAAACACACAATACAAGTAGCACACCTATAAACGTGTTTGGTACCATAAAATTTATTTAAGAGCAAAAACAAGGAGAGGAAAAACAAAATAAAAACTTCAATGCAATGCCTTTAGTTCCAACATTCAATATCTCTCCCTTGCCAATTCTTGGATCTTACGATTCTGATAGGCCAAAAGAGGATCGACTCCATGCAAACTTGTTTGCATTGATTGACTTCATCATAACATATGCTAGGTTGTCGTTAGTGTGAATCTTTTGCATATCTAAACTTCCTTCCTTTACTACTCTCACAAAGTGATATTGAACTCCTATGTGCTTTGTCTTGGAATGAAAGGATGGATTCCTTGCAATATGTAAGGCACTCTAACTATCACAATACACAATAACCTTTTTGTTACTTATGCTTGAGTTCCCATTAACCTTCCAATCCAAATAGTTTTCTTACATGCTTAGGTAGCTACCACGTACTCAACTTCTGTAGTAAATGGAGCTACAACATCTTGTAACTTGGACAACTAGCTTACTACTCCTCCTATAAGTGTAAACACATAGCTAATAGTAAATCTTCTTTTATCAATATCACTTGCATAATCTGAATTGACATAACCACTGGCAGTAAATTCTTATCCTTCAAAATATAATGTAACATTCAAGGTTCCTTTAATGTATCCAAGGATCCTTTTCACAACATTCCGGTGCTCCCTACCAGGAATTGTCATGAACTTACTAACTGCTTCCACTGCTTGTGCAATGGCTAGTCTTGTATAAATCATGGCGTACACAAAGAATCCACTGCTAATGCATACGATACTTAAGACATTTCCGTCCTCTTTGGTTCAATGCTAGGACTCGTTCTTGAGGATAATTTTAACTCACAAGAACTGGGGTAGAAATTGGCTTACAATCTTGCATGTTGAAGCATCAAGACTTTCAGTAAATAATTCTTTGGAGAAACCCAAATCTTCTTGTTTTTCCTATCTCAGTAAATTTGCGTCCCTAAAATCTTGTTTGTAGGTCCTAAGTCCTTCTTATCAAACTCCTAGCCAACTGTGCCTTCAATTCTTGGATTTGATCTTTGTTAGGGCCTACCACCAACATATCATCCACATACAACAGTAAAATGATGAAATCATTCTCATAAAACCAATTGTAGTACATAGAATGGTTGAACTCAATCTATTGTAACCAAGACTAACAATGAAGGAATCAAATCTCTTGTACCAACACCTTGGTGCCTGCTTTAGACTGTACTGAGATTTAGTCAACCCAGAAATCAAGTTTTCTTTTCCTTGTTCTTCAAAGCCTTTTGGTGGGAGAATATATATATATATCCTCTTCAAGTTCTCCATGGAGAAAAGTTGTCTTTACATATAACTATTCAAGATGTAAATCAAATGAAACACACATAGCTAGAACAACCCTGATTATGGTCAACTGGACAACTGACGAGAATATCTCATTGAAGTCAATACGTTCTTTTTTAGCATATCCTTTGACCACTAATCTTGCATGATATCGCTTCACTTGATCATTGCCATCTCGTTTGATCTTATAAACCAATTTGTTTCCAATAGTTTTCCGACCCTTTGGAAGTTCAACAAGTTCCCATGTCTTGTTTCTATGCAAGGCTCCTATTTCATCATGCATTGCTGTCATCCACAAAGAAGCATCTAAACCACTCACAACCTCTTAAAAGATTGATGGCTCCCTTTTTTTAGTTATAAGATAGTATGCATCATGGCTAGCCATGACAAATTCTAAATGCCAAGATGGTTTAAATTTTTGTCGCGTTGATCATCAAACATCTCTTTCATCATCGACCTCATGTGCTTCTTGGTCTTTGTGCTCATGTTCTACTTCAGAAAAGTCACCTTCTTTAGACTTCTCTACTTGCACTATAGTAGTGTCTTTGACAAGGCTGTCATTTTTATGTTTACATTGCAATTCATTTTCTCCAAAAACTACATCCCTGCTAATAACAACCTTGTGGACATTGGGATCCACAAACGATACCTCTTAACATAGTCAGCATATCCCAAGAATATACATTTCCTAGATTTTGGATTTAACTTCATTCTTTCTTGGGAGTTGTACATCACGTATACAGGACATTTAAACACATGTGAGGAAGAATATTTAGCCAGTTTTCCTTTCCATATCTCCATCAAAGTCTTCAAACCAATCCCTATTAATGGTGAACCATTTATCAAGTAACAGACAGTTTTAACTACTTCTGCCCAAAGAGATTTAGCCACTCCTATTGTGCTCAACATATCTCTTGTTCTTTCTAAAAGAGTCTTATTTATTCGCTTTGCCACATCATTCTATTGAGGTGTATGTGTAACTGAAAATTGTCTCACAATACCTTTTTGCTTACAGAAAGACAAAAAATCACCGTCTACATATTCTCCTCCATTATCTGTCCTCAAACACTTAATCCTTTTACCAGTTTCAAGCTCTACTTTTGCTTTAAATTCCTTCAACACTGGGAACACATCTGACTTCTTCTTGATTTGGTACACCCATAACCTCCTAGAATAATCATCAATAAATAATACAAAATATTTTGTACCTCCTGGGGATACTTTTGGTGATTCTCAAACGTCAAAATGAATCAAGTCCAGTATGTGCTTGCTTCTGGTAGTTTCTCTAGCAAACTTCAATCTATGTTGCTTGTTTATCATGCAATGCTCACAAAAAGATAAATTTACTTCCTTAAGTCCATGTAAGAGATTGTGTTCTGCAAGGATTTTCAAGCCTCACTCAGACATATGACCAAGTTTACAATGCCACATCATCACTACTTCTTATTGATTTATTGTTGCAACTGATGAATCTGCTTCTTGCAATGTATCTCCCAAAAGCATGTATAGATGGACTGCAACCTTTTTCTGCTTTCATCACTACTAAATTTCCTTTCACTACTTCTAAGATCCCACCTTCAATATGGATCTTGCACCCGAGGTCATCCAATTTCCCAATGGACAATAAGTTCTTCTTCAATCCCTTCACATGTCGTACCCCTTGAATTGTGTGAACAGTACCCTCATGCATTTGAGGTACCTACAACACAACCTTGAGAGGTTGATGTTTTCGAGTTCTTTCTTTCACTCTTCTTAATTTTCCAAAATCTTTTCTAGTGTGCTGTTTCATGTCATACTCATAGCATTTGAAGTTCTTTTATCTTCAAGACTTTGATCTACTGTGATTTTGACTCCCACTGGAGCTATGTTCCATTGATCTACCTCTCATCATCGTAAAGCCTCTGCTTGCTTTAAACTTTCCAGCATGTCTTCCTTATTCATTCTCCTAGATTCTTCTTCAAGAATTATTCCAACAACATCAACAAAAGAGAGATGACCATCTGTCGACAGGTGGGGTCTCGACGGGACGACGAATTTTTTTTTTATGAAAATCAAAATAGTCGCCACCAATATTTATTTAGGAAAACATTGAAAAAAACCTTTTAAAAGAGGTGGTCTATGAAATCAAATTTTGGGTTCGGGAGTCTATTACGTGTAGGGAAAGTATTAGCACCCTACGACGTCCGTCTTAAGGACGATTGTCTCTAATTAAATGTGCAAAAATAGATAACTTTAAAAATATTTATTTCACCCTTAAAATAGTTGAAATATAACAAATACTTTTTATTTTATTTTTGATTATAACATTTTAATGAGAAAATTATTATTGAAAAAATTATTTTTATAAAACATTAATATTTTAATTTTTAATTGACTTATTTTATTTTTATTTTTTAGGGCTCTACAGGAGTAAGTTCCTACTCCTACGTATCTCTATGTGTAATGGAGAATGAGAGTATATGTAGTTCTTGATAATGACTTGTTTATTAGGTTTTTTATTTTAGTAATTAATTTTTTATTTTTGGGTTTATTTTAAAATATTATTACCATAAAAAAATTAGAAGTGCATCCAAAGTGGTTAGGATAATTATTTAGCATGGTCGTCAAATTAGAAGTGCATTCGAAGTGACAATTATTTGTTTTTAAATAATTTAAATAACATGATAATAATTATAATAACCAAGATTTTATAAAAAAACCAAATTAGAAGTGCATCTAATGTGGTTATTTTAATTTTCGTAATAGTCAAATTAGAAGTGCATCTAAAGTGACAATTATTAAATTTTCTTTTGTAATTATAACTGTTAAAGGTTTTATAACATTTAAGTTGGAAAAACATGTAAAATAGTTATAAATTTAATTTTTAAATTAATATTAATAAAATTATTAGTATTGTTAGATTTAATTTTATTAATTACTATTTCAAATATTCGTAACAACATGTTAACTAGAAAAAAGTAAATAAAATAAAAATGATAGAATAAATAAAATAAAAAAACTTACAATTTATACTCACAAAAAGCTAAAAATAATGCATTTTCAGCTTAAAAATGAAAGAAATATGTTTAGCAAAAGCAGTGGTGCAAACAGTAAACGAAGGTGAAAACAGCAAAATGTGTCATGATGTAAAATAGGTGCGAATAGTAAAACCATGGAGGTGCGGATACTACCCATTTATTATTGGGTCTGGGGCACAAATAGCAAGAAATGAAGGTGTAGATAACGGTTTGACCAAAAGAGGGTGCGAATAGCCGTTTTATGGGAGTGAACTTCGTAAAATATGATTTTTTTCTAAAAAGAAAAAAGTAAAATTATGGGGACACATGCTGCATCCCCTTTAAGCTAACTTCTTCTTCTCCCTTTTTTAAAAAAAGAGAAAGCTGCAGAGGGGGGCGGGGGGATGAGAGCGTGAAGGAGAGAGAAAAAGAGGAAGGGGTTCTCTGGCGACGTCCCGTCTCTGGCGGTCCTTTTGGCGATACTCACATCACCGTAACTCATTTTCGATGGTGATTAAAAAGGTAAATAATTTTTTTATCCTATTTTGATTATTTTTTTATTGGATTTTAAAAAGAGTAGTGTAGATTAATACCTGTTTGGCCTTCAAAACTCTCTTTTTTGCTCTCCACCTCGTTTTTTTTTATCCTCTTCATCCAAGCTATTTCTTCTCCTCCGAAAAAGTAAGTCTTTTTTTTTAAATTTCTTCTGAAAAAGGTCTCCCTTTTCTGATTCAAGTGTCCCCTTTTATAGAGTCAGCTTGAAATCGTTTTACTCACAAAAATTTAAATTTTTTATCTCCAGATTTTGTGGGATTATGTTAGCGATGTAACTGAGCCAAAGAGCATCTCCATTGATTTAGAGAGCTCAGGCATGGTAGTGGTTCAGGTTGACCACTTTCCTTTCATTTTCATCCTCTGATTTTTGTCGTTTTTGTTGTTATTGTTTTTTTTTTCATGAAAATTTCTATTTTGAGCTTCTAGTATTGAGGTGTATTTTGAACATTGTTATATATGTTGACAGTGTATGGAAATGACATTTTGTTTTTTCTGGATTTATGATTTTATTTTTATTTTAAAAAAATGGTGCATACACCAACAATATTGTTATTTGTTACATTGATGACGAGTTGATCATACAAATCAAGCAAACTCTAAAGTGGAAGCTTAGCACATTCATTCTCTACTATGTTGAAATCAAAAGTTGAGAGTTGTGACAATAAGGTATTCAAATTATTGATGTGGTCTGTTATAGAAATGAACTTATTCATTCAAAGAGTATACAATATTCTCTTTAAAAATGTTCTATTCTCACAAGAATATCTCATATTTCATTTGCAATTTTCTTCTCTTCAATGCTGGAGTAAATCGAATTTGTCATTGCTAGTGCAAATTGGCAATAGCATTGTCATCCATCTCTTCCTACTTTGCATCAATGATATCTACAGGTCTACCTTCAATTGCATGTAGACAATTGTACTTTCGTAAAATTACCCGTATCTTTAATTTCCATAGGAAAAATTACACCCCTAGAACTTATCTATCTCATACTTTGCTACCATGATTTTACACAACTTTCACCGTGAATAGTACCGCTTACTGGAACAATGATTGTAGACCATGAACTAGTACACCAGGGAAGCTATTAGGAAAGAGGGTTGGGTTACCAAAGGACATGCTTAAATACCATGTATTTCCTTAGCTAGAACTTTTCTAGACATGCACTTTCACATTACCTCACTATATATCCAGTAACAAGAATAATTATTTTCTGTTGTGGAAGATAAGACTAACCGCAACCACAAAGCATGGTAAGAATTTTCTCCAGCACTATACCAATGTACCAGCTTGTATCGCAACGGAATAATATCAGAATCCATTGGCTTTGATACCATTACTGGTGTACTAGAGTGACAAAATAATAACTCAGCTAATATAAGATATGAGAAAAATAGGAATTAACACAATAATTTTACGTGGAAAACCCTCAACTAATTGAAAGAAATATTGCAACCTCTCTAAATATAAGGAAAGAACAATTTCACACTCTCTCTTATACTAAGAGAATACTCTCACTTAGAATTCTCTTGTTTCTAACTCTCTAAATGAGAAACTGCTAGTGATGACTACACTTTTTGGTAGGATGCAAGAATGAGCAAATAGAGTGGCTATTTATAGCCAAGGAAGAAAACTCCTCATTTAATGCTAATGTTAAAATTTTCTACCTCCCAACCAATTCATAGGCTAGGCACGTAGATATTAAATTTTCATCCTTCCATTTTTAATTTTTACCACAAAAGTAGCTTCACAATTACTATTACACAATTTCACATGTTCCACATCCAGAATGTAAAACTTCAGGGATTCGAATTGAAATATATTCCATGTGAGAATCTTACTCCATTCTTTTACTTACAATATTTATTCACTGAGAATAATCATTTATTGTTAAAGAGTTCCAGTCAGTGCGGGAGATCAAATTTCCCATTGGGCAAAAAACACAGAGCATTATAATATTGTTCATGCTAAAATTATAAGGTTGGTTTGGTAGTAAAGTAAAAAAGTAGGATGGAAGAAGTCGTGAGTTTGAATCCCTCCAATGACAAAAACTAACACATTAACAATTAACATTTGGTTTATAAAAAAAATATTGTTCATGCTAGTGCTTAGAGGAAATGAGAATTTTCTATGTCAGCTTGTTTTCTTGATTTCGATGGAAAGTGCTTCCTCAATATCACTTTTGGTACTGCTTTTAATGAGTTGCTCATTGACACACTTTTTTACCTCCTTTGTCGAAAAACTTGTTGCAACATATTAGTTATATACTTCAGATCAGTTGATCTGAAATAAAAAATATTTATTTTTATATTAAATATTATTTTGGATCATTTGATTCGAAATACGCTAAACATTATTTCAGATCAATTGATTTAGAATGTAAATAAGAAAATATTATTTTTGGATTATTTTATTAAGAATACACATATAATTCTTCTTTTTTTTTTGCCATGGTTTGTATAGACTCATATAGTGTTGGGTGCACATGGGACATAATAAGGTATTTTGCAATGGTTTTTAAGATTTATTTTTTAGGAGTTGGAAGGAGGGATATGGATGAGAGAATTTTGTAGGGGTTGATTAAATGTTGGATTATGGAGTTATAGGGAGGAGGCTATTGCAAGAAGTGACAGGCAAATGGGAGGAAGGAAAAGAGGATAAGATGAGCGTTTTAGAAGGTTTGAATGTGTCAATAGAAATATGGGGTGCTGAAAGTTGATAATTCTCTTAGGTCTATGTCTGCTATTAGCTCCCTTTATCTAAGAAATTCTAAGGACCATTCTAAGTGAAGGTCCTATATATATTACTCTATGTTAAGGTTGTTACAATTAGGCAGATAGGATATTTTTGTATAGGTCAAATGTTAATCTTGTTAGTAATGTCAATTTCTATTATGTCTTTCCTAATTTAATGGGTATTAATACTTCTATTTTTTAATCAATCAAATTGTAGATTTTATCCAAGTCAGTTTTTAATAAATTAAAATAATTTTACAATAAATAAATAAATCTTTAAAATAAGTCTTTAAAATAAAATCATTTTACTACAAATCATAGACATATTTACTTATTTATAAATAAATAAATAAAACTTATTTTAATTTATTAAAAAATAACTTGAATAAAATCTACAATTTGATTGATTAAGAAAAAGAGAAGTATCAATACCCCTCAAATTAGGAAAGACACTATAGACTCTCCCTAATTTTTGTTAGCATAAACACATGATCTTTTTCACCTTTTTCCTTCGTTAAGCAACTAACTTACATTATATCTCTAGTAAATAAGATATTTATAATGTATCATTACTGAGCATGTGCCATTTATCGAAGTATGTGATGAGAAGTTAATCAAAATCTCACTAAAGGAATTGTTGTGCCTAAGAATTAGTCATGGATGAATACTTAAGGCTTCATTTATTTGATTTTTTTTTTTAGTTTTTGAAAAGAGTTTTTAAGAATAGTTTTCAAAAACTGTTTTCGGAAAGAAAAGAAAAAAAAACTTGTTTGGTAAGTGTTATTTAAACTGTTTTGAAGATGTAAAAATGGAAAAACTTGTTCATATTTATTAAAATTTCATTAATGAAAAGCAAAAAACAATATATTTTAATTGTATTTTGAGTTTTCAAAATAAAAATAGTAAACTGAAAAGCAAAATTACTTTAAGTTGTTCTTATTTTTTAGTTTTTAAAAACTAAAAATCAGAACTGTTTTTGAAAACTGTTTTCAGAAAATATTACATAAACAATTTTTTTTAATTTTTAAATACTAAAAACAGTTTTATAAAACTATTATTAAACAAATACTTAATGTATTTCCACCACATTTCTCATCCATGGGTACCGAGTGTATGGACATCCTTTCAAAATTACTTGTCAAATTCCCTCCCTAGATGTAGCCAATTAGAGTCTTCTTTGAGCGACTCTTATATTTAACCTTAAGCATATGTATCTCCCGTGTATTGAATTTTCATACTACTTATTTATATTCCTTTTTTATAGGCATTATAGGATCCTTGGAAGCTTAAGGTCATGCTTGATCTAAATATAGTTAGCTCTTAGCCACGATATTAAAACTTATACCTTCATGAAGTGCCCATTTACACTAGCATAATTATGTATGACAGCAAGATATAATGTCAGAGGAGGAAGAAGATGTTTTGTTTTTTTTTTTTTTTTTTTTATATCGTCTGTTGTATTTTATTTTGAATCTTATGTTCACTTATTTTGTAATACTTTTCATATATCTCCTATATTTTAAATTGTTTCAAGTTACATTGGCTAATTTTCTGCAATTAAATGAATAACATATAAATTAAATGTACAACAGAAACTAGTTTCTATTGTATATATTAGTTCTTATATATTCAGAACAAAAGTTAGTTTTCATAATACATAATAAAAATTAGTTTTCACTGTGTATGTTTAGTAAATACACAATAGAAATTAGGTTCTCTTGTGTATTTTGTCTGCATATACAATAGAATTTTGTTTTTATAGAATATTAGGTCCATAAAAACAGCATAAACTTGAAATACATAATAGAAATGAGTTTCTCTTGTGTATTTCTCTTAGTTGGGAAGTATTCGGTCCCAAACCTATGGGTACTTTTTGTAAAATAAAATAAAAACTATGGGGTCGAAATATCAAAGACATGGGTGAAAAAATCCTGGGCCAACATGTTAGGTTCGTTAGGAAGCATTCGGTCCCAAACCTATGCCACTTGCTTCGTCTTTTTTGGTTTTATAACTCGTTGCTCCTTTCTTATGTCTTGCAACTTTTCCCTTATTATTTGTCATTATTCCCTCCACTCAACATCCTTGATTTTCATATCCTCATATTAATTATTTATTTCATATAAAATCTAAAATATTTACATTTCTTTTTTATGTTTAAAAATCAAATTCAACTACAACTTTTAACCCATTGGGTTGTGTAAAACTGTAAATTCTCGTTGTGTTTATATGTAGAAAACAATCCATTTAGTAAAAGATTCAGTCACCCACTGTGAGCCTAATTACTCTTTAATCCATCAATTAAATTCAATTACATCGCTAAATTCACCCTTGAATTAATCTACTCTAATTAAAAATAAAAATAAAAATAAAAATATATTAATAATATAAAATATTATTAATAATTTTTAACAATATTTTATATTATTAATAAATAGTTGAAACCAACAAGTTGTTAGTATGAGTGATAATGAACTCCATTATCTAAAACAAGATTTCAAATTCCAATATTATAGATGAAAAAAACATAATTAAGAAAAAAGACCTTACTGAAAATTATAAGCATATTTTTCAACAGAAATTAATAACGAGCCAATACATATTATACTATATTATATTATATTATATTATATTATATTATATTATATATATATATATATATATATATATATATATATATAACTTAGAATTGTTGATTAATTGACCTTTTTAGGTAAAAACAAAAGATACCATTCTATTCAAGGATTCTCCATCAAAATTCACATTGAAGGTAACGATCATAAACAAGTACTAATTACTATCACCTCACATCCTGCATCGGTTTATGTAGCAGACTTGACTAGCTATATGGTTTATTCATTGGGAAGTTGGAGTTCACCCTTTAAAATTCAGGGAGCTTGTCTTCAAGTGAGTGTACCTACTTTAATTATGCATACAGAGAAGAAGAAACAAAAATACCATTGTTAGGTCCAATGAGTTTTGTTGGGATAATATTCTCCTCGTGAATATAAAATAGCAAAGCATAATATCATAGCCAATTTTTTATATAAATTGATTCTGGAGTAGGTGGCAAATTTTGGAGGGATTTAAGAGTGAGGAAATGAAAAAAGGTGAGACAGAGAACGCAAGCAAATGGTTGTATGCGTAAGGGAATAAGGATACTACTAACTGCAACAAATCTGATGAAGATGACAATAATAAAAAGTAAAAGGGAATCAATGTTGGGATGTATCTGACTTTATGTAGCTTTGAAAAGCTCAAACAACATGTTTTATATATGGGTAACTCTAGTGATCTGTCAGGGAGGTACTGATTAGGAAAATGGGCTCACAATATTCCATGCAGTTATTAGTAAGATCCTTCACCCCTTAAACCCCACATGCATGCACTAATCTCAATACTCAAACTAAAAATCCACATACACAATAAATTCTTTTGTACACCTTAGGATACGAGGGAAGGGACCCACAAAATTAGTAAAAGTAGCATGCATCAATGGTAGATATGTTCTGTGTGCATGCACGAAAGGCTTGTTTCAGCAACATACTAGGAAATTCCTTTACACAACATTAACAATATGCGAGAATTTTTAAACATTGACGTATAAAACGTCGAGGTTGAGAATCCAATGTCCAGTACAGTTTTCAACACGCAAAAATAAACTATTGAACTGGAGCAAGACCATTTTAAGTTCCATTCCAGGTATACAAAACCTGCACCTGCTTTCATAAGTTCTATCACTTGACAACGTAAATAGATCACTCATCTTTGTGACCGGATTTGTGGTTCAACAAAGATACTCAATATATACAATAATTAATATAAGCTAATTATCTTATCATATTTTCAGATAATTTTTGTATATACCGTTCTAGAATATGTTGTAAATTTGTATGTATCTTATATATGCCTTCACATGTTCTTATTGGTAGAACCATGATGTATCGTATATGTTTTTACATGATCCTAGTAAAAATCGATGGAGGCATCAATTTTAATTTCACTCAATGATGAGCTAGCTAGCTAGCTTGTTTATGATTGCAGTCATCACATATCCAATCATGCATGAAAATCTTCCTTACATAGTATCAAAAGAAATGAACAAAAAGAACAAGGAAAACGTAAGAGTAAAATTATATTAATTTATAAACAATTTGTGACTCCATGCTCCAACTTTGTCACTATACCTTGGACTTGTAACCTAGCCTTAACTCCAGATCTAGCTCTTCTATGGATCTAGGGCTAAATTCAAACAGCTGTGACTGCATATGATGGCTATCAACTGAACATGATTTTGGGAAGAACGGAATGGATGAGGCATCTGCTTTCCTCTTCTTGAAACTTGAATCTGTCTCTTTAGTCTCAAACTGCACAGGAGTGTAAGATTGACTCGTAAACAAGTTCAAGCTCTCGGCCACATCAGTTTTACTTTTACCCTTATCACCCTCCCTCGTACACCCAGAATCCAACCCCTTTAAGCTTTTCTCAACAACAGCTTCAGGATCAAGCCTACGTGAACAAAATCTAAAGTCTTCAGTTAAATTTGACCTGAATTTAGAAGGAAGATCTGGGTGAGACTCATGACATCCTATGCAAAGTGGAATCTGAGGTTTTTCTCTGCTCATCATGTTGTTTGATGTGGCTAAAACCTTGGAAGGTGAAGCTGGAACATAAGAACAAGGATCGGAATTAGGGTTAGTGCTATGAGCCAATCCAGTAAGAGAAGATGGGTATAAACAACCCAAAGAAGCAAAAGAAATCTGAACTGAATTCTGGGGTTGAGTTTTCTCAAGATCATCATTGAGGATTTCATTCTGAGGGCTATGGTGCTTTAGTCTTGCTCTATCTCTTCTATGAACATTCATATGGCCACCTAAAGCCTGTGCTGATCTAAATTCCCTTTTGCAAAAGCTACAAGAATATGATCTTGGTGGCCATATGCAACCAGACCAAGCTGCATCTTTAGCAAAGGCTTGTTCTTCCCATGAGTTGTCATCACAGGGAGAGGGATAATTAGTAGACAAATCAAGACTAGAGCTCATAGAGTACTTTCTCTTACTCCTGATCCAACATTGACCCTCCTCCATTAATATAAGGGTTTCTTTACCTTAATTCAGGAAAAGGGAAAGGAGTTAGAGAAGGGGATTATGAGATTGTTGAGGGGAATTAAAAGCTACATGACTCTATCGAAGGAACTTTTAGAAAGATGGCTTAGAAGAGAAAGGGTGAGGAAGGTGAAGTGGTTGGTACTCTACCTTGAATGTCTCGGAGTATAACTAATCCTTTTTTTATTGTATGGTATATATTTTCTGGTTTGGCTTCCGACAGTCAATCAGACATTAGTAATTTAGTATGAATACTCCAAGAGTCCAAGTTCCCGTCTTTTCTGCATTTTCTTTGTTAGAGGAATGAAGCAACAGCTAGCTTAGAAAATTATTCATGTGGGTCCTTAAATTTCTCATATAAAATGGGAGGTAGTCATAGGGTAATACATACTCAAATCAAGAAATCTGACTGGAATATCCTCCTTTGCGAGATCCAGTGAATTCGTACCATTCGGTATTCTTTGCCCAAATAGCTTATATGGGTCTTCATGATAAGTAATTAAAATATTATTTTTACTATTTGATGCAAAAATAAACTTAAAAAATTAGCAGAATATCATTGAAGACCTTAGTAGTATAGCAATTTGAGTATCAGTCGATTAGGTGTGCCACATGAGATCAAGTATAACGTGCAATAGTAAATAACACCAAAAGGCCTATTGGTGAAGCTGTAATCAAAATTATTAACTAATTGAACTTGACTAAAGATAACGTTCGTATCAACACGAAATGGATATAGAAAGAAATCTCTGACTACATTAATACATGAACATTTAACTAATTAGTATATTAGTTATTGAATGCAAATGATAAAATATATCTAACAAAGAGTAGCCTTTGCTGATGTTACCCCTAAACCAATATTTTACGTACAAGCCTCCGATTCGTAGCTTCTTCGTAGGAAAGACAAGATGGAAGTTTGATGAGGTGATTATAGCACTACAACACATATTATTTATATTGCTAAAGCCTTTAGCAACATGCACTGTATACATGTATTTGATAAAATATCGCAAAAACATATTAATAGTATTTATTGATAATTTACAAGTTTTTTAATGTTGTCAAAGGGTTAAAAGGTTAAATGTGTAGTATTGTAGCCTTATAAAAAAATGAAAGAAGATGAAAATATAAAAATACCATTTATAAACTATAGATTTGTTTCTCATTTATGAATTTACAAATCTTTTCAGCTTAAATGATTTAAGCTGAAAAGATTTGTCAGGTCAAACGACAACCAAGTAATTGTAGCAAAGAAAGAAACTAGAAGATAGAAATTTTTAATGATATAGATATTAAGAAATTTTAATTGAAAGAGATACAAAAATCAATTTAAGTTTCCAAAAATGAATTCCCTAGAGACTCAAAAACCTTATGTTAAGAAAAAAAAGAAAGAATCCAAAGCCTTATAAGTTGTTTTTGTTTTGTTTTGTTTTTTGGAATTAAGTAGAGAAAATAATGATAACACAATGTGTTAATATATGCTCCCAAAAAATATTACAACAAATTAAAGACCATACACAAAAAAATATAAAAAGAAAGATCTTGCTATTAAGAACAACAAAAAATAGAACTGGCTAAATTATTCCTAACAAACACAATAGAGGTTTCTTCGGACAACTGATATAGGAAGAAGGAAGTTTTATATTAAATATGTTCATTGAAACATTTTTATGGATAAGTATATGTATAAGTAAGAGATATCAAATCACATTCTTTCTTATATATTCTATTAGTTCATTGCGGTGTATTTTATTTTTATGTTTTCATGTGTGTAATTTTCTCCTACCATTTTTATTGAAATGATTAATTATATTTTCAACTTTTAAATTTTGATGGTTTTAAATATTAATAATTAAATTTGTATGGTTTCTGATATTACTTATACTATATACTTTTGTTGTTGATAAATATGTTACATAATTAATACGGAACATTGTCTTTTACCATAAATCATTGTCCTTTTGTCTATTTAGAATTTAAAATTTTCAACTTGGTACACAATGTGATTTATCTGAATAAATTAATTACAGGGTTTTGAGTGCGAAAAACACAAGTACAGTTTGTTTAATAAAAAATTGATTAATTACCCAATACCCACAATTTAATTTGTTTTAAGCAGAGAAATAACAAATATAATAAAATAGATTTTTTGTTAAAAGGGTCTAGCTTCCTGACGCAGGGTTAAGACGAATATTTGCGTTACGTTATGCTCTTCTCGAAGCATAAGACGAATCAGAAAATTAAGGACGAAGACCTGCATACGATTATAATTTGTTTTTACAGGTAAATTCGCTCTATGCTTATCCCTTATAACAAGGACACAGGTCTTTCTATTTAATTAAAATATATATTTCCTCTAACTTGTCCTGTAATAGCTTTAGTTTGTCGCTTAAAATGTCTTCATTATCTCCACGATAGTCTCTTTTTTGTTTTTTATCTTCAACCAATAAAATTAAGGGAGGGAAATATATAACCCACTTTAGCTAGTATATTTAAGAATATATTTATGCCTTAAGAATTGATTCTATTCTAGACATCATTAACTGAAAACTACTTTAAGCAATTTTTATCCATGTTTAAAATGGAATTAACAGGAAAAGTTGCTCGAGCTAGCATTTAATATGATAATAAGAAAATCTCAACTTCTAACAAATTAACCTTTCCAATAATTAAAACCCCTATTCCTCACCCAAAAAAATGCAACCCCACCACAGAACCTAAGATTTCAAAGAGGCTAATTGGGGCTTCATTAATTGACCTCTCTATCACTACTTATACTAACTCCAGTTAGGAGATTGTTATTAGCAGCAGCAACTACAAACACAAGAAGAAGTGCAAGGCAAATTCAATGAGTTGACAATGTCAAACGTTATATATAAATCTCACAAACACTACTACATTTTATATATTTAGTGACATTTTCTTAGTGACACTTGTTAAGAGTGTTATTATAGATAAATTTTATATACTATAGTGATATTTTTTAAAATAAATGTCACCGTAGATAATATTACTATAATATTGTAACATGTTTTAAATAAATGTCACTATAAAAGAAATTAATTCATTTTATAGTATCATTTTTTTTAAAAATGTTACTAAAGATTTCTATTTTTTTAAAAATACATTCTTATTAAAATTTTTCATTAATTATATTATTTTTTTCTTAAAAAGTACTTTTTGTTATTATTTGTTTTATATAAATTTAATTTTAACGTTTTTATTTTTATAATTTTAACTTATTTACACTTTAATAAATAATTAAATTTTTATTATATTTTAAAACCAATAAATTTACTAGTTAAATACTTAAATTAAAACTTGTTGAATAGAAACTAGTGGAAAAATAATTTTATTAAATTTTTTTATTTTTTTTTATTCACCGTAAAAAAGCTTAGATGTCTCCGAGTTTTGCTTTTTTTTTTTCTAAATTTCATTCTCTGCAATTTGGCTCTCGAAGGTTTGTTCTCTGCAATTTCACTTTCTCAAGTTCATTCTTTGCATTTCATCCTCTAAGTTTTCGTTCTCTAAGTAAGTTTTCCTTCTCTCGTTTCTCTACATTTTGTTCTCTGCGATTTTGCTCTGTAAGGTCCGTTCTCTGCAATTCGACTCTCCGAGGTTCGTTCTCTGCGATTTGGCTCTCTCAGGTTCGTTCTATGTGATTCGGCTCTCTCAGGTTTGTTCTCTGCGATTCGGCTTTCTTAGGTTCGTTCTCTGCGATTTCGTTCTCTGCGTTTGTTATCTGCCTCTCTTTTGGTTTTGCATCTTTATTGTCTCCAATTTTGTCTTTGATTTCTCTCAGTATCTTTGTTTTGTGCGTTCTGTTCTCTCTTGGTTTGGGTCTCTCTAATTGAAGTCTCCAACATTTTAGGGTTAGTTGCTTATTTAACTTCGTACCAATTCTTTCTTCAATCTCATAACGTTGTCGTCCTTAGATTTGTTATTTTTCGTTTCCGCACTTCTTTTTCTTCCACTAATTTCTAGATACTCGATTTTTTGTTTCCATTATTGTGATGATGCAATTGAATTTTTGAAGTGCAGTGTTCTTCATTGCATTCTGAAACTTCTTTCTGCACACAAAGTTGAATTATGGTGCCTTGTTCTTGAATCCAGCCACCCTCAACACATCAACTCTATAACGATACAACTCTGAAAGAACAAAAAATAAAAAATTGTCAATTTATGGTGTTTTTGTGTAGTGTGTAGATGCCATCATTTTCACAACGCGAGGAGCAAGTCCCATCACCCCGCAACACCACCAATTTAATTAACATATTATAAAGCATGATATTTTAAATTGTTTTTTGTTTCCTTAGTAGGGACAAATTCACATTTCTTTGGTATGAGTCAGGGCAGATGACTGTCTCATTTGGGTTGGTGTAGTTGGTGTAGGGGTCATAGGGTCTGTCTTTGAAGTATGAGCTTTTGTAGTAGCTAGTCAGAACTGGACGAGCTACAATTCCTCTAGGTGTTTTCGCCTCAAATTTTATGAACATTAGGTACATTTTGTTTCCCTTTTCTAAACGAGGAACAAACTGGCTCATCACTGGCATCAATACGCTATACAGCAAACTCCTCCTCCCTAGTTCTTCCTCAATTGTTGGCATCGGATTCCTCTCTCCTCCTTATGTACTAGAACTGCAAACAAAAATGGAGCAAACCCCATCAATATTTTACCATGCCACATGCACAAAGAAACAAAAAAAGACATGTCAAACAAAACCCATATTAAAAAAAAAATGTTGCTTGAGGAGTCTATCCTTTGGTGCTAAGGTTCCAAAGATTTCTAAATCCTATATAGAAGTTAAAATGTCTGAATTTGGAACTAGGCAAATAACCAAGTGAAAGGGGTCGGTAGGCATTGCTTGAGGAGTCTATTAAGAATAAAATAGAAAATAGAGGTATCAGTGTCATGAAGAAAAATGTGAGTAAGCTAAATTGCAAGGAAGAAGTAAAATGTTGCTGCTATTAAAAATGCAATGTATGACAGTGAAAGGGAGAGGGACTGTTAGAGAAAGTTGCATATGAAATAAGAGTATGGCAGTATAGTTTGATAAATATAATAAAATTGGTGTGGTAGGAGAGCATTAGAAAAACTTATGACAGTATAGAGAGAGGTCTTCAATTGTTGTATTAAATTCAATTAGACTTTGCAAGGTCATTTCAATTCCAGGTGCATATTTGAATGCACATTGTCCAAAATTAACTAAAACTTGAATGTCTATATTTGCAGCCAAAGTTGGACACAGAGGAGTGGTAAATTCTTCTGACTGGCACCAATTCTGAGTCCAATGTGAAGAAAACCTTTTTCTTCCTTGGATCAAATCCACATCTAATTACCCTATCAGTTCCTACCCATTGTGCCTTCTTGACTTCCATCACAAGTTTCATTCCTGTAACCAAGTTTCACACTTAGATGTCTCAAAAGGAACATAAATATATCAGAAAAAATTGAAACTACATCTGTGCAAGTGACTGATTCTTGCATAAACACAACAATAAAATACAACCAATAAGAAACTCAAGATATATTGAAATAAAATTGAAAAACTGATGAAGTACGCGTAGAAGTTATTTGAATGTTCTTAAGGTTTTTTATTGGTTGTAAAATTCTTATTCATAAATATGAAAATAAAATTTAAAATTAAGCAAAACTTAAATGCAGACCCTTATGATCAGAATTAATTAAAGTTTTATTTTAGTTTTTGCATGATAAAGGCTTCAAGAAAGACACAACCATTGGAGGTGAACCCAATGCTTCGAGGGTAGCTATTGGAACTCTCAAGAAAGACACATTTTCCTTAAGAACAATTATATCAATACTTAATTGATCCAGTTAATATCTACAATCACCCAACAGAGAATTGTACTAAAAATTTATAATGAGGATATGATTGGTTTAAGCTTATTTTTATTTAGAATAATTTAGACAGTCTTTTGTTGATAGGCAAAACTTTTGTTAAAAAAGAATTAATGAATTTAATTTTGTAAATAAAAATGTATCAAAATATGAAAATAAAAATTAAATGGCCAATTTAAAAAAACTAATTAGAAAACAATTATTTGTTAAATAAACTAAACAAATAAAGATGCAGGGGAACTAAAGTAATAATTAATAGTAAGTTACATAGATGGTAAAAGGAAGTAAGAAAACAGAAATCCGAAAGTGAAAGCAGGAGGGCAAACTAAAAAGAATAATGCAAGGGATTAAATATATATATAACTAGAACCAGAACAAAGTGCCCCCATGCCACAGACACCGCCCCCTTTGGTTGCCTGCAAAATGCCTTTAACTTCATTTGGAAAGCTTTATAATATTTCCCTTCTCTTTCTATTTTAATGCTTTCTACTTTTGTTTGCGGATTCTGCCACCTTCAACATAGCCATGTATATAGTTCAATAACTAATTTTATTTTCTACTTGTACATGTGTGACACTGCATAATGGTTGTTTGCTTATGGTAATTAGTATGTGTAAATATTGATTACGAAGAATGTACAAGCTGGAGGACTAGGAAAAGACCCAATGTTTGTTTTTGGTTAGTTTGTGTCAGGTCCAGACCGATCAATTGAAAAAATTGAACCAAGCTAATCAAGGAAAGAAATGTAATTTATAGTTAGTTGGAATTGTTATACTTCTATTGTCTTTTGTACTGATACTTATATTCTCTTTATTAATGCAGTGCAGGGTTGCTAAACTTGCACGTAATGATGTTTACGGGATTGTTAATTTCTAATGTAATGAATTTTGATGTATTGGACACGTTGATTACGAAGTAATGAATTTTAGACATATTGATTATAATGTAATGAATTTTGATGTGTCCTATAATATTTCAATTACAAGCTTATGCTTTAATTTTCTTGAATCTTTTTTTCATTCTGCATGACTTTTTATTACTAAATTATTTCTTTCAATATTAATTTATGTTATAGTGTAAAAATTTATTTAATATTTATTATAAATTATATTTTATTTTATTTTAAAAATAAACAATTTAATAACATTTGTTAAATGCTAAAAAACATTTTCAATAGTAACATTTTTGTAACGTTACTTATCTATTTAAAAAATGTTACTAATTATTTTTAGTGTCATTTTTACCATGTTGCCTATATTAAAAAAATATTACTAAAAACTTTTAGTGACATTTTAATCATGTTACTTTTTATGAAAAAAATATTACTAAAAACTTTTAGTAACATTTTTAGAAATGTTACCTTTTTATTAAAAAAAATTACTAAAAATTTTTAGTAACATTTTTATAATGTTACTTTTCTGTTTAAAAAATGTTCCTAAAATTTTTTAGCAACATTTATAAAATGTTATATTTTATTTTAAAAAAATGTTACTAAAAAATTTTAGTAACATTTTTTATAAATGTTATATTTAATATGCAAAAATGTTACTAAATATCATTAGTAATATACGTAACATTTGATAAAATGTTACTAAATCATATTAGTAACATTTTTTTATGATTTAGCGATATTTTTTTTAATATTACTAAATCACATATATCTAGTAGTGAAAGTAGTCACGTCACATATATATGACATTCAAATGTTGAAAAATATTGTGGATTAGTATCACTCAATATCTAATTATCATTAACCGACAATATAAGATATGATCATTATATCAATATGGTTATTTAGCTTTAACCGACAATATCTTAAAATATCAATATGGTTATTTTAACTGGGATTACAGTGAGATTGACTCTGTGATGGGTTAGGTCAATCAGATAAAAATCCCAATTAAGAGAGGTCCCTGACTACCCTGGGGGGTTATAAATTTGTCATCCCATTAAGCAAATTAACACATCAGAATTGTTCTCTACAATAACCCCTCAGAAGGTAGCCAGAAGAACCTCTTAGAGTTCTGTTCAATAGTGCTCATGGACATGAATACCAATTCAGGTACACATTCATTCTCATTCTATCAATTCAATATCAATCATTGGCATACTATAATTTGTGTCTGATGTATGCTCAAGTCTGTACTCGTCCTGACATTGCTTTCATCATCAATGCCTTAGGCAGATACTTGAGCGACCCAGGTTTGGGTCATTGGAAAGTCGTTAAAAGGGTCATGCGATATTTACAGGAAACCAAGGATCATATGTTGACTTTTATGAAGTCTGATCAACTTCAAGTCACTGGCTATTCTGATTCTGATTTTGCAGGTTGCCCTGATGATCGTAGATCTACTTCTGGCTTTATTTTTATGATGGCAGGATGAGCTATCTCTTGGAAGAGCGTTAAACAGTCTCTTACAGCTACCTCTACCATGGAAGCAAAGTATGTTGCTTGTTTTGAGGCCACTCGCCAGGCCATGTGGCTTAAGAAATTGATATCTGATTTTCACATAGTTGAAAGCATTTCCAGGCCACTTGTGATTTACTGTGACAATACTGCTGCTATGAGTTTCTCTCGAAACAACAAAAGCTCTACTCATTCAAAGCACTTTGATATCAAGTATCAATTTGTAAGAGAGCAAATTCAAAGTTTTCACACTCAGATTGAAAACATTGATTCTGAGGAGATGTTAGCAGATCCACTGACTAAGGCCTTAACTGTTGTAATTTTTGTTATTCATGTAACTCACATGGATTTAGTCAAGACTTTTGATGTATTAAGTTAGTGGGAGTCTGATTCTCTATTTTCTTTAAGAGACATGCTCTAGTTGACGTCATTTTGTTCATGTTTCTTATTAGCATTTTATTTATGCTTGAACCATTGTAATGTCATTTATGGGACTGCATTATGCCATACATCTATGAAAAATATTAGCTAAATGCAATTGATTAATATCCCTATCAGATATTTATTTTGTTGCTCAAATTTTTCATATCGCTAATTAATATATGATATATCGGCAATTGTCGTTTTAGCTTAATGATTTGTATGTTGATTATTGATTGACACTATCCAAGTAGAAGAATGTTGAAAAATATTGTGGATTAGTATCACTCAATATCTAATTATCATTAACCATCCAAGTGGAAGAATGTTGAAAAATATTGTGGATTAGTATCACTCAATATCTAATTATCATTAACCGACAATATAAGATATGATCATTATATCAATATGGTTATTTATCTTTAACCGAAAATATCTTAAAATATCAATATAGTTATTTTAACTGGAATTACAGTGAGATTGACTCTGTGATGGGTTAGGTCAATCAGATAAAAAGCCCAATTAAGAGAGGTCCCTGACTACCCTGGGGGTTATAAATTTGTCATCCCATTAAGCAAATTAACACATCAGAATTGTTCTCTACAATAACCCCTCAGAAGGTAGCCAGAAGAACCTCCTAGAGTTTTGTTTAATAGTGCTCATGGACATGAATACCAATTCAGTTACACATTCATTCTCATTCTATCAATTCCATATCAATAATTGACATACTATAATTTGTGTCTAGTACAGTATAATTGAAACCTACTTTATACTTTCATCATCAAATTCATTTGAGATTCGTAAAGCTTGACCAAGCTCAAGTGGTTTATCGAACAGATGATCATAATATCTTTGAAAAACAACTTCGTCGGGAAGAGTAGTGGAAATGGTGTTTCACTATCGTGAGGTTCTAGAAATTCAGTGAATGATTTGTAATAAAAACAAATTGAATATCAGTTGAAGTATTTTCAAATCGTCTCCATAAGAAATTATAAAATAATTTAAACAATTCTAATAATTTTTTTTAGAGTACATCATTAAAAAGTTGCATAAAAAAATTAAACATTAAATTTAAAAGATAAAAATATCCAGAGATAAAATATCAAATAATTGGTATGCAAAATAACTTTTAATGAAGAGATAAAACATTATTTAGATTTGAATTCACCAAGACCAATTACATGTAACACACTTCCAATTCAATGATCTAATTTGTTACCATGAGAATAATTTTTAATCTTAATATTTATTGCTAGAATACTAAACTTTTTTTTTTCAATTTTACTATTAATCTCTTGACTAATAAAATTGGAAAATTATTTTGATCACATTTTAACTCAACAATGGCTAACAAATTATGTTATTCCTAAACATACAATATATTGTTGTTCATCCTAACAATTATTAATTCAAAAGAGTTTTCTAAGAAAACAATTAAATTAACAAGCCTAATTAGAATTAAATTTGAAAGGAACAATGAGAAGAAATGTCATTATATGAACCTAGTCTGGTTACACAAAACACTTGGAGGGACTAGTCTTTTATGGATTTCATGGAGAACCCCTAAACTCAGTGTGATGCAAAATCTCCAAAACATCTACTCTTACCTCTCAGCCTTTGGAGCAAAGAATGTAGTCTTTTATTTGTCCTCTGTTACTGCTACAGCGAGATATATATTTCATGAACGTTGTGCATGATCAGTCACATGAAGCAAACTTATTGTCAACGATTTTGTGCTTTTGGTCGAAGTATTATCCAAGTTATCACTCAAATAGTGCATAAGAGTGATCTAAGTCTTACTTTTATATATCAAATAACGGGAGAATGCACAATTCGTGAATGATGGCTATTGTTAATCACAAAAACATATTCTTCGGTAATTCTAGCTCGTATATTCAAGTCTATAGTTTTCTTCAATTCTAATAAAAAAATTGGCTTATGAATATAATATAGCACACATTTATACAATGTTTAAAAGTTATAATCTATTATCTAAATGTTCTCTTCGTCCGTGTTGTTAATAGTTCCACACATGCACAATGCTTTATTTTTTATTTTATTTTTTGCTGCGGTTGTATCAGTAAACCAATTAATGTTTAGGGTTAATTTGTTTATTTGTTTCCCTATAATAATTATGCAACACATGTGAGACTGATTTATTTTCTTATTATTATTTCCTTAAAATATTAACGACTGTCCATACAATATATTAACGTCTAGAAAAGAGACGCATACTTTGGAGAAAAGATGTCGGTAGGCTCATTACAACAAACATATTAGTTAGAAAATTAGAAAATTTAGGGTTTAAACTTTCAAACAAAATTTTTACTACTGACAAAAATATATAAGAAATTAGAAACTTTTATGAGTTTAATTCTTTATATAACAAAACTCATTTATGATTTTATAATTTTTAATAAATTTTATATAATAATAGATAGTAAGATAAAAAAAATGTATTAGAGAATATTTTTTATAATTAGTATTCATTTATATTATTAATTTTATAGAAAAACACAAAGACAATTATAAGTGCAGCTAGTAGCTTAATTTTGTAATGAGAAATTAATGTGTATTAAAAACATATACACATGGTTATTTTAACGCGTATATCAATGCCTATAATAAATGAATATGGATGCAAGAAGGGATGTTCAGAATCTTGAAAATGGTAAAAAGTTGATTAATTTGGGGTGTCGTTTGATTTTGGTAATTTTGAAACTGCAGTTTGCGATTTAATATATGTTGAAATTAAACAAAATCGTTCATGCTGAGTTGTTTTAGAAAATCCCACGAAAAGTATATAATTACTTATTATTTTTTAAGTTTCTATAATTTAATTTTAATTTTTAACTAATATTTTTAATTACACATATCAATGCCTATAATAAATGGATATAGATGCAAGTAGAAATGTTCAAAATTTTGAAAATTGCAAAAAGTTGATTAATTTGGGGTGTGGTTTGATTTTCGTAATTCGAAACCGCGGTTTCGGATTTAATATATGTTAACACCAAACCAAATCGTCAATTCATTAGTTGTTTTAGAGAATCCCATTCAAAAAATATATATAATAATTTATTATTTTCAAGTTTTTATAATTTGGATTTAATTTTTAATTAAGATTTTTAATTAATATGTAAGTGGGAGATTAATATTTCAGCAATAACATTTTATTTAATTTTATCTAATATAATTTGACGATAAGTAAAAGGATTTTCATTTCACACTTTTTTTTTTTCATTTAACAATGACTAAGCTAATTTTTTTAAAAAAATTGAAAAATACCCTTTAACTTAATTATCTTTCCTAACACATACCATAATAAATTAACCTCATTCGTTCACTTTTTAAAATAAAATAATTTAGTCTACGAAATAAGCTTTTCGAACAATAAAAAAAATTAATTAGAAAATTATTTAACTATTTATATTATCTTTATAAAATTTATATTTTAATATAATTTATTTATAACATAATTTTTAAAAATTTATATTTAAATATAAAATAAATAAAATATAAAAGTTTATTACAAAAGCTTCTTGTAATAAAATTTTATATTTAAAAATTTTATATTTTATTATTTTAATTAGAAAATTTATACATAATATTTATATTATATTTATAAAATTTTATATTTTAATAATTTAATTTTTTAATATTTTATCAAAATTTTATATGATAAAATATAAAATTTTATTATGAAACCTTCTCTTAAATTTTGTTTTTCTCCGATACTGCATCGTGGGAGAAGGTAAAAACATTTAGAAATTACTCTAATTACATGACGTTGTTAATTATTCTAATTACTACTTTGAGTCTAATTACTATAATTACACTCCTCGCTATCCCTAATTACTCTAATTACTTTGAGTCTAATTACATACGTTAATTATTTTAATTACTTTGAGTCTAATCACTCTAATTACACTTGTCATGCCTAATTACTCTCATTACATTTACCTTAATTACACATAATATATATATATATATATATATATATATATATATTAATTTTGAGGGAAGAATAAAGTTAGAATTTATTTTTATATTACTTTTAGACCACAAAAATAAACTATTATGTATTGTTTTGTACAATTTTAGTATTGTGTTACTACTTTGAAAAATAATTCTTCTACAAATAAATAAATAAAGTCATTTTTAATTTTTTTTTCCTCTAGTGGTGCAACATCAGAGAAGTAAAAATAAATGGTAAAAAAATTTTGGAGAAGTAAAATATTTGCAAATTTTCTTTACTCTCCAGTGATGCATTATCAGAAAATAAAGAATAGAGGGTATATTGGTACTTTTCCTACCCAGCAGGCTTTGTGGACCAGATACGCACTTTGAGAAAATATGTTTGCAAGGTCGTCACCACCACCATGATGATGGTGGTGTAGTGACAATGACAGTGATGACGATTGTTTTGTTTCAAATAACAAACAAGAGACAAAAGTGTGAGTGTATGTTGGAACTCTTTATAATTACAGTGAAAGAACAAGTGTTTCAAAAACACAATTTACTTTGTTCTCTTTTGAATTTAAAACACCACTTATTCCATGTTGTTTTGTTTTGATTTCGTTTCTCATTACACCACTCTATATTGTTGAATTCTTTATCTTATCAATTTCATTTTTTATTTGAATTTGATTAGGATTTTAAACTATGACAATTTATGTATGTTTCACTCCACCACTACTGCCACTATTAACGGCGACGGTAGTCGTACCAATGATGGTATTTAAATTCCAAAGAGGACAAAGTAAGTTTTTGAAGCACCTGTTCTATGTGAGAGAATCACGTGAGTTTGTTTAATTAACAACTCAAAACTGTTTATTAGAAGTCTTATGATTATTATTATATTTTTTCATTTCTCACCTTAACAATTTTTTTCTCGCCTGAGTTGTCCTTATAAATGTATATAGTTTGATGAATTAGACATATCCACTTCGTTTAAAACCCAAGCTTCACAGATAAGACATAAATGAGTTAGACCATTTTGTTTAGGGTATTTCAACACACCTACTAAAATTTGAAATTTCACATACTTTGATAAAAAATACTAATATATCCAAAACTTCTCCAATGAACCATTGTCAGGGAGTACAAAATTTGTAAATTTTTTTATCAAAGAGTAAAAAAATTTTCAAAATATTTTTGTTTTCCGACAACTATTGTCGAAGAGTAAAAAAAGTTAAATTATAAATTTATGAAATCAAATTATTAATTATGGAATTTGTTACATGTAATTAATGAATTTTTTCTGTTATTATTATTTTTTATTAACAAGTTTAGTTATGAAATACCTCTTTATTTACATATTGGTTCTTTCCTATTGCCTTTTTATTACTGCTATGGAATACCTCTTTGTCGAGAAATTATTATTACATAATTTTATGCAGAAATAATTATTATTTTATTTTGGATCACTAGTTCAGAAATTATTAGCAAGCTGGACATTTTATAACTCATTTCTATAATTCTATCATATAAAATAAAACCGACTAAGCATGGGAGATCGTGAGCTATCGTTTACAAATAAAATTAAGGTTTAATAGTTGTGGATATTAGCTATTATTAGTAGGTCGTGCGTACGCAATGTAGGTAATCCTTATCAAGTGTTTTACAATTATATAGTACATCTACACACGCGTGCATCTTTGAAACTTGGTTAGTAAGAAGCCACCACACGTACGCATGTAGTATAAATGAACGTGAAGAACAATTGACTCTGATTCCTGAGGGATACACTGGAATAAATGGTTATGACTCTGTTGTAGGTTTTTTTTCAAAAGGCACTTCATAAAATTGAGAAAGAAAAATATTTATGAATAATCACTAATCTCAATTTTTAAACGATCTGAAATTTTAAGTATATATCGAAATATTTTGCAAATCAAACAATATATCTCAGTCTGTTATTAAAAAAGGTATAAGAGGAGACACCAAACATTATAATAATACATGGTATATTGAATAAGATTTAGTAGATTTATAATAATATCAGAGAAAGGACCTCCACATTTGGATTTATGATTAAGAATAACAATGGTGAATAAATTAGACGAATTGGTCCACTCTAACTCTGACCAGTGACCAATTTCGAATGAACACGGCAATAGCAACAAACTGATATTACTATTTTTACTGCTCAAGACAGCATCTGGCTTATTATTACCTTTTATTTGCGAAATCTTTCAGAGGATACAACTTGTTGAGTGATTAGAAATAAGAAAAAGGAACGTTTTGAGAGAGAATACAACCTACGTGCTTTTTCGTAATATTTTTTAACATTTAATAAAATTTGTAGCAGTGTGACTCGGCACATCTTGCGTGTGACTTGTAAGTAATCCGGTAGTTTTGGAAGACGGGGTACTGCAAAAGGACCTTCAATTTCGAGGGGTGATTGATCTAATTAGATTTATTTTTTAAAAAAATTATCTAGATGGGTCTTTTTTAAAAATATGATTGATATGAGTTTGTTTTAAAATTTGACTTGATTAAACTGCATCTCGTAATTGCGGGTTACGTGCTACGTCAACTGTGTGTGGTGGAAAAAAATTATTGAAAAACTGCAACTGGGAATTGCGGTTTAACTGTTTTTTACTAGCGCATTCTCTCTGTCCAATGGGTAAACAGGCACAGATAACTAGATCATTAAAACCGCAAGTTAGACTTGCGGTTTGACCAGCCTCTCTTTTTACCCAATAGGTGCAAAAAAACGTAGATTTCTAGACACATAAAACTGTAATTCACACTTGCGGTTTATGTGATCTTTGACCAGACCCTCCTTTACCCAACAGTTACAGAAGACGCAGATTTCTAGACCCACAAAACTGCAATTCACACTTTGTGATTTTTAACTAATAGTTGCAAAAAAATACAAATTTCTAGACATATAAAACCGCAAGTCACATTTGCGGTTTTAATTAAATATCTATTTTTTTCTGTTACCCATCTGTTTCTTTTAACCCAGGAATAGAAACGACGTAGGTTTTTAGGACGTGAAAACCGCAGTTCTCACTTGCAGTTTGCATTAAATATTCATTTTTTTCCGTTACAACATTTAACTCAGCAATTAATGTCCACATAAACCTGCAGATGAGACTTGCGGTTTATGCAGAATTTTTCTCCTATTTATTCGCACACTTAGCCCCACAAAATCACACAATCAAAACAAAGTTTTTATTCTCTGAAGCTTGTTTCCTTATATAATATTTTGATATATTTTTCTTATATATTATTTTTTTGTTTTGTTATATATTATTTTGGGTATTATTTTAACATAATATTTTGTTTTAAATTTTAGCAATTGTCATGGCATCTTCTTCTTCTTGCCCTTCTATCGATAGTCTTCATTCTAGACTTGTGGAGAATGATGTGTTGTACATGCAAAATCAACACGTTTCTCAACATATATGGAATGGAGAGGATGACAAAAAACTCTTAATCAGACGTGCAGTTCCCACTTACAATGGAGAAGAGTCAATTCCTCCACAAATTGTACGAAATTTACGGCAAGTGGGATTCTACACGGTCGCTCAGATGAGTTTTCTTCGTATTAATATGAGTTTAATTAATGCATATGTTGAGAGGTGGAGACTTAAAACTCATACTTTCCACATGAGATGTGGAGAATGCACTATCGCTCTTCAAGATGTTGCAATTTTGTTGGGTTTACGAATGACTGGAATTCCTGTCATAGTTTCAACCAATATTAATTGGGTTGAACTATGTCAAGAACTGTTTGGGATTTCATCCAATGAGGATGAAATCGATGGTAGTTCTATTCAAGTTAGTTGGCTGACTCATAATTTTGGTGACATTGCTAATTTTGAAAATAATGAACAAAACCTACAGAGATTTACTAGGGCATATATTTTACGACTCATTGGTGGTGCCCTGTTTGTTGATAAGTCAAGTAATAAAGTCTCTTTAAGGTATTTATTATTCTTGCAAGACTTTGCGAGTGTAGTGCATACCCATGGGGTGCTGCTGTACTTAGTTTTTTATATAAAGAACTATGCGTCGCAACAAATTACAAGATAAGATCCATGGGTGGTTTATGCCTATTAATATAAATATGGGCATGAGAGAGATTCCCAAAAGTTGCACCAACTATATCATCCCCATACAAACCAAACAAACTCATTGGGTCAACGTAATTTTTTTATTGAGTACAGTATAAGTTATATTTTACAACATTATTCATAAATTAGTTATCTAATATTTAATACTAATTATATAATTTTGGTAGGTGGCTACGACAAGGGAACCGACACATTGGGACCACCGATGATTTAAAAGATCATCATCGACTACTGTATACAATGAAGCAAAATGATGTAAGAAAATGTATGTCATTAATTTTTAATTTGTTTACCTGTTAACTACCTCTTATGTTATATAGGTGATTTGAATGTCATATCCAAACGAAGTTTTGACACAATTACCCCTGATATGCATAGAAGGGGTTAATGCGTAGAAATGTGTTATGTCATTACTTTGCTTCAATATTTGTGAATGACATCAACCAGATAGAGTAATGCGGCAGTTTGAGATGCGGCAACTCATACCCCGTCCTCCTTTGCAACCCAAAAAATTACATGGGTTGACTATGCGAGGAAAAAGTGTAGAAAATTGGCTTATGTTGTTGCAACTTGCCATTGCAATGTGGAACAACCTAGACCAATTTAGGGTCGAAGAAACTAGAACTTAGGTTGGAGACCTGACATCAACTCTGAGTACATGATTTGGTATTGTGCCAAAACAAAATTGTTTATCGACCCAAGAAATGTACGAGCATCGTTGTTGGTAAAATTTTTTATACTACTTATTCAATGTGTTTCTAAATTTTTGCAGTAACATTTTAATGTTTTTTATTCTACTTATGTTTTTTATTGTAGGGTGAAGTTGGAGAGACATTATCATATATGGTCTCTCCTTAGGGAAGAAACAAGTGGTCACTGAACGATTTAGTTCCATATGTTGATAAAATAATGGTTTTATTGGAAGACGAAGATCGAATCACGAGAGCAGCAGTGCCAGCACTTGAAAGTATGCCTCAGGTAGATGTTCTAGATTTTGAAGTTAAACAGTCATATCGTGAAAGTCGTGGTCTAACTAGACGAAGGGACGTGATTCAGCCAGAAGTTTACCCCATTCCTAACTTGCATGAACGTCAAGAAGAAATTTATTATACACTAACACAAATAAGTGGAAATATGTCTGCTACTTATTATTATCTGTCTCAGACACACGAAGGACCATCTCACCAAAGTCATACAGTATATCGTGCTAGCATGCCCAGAGGCCATATTTTTTAGGAAATATTTGGATCACTACGCACACCGGAGATGCTACCAGAGCAACAACCAACAACGACAAGAGGTATGGGTGGACCATAGTTCGATATACCTTGGGATTCTCCCTATGTCGTCGCTAGTCTAGGATTAGGTGGATCATATGATCCACATTCATGCCAAAATGTAAATGATGATGACAATGAAGAATGAAATATTATTTTATTTACAATAAAATTTTTATTTTATTTTATTTTATGTTTAAAAAAACATAATAAATTGTTATAAAATATTAAAAAATATAAACAAATTCAAAACTATAACAGTTCAAAAAAGAGATTATAACTTTTTTAAACAAGATTTAAAATTTTTTAAAAAGTTTAAAAATGTAACGTAATTAAAAAATCAAAAACAAAATTTAAAAATGTTTTACAATATATGATGAAAAGTTGAAAAGTTAAATTAAAAAAACATGATAAAAGATAATAAAAGTTTAAAATATAATAAATATTGGAAAGTGTAACGTAAAAATTTAAAAATTCTAACATTTTTAAAAATATAAAGAGATTATAAATTTTTTAAAAAAGATTTAAAAATATAAAAAAAGTTTAAAATTGTAACGTAATTAATAAATTAAAAACAAAATTTATAAATATTTTACAATATATCAATTATTGGAAAGTTGAAAAAAAGTTAAATTAAAAAAAGTGATAAAAAGATAATAGAAATTCTAAAATATAACAGATATTGAAAAGTATATTTAAAAATTTATTTTTAAGCCACATCAACATTTATTTAGTTACCTAATTTTTTGAAACATTAAAAGACACATTAACATTTGAGGTAACTACGATAAGCATCAGTTTGTTGAGAGCATCCTACGTCAGCGTGCAAAGGACAATTTCTCCAATTATGACCCTCTTGTCCACATCAGCAACATTTATTTTTTCTGTGTGTTTGTGACTCAGTAAAATCCATTTCATTTCTTATCCTGCTTGACTTCGGATGTCCTTTTCCTCAGACAGCAGAATAGTTTGGGATAAGAGTCCAACTTTCTTCATTATGAGGGATCAAGTCGTCATTCCCAAGAGGAAACCATTGACCAGAGTATGCATGCATGATGAAGTCATTGATGTATACTTGATCGACAAATTGATAATAGTCTAAACTAATTGCACCGCACACAGCTATTACATGTGAATAAGGGTAATAGAAAGCTTGAAATTCCCCACATTGGCAGTATTTATTGTTCAAGTTAACTACGCATTGTTGTCCTCCACGTTGAGTCACTGGATTAAAAGTGTCTTCGACTTCAAATCTAGTGGTTTCGATATTGTATTAACGAACTATATGAAAACAAGCGTCTTGTTGGTTTTTACGCAATGCTTGAATTAATTTATCACAATACATCTTTCCAGCTTCCAATTGGGACCTACCTTGGGATCCTCTTTTGACAAAATGTGCAACACATTTACTATACATTGACCTTACCAATGCACTGATAGGAATATTCCTACAATCCTTCAACACTTTGTTAACGCACTTAGACAAATTAGTTGTCATGTGTCCATACCTATAACCTTTTATATCATATTCCATACTCCATTTTTGCTTCGATATGTCATTTATCCAACTAACTACTTTAGTGCTTTCTTGACAAAATTGTTCAAAATTTCGGTCAAATATATGCTTGCATGGAGTGTAAGCTAAAAAACGAGACAAAAAAATTGGTCATCTCTAATAATAAAAATAATTTTCAAAACAAATTAGTCATGTTTGTAAAAAGAAAACATACCTAATTTTATCAACATTTTTTTCTGTGCCATATTTTTAAATCGGGTGTTGAAATTACTCGCAATATGGCATATGCAATACTTATGATAAGTGTATGGTGGTTGCCATCCTAATGTCTCATTTTGCATAGCAGACTTAATCCCAGCATGTCGATAAAAAATTAGACATATTCCTTATTTTTGTGTCACATGCAGTCATATGTGGGATAGGAACCAAAACCACGACAACAAGTTTTCACTTTCAACCACAGCAAATGCTAGAGGTAATACATTGCTATTTCCATCTTGTGTGGTTGCGATTAACAACGTTCCATGATACTTTTCATATAAATATGTTCCATCAACCTGTATCAATGGCTTACAGTAGTTAAAGGCATCAACACATTGCTTTAATGTCCAAAACACTCTTTGAAACTGTTGGTATTGACAGTAACCTCGATTGCCAACAACAACATTATCATGACATATTTGATAGAAAAAACCTGGCGATTTACTTTGAATGAATTTAAGAAATGTTGGAATAGTAGCGAATGATTCATCCCAGTCCCCGTAAACACGTACAATTGCTTTTTGTTTTGCTTTCCACGCTTTCCTGTATGATATTTTGTATCCATATTGACTAGAGATTCTCTTCTGAATCAAATTAATTCTTAAAGATGGATCTGAACCAACCATTCCTAAAAAAAATTAGAAACTTAATTACAAATCATAATAGTTTAATTTAAATATTACCTTATATATGAACAAGTAAGCAAACCTGATATCAAGTTACTGATGAAATTAGAGTTTAATTTTTTATGGTCTTGTGAGAGTGCCAGATTGAGACATACATGATTTCCACCCCATTGAGTAACCGTCCAATTTACTGTTTTTCCGAGACAAAATTGCCCTCATATAGAACGGACACCCATCTTGATAGTTGGGACATTTGATAATGTATTTTGAACTTTTTGACTCCACAACATGATATGTTTTATATGTTCGCATTAAATATTGTATCAATTCATTTTTTAGATCTTCTTTTGTCTCAAACTCTAGACCTTTGTACAATGCATCTCCAACATTCCATGACTCATGCAACTGTTGACCTAAAATATCTTCTTGATCAGGATGTAACCAATTAATGTATGTATAATGAGCTGCATCAGTCCATGGTGGACGTTGCCCTACAAGTGTAACAATATTTTTATTCATGTGTCTCTTATTCAACAAATTAAAGTAGTTATTCTTAACAAAATAATAATTATTGTTAAACATACCTTGTTCGACATTTCTTACCGACAATGACTCCATATTACGACTTTCATCATCATCAGTATCAGATGAATAATCATCAATTGGAACATCATTTTCTTCTTCATATGTTTCCTCACCACATGATTCAACAATAACATGATCATCATCTACTTCAACTATGTCAGAATTCATTATTCCAGTGTCTACTGGAGTGCCTGAACAACTGACGATTTCTTAACATACAATTCTATTATATGAACATAATTTGAATATCTTCATCATCAACAATTTATAGTGGCACATATTTTTCAGAAAATAAAAATCTACAAGTTACAAATGATATAACTTCATTTGATTGCATTTTTAACTTTTGCTGAATTTTCTTCTTTAATGAAGTAAAATTGATAGCACACGTAATTCAATTTCTCTTTTACTCCCTTAAAAAATAACACATTTTTTTCCTTCGTACATTTTTCCATCACTATAAATAAAGGTGACAATTGGAGCAGCCATAATATTGATAAATGTACTTACAAATAAATAATAATTAGCAATATAAAAACAAATTTGTATAAAAAAATTTAGTATAAAATTTTAAAACGTAACAAAATACTAAATTTAAAAAAATTGGAACAACCATAATATTGATAAATGTACTTCTAAAAAAATTAACTTTTAAACATTTAAAAAATGTAACAAAATAATAAATTAAATTTAAATAAATAAATTTAAAAAACAGAGTTAAAAATTGATTTTTTTTTAAAAAATTGCTAAATTTAAACAAACATAATTTACGTAACTAAAAAAATAATTTTTAAAGTTACATATTTTACCTAAAAAATTAAACTGTAACGTAAAAAATTAAATTTTTGTTTAAAAAAATTTAAATTAAAAAAAACTTCAAAAAATCAGTTTGAAAAATTAACTTAAAAAATAAAAAAACATAAAAAAATAAAAAAAGTCCATTTGAAAATTAAAAAGATAACAAATTAAAAAAACTCAAAACTTAAATTAAACAACAAATTTAAACAGTAATGTCAAATCTAAAAAAAAAGTAACTGTTAAAAATATTTATAAAATATAACAAAATAATAAAGTAAATTTAAATTTTAAATTATAATTATATATTTAAATTATATGTTTTGTAATTATAAGTTTTTAAAATTTAAATTGTAATTATAATTATATATTTAAAATATAACAAAATAATAAAGTGAATTTAAAAAAATCAATTTAAAAAAACAGACTTAAAAAAGGATTTTTTTAAAAAATATTGAAAAACACAAAAATTTTAAAAATTACATTTTTTACCTTAAAAAAATAGATTGTAATGTAAAACTTTAAAAAAAATTAAAAAGTAACAAAATTAAAGAAAGTCACAATATCACAACAAAGTAAAAATTAAGAGTGTTATACTGTTTTATACCATGTATATATATATATATATATATATATGAAATATAAACCGCAATTCGTATCCGAGATTTATACACCGTTAACATTTTATTGGGGCAGAAAAAGGCAATTGCTGGATAAATGGTAGTATAAAAAATAAATATTTAATTAAAATCGCAAGTGTGACTTACGGTTTTATGTGTCTAAAAATTTGTGTTTTTTTGCAACTGTTGGGTAAAAAGGAAGGCTAGTTAAAGACCACACAAACCGCAAATGTGAATTGCAGTTTTGTGGGTCTAGAAATCTGCATCTTCTGCAACTGTTGGGTAAAAGGGGGCTGGTCAAAGACAACACAAACACAAACCGCAAGTGTGAATTGCGGTTTTGTGTGTCTAGAAATCTGTGGGTTTTTTTTTCATCTGTTGGGTAAAAAAAGGGCTGTCAAACCTCAAGTCAGACTTGCAGTTTTACTGAGCTAGTTATCTGTGTCTTGTTTACCCATTGGACAGAGGGAAGGCGCTGGTCCAGTCAAACCGCAATTTTCAATTGCAGTTTTACAATAATTTTTTCCACTTTACCTTCCACGTAAGCACACAGTTGACATGGCACGTAACTCGCAATTGCGAGTTGCGGTTTAACCAAGTCAAATTTTAAAACAGATTCATGTTAGTAATATTTTCAAAAACAGACCCATCTAAGTATTTTTTTTATAAAATGAATCCACTTAGGTCAATCAACCCAATTGGGATTTGGACAGAATTTGGTAAAAAATAAAATAATAATAAATTCGTAATTAATGAACATTATTACATAATGTATGTTACCTACTTATAGTTGTATGTTTAACGGTTATCTATGAACTTTATCCCATTGATTAAGATTAAATAATATAGTTATAACCTTGATTTTACTTAAGTAACTTTACTTATGATTAACTAATCACTTATATTTTGATCCTTTCTCTTTGAAGTGTGTTTTTACAGTATTCAGTCATTGGTTCTGCCGAAGACCAAATAAATTCAGTTTCTATTTAGAGGTGTCAGTTAGATTAAAGACTAAAATTGATATCTAAGTGATATATATGTACAAAATTATTTTTAAAAAGACTTTGATAACACTTAAAAAATACCATCAAATTAATTATAAAAAATGAAATTGTTCAAAAAAATTGTATTAAGGGTTTAAAAAATGTTATTAAAAATCATATATATATTATAATGAAAAAGAATATTGTTAGCCTAATATAAATAGAGAATAAAAATTGCAAAAAAAAATATATTATAATTTTATATCGCCATTCAAATATTATATGTGATGTTGTTGGATGTATTCAAATATAAAAAAATAAGTGAAAAATCCATAAATTAATTTTTTATAAATGATTTATGACAATAATATTTTTTGGTTCAGATTAAAAATGTTAATTAGTTATCAATTTTAATGATGCTGTGATATATATAATTTCTTAAACATTAAGATATTTTTACTTCCTAAATTCTATATCCAACTTTTCTTTTTCAACAGTTGCATCCCCAACTTGTTTAAATAATTTGTTGAAATTAACATGCCAAATAATTTATTTCACAATAAGAAATTAAGAATTATCTGCGCAGCTTACTGGTCCATCTTGTAGAGCGCAGAGCGTACAGAAACAAAAGAATCGTGTGCACATTTAACAGGAATTTCTTCCTGCACCCATTCCGAAGGTATTATTTTGTTTAGAATTTGAGATTTTCGAAAAATAAGGAGGTATAGGAAGAAAATATGTACGTGTAGAGAGAAATTCCACACTTATTCAGTTTAAATGAAAAACGAGTATAGTTGGGCATATCCAGTAGCCACATCTGATCCTAATTAACAGTAGATAGTAGTTAGACTCTTGAAATTTCAAACATTGCAGACTCAATTAAACTAACACAATACCAGCACCAATTAGCTAATGAATTACGATAGCCCAATGGTGCATGTCCTTTGTAGCACAGCATCACACAAATTAGCAACATCTGATTTTATACGAATACTACTGCTAATAGAAATTAATTATCATTCACACAAACCGAAAAGAAGAAGCAGAGGATATGATAGAAATGATTTTAATTAGTATACATTACGGTATAAAAAATTTTTATAATAATTTTTTATTTATATAATTTTTAAAATAGTAATGATTAAAGTTAATAAATTTATTTATCTTAAATAAATAATTATCTATCAGTATAAAAATCTTTACATTGATATTATATATCAATTTTACTCTTTTTCACATATATCCTTACAACAATATCTTAATCACTTTCATAGATTTTCTAATTTTATTACATATCATTTCATGATATTGACGCTGTCTCTCGGACATTGTAGAAGTATGGTCTTTTGAGAGGATTTCTAACTCTCTGAGCTTGAATTCAAGTAGTTCCTCCATAGCACGTGTACGCTCTTTAATAAGAGCTGACACTATCATTATTATTGCTTATTTACCTTTTCATGACTTCGGTTCATTACCTTGCTTTACCGTTTACGCTTTGTGGAGCTACCAGTTTGTTGTTGCCTCTGAATCTCGAGTATTAACCTCAGGCATTCTTCTTCATTGTTGTTCATAATTTCCTCCTCAATGATTTGCCACTTAAGTCGCTCATAATAGTCTGAATCTTTTGAATCCATTTAATGATGATTCAAGTGTAAAGTATATAAACAAACAATAATATATATATATTTGTAATTTACCCCACAACGGCTAGTTTAACTGTTTGAATTAAATTACTTTTCGGAATTACTATTTCTCATATATGCTTTGCATAATTTCAGTTATTACTTTTAACCCTTTCAATAAATATGGTCTGTCATATGCCCCTAAAATTTTATTTCTTACATATTTAATTATGTTCTATTGTAAACATTATAAAAGGTTAATTTTAATTTTTAGTATAATTTAATAAAGTTATTTTGTTTTAGTGATGAGTATCAATAGTTGTCTTTATTACTTACTTTAAATATATTAATCATCTATTTTAATGGGTATTAATAATTGGTTTTATTATCATTTTAAATATAGTTAATATGTTTTTATTAGTTTTACTCTTTATTTTCTAAAGGTTACATCAGGAAGAGATATCATCATTAGTTGTTTTTCTTTTAGTATGTTTGCTTCTGCATCAAATATGTGGTTTTCAAGCGTGTCAAGTATTAGTTTTTTTTAGTATGTAAACCTTTTTGTATCTCCTGAGAGCCACTTTAAGCGGATTACCAAATTGCCTTGTCCAATTTGAGAAAATAAGTTTTTTTTTTTAAATAATATAAAATTTAATTTTAACAACAACATATTATTATGCATTTGTAAAATAAATAATTAAAAAAATCACGAAAGGTAAATTTTGCATTGATTTTGTTTTCTTCATAACATTTTAATTTTATAAAAAAATAGCTGATTAAGTCATGAAAAAAATTGATTTTATTTTTTTAAAAAACTTATTTTTAGAAATTTTATTTAATAATCTATTTTATTTTTTAATTATTATAATTATTTTATTAATTTATATAAATAGTATAATATTGACAGACTAACGAACTAACTCAACCCAACATATGGGTGTGGTATGTGAAATTATGGGTGAAAAAATTTTATTATGATATTTTGCAATGTGAAAGGAGATTAGTTTAAAGAGATAAAAGATATAAAATTATGGGTAATTTGATAAATTAAGCAGAGCATTACTACAATTGTTTTTCGTACCAACTACGTTTATTTCAAATTCTTTTTCGGTGAATGAACTTTATTTCAAATGATTTTTTTTCTATTTTATTTTTCTTTGATTAATCAATTTTAATTTTAATTTTTACTATTTCTCTTTTTATTTTTGTTTCCCATTCTGTTTTTACTATTTCCCACGATACAATATTCTCATGCAATATAACATCTAAAAATTCGTAATTACGAATAATAAGATTACAAAAAATAAAAATAATAATTTATATAATTAAACATTGATAAATGATACTAAATTATTGTAAAAAAATGTAATATGATAAATTTAATAATTTATAATATAATTAGTATGTTATATTTTTAATAATAAAATATTTATGTTTTTAATACATAAACTAGCAATAAATAATGCAGTCATACTTATCATGTGCCAGAGATAATGTAATCAAGCCAATTATGGATAGGAATCATGTGCCAGAGATATTGGTTGGACCATATCTCTTTTCTTTCTTTTTGGTCTTGATTCATTTCCAAGAATGGCATGCATGTACTTTAAAGATCGTAAAATTGAAATCCACCATGTGTCTACTCTGTAATGGCGATAAGATTGAAAGGAGTGGAACTCACAGGGTTCACATGTCTATATTTAGGACTGAGAGGAAATTAACTCAATTGAGAGAGTTTACAAAGTAGGCAATTTTCCCATAGTGCATCATCATCTTAAGCGTGTGATGATTTTCCTCTGTTAAAAGCTCACTGATTGGCAACGAAAATAATGGCAGAAGCAAAAATGACCATAAAGGACAAAAGATGGTCACTCCATGGGATGACTGCTCTAGTCACAGGGGGCACCAAAGGCATAGGGTTCGTTTCTCTTAACTCTTCTATTATTATTATTGATTGCTGTTTTGCTTATTTTTCTTTCACTCACTTCATTAATTCCTCATTTGCATTTTTCGTTTTTGAATTAGGCATGCGATTGTGGAAGAATTAGCGTTCACGAAATCAAGATGATATTGATAAATCTTTACAAGAGTGGAAAAGCAGGGGATTCAATGTGACTGGTTCTGTATGTGATGTACTATGTACTGACCAACGCCGGAGACTATTGGAAACTGTTAGCTCTACCTTTCACGGAAAGCTCAACATTCTAGTACGATTCAACATCATTTTCTCTTTCTCTCTTTTTTTTTTTCTTTTTTCTCAATTCCTTCAAAGGAACACAGAAGGACAAAATATTTTTATCTACTAGTATTTGGAGAAACTGATAAAATTATTATAATCCTAATATATTTTCATTTTGATAAATTTGTAGAAAAATATTTTAAAAGTAACTAACTTTGTTTTGATGCAATAAAAACACACTTTATATAATAAAATAATATAAAAAATAGCTTGAAAGAAAAATACTGTTGAAAAATAATCACAAAATACAAATCTAAAGATAATAAGAAACAACTTATTACCATTCTGTTAGAAAATAAAAGGATGAATAAGAAAAATATAGAAATTCTCATTTTCAGACACACTCTGCTTACATGACTTGTCACTCATTTATAGAGTAATCAACCATTACATAATAACATAGTATAAAAATAAATAATGATGTAACGTATTAATTAAGAGTAATTATATAGAATAAATTTTTTTTAACCATGTAACATATGACTCTTCAACTCATACTTTATTTCTAATTATTATTTCTAACATCCTCTCTTAATTAGAAAACTTCTAATTAAGTGGTTTGGTAGAAATATCTGTAATTTGATCTTGTATCTTCACATAAACTATCTCAACTTCCTTCTTGGCCATACATTCTCTAATGAAACAATACCTTATGTGTATGTGCTTGCTCCGCTCATGAAACACAGGATTCTTTGCAAAAGGCAGATTTATTATCAACATAAATCTTTATACTTTCTTCTTTATTCATATTGAGCTCTTTCAACAACAATCTTTTTAACCAAATAACATAACATGTGCAAGAGGTTCCTGCCACATACTCAGTCTCAAAAGTACACAATGTAACAATAGCTTATTTTTTAGAATTTCAAGTAAAAGCACAATCACTCATAAAAAAAAACACAAAAACAGTAGTGTTTTTTCTATCATCAATATTTCCTGCCGCAAAATCACTATCACAAAACCCAATAAGGTTGAATTCATTAGTAGGTGAATACAACAAACCATAATCAATTGTACCTTTTAAATAACAAAAAATTCTTCTTGCAACCTTGATATGAGTAGAGGTAGGAGACTCCATAAAACGACATACAACTCCAACCGCATAAACAATATCCGGCCTTGTACACGTTAAATACCTCAAACTTCTCACAACACTCTTGAACATAGTAGAATCTTCCTTCTCTCCACCATCAAACTTTGACAATTTTAATTTTCCTTCCATGGAAGTGTTCACTGGGTTGCAATCAAGCATTTTGAATTTCTCCAACACCTTTTTTGTATAGCTTTCTTGAGAAACAAAAATTTCATTCTCCATTTGTTTCACTTTTAATCCCAAGTAATAAGACATAAGTCCCATATCTGTCATCTCAAATTCACAAGACATTTTCTTGTTGAAATCTTCAAATAAATTTGGGTTATTGTCAGTAAATATTAAATTATCCACGTAAAGACAAACAAAGAGAATATCACAATTTTCAAAGCATACTCATGTTGACAACGGGAAAATCCATTGTCTTGAAAGTATTTGTCAATGCGGCTATTCCACGCCTTTAGTGCTTGCTTTAAGCCATACAACGCCTTGTTCAATGTTAAAAATTTTTTCTCTTCATCTTTGACAACAAAACCCATTGGTTGCTCAACATAGACATCCTCCTTAAGATAACTATTTAGAAAAGCCGACTTAACATCAAGTTGGAAAATTTTTCACTCCATTTGAGTTGCTAAAGAGATAAAAAGACGAATTGTCTTCATACGAGAAACCGGTGCATACACTTCATCATAATTAACTCCATGTTGTTGTACCCTTTCACAACTAATCTTGCTTTGTATCTTTCCACCTCCCCTTTTGCATTCTTCTTAATTTTGAACACCCACTTGACTCCAATTGCTTCATGACCCTTAGGAAGTTTTGACAACTCCCAAATGCCATTCTTCTTTATAGCATTAATTTCATCCTCCATTGCTTGTTTCCACCTTTTATCCATCAAAGGTTAGAGGTTCACTGTCAACAAAGAGACAAAAGAAATCATTTATAATTTTGGTTTCATTATAAATCTCTTCAAGACTTCTTATTTTTCTTGGTCTTTCGCTTGAGCTCCCTTCAGAAGATGGGACTTCATGAATTGAAGTAGTCAGTGAAAGAGGTGGAGTAGAAAACTCATTTTGTGGTACATCTTCTTGATCAATTTCTTCAAAATAGGGAAAGAACTATTTTTTTCTTCTTTCTCATAATTCCATGTCTCTTCTTCATCAAATTCTACATCTCTACTTACAATAATCTTCCCATTGTTTGGATTGTACAATTTGTAGCCCTTTGAATTTGCATCATAGTCAATGACATATGTTTCACACTTCTATCATCAAGTTTGGTTCTTCCTTGGTCGGGTACATGAGCAAATGCAATGCTCCCAAAGACTTTAAGACGATCAACTTTTGGCTTCACTCCACTCCATGCTTCTTGAGGTGTTTGACTTTTGACATTCTTTGTAGAAGAACGGTTGGACAAATAAACTGCACAAGAAATAGCTTTGACCCAAAATTCCTTGGGCATAGACTTAGCTTTCAACATACATCTAGTCATATTCAAAATTTTTCTATTTTTTCTCTCTACCACCCCATTTTATTCTGGAGTTCTAGGAACCGTTAACGGGCGACGAATCTCATTATCTTTACAAAACTCTTTGAATTCTTTTGATGTGGATTCACCACCTCTATCGGATCTTAGAGCTTTAATTACATAACCAGTTTCCTTCTCAACAAGAGCTTTAAAATTTTTAAACATTACCAATGTCTCAAATTTTTGTTTCAAAAAATACATCCAAGTCTTCCTACTAAAATCATCTATAAAGAGCAAAAAATATTTATTTTTACCAAAGGACGGAGGATCAATTGGACCACACCAGTGTGTACAAGTTAGAGAGACTCTTTTGCTCTTGATTCAACTTCTTTAGGAAAACTTCTTCTTGCATGCTTTCCAAGGAGACATGCTTCACATAACTTATTAGGATGATTGATTGGAGGCATCCCTTTTACCATCTTATCATCTCCTAAGGTCTTGAGTGCTCCAAAATTCAAGTGACCAAATCTCATGTGCCAACACCATGTTACATCTTTTATGCCAGTTTTCAATCATTTTGCTTCATCGGTCTTTATGTTCAAAGTAAACATTCTATTTCTTGACATAAAACCTTAGCAATTAAATTAGAATTTTGGTCTTTAAGCCATAAACAATTATCTTTTATGATAACTTCATATCCCTTTTCAACAAGTTATCCCAAACTCAAAATATTACTTTTTAGTTTAGGAACATAATAGACATGCATTAATTAATTTGTGAGCACCATCTTTTAAGGAAATTAAAATAGTACATTTTCCTTTGATTTGTACCTTAAAAGAATCGCCAAAGAAAACATTTTCCTTCACCTTCTCTTCAAGCTCCACAATTTTTTCTTTATAACCACACATGTGATTGCTTGCTCCATTCTCAAGATACCACAAGCAATTATCATCACCTTCTTCATTGTTAAGTGCTAGCAATAATGTTGGCTCTTCACCTTCTTCTTTATCATCAACAAGATTAGCCCTTTCTTTTACATTGTTTCTACATTCCCAAGAAAAATGACTATACTTATGGCAATTGTAACATTCAACATTTGTTGTTCTTCCATGATTGCTTCTACCTTTTCCTCCTCTTCTTCCACAACCTCTGGTTTGTTGATAACTTCCTTCATTATTATCAAAATGGTCATGATCTCATCTTCCTTTTACTCTTCCATGGCCACATCCACGTCCTCTTCCATGACCATGTCCTTTTTGACTTTGTTCTCCATTTTTTTTCAAAGAAACTTTGGCTTTTAGGACTTGCTTTAAAGGCTTATCATGTCTTCTTTTGAACCTTTCTTCATATGCTTGAAGAGAATCCAGTAATTGGTCCACAATCATTGATTCCAAATCTTTTGATTCTTCAATTGCACAAACCACAAAATCATATTTTGCAGTTAAAAACGAAAGACTTTTTCTACAACATGAACATCTTTCATCTTCTCTCCATAACGTCTCATTTGGTTCACAACCGTCATCACCCTATTGCCAAAATCTGAAATTGACTCGGACTCCTTTATATGCAAAGATTCAAATTCTCCACAAAGAGTTTGTAGGCACACCTTCTTTGCCTTGTCAACACCTTCAAGAGAAGTTCTCAAAATCTCCAAAGCTTCATTAGAAGTGACTGCATTTGACACCATTTCAAACATAGTTTCATCTAAGCCTTGATAGATGAAAGTAAATGCATGTTGATCCTTCTTCTTGATCCTCATCAAAATCTCCCTCTCATTGGGTTGTAGAGCATCCTCACTTTCAGGTTGGATATAACCTTTCTCTACAAATCTCAAACATCTTGGGAACCTAGTAAGACTTTCATCCGATGACACCAATTATCTTAATTTTCATTGGTTAGACAAGAAAATTGAAACAAATTCAAGGCATTATTGTATGTCATCTCTCAACTCACCAAGTGTTTCACTCTTACCTTACTAAGTGTTTCACTCTATTTTTTTTTTCACTTTTCAGAATCATAGCTCTGATACCACTTTGTTAGAAAATAAAACGAATGAATAAGAGAAATAGAGAGATTCTCATTTCCTAACACACTCAGATTACATGACTTGTCACTCGTTTATAATAGAATAATCAACCATTACATAATAACATAACATAAAAATAAAGAATTATATAACATTTTAATTAAGAGTAATTATATAGAATAAATTTCTTTTAACCATATAACATATGACTCTTCACCTCACAATTTATTCTAATTATTATTTCTAACTAAGTCTTAATATATTTGAGTTGATTATTTTAAATGGTTCTTGAGTAGGTGAATAATGCAGGCATAGAAATAACGAAGAACACATTAGATCACAGTGTTGAAGATGTATCAAAAGTAATGGGTACCAATTTCGAGTCAGCTTATCATTTAACCCAACTTGCATACCCACTTCTAAAAGAATCTGGATATGGAAGCATAGTGTTTGTTTCGTCCATTGCGGGAGTAAAAGCTCTTCCCCTTTTATCTGCTTATTCAGCTTCTAAAGGTATATATATATATATATATATATATAATATATGCTTTTTTTCCTAGGTAGGTTTCCTCATATATCACCGTAAATGTAATTATTTTATTTGAATATATATAAATATAATTTAATCCAGGAGCCATGAATCAGTTCACAAAGAACGTAGCATTTGAATGGGCAAAGGATAACATTCGCGCAAATGCTGTTGCGCCTGGACCGTTAGGACTCCACTCTTGCAGTCTGTCGTGGTATTGTTTTTAATCAATAATATAAATTACTATTATTTTGCACAAATACTAGTGAGATTAAAACAGGAGTTAAGAAGCATTTGGCGGGATTCAAACTCGCAAAAACTCTATGTTTCCTTCAATATTATGTATATACATATATATGTGGATAATATATAAACTGATAGCAATTGATTTTGTTACAGGAGAAGATAGGAGTTGAAGAATATAATGCTGCTTTTGTGTCTAAAATACCTGCTGCTCGTGTGGGGGAACCCAAAGAGATATCATCATTAGTTGCTTTTCTGTGTCTTCCAGCCGCGGCATACATCACCGGACAAATAGTGTGCGTAGACGGTGGTTTCACAACTTAAATTCCACTTAATCGTTTCACATTTAGAGACTCCACCATTCATCCACTTTAATTATCTTCCATCTTTTATATCCTATGAATTCTGCACAATTATTTATCCTTTTCTGTGCACTTCTTTTTCTGGGTCTGTTCTCCTACTAATACAAGCCACATTGTTTATGTCCATCTATATTATATTATATGATAATGAATATTTTTAAAATAAGAAATATAGGATGATTCATTTCGTTAAAAAAAAATAATTGTGCTAATAAAAATTAACATTATTAATATCATTAACTTTTAACTTATAAAATATTATTTTTAAAACATAAATTTGAACTTAATTTAAATAGGAGTATAGATGAAGATTATCTTTCATTTATATATTATTTTTGTCTACGGACAACATCATCATAGATAAATAATTGCTCTTACAACTTTTGCATGCATCAACTGTACGTTTCAATTCATGAAACTTCCACAGACCATACAAATGCAAACTTTTACAACTTTTGCATGTATAATCTGTATGATAAATAATTGATCCGTTAGTTAACTTTTTTTCTACAGACAACATCATCCGTAATAACAATTGAAAAAAGTGAATAAAGAACATTTTTAGTATTTTGAAATTTTTTTAACACGGTAGGTGAAAAAAGAAAAGAGATAAACAGCAAAAGAAATGTTCCTTTAAAAATATGTCGCACGCTTATTTGTGGTAGATCCATTAGGAGGGCACGTTGTCATGATACGTTACGAGGAATGATTTTTGTTAGCAAGCCCTTAGCTAATAGGCTCAATCACATCAGCACTAGATCCACTTTGCTCAACAACTAAGTTTAGTGGTTTTTTGTTGTTACTTTGGGGCCCTTGTTTGTTAGCCATAACTTTTAGGGTTATGTTTCTCCGGTTTAATTCATCTAAGCTGCTGAGAGATGCAATGAAAAATCAGTCTTTTGTTTTTTAATTCTAGTAGTTATCTTCTTATTTTTTATTTCATTGTCGTGAAATCTTGACCCTAACAATTTTATCAACATGTAACACACCGTTGCACTCCAAGAGTTTCCAAGCAATAATTGTCTTTATTCAATTAAGATAAACCCTAAAATTTACCATGCCAAGAAATGGGTAAGACAAGAAGAATTTTTTATGTTCTTTTTTAGTCTAACTGTAAGCAAGTAGTGGATGAAGTAAATCATGCACCAAAAGGGTATATTGATATTCATTGTATCATTTTAAAATGTATACATTGAAATCCTTAATTATTTTTTTTTTTCAAAACTCCTTATTGAGTTTTTTTAGGAAGCAATCCAATCAAGTGGTCCACACTTTAGCACGGGTAGTTAGATGTTATGTCAACTTCCAAATGTTTGATCAGATTCCAAGTTGTATTTTCTCAACTATCATGAATGAAGCTTTTTTTAATGACAAAGGTCATTGTTTTACAAAGTATATAATTGTTTTGTGGACTTCTTACTATATATACTCTTTTAACTTTCAAAAGCTTTGCTTAAAAAAAAAAAAAACTTTAAAAAGGTTATATTGAAATACGTTTTAGAAAACTTTCTTTCATTTGTATATCTTAAGAGAATACACTTAAGCTTATTTCATATTCATCTTAAGATGTTGCAAATCTAGGAGCCTCATAATAACCTCTAAATTTAAGAAAGAAAAATTATTTGTATATTTGAGAAAAATAGTAAAACCTTAGTTGGAACCTTAGTGATTTTGTTATTGTCTCTTCTAATGTTGGATTGCTTATTCGTTTTAACAACGTTTGTAAACTTCTTTATAACCATGTCTTATTTTACAAAAACTTCCTTTCTATATATCATATTTTGAACCGCTGCTTGGAATTGGAATTTTCATGGTGAATAGGAACAACTAAGGTGGCATTTAAATTAAGAAGTAACATTAACTCAAGTTAAATAGATTAAAAAAAATATCAACAAAGATCATGTTCAACACTAGCTCAAATAACCTCAATTATGCTTAATATTAAGTTGCTTGGTGTCAACGCCAACTTGAATTTGTTCATGCTATATATTTGTGAAAATGCACGTTATAGTATTAGGTTGGCCTCACAAAATTACTAAGAAAATAAAGGTTATAAAAAATGGATAACTTATAAGTTGACCACTAATAATAAAAATAATCTAAACCAAATTATCCATCCATTTGCATATTTAAAGTATAGTGATGGGTTTTTAGTGGTCTAGAAAAAATCAAGTTTAAAAAAGGGTAACACTTGATGAGTCAGTTTAATCCAACCTGTGCCTTAACTTGTGGGATTAGCAAGTGTTGAGATTGTAACATCTCAAATTTATATATATTATTTACACCATAAATTTTATTAATAATTATTTAAATTACCATTATTTATATTCTCAAATATTGAACTATAAAGTTTCTATTATATTATACTCAATGTTTAAGCATACGTTACCAAACTTTCAAAATTTAAAATAAAATATAAAATAGTATACACAATCTCAGTTCGTCCAGCGAACCTCATCGCCTGATGAGACCCAGGGTAGTTCATCCAGCGACAGCTGTCGCCCAGCGAGACCTTACAGATAGTAAAACCTCTACTGCTAAAACCAACCTACTTGCTGACATATAACTCTACATTCTTATAACATGCATATCATAATTCATATATCTCTTTACACCATTTTCACACAGTTTCCATATAATACATAATGATCACATAAACTTAACAACAATGTCTCTAAATTCAAATAATAATATTTGTACACAACTTTCTTATATACATATTCAACAATAAAATAACATCCTCTGAAACTTTCAACCACAATCTAACATACTTCACTTTAGAGCATCTTATTTCTCTATATCATCACCACTATCTACTCCCGTGCAAAACATGATAATCACAATCATACAAAAAATACAAACATTGCAATGGTAAGCTTACATAAAATGCAACCATTACATCAGTCATAAAGTATGAAAGTTGCACAACATTTATATCTAGTACCATTAACACACATTCACTGATAGTAAGCAACTAAGCAATCATTGTTATGTTCTACCTGAACATAAACACTCACAATCAATCAATCACACTTATGTTGCACCTAAACATAAACACTAACAACCAATCAATAAAACATTAATTAAATATCACAATCAATCAAATCAAACACACTTATATTCCCCCAAACACAAGTTTTTCACACAATAATTTGTTCAGACACAACAATATTCTAGAATATCTACATTGAGTTCGAATATCGAGACGGCTTAATACCCTTTCTAATTGGTGACACACATCTGATCTATCTGTGTTACCACCAATTTAAGTCTAAACAATACTCATTTGACAACCACAAACTGATGACTAGTGTTTACCTAACACCTATGACATAGTTGTTGTTTGAGTATGTCTTTTGGGCACCCTCTTATATATTTGGTGTCAGGAACATAATGTAAATCACAAAAATATCTCTTTGCATATCTGATATTCTAGATTACATTGATCCCAGTTGTACCCCTAACATCAATGTACCCCCTAAACATATTATCCAAGGTTAAGTTACCCGATTATAATTGCCCACAACCTACGACATCAATAATTATATCCTCATCATGCATTCCAACCATATGCATTATATCACAAATCCAAATATATCATCATTATTCTAATAAATTCAATTTCAATAACAGAGAGTCAATTCAACCAAAGCTAAGTTACCTAACTGTAATCGTCACATCCAAACTATCTAGTAAATCGTCAAGGCATTACCTTTCATTCCACATCTTTAATTAAATTTCAACAACAACAATTATTTGTTTTCAATCACATACTTATATTAAATATCAAGAATAACTATGACACATCAACAAATATACTTCTCACTTATACATAAATATCAAACCTCAATACTTATTTTTCAACCACAATTATTTATCAAATAACAATCTCAAATAATCATCATCCAATATCAATTTCAAAGAGTAAACATTCCAAATCATTAATTTCACCAAACATCCATATCTCAAAATATTCCAAATTACAAATTATAATCAATTCAATCACAACTTATTTCAAGAACAAAACTCAAATCCTTAATCACACAAAATTCCCAATTTTGCATAACACTCAAATCATAGTCAAAAACTCAGTTGTTCAAAATCAATTAACTTCTCAGCTATTAAATCATAATTTCTCGGGTTAAAATCAAAGTTTTAGCTTCTATTACCTACTTCTCATTTTCAAAGCTAACTCAAAAGAAAATAGAGAAATCCACTCGAAAAAATTTCACAAGAACCTAATAAAAATCTCAAATTAAACAAGAACCTTAGAAATCAAGATTTTCAAAGAAAACCCCTTTTAACGGGAATTACAGGATAAAAAACGTTTGAAAAAAGATTCATTGATTCAAAATCAGACTTACCTATAATAGAGATCTCTCAACAACAGGAGCTATAGAGGAGACCGCATTTGATTCCACTGACCCGAAGTTGGCCATGCAAGCGTCAAAAGAGAAGCGGTGGAAGATAAAATAGCAAGATGGATTTTGGAAGAAAATTAGAAGAAGAAGAAGAAGAAGAAGAAGAAGAAATAAGGAAAAGAGATAAAAAATTAATTTATATAACATCGAGGTTGTATTTAGTAAACAATTTGCTAAATGCAACCCCCTTTTCGATAGTAGATTATCTGAGAACTTTCTAAAACTCAATTAAAACCCTCCAAACAAAAGAACAATAATTATTCTCTTGTCCTCATCCTTTTACCATTAATAGAATACAACCATATAGTATTAACAAATTAATAAATCCATTATACCTCAATTCAATTAATAATTTAAATAAAAACTTAAATTTAACTCCCTTCACTATATAAATAAATATTTAATTTTATGTAATATTTATTTTCCTTCCACGAATAGCCTATTAATTAAACTTGTCTTTATAGAGGTTCGGAAAAAAAAAAACACTCACCAAAACAACTTAGAAAGTGTCAAGAATCACACACTAAGAAAATGAGAGAGAGAAACAAGTGTGAAACGAGAAAGAAAGATTGCATTGATTTCTCAAAGAAAAGTGCAAACACATCATCATACAGTTACAACACTATTATGCAAAGGTATATATAAACTACAAATAACCCACATAGTGTAACTAAGTCATGTAACCTATAAAAGAGACATGTGGTATATCTAGAAACTATGATGCTTCAGTCTAATGTCTACATATGAGACACAACGCTAACCAAACTCAAACCCAAGCGTTAACACTAGATATAGATGCATGCACTCATACTAGATACCGGAGCTCTGCATAGATGCAAACATATCAACCAGACCAGAGACGCTAGCTCTAATTAAGCATGACGTTTGGATGCTCCACATCAAATACTGTGTACTAAAGACCACGAGACATTCTACCAGTTGAAGATTCTGAGACAATACTAATAATAAGTTATTCTATGGATTGATCAATTTAAATAAATAATTCTATCCATTTAATAGGTTAAATGGTTATTTCCTTCTCAAGTTTAACTCATTTTGGTATATTTGGGTTTAACCTCGAGCTTGGTCTTGTATTAAGAACATAATTTGAAGAGTAAATGTTAGGGATTGTAAGACAAAAACTAAAGAATTCAATACAACTAATACATGTTTTTTTGTTAAAAAATACCTTAAGATTCTCTTAGAGTCTTAACGAATAATTGAGAACAAAATACGAAACGAAATATACTTGATTGTGTCAATGAAAAATATAATTAAGAAAGCAACACAAAATAACATGAATGAATAGTAGAAAACACTACTTATAATTTTAGTTTATTGCATAATATAATAATAATAATGTTAACAATAGTATTATAAAATTTAATCCGCTATTACTACGTGTTAGATAGTAATTATACATTTTTTTAATTTACATATCTTTTTTATTCACTTTCTCTTTTATTTGTAATATTATACTCCACTTTTTTTTTTATTGTGCAAAAATACCACTTAGCTATAATTTTAAATAATTTATTATGTTGCGCATATATTGATCATAGCTACTTTAATATATGTCCTTTAATCTATTTAATTATATTATCCAACTTCTGACATTAATTTTTTTTAAAGGTGGAAACAAGGCTTCAAACAAACTTTACTTAATTGAATAAAAAATACATAACAAATAGGGAAATGGAAGTAAAAATGCTAATATTTAAATATTAGATATCTTTAGTTTCACAAAAGCGTCTAATTAAATTCGTAACATTAACTAAAATTAGATATTTTTGTATTGTATTATTTTATTTTTATTTTTTGAGGTGTTTGATTAAATTTGTTTTTCATAAAAAAAATAAAAAAATATTAAAATAACATACTTTACTATCCTAACATTTTACTTTCGTTTTATGATATGTTTCATTAATCAAACTACTTTTACAGAAAAAAGTAACAAAAATAAGTTAAATTTTAAAATAAAATAAAAATGAAAACTAAAACAATTTGAATTTATTAGCTTAAATAAAAAATTAAAGTAGAATTCATTATTATAAAAATTAATTTTGTCATATTCTTAAAAATCATATATATCTTTCTTTAGGTTACATTTGATAAAATACTAAAAAATATTTATTGAAATTTATGAGATATCTACTTTATATTTTAAAAAAGAAATAATTTATATCATATTTAAAAATATCAAATATATTGAATAAATTGTTTTCTGTTTCAGTAAAAACCTTTTTCGTGCATTCACAAATATATGTAATAATAATTTTTTATTTTTAAATTATTCTTCTATTATAATTGTTATTATTTTTTAATAGAATTTTTAATATGTAATTTTTATAAATTTTTGTAACTAATTTTTATCTTTTTATATTAATTAAAAACAGCTTTAGAGACACTGATGAGCGTGTCTTTTTCTACTACTGCTGATAAATTAAAGTAAGTATAATTTTTTTGTTTGTTCTAAAAAAATAAGTATTTTTTTTTATAAATAAACATTGAAACAAAGCATGATGAAATTTTAATTGGTCTTGTAATTTTTTTAATTGGTATTCTAAAACCCAATAAGCTTTTTCCCCTGTGAATTAGATGAAACGTATTGCCAACTGAAGTTATAAGGTAATTTAATTGAATATGGGAGAAGGATGGAAAAAGGTATGGATTCGATTCTTAATACTAGGAAAAAAGTATCATTTAATAATAAACGATAATTAAAGTAGTATATATATAACCTTTTATTACTACAAATTAAACTGAATAAAAAATTATAAGACTCGTGAAATTAGAGAATACCGCTGTAAGGTGACTTGGTTAGAAAAGATATCCAAAATATTAAAATAAGTAGAAAACAAAAGCTTTTAAACTGAACTAGTGACACGATTTTAAGGTTCAAATGTCCAGTTGCAGTTAAATTTTGAAAAGAATTCAACAAATATTATATTTTTACATTATTCTACTAATATAGTAATATATTAAAAAAAAATAAGCCATGTATAATTCATAATACACAGATATAATATATTTTATTAAAACTTTTTGAGATATATTTATATTTTAATTTGTGATTAATATTTTATATTTGTTTAAAAGATAAGTGAGTTGGATAAATTTTTCATGAAGAACTTGAGTTTCATGACCATTTTTATAGTGTAAACTTGCTAATTTGCCTCCTTTGTGAATACAATTAATGAACCTTAAGAATTTTTTGCAAAAATTTCTTTTAAATGTTTTTCTTTAGCATACTCATTTGAATATATGTAATTTCTAAGACCACTCTTTTGCATGTTTTTTTAAAAAAAATAGAAAATCGTCGTCTCATTGAACGGGTCAATTTTGACTAGTTCTCTTGGTTTTTAATCTTTTCTCTCAATTCCCAATCGGTTTCCTCATCCCCTGATTAGTTGGAACTAATGAACCAAACATTGTTCTAGTTTTAGTTTAACTAATTGAACTGGTCTATCTAATCTAGTTTTTAAAATTATGTATTAATGGGATGGTTTCAAGTTAGAATTTTGGTATGTACTTATGTCAAAAGTAGAATTTATGCTAAAAGTAGAGTTTACTATTCACAATAGTTCACAAATTTTGAACAATTAAAAAAAGGTGTTTATACAATTTTACAACTATTTTTTATACTAATTCTAGTTATTAAAATGATAATAATTTATTAGTAACCATATAGACGTAAGTAATAGTTTTTGAATGATTAACTGAAATTTATTGAAAATAATTAATTTTTTATAGATTTGATATATTTTTTAATAATGTTTAATAAATTTTAATTAACTATGGATAAAGTATGAGAGATTAAAATTTTCTGTCTCAAATTCGTATTTTATTTTCTATGTTTCAGTCAATCAATAAATATTATATTATTTAATAAGTTTTATAAAATATAAAAAAATTATTAAATAATGTAACATTTACTTATTAATTAAAACAGAAAGTGAAATGGATTTTCATCCAATTATTGGAAGGAAAGTAAATGTGATCAGCTCTCCTTTTAGCAAAAATATTATTGTTTAAATTTATATACGTACACATCTAGCTGGCCCTGCCTCACTATTAGTTGGTGCTAGGATAGTGATAAAATGTTCTAGCTGCTGAAAAGATGTTCTAGCTGTTGAAAGACAGAAAGAAGGAGAGAATAACAAAGGCTTTAGTTTTTAAAAATTATTTTTAAAAAAATTTGATTTTTAAGTGTTATTTAAAATTTTTAAAAAATAAAAAAATTGTTAATAGTTATTAAAATTTATTAATAAAAAACAAAAAAACAACATTATTTTTAAAAACTAAAAAATCAAAACTATTTTTATTTAAAAAAACTGTCTCAACAAATTTTTTTAGTTTTTTTAAAAAATATTTTATAAAATTATTGCTAAATAAGCACAGATAACTCCTCTAATCATTATTGTGGTGACCAAAAATCCATATTTTTTGAGGGAAAAAAAACTAGTAATTTGAAGATAAATTTGTGTAATGCGTTGGGTGCCTTTCCTATTTAAGGAGCTCACTGCGCTGCACTGAATAGCAAAATTGGAACAAAAGTAATGGCGGAAACAAGGTTGAGCTTAAAGGACAAAAGATGGTCACTCCATGGGATGACAGCTCTAGTCACAGGAGGCACCCGAGGCATAGGGTTGGTCTTTTTATGCTTAATTTAACTTTTACACTAATATTATCTCTAATTAATTAATTGCGTGCATAGAATAATTTGCTTTCACTCAGTTTATTAATTCCTCATTTTTTTTGTCATTTTTATATTAGGCATGCCATTGTGGAGGAATTAGCAGAATTTGGATCAGCTGTTCATATATGTTCACGTAAACAATGTGATATTGATAAGTGTTTAGAAGAATGGAAAATCAAAGGATTCAGTGTGACTGGTTCAGTATGTGATTTACAATGTGCTGACCAACGTAAAGGATTAATGGAAATTGTTGGCTCCATCTTTCACGGAAAGCTCCATATTTTAGTAAGATTCAACCACTTAATTCTTTTTCCCTTGTCAATCAATTATCAAATATAAGTTGACATATCATGAGGTGAAGGCCACACATAATTATATCTATATAGACTGATTTAATTCTACTTTTTTGTGAGTATTGTTAATTCTATTATTAATACAGTTAATATCATATTTAAAGCATCTTTCTTTCTCTTTCATGTTCTTTGTGTGGAAATATAAAACTTCACACATAATATCATATACTAAGCGGTTCTCTTTTAGGTGAACAATGCTGCCACAAGTATAACAAAGAAAATAATAGATTACACTGCAGATGATATATCTACCATAATGGCTACCAATTTTGAGTCAGTTTATCATTTGACTCAACTTGCATACCCTCTTCTAAAGAAATCTGGGAATGGGAGCATAGTATTTATTTCCTCCATTGCAGGTTCAAGAGCTCTTCCTGTTTTTTCTGTTTATGCTGCCTCTAAAGGTATCTTTCATTTTCTTCATTTTCCTTAACTGTTTGTGAATTGGTCACCTACAAAAGTATCTGAATATATATAATTTTACCCTCAGGAGCTATGAACCAATTCACCAGAAACTTAGCATTGGAATGGGCAAAGGATAATATTCGCACAAATGCTGTGGCACCTGGACCTGTTATGACTGAACTTTTGGAGTCTATCAGGGTATATATATATATATATAAAAGTTTATGAATTTAATTAATATGTACTACGTTAAATTATAATTAATAAATTTATCATAAATAAAGAGTTGTAATTAAATATAAGATACTGTATATTAATTAAACTCTAAATTTATTATAATAGGTTTTAAGTTTAGATATAAAAGAGTATGTTAAGATATGTACCTTGGTTGGTGAAAAAGCACATAAGCGGGAAGATGGAAGAGGAAAAGAGTGTGTGCTTGAATCTTTCGATTACAAAAATATCTACCTTTGTTGGCTAGAAGTTAATAAATTAATATAATGCCATAATTTGTGTATATATACTATTCTTATTAGAGCACATACTGCTTATAAGGTTGGTCAATCTAGTGGCAAAATAAAGAAAAGAAAGAGAGATAAGTTATGAGTCAGAATCTCTTCACCAAGTAACATTTTTCTATACAAAAAGAAGGTTTATCAAAGTGACATATTTACATTTCTAAAATGTCAATATATAGTAAGCTTAACAAAAGATTGGCTATTGGCTTTGGTTTTGATGACCTTAAAGGTACATCTTGTGATGTAAATCAAGTCGGTATTTTGTTATCAACTAGTAACGTGTGGATCAACAGTTTAAAATTGTTCGAGCTTAACTAACAATCTTGAAGTTAGTTTTGCGTATACATGCTGTGGTGTGATTATAGTATTCATAATTGCTCTTGTAACAGAATTCTGCTGGAGGGGATGAGTCTGTGGATGGAATAGTGGATGGAACAGTTGTTGGTCGCATGGGAGAACCTAAAGAGATATCAGCATTAGTTGCTTTCCTTTGCCTTCCAGCTGCATCATACATCACTGGACAAGTTATTTGTGCTGATGGGGGTTTCACAACTTAGATGTTGCTGTTAATGATTTGGCTGCTGAATAAAATAAGTGTTATTTCTCCGCTGTTTGTATTTCCTTCAACTGATTAGTCATGTTTATCTCCTATTCTCAAACGTATATGTCTCTTTGTTTAGTCTCGTCTCATGTATGTGTCAAGGCAAAACACTTTTTAATTATTACCTTCTCCCACGTGTCATCTTGTTGTTACTAATAAATCAAACATCGCTTCTTATTCCCCTTTGTAGTAATTAAGGAAATTACGGTATAATCAAAATATACAATATATTTTACAATGCATATTTATATATTAGTTATCAAACACTTGTCAAAAAGTTGTCATAATATATATTAGTAAATAGTATATATATATATATATATATATAAATTTACTTATATATCCTTCACTTATTTTTAATAATAAGTGTTAATTAATTACATCAATTTTGAGTTAGTTTACTTGTTATAAATTAATAATTATATTTGTTAATGATGTTTGTGTGGTGCATGAGTAACTGGACCAACAAAAATCACAATCCGCAAAACTCAATTCGTGAAGTTCATCACGCTCTTTGAACACAATGTTTGTGGAGGCCACCAATCTTGGAGAAATTGTCATCGCAAAATTGTTCGTTTTGATTCTCATGGAAGCAAGTGATTCCTTGGAGAAATGGTCCATTATGATTAATTTGGTCGATAAATTAAAAAAACTAAATCAAGCTAATTGATCTAGTTTAATTTATTAATTTTATTAGATACACCTCAACCTTTAAACAGGCTCAAAAAACAATCCTTACAAATCCTCAGTGCTTTTCATTTAAGATTAATGAACAACACCAGTAGTTGTGTAATCAAGTTCGAGGTATGAAAATTTTGAAAAATTCCAAGAACACCGCAATTATTGTTTAATAAAATTCATTTTTCTCTTTTTATTATTTTTATTTAATAAAATAAATAACACAAAAATTAATGATCCACCGATAACGACTTTATATAGCTCGGCTTTTATTTCATCCTTTTACTGTACAAAAAGTCATACGAATTAATTGTACAAATATAATTTTTCTTCAGTAAATGGCAGCGAAAGAGAGTAACGTAAGGAAACATGAATTGGGTAGATATAGGTAGCGTATTTTTGAGAAATTTTAAAAAAAATAAATTATTTATAATAGATTATAATCAAAATTTATTTTTATTTTGACTAAGTTTGTTGAAAGTAGTTAAAAAACAATTAATCTTACTTGAATATAATAAAAAATTACTCTTTATATGCCAAGTAAAAAAAATATGATAACAATTAAAAAATAAATTTTTGAGAAATATACAAATTTATAATAGTTTATTTTAAAAAAAATCTAAATTTAATCTCTATTCTCAAACATTAAGTCTATTTTTGGAAACAAATTACGATTAAAAATCAGGTTTTTTTTTTCAAAAAGCATTTTTAAAATGAAAATTGCTTTGTTGGATGGTATTTGAAGATAGTCTAAAAAAGGAATTACTTCTAAGCGATAATATTTAAATGATTATTATTTTTTAAAATAATTTATATAAAATATTTTTCTTCTCTATAATTAGAAATAATAAATTTAGGCATAACTCAATCTTATACAACTAGTTTTTAGGGAAAATTTATTATATGGTATTGAACGATTCCACCACATCATTTATAATTCTAACTAATAAGCATCTAACATATAATTAATTAATAAATTTATCTCATAAATTGTGTTAATCAAATAATTATAAGTTGAATGCATATTGTTGAAATCATGAATGATGTGGTCCGATGTGAGATTTCGAACTCTTCACATCATGAGGACCAGATATTTCTAGCATGCATTTTGTATGACAAAGTATTTACGAGTGGTTCGAAAACAGTTTGATAATTGGTAATACAATAAGCTCAAGAATAATAAATCACTAAGACGATAGGCTCTAATCCAATATTAGATGTTGACTTTACTCAACCTTACAAAGGTGGATTTGCATTTCACTTATATATTACTAGAAAAAACACATGCATTGTTGCACCCGTGTATTCACATTTTTATTTTGATATGTTATAACAAATTTAGGATTTTAATTTAACATGTTTTGTAATAACATGATAGAATATAAATAATTTACTGTATCATTTTGCATATAACACGGGCTGATTGACCTAATTGGGTTTTTTTTTAAAAAAATTACCAATATGGGTATCTTTTATAAAATATTACCAGTATGGGTCTGTTTTGGTAGTTGACTCGGTCAAACCGCAACTCCGAATTGCGGTTTCGTTGCCACGTCAGCAACGTGATTACGTGGAAGCCAGCGTGGCAAAAACGAGTATGAAACCGCAAATGGGAATTGCGGTTTGACTGGTCTTTGACCAGCACCGCCTTATTGTCCAATGGGTAAAAAAACACATGCCTGTAAAACCGCAAGTCAGAGTTACGGTTTGACTGGGGTTTAACCGGCCCCCCTTTACCCGACAGTTGCAAAAAAAATATAAATTTCTACTCATATAATACCGCAAGTCGCATCTGCGATTTAAATTAAATATTATTTTTACAATAAACCACAAGTGCAAACTGCGGTTTATATTAAAATTAATATTTGACGGAGTGGGCTCCGAAGGTGTGACCACCTATACTTGGTCCAACCCAGGGCATGGCTTATAGACCAGGAGGTACTCTATGGTGAAACGAAGGAAGAGTTGTGAATCAAGAGCTGATAGAGCCAGTACATTTGACGAATTGGGCTCCGAAGGTGTGACCACCGATGCTTCTTTCACACGCACAGAACTTGCCATGTTTCTTTCCTGATCACAAATGCAAGTCTTTGGGCTGGGAAGGGACTTTTTTAACTGTTCTAACTTGGGCTTTGGGACAAGTTTAACAACAAACAAATCGCCTCCTGCGAATACAACTCAAGCTACAATTGGATGACATTTATAAGGAATATAACAACATGTGACTTGCTCGTGGGTACTTAAAACTTGACAACCGATTCCCTTCTAATTATTCGCACAATAGTTTATATTTACGGAAATATTAATTTTAACATAAATAGCATGTCGTGCGGTTTATCGTAAAATAAATATTTAATTCAAATTGCATGTGTGACTTGCGATTTTATGTGAATAAAAATTTGTATTTTTTTTTGCAACTGTCGGGTAAAGGGGAAGGTCAGTTAAATCCCAGTCAAATCGCAACTCTGACTTGCGGTTTTACAGGTATCGTTTTCTGTGTTTTTTTATCCATTGGACAACAAGGCGGTGCTGGTCAAAAACCAGTCAAACCGTAGTTCCCACTTGCGGTTTCATACTCGTTTTTGCCATGCTGGCTTCCACGTAATCACGTTGCTGACGTGACAACGAAACCGCAATTCGGAGTTACGGTTTAACCGAGTCAACTACCAAAACAGACCCATACTGGTAATATTTTATAAAAGAGACTCATATTAGTAATTTTTTTAAAAAATAAACCCACTTGAGTCAATCAGCCTATAACACGATAGAATATATTTTGTTAATTTGTATATTTCTTTGTTTATGACATTTGCGATGAATTTGAAAAAATTGGGAGACGAAAAAATAATTCAAAATGTTGTTTTGCCTATGTATTTGCATTTTTATTAAAAATATTAATGATCAAATATATACATCTATTAACAAAACTTGTATTTGTGAAAGTGGAAGAAGTCATAAAATATTTAGAAGGGTAAAATAGACATAAAATATGGACACCAAAAGGCAATATTTCCATTATATAATACTAGCGAAACAGTTGTCACGTCTTTGTATTCACATTTCTATTTTGATATGTTATAATAATTTTAGGGTTTTAATTTAATATATTTTGTCTAAACATGATAAAATATAAATAATTGTCTGTGTCATTTTGCATATAATAATTTTAGTTTAGTCTATTTTGAAATATATTTTGTTAATTTTAATTTTTTTTTGTTTATGATAACAAGATATAAGCATGTCAAATCATAAAAAAATATGTCAAATTTGCAATGAATTTGAAAAAATGAAAATATGAGAGTTTGAATAGAACTCAAAATGTTGTTGCACCTGTGTATTTGCATATTTATTTAAGGAAGATTGATTTGTGGTAAGATAGATCTTGTGAAGATGTACATATATTAATATGGGAGAAATTATATTTGCGACAGTAGGAGAAGTCGTAAAATATTTAAAAAGGTAAAATAGTCATAAATTGTGAAAACCAAAAGATAAAATCGTCATTGCAAATCTGTCATATTTGTTGATGATCTGACATGTTAGCAAAATATATTCTATGATGTTATACGCAAAATGACATAGTGAATTATTTATATTATAACATGTTATTTCAAAACATATTAAATTAAATTCTAAATTTGTTATAATATATCAAAATAGAAATGTGAATACACAGGTACAACAATACTTGTGTTTTTGCTAGTTAATAGTATAGAAGTATAAATATAATATAATATTATACATTATAGATTATAGATATAGTAGAAAAATTATGTATGTTAGATATAAATATTTTAAAGGAGTTTTTCTTTTTATGTTATAAGGTTAGTCTAGTGACAAAATCCGTATATGGAGGAGGAAGAAGTTAAGGGTTGAAGTCTCTCTTTTAACAAAATAGTTTTTTTCTTTTTGTTTTTTAAAAAGGGTATAATATATATTTTAAAAAGTGAACATAAAAAGGGGGAATTCTCTTTATTAATAGTATAGATGTAGAATATAAGACAATATTTTATATTATAGATTATAAATATAGTAGTACAATTATGTATGTTGAATATAAATATTTTAAAGTAGTTTTTCTCTTAAAATCCATATATAGAGGGTGGAAAGGTCTAGGGTTCAAACCTCTCTTTTGACAAAAAAAAAGTTTTTTTCTTTTTTTTAAAAAGGGTAGTTTAGGCATTTTAAAAAGTGGACATCAAAAGGAAAAATTCCCTTTATTAATAGTATAAAACTAAAGATATAGTATATAGATAAAAACACTTATACACTGTTAGTGTAAAAAAATTTACACTGACAGTTAATGACAACCATTATATATAGTAAGTTTGTTGACTTTTCAATTAATACTTTGAAAGTAATGTAAAGGAAGGATTATGATTAACCGACAATGTAAAATTCTTTTACATTGACAATGTATAGGTGTTAAACTCTAGTATATAATATAATATTATAGAGTATAGATATAGTAGAACAATTATATATTTTGAATATAAATATTTTAAAGTAGTTTTGTTCTTAATGTTATATTTTTTGTCTAGTGACAAAGTTTATATATAGAAGAGTGAGAGGTTGAGGGTTCAAATTTCTTTTTTAACAAAATAATTTTTTTTTTATGTTTTAAAAATAATAGAATAGGTGTTTGTTTGACAACAGTCTTATAAAACTATTTTCGGTATTTTAGTATTTAAAAACTAAAACATTCGTTTGGATAGTGTTTTCTGAAACCAGTTATGGTTTTTTAGTTTTTAAAAACTAAAAAATAAGAACAACTAAAAGTAGTTTTGCTTTTCAATTTTCTATCTTTGTTTTGAAAACTCAAAATATAATTAGAATATGTTGTTTTTTACTTTTCGTTAATGAAATTTTAATAAATATGAACAATTTTTTTCATTTTTATATCTTCAAAACAGTTTTCAAAGAACATCTACCAAGTAAGTTTTTTTTTTTCTTTTTCCGAAAACAGTTTTTGAAAATTATTCTTGAAAACTCTTTTAAAAAACTAAAAAATAAAACCAAACCAATCAAACCCTAAGTATTTTGAAAAGTGAACATCAAAAGGGAGAATTCTCTTTATTAATAGTATAGATAAAGTACATAATATAATATTTTATATTATAGATTATAGATATAGTAGGATAATTATGTATATTGGATATAAATATTTTAAAGTAGTTTTTTCTTAAAGTTATAAGGTTGGTCTAGTGGAAAGTTCATATATGGAGGATTTGCGGTTTAAAATTTCTATTATTAAGTATTAAAAAATATATTAAAAAACTTATTTTCAAAACTGTATAAAAATTTAGTCACTCCCAACAAAATTGCATAAAAGTAACAATAATTAAAGTTAAAGTATAAATAATGAGTTTATATAAGCATTACATTCTAGAGGTTATAGTTAAATACTTAAATCAAATAGTTTTGCTAAAATATTTATTCATCAACTAATTTATATTAATTAAAAATCTTAATTAAAGATTATGTAAAAATCTTATAAACTTAGGAAATAATGAGTAAATGTATATGCATTCTTGGGGATTTGCTAAAATAACTAAGAATTAATGGTTTTGTTTGGTTTGGTGTAGTCTCAACATCTCAAATCGTAAACCAAACTGAACCGCGTGGTTTGAAAATTATAAATACTAAACCACCCAAAACTAAAACAGATTTTTGAAGTTTTCTCTTTGGACAGTTTGGTTTTCGGTTTTCAATTTAATTTATTTCGGTTTTGAACACCTTAATAATGATATTTATTATAACCCATTTTCATAATTAATCTTATTGATATTAATTCTAACATACTATTAACACACACGTTGCTGTCATTTGTCTTTTCCCATAGTTTTCTTATATTACTTTGTTTACGTACACTTACATTGTTGTGTTTTTGTTTTCTTCATTTATGTTGTTTTTTTAATATTTACTTATATATTTTAAATATGCAAAATAAATTATAATTTTATTTCTATTATTTTACTTATACCATATATTCTAAAAATTCAAAATTAAATATTAAATATTTACATTTCATAATAATATTGTACTAAATGCTTAAAATATGATTTTTTTAAAAAATATTGCAACTGAAAATTTAAGATGGCATAATTATTTTATAATTAGATATTATCTAGATTTATTCAATTTACTAAATATATTAAATTTAAGAATATAATTAAATATTTTATTGTAAATTTGGAATATTACACAATTAAGTATGTCAGATATAAATGTTTAAAGTAATTTTTTTTAAGCTCATAAGGTGATCTAGTGGCAAAATTTACATTTGACAATTAATTTTCAAATAGTTATAAGAGTAGAATAAATATTTTGAAAAGTTGACATAAAAGAGAGAATTCTCTTTATTAATATTATAGATAATATATAATATAGAATATATATTATAAATTATTAATTATACATATAGATTGAAGATAGCTGAGTAATTAAGTATGTTGGATATAAATATTTTAAAATAATTTTTTTCTTAAAGTTATAAGATTGATTTAGTAACAAAATTTACTTTTAGCCACAGGAAGGTTGCGGGTTTGCATCCCTCCTATATGACAGAGTAGCTTATTTTTTAATTTTTAAATATATATATATAATAGTAGAATTGGTATTTTAAAAAGTGAACATCAAAACGAAGATTTCCCTTTGTTAATAATATAAATAATATATAATATAAAATATAATATTATAGATGATTGATTATACATAGCGGGACAAATAAATATGTTAAATATAAATTTTTTAAAATATTTTTTTCTTAAGATTATAAAGTTAATTTAGTGATAAAGTTACATTTGGCGATGAAGAGATTATGGATTCAAATTCCTTTTATGACAAAGTAGTTTATTTTTAATTTTTAAATAATATAAGAATATAATAAATATTTTAAAAAATAAACATTAAAAGAGAAATTTTCTTTATTAATAATATGATACTTATGTTAAATACTTGAATAAAAGTTTTTTCGCCTATAATTGTCTCTAGTGAATAATATATGTACTCTATACATGAAATTTGTTGTTTGCAATTTAAAATTTTAAATAATTATCGCACATATAATAAAATTTGTCTCTTGTGAACCACACAGCATTCCTAATTCCAATCCTCAACAGCTGTAATAGTTAGACACGTATCAGGTTTCTAAGGTGGTAAACAGCACACACTTTTTGTATCCATTTAGCCACACAATTTTAGAGAGTATATCAAGATAGCTGGGCCTGGATTGTAAGAATTTAGAAACATATGGCATTTGAGAGCCACAAAATTAGTGTATAAGCAATTATTTTCGAAATAGGGAAAAAGGAAAAAAGACCTTTTTGAAATTGACAACCAAAATTACACAAAAACACTGTTTTGTGGTTGAATTTTGAAGAATTCCACAAACTAGTCACAAGAAATTAAAATGGCAGAAACAAAGTTGAGTTGCTTGAAAGACAAAAGATGGTCACTCGATGGCATGACAGCTCTAGTCACAGGAGCCACCAGAGGCATAGGGTTGCTACCCTTCATATCCATAATTACTTACATTAATTCTTCTATTATTATTCTTATTATTCTTTTTCCATACGAATCAGGCATGCAATAGCAGAAGAGTTAGCAGAATTTGGAGCAGCAGTGCATATATGTTCACGTAATCAACAAGATATTGACCAATGTTTGGAAGAATGGAATAGCAAAGGATTTCGAATAACAGGGTCTGCATGTGATGTACTATCCCGTGACCAACGTGAAAATTTAATCAAAACTGTTGCTTCTACCTTTGATGGAAAGCTCAACATTCTGGTAAGACACTATACTATTTAGATTAGATTTTAAAAAGAACTTTAGATTAATGCTAGCAAGAGAATATTAATTATTTCTAATGAATAAACTTTGGCATGCAAGGAACTGAATTCTGTTATTGAAAGGCACAAATTTAATTATGTCAAAATTTCTTTCAATTTGTGTAATTCTCCACCATAAGCCTTATTTTCTTTTCCTATGTTTCAATTTTCCTCTCCTAAATTTGAGAGTTTTCTACAGATAAACAATGCTGGAACAACTACAGCTAAAAAACTCATAGATTATACTGCAGAAGATGTGAGTACAATAATGGGAACTAATTTTGAGTCTAGTTACCACCTATGTCAACTAGCATATCCACTTTTAAAAGCCTCTGGATATGGGAGCATAGTATTCATATCCTCCATTTCTGGTCTGAAAGCTTTTCCTTATAGTTCTATCTATGCATCTTCTAAAGGTATATGTGTTTCCCTTCCCTATTCTTTAATTAGAACACAGCGTGATAAATTGAACTTTCAGAAGATAATCAATATTCATATAAATCTTATTCAGGAGCTATGAATCAACTCACGAAGAACATAGCATTGGAATGGGCAAAGGATCACATTCGTGCAAATGCTGTGGCACCTGGAGTTGTTAAGACCGTACTTCTGGATTCTGTCGTGGTATCTATGCTCTGTTAGGCAATTTTTTGTATTTATGAAATTTCTCTGTATTTTATTTGGGAGGTGTTATATTTACTCTATATTTCATGAAGGTGCATCAAGAAAATATAGATGTGTAGGAATGAATTCCCACTTTGTTAAATTAAAACTAGCAAATCAACTTTAGGAAAAATAAATAAAAGGGGAAAATTTTGAAATTGAAAAATAGGAACACCAAAAGTACGTAATTAAACGTAAAAAAATATTTCACTTTGCTTTCTTAATATATAAATTTTGATGTCCAATGAATTAATGCCACTGAATTATTTTTCTCTTCTTGTTACAAACTCCCTTCAACTGTAAAAAAAAAAAAAAAAACTAATCCACTGTTCATTAAGAAAATTAGTTAGCATTATCAACGTGGGTAAAAGCAGTATTGTGTTATTACTTCAACAACCATGCTAAAAATGTGTATTTGGTATTGTTATAGCAAGCTGCGGTAGAAGCTGATAAAGCCGTTGAGGCAATAGTGTCTCAAACACCGGTTGGTCGACTTGGAGAACCCAGAGAGATATCGGCATTGGTTGCATTTCTTTGCCTTCCAGCTGCTTCATACATCACTGGACAGATTATAACTGCAGATGGTGGTTACATAATTTAATTAGTAAGGTTCCAAACACAAAATCTCTCTGGATCTGCTGCTTTGATATAGTACTTGTTTTAAATGTATTTCAAGTGTTACATGTACAATATTTCCTCTGCCATCTTCTTTTTATTTTTATGTATTTATTAATTAATTGCTTTCATATTCTTTTGTTGCTAAAGTATGTTGTCTTCAAATGTTTACCTCCTCATGCAATAAGTATGCAAACCACAAGCTTTTAAATTTAATTACTAATAAAACTATTGGAAACTAGTTAGATTTTAATAATATAAATATAATATATATATATATATATATATTTATAAAATTATAATTAAATTACTTATTATAATTTTTCGAGTCATTCCTCACCGATGCTTTACTACCACTATCAATGTCTGGGTCACGTCTGAGTCACATCTGAATCACATCTGGACACAGAATTCCCTCTTAAAAATCTTCATCTTTGTCTAAACCAAATATAAAAAAAAGGTGAAATCCAATCCAATCTCAAATAGTCTTCATGAAGTAATATATACGTTTCTTAATTTCAAAAATTGTTTTACTTAAAATTTATTCTCTCGAAGCGTAAAAGAAATTTAATTTTTTTTTATAAATTATGTGGACTTTTACAAGTTATTTAAAAAAATTACAATTATTTTAAATTTACCAGAAATTACTTTTATATATTAGTTAAAATTATCTAAAAAAATAATATTTTTTATTTTTTATATATGTTTTTAGAGAAGTTTATTTGAATATATTTTAATTTTTACTTTAAATAAAGGCAAGAAAATTTTATCTTTGTCCAAGTAAAGTTGGAAATGAAATGAGGCAAAGCAGGCCAAGACCTCGCTTCTAATGTTCAAGGTAGACTTTGAAAAGACATATGGTTCATTTAGGTAGCCTTTTCTATTCTATATGCTTAAGAGATTTAGGTTCGAAGATAAATAGGTTGAGTGGATCAAATGATGTCTTCAATCTTCCTTAGTTTCTATTCTTGTAAATGAGAGTGTTAATCAAGAGTTTATATGCAACGAGGCTTAGGGCAAAGGTGAAAGAGATCATCTGTAAGAATATTTTATTAGGAATGAAAATTGGAAAGAAGGAACTTCAAGTAGTGATCCAACAATATGATGATGACAACCTAATTATGGTAAAACCACATGTCAAAATGTAGTAACTCTCATAAGTTCTTTAAGATGCTATGAAATAACATTAAGTTTGAAGATAAACTATCACAAGCATAGTGTCGAATGAGTAGGGATGTGTTTGCAAGAGCTTCAATTATTTGCAAGAATTATAAATTGTAGATTAATGCATTTGTCGTTCACTTATCTAAAGTTACATGTGGAAATTAACATAAGAAGATAGAGCGTTTGGAGGTCGTGTTGGATAAATTGAAATCTAAGATGTCATTGGAAGCAAAAAAACCTATCTTTAAGAGGGAGGATTTTCCTTATCAAATCTTCTATCTCCTCCATTCTTCTTTTTTTTTCTTTTTTTTATAGGATTCTGAAGATGGTAGCCTATGGTATTCAACGTATGCAAATAAGGTTCTTGTGGGGTGGGTCTGAAGCAAACAAAATATTAACTTGGATCAAATGGTTGTGGTGTGTGATAACTGATAATTGCCTAGGTTACCTATTTTTATACAGGTAAAATATAATAGTTATCTTAATTCCTTCTCATTTAAAGTATTGTTTTCCTTTATTTTATACAAAAATAGGTTACTTAGGAAAACTACTTCTAGGTTTACATTTGTGCATAATTTACTTTTATTTTCTTGTTTTATAAGTTTTTTAGAAAGATTGGAAAAGTGTCAGAAGATTTGGAGCTAAAGTGGTGTTATAGCAATGTACAAACACTTAACGAGGAAGTTCGTTTTTTGTTTTGCACTGACGCCCAATGCCCAGTTTACAACCGCTTAGTGCTTGGAACCTGAGATGGGTGTTTTTCGCTATCTCAACGTCCGACGTTCAATCTGTGAATAGAAGTGTTTCTTTTAAAACATAACTGCATCTTTTGTTAGAGTTATGAGAGTTACACCCAAGCTGACCTATAACACCTCTAAGCTCATTTCCTTTCTTTCATTTAGCCCATTCATATCATATTTTTTGTATCCCCTTCATTGATCATGCTCACCACGGGTGGCTAGACTCTTCTTTGGTTAGGGTTTGATTGTAACTATGTTTGAACTCTCTTGTATATTTTAATATTATTAATCTAATGTTTATTGCTGATTGTTAGAGTTCTTCTTTACCTTATGTTTTATTTTCATATCTTTAGTGGATTTTACTTGTTGAATGAGCTCGAGAGAGGACTTTAACTTGTAAAATAAGAAAATCTTCTAATGGGGTTTATCGCTTGAGATAGAGTAAAATCCGGTCATCTTAAGCTCCTTTTCTTAAAGCAAATTATTTGACTTTAGAATATGTGAGAGATAGATAGCCTAATACTTAAATAGCTTAGTCTCTTACTTTGCAAGATATTGATGTTAAGAGTATTTTTATGGGTGATGGAAACATGAGTGATAAATATTGATTTGTGATTCATTTACGCATTTGAGAGATGGTTTGGTGAATCGAAACCTATTAATAATCATAGTTTACTTTATATGCGCTATTTACTTTTTGTTAACTTAGTTGTTAGTCAAAATCATTTCCTTTATTATTTACAAGCAATTACTATTGAGGTTCTTAGAGTATCAACCTAGTCAATATGGGATTGACATGATACTTATTGGATACTACACACGACTAATGCATGTGCTGGGAGTACAGTAGAAAATTTATTCACCAGTGTGCAAGGAGAAAGATCAAGGAGGTTTAGGCATGAGAGATGTGGAGGATTTCAATAAAGCACTGCTTGGGAAATAGAGATGGAAGATCCTACATGGAGAAGATGTTCTATGGGTAAAAGTTCTTGGGGCTAGGTATAGAGATATTTGAAGCAAGCTGTATTCAGATAAATGGAAATAATGCTCTCAATGGTGGATGGATTTTGTCAAGATTACTTTAAGCGAAGGGTTGGGTTATTGGTTTAAAGGAAACATAAAGCTAGTGATAAGAAATGGGTCTTTGTTTAAGTTCTAGGAGGGGAGTTAGAGGGAATTAGGAAGTCTCAAATCAATTTTTCCTAGATTACTTGCTTTTTTTGACCAAAAATATGCTTTAATCTCAAAGGTTGGACAACGGTAGACCAACAATTAGGACTGGAGATTGACTTGGAGAAAACCTCTGCTCAGTTGGGAGTGTAATTAAGTGATTGATCTAGAAAGGGCCATTGAAGGGTCCATGTTAACCCTGAAAAAATAGATAGTTGAAAATAAGGCAATAATAATGACAATGAGGATAGGTTCACATTTCATGAGGCGTATAAAAAGATGGTATTGATCAGAACATCAATTCCCCTTTCTTTAAAATCACATGGAAACAAATAATTCATTCCAAAGTTGTTGTTTTTGCATAGAAAGTAGCTCACAACTGAATCCCAACTAAGGTGGAACTAGCAAAAAGAAAGGTGAAATTATTAATTGGAAAAATATGTGTCCAGTTTGTTATGTTGAACCGAAAACAATATCACACTTGTTTTTTTCCTAGAAGGCTACATATCAGGTGGTATGTATGTCCTGTTATAGGTGGCTTGGTTGTTTACAGATCATTCCAATAGAATGTTCTTCTCACTTGTGGCAATATCTTGCCGATGCAAAGGGGAAGAATAGAAAAACTCTTTGGTCACTATCTAGTTAGCTACTATATGGTCAATCTAGCTTGCTTGGAATGCTCTAGTATTCAAAGGAACTTCATTCTGTGAATTAAAGGTGTCGTAGGAGGCCATCCAAACATCTTGGTTGTAGATCAAGGCTCTCTAAAAAAAGTTTTCTTTTTCATTCTATGAGTGGTCATTACAACCACATTATTGTTTTAACAAATTATATAATGGGTAATTTAGTAGTTAATTTGGGGTCCTTTATTGGTAGCTCCTTGTCAATGTGGTGGGGTTAGGTGATAACTTTTTCATCATGTCTATATAATTTGTATCTTACTCTTTGTATTAATGCAAACAGATTCAATCATTTCTTGTGATTGTGGATTGTCTTGCTATTGTTAAATAAATATTTTGCCTTAAAAACAATAAAGTTGGAAATATTTTGTTTGTTTGACAATAGTTTTATAAAAAAATTTTAGTATTTAAAAACTAAAAATATGTATGGTTAGTGTTTTTTTAAAATAGTTTTTAAAAATGGTTTTGTTTTTTAGTTTTTAAAAATTAGAAAAGGAAAACATGTGTAAGTAGTTTTTCTTTTTAGTTTTGTATTTTTATTTTGAAAACTCAAAAGATAAGAAAATGTTTTTTTTTTACTTTTCATTAACAACATTTTTGTAAATATAAATAATATTTTTCTTTTAAAAGAACATATTTTTTAATAATGGAAATGAAATTTTTTCAAAAAAAAAAGAAGAAGTTTATTTTGAAACTAACAAATAATGAAAAAAATTAAAAATAATTTTTAAAAACCAGAAGCAAGTTGTTTTCAAAACTTTTCAAACTCTCGACTGAAAATCACCCAAATGGAATGACTGTTTCCATTTTTATTTTCTTCTTCACTAAAATTTACAAATACCGTTAAAAAAATTATCTCAATTACTATACAGAAAAAAGATAAAAGATTATTTATCGTTAGTATAAAATATTTTATCCTCTTATTAATTATAATTTTTTATTTATAGTAAATTTACTAATTTTAATAATAAATTGAATTTGAATGTAATATTTATTACACTTTTTATACATTATAATTAAACTCGTTACTAAATGAATTCTATATTTTCTATACTAAATTATCTTCCTCATTTCAGAACCACAAAATCTCTTCCTCATTTCAGAGCCACTACCCATTAAAAGAAAAATTTAAATTGACAAGCAAATCACACAAAATTATTGTGTTTGAAGGATCACACTAACTAGTAACCAAAACATGCCAGAGACAAAGTTGAGGTGCCTCAGAGACGAAATTTATTGATATTACGGCAAACTAGTCTCTGTCATCACACTGAACCCAATCCTCGACCACAAATCTAGTCAATCCATAAACTTATCAAAAATAGGAAATTGCCAACCGAATCACACAACTATTTTGTACCCTCTTTTCTTCTTTTTTTTTTTTCTATTTTTGTTTGAATGATCCCAAGTAACTAGTAACAAGAAAATTTAATGGGGGAAACAAAGTTGAGTTGCTTCAAAGACAAAAGATGGTCACTCCACGACATGACAGCTCCAGTCACAGGAGCCACCAGAGGCATTGGGTTGGTACCCTCTCATCGGGTTGGAAAATGGCAATGAAACGTACTGATAACAAAACTTTGGAAAATGGCAATAAAACGTAATCAGGACAAATCTTTGGTAGGCAAGGATCTGAAATCTGTCAATGCATATCCAAAGGCACTAGAATTAGATATGTCAAAATTTCTTTCAATTTATGCAAGTGTCCACAATTCTTACCTTAATCATTAACATAATATCTGGCTGCCTCTTTCTTTTCTTTTCCTGTTTCAATATATCCTGCCTCACCAAATTGACTAGAGTTACAATTGGCAAATAATTTTGTGTAGATAAACAATGCCGGAACAAATACACCTAAGAACCTTATAGATTATACTGCAGAAGATGTAAAGACAATAATGGGAACTAATTTTGAGTCTAGTTATCATCTATGTCAACTAGCATATCCACTTCTAAAAGCCTCGGGGTATGGCAACATAGTATTCATATCCTCCATCGGAAGTCTGAAAGCTTTTCCTCTTTGTTCTATCTATGCATCCTCTAAAGGTATATTTTTATCCTCATATCCTTTCATTAGAACGCTATGTGATAAAATGGGGTTGCAGAAAATTATCAATCTGCATGTATTTAACTTGTATTAAGGAGCTATGAATCAATTCACCAAGAACATAGCATTGGAATGTGCCAAGGATAATATTCGTGCAAATGCTGTGGCACCTGGAATTGTTAAAACCGTAGTTCTCGATTATTACTTGGTATATATGCTCTATTAAAGCTTATACATTCTGAACCATATTATGAGTTTTTCTCTTCTTTTTTTTTTCATTGTATGCAAAAAAAAATAATATAAAATACTACCTTTCTGCCTAATAATAAAATGGTAGTGATAAATTACCCTTATTAATAAAATTGAAGATAAAACACCTTACAAAAAGATAATAAAATTTTAAAACTATCTTATGAATGAAGATATATAATATTAATTAAAAATTGTGTATGAGAGTCCATGCTCAAAATCTCCTATCTTATATGTATTGCTCTTGTTACAGAAATATGCTTATGACAAGGATAAAGCTGTTGAGGCTTTCGTGTATCAAACACCGGTTGGTCGTCTTGGAGATCCTCGGGACATATCATCTGTGGTTGCTTTCCTTTGTCTTCCAGCTGCTTCATATATTACTGGACAGATTATAGCTGTGGACGGTGGTTATATAGTGTAACGTGTTTTGCCATAAAGATTTGTGAAATAAAACAAATGCTGCCAAACACCAATTCATGTGCAACTAGTGCTTTCACTGCTTTGTGTAGTCCAAGGCACGAAACTCATACTGGTAATTACATGTCTTAACTACTATATTTTAAATTGTTGTCTTATGAAGTTAACTCATCACTGTTACTAAAAAAAATGAGGTACAACACTTTCACCTCAGCAAACAAAGTTCTACATTTATCAAATAAGAAAGTGTGAAGTTTATATATACAAAAATATCTTCATTAATAAGAAATCTTTGGAAATAATAAAAAACATTGATAGTTTTAATCTAAAACAAATAATATCTTACAAAGTAGTCTTTCGTCATAAAACCCCTGTACTTCATAGATATTTAAAAAAAACAAAGTAACATCATTTTTAAGTGAAGTTAAGACTTAAAGTTATTAAGAAAGAAAATATACTATTTAGTAAATGAGTATTTTTGGAAATAAGTGTCGTAATTATTTAATTCTCATAATTATTATTTTATGAAATAATTAGTATTTTAAAAGTATTATTAAAAATTTATAATAGGTTTTATTATATACTTGGACTTTGATAATAACTACTGATATCTTCACTTATAACCTTTTTTCTTTTTAACTTGATTGTATTGAACTCTTATATATAGTAAGAGAAGAGTGACGGAATTTAATTTACAAATTAAAAATTTTAAATATTATTAATTAATTTATTATTTATTTGTTTGGAATATTGTAAATATAAAGTACTACAAAACACATTGATCAACTAATATGAGATTATTTCATCAATTTAATCTTAGATCTTGAGCTTGAAACCTGGGTGTTTAATTCGGTTAAATACTCAAAGAAAAAGTTTTTTGTCTCTATTGGATGATACATGTAAACCAAATAAATATCATAAATATAAATTTTTATGATTTGGTTTTGATTAATTTTCATTTGTTAATATATTTGTATGTATTTTGTGTGAACAAATGTAATTTTTTTTTCTAGTACACTTAAAACTTCACGTCACTTAAGAATTGAGGTTGGATAGGTAGTAACATCTCCTGTAATCACATACCTAGTGAGAATCATTGGCAAATTAATACAACTTATTTACCCCTTTCCTTCTCTCTCCCTTTGAGACCTTTATGCCCTTGCCATTTTCCTCATCTATGTCTCTTGCCCACCAAGGACCTCCACCACCACTCTCATCAACCGATGAAACCAAGTCTCTCTCCGTATTGACATTTCCCCCCACTACTAGAATACTACCCCTCATCATCTCTTGTTCCCCCACAAATAACCTTAGTTCACCTGCATTTGAATCCTATCCTCGATCCTAATCGCTCCCTTTTGGCATGACGACTCGACCATCAATTATAGCAACAACCTGTCTAGCAAGGACCTTTGTCACTTCCATTAATTAATAAAACCAGGTCTCCCATTAGAGTAACACTCCCCCCATGACTAGAACACTGTAACATCCCAACATACTATTACTATTTATACATTTTATTGATATAATCTAATTCATTTCTCAAGTAATTCATAACCCAAAAATTACTAAAACATAAAATTTCATCACAGTACAAACATTCTAGCATCATATACAAATAGGTATAACTAAAAATTTCAACTGAATACAACAAAATGCATACAACATCCCCTTACTCGGGGAACCTTGTCACCCAGCGAGATCTAGGGTAACTCGCTTAGTAGCAACAGTTGCCTAACAAGAACTGTAACATTCTAAGATACTTATGTCCATACAATGCCATATCAGACCATACTATATTTAATCAATATATCTAGTACAATGTCATCTCAAGTTTTTGCATACATTCATAGATATACTCAAGTTCCTTTCAAGTGCTTAAAAAGGTTATTATTGACATAATCTTTATACAAGTTCAAATTATAGATTCACTCAAGTTAATACAATATATTCTACTAAATTGTTTATATACATAGTTTATACAACCACAACACACCCTTTGATGCCTAAAAAACCATCCTTTTCTTTAGCCATGCCCATTTCGATTCTACGAACCACTACCACCATCTATTCTCATGCATAGTACGATCATCACAGTCATAAAGACACACAAGCAGGGTAAACTCAATGTAACATAAAACATCATATCAAATAAGGATAATGTAAATCATCAATAATATACTTATCTCATAAATCCATCAATAGTTAAATCAAACCACTGCATTCAAACTTATATTCTCACAGAATATAAGTGCCTAGAAACACACAGTCGCACAGTTACATAATCACACGCTTTCTGGAAAGACTCACTACATTAACTTCAGATACTAAGATCTGATTTTTCTCACTTTAGTATCTAATATCTATCTAACTCATCTAATAGCTAGTTAAAGTTTGAGCATACTCATTGAATAACCAACTGATGCATGATGTATCATAGCCCAAAACAGGGTCTGAACATTAGTGTATTGTAACATCCCAAATTTATATATATTATTTACACCATAAATTCTCTTAATAATTATTTAAATTACTATTATCTATATTCTTAAATACTGAGATATAAAATTTTCATTACATTATACTCAATATTAAAGTATACATTACAATACTTTCAAAGTTCAAAATAAAATATAACATAATACACACAATCTTAGTTCACCCAGCAAACCTCATCGCCTAGTGAGACCGAGGGTAGCTCACCCAGCCACAACTGTCACCCAACAAGACTCTGCAAATAGTAGAACCTCTGCTGCCAAAACCAACCAACTTGCTGACATATAACTCTACATTCTTATAGCATGCATATCATAATTTATCTATCTCTTTGCGCCATGTTCACACAACTTCCATATAAAACATAATGATCACATAAACTTAACAATAATGCCTCTAAATTCAAATAACAGTATTTCTACATAACTCTTTTATATACATATTCAACAATAAAATAATATCCTCTGAGACTTATAGCCTCAATCTGACATACTTCACTCTAAAGCATCTTCCTTCTCTACATCATCACTATTATTTGCTCTCATGTAAAGCACGATCATCACAATCATATAGACAACACAAACATTGTAAGGGAAAGCTTACATAATAGGCAATATATCATTACATCAGTCATAAAGCATGAAAGTTGCACAACATTTATATTTAGTACCATTAACACATATTCACTGATAGTAAACAACCAATCAATTACATTTATGCTCCACTTGAACATAAACATTAACAATCAATCAATCACACTTATGTTTCACCTGAACATAAACACTAACAATCAATCAATCAATCACATTTATGCTCTACCTGAACATAAGCACTAACAACATTCAACTGACGCTTTTCGAAAAGACTAACAATAAAGAATTCAAATACGAATGTAATGCCCATATGACTTTCCCCACATTGGTATCTGGTATTTAACTAACTCATCTGATAACTAGTTGAAGTTTGAGCATACTCATTCGATACCCAATTGATGTCTTCCAAATTTGACGTCTAATTGTTATCTAAGTATGTTTCGTTAGTGTATTATCATCGTAATAAGGTCTAACACCAGGTACATTATCATCGTAACCAGGCCTAGCACCGCATCACTGCCATAACCGGGCCTAACACTAGAATCACTTGCCTTGTAGGCATATTATAATCATAACCAGACCTAACACCAAATGCATTATCATCATAACCAAGTCTAACACCATATGACCTCCACAACACAATTCATCAAATTAATGAATTGCAAACTCCAACATCCAAATCACACACAGACATACACACACGCGCGCGCACATACACACACACACACACACACACACACACACATATATATATATATATATATATATATATATATATATATATCATTGCAACAGTGCTCACAACATCAATTTCATCATAGTTTCAATTACCCAATCATCATCAAACATCAATTTATCACCGAAATCATTAATAAACTTTCATCATCGCCCAAATCATTAATGAATATCAAATATCAGCAAAGTCTTTAACAAATAACAATACCATCAAAATTATCATTTTCACTACATAAACAACTTCTCACAATAATCAAATTCACACATTAATCACCTCAAACTATCAATTTCACATAACATCAAATTCAGCTCAAAAGCTAAATCAACAATAACTGTTAATATTAACACTCTTAAACCATAATATTTCAAAGAGTAAACATTCCAAATCATTAATTCCACCAAACATCCATATCTCAAAATATTCCAAATTACAAATCAATCAATTCAATCACAAGTCATTTCAAGAACAAAACTGAAACCTCAATCACACAAAACACCCAATTTTGCATAACATTCAAATCATAATCAAAAGCTCAATTGCTCAAAATCAATTAACTTCTTATCTATTTAATCATAATTTCTCAAATTAAATCAAAGATTTAGATTTTCTAACCTATTTCTCCTTTCCAGAGCTAACTTAAAAGAAAAAAGAAAGAAATCCACCCAAAGAAATTTCACAAGAACCTGACAAAAATCCCAAATTAAACAAAGACCTTAAAATTAGGATTTTCAAAGAAATTCCCTTTTAACAGGAACAACATGATCGAAAACAATTGGAAAAAGGTTTGTTGTTCATTCATGATCAAACTTACCTATAATAGTGATCACTCAACAATAGAAGCTATGGAAGAGACTGCATCCGAATCCAACAATTTTAAGCCACCCATGCAAACAACCGAACATGGCGGAGGGATAGAGAAAAAGACGGTGATTGGAAGAAATTACAGAGAAAAAGAAATAAGAAAGTAAAGTGAAGAAGCAGTTTATATATATATATATATATATATATATATATATATATATATATATATATATATATATCATGGAGTTGTATTTAGTATTGCTAAATACAACCCCCTCTCTAATAACGGACTTTCTTAAAACTTTCCGAAACTCAACCAAAACCTTCTGAAACAAAAAAGTAATAATTATTTCTCATCTCTCCACTCTTCTACTATTAACCAAATATAACCATAAAGCATTAGCATAAATAATAAACTCATCACACCTCAATTCAATTAATAATTTAGGTAAAAACTTAAATTTAATTTCCTTCATTATATTAAATTAAATATAACTAAATATTTAATTCTCTGTAATATTTATTTTCCTTCCACTAATAACTTATTAATTAAACTGATCCTTACATGTATCATCGTCTGACACAGAACTCTAACATTGCATCATCACCCGAAACAGGACCTTAGTTTCAAGATCACCTAAAGTGATTCACCTCCCTAATTCAATGCATCACCTCAAGGGTTCTGTTACCTCCTCGTAACAATACACAACACAATTCATTAATATTCCTTATTAATGATATAATCTTCAATCATCCAAAAACACAATTTCAACAATTCATCAAATCAACATAAAATCTAACGTGCATCATAACAACATGGATCACAACACAATTCCATTTAACACCAAAATGAATACTAGAATATTAATTTCAAAGAGTAAACATTCCAAATCATTAATTCCACCAAACATCCATATCTCAAAATATTTCAAATTACAAATCAATCAATTTATTCACAACCCCATTTCAAGAATAAAACTCAAATCCTCAATCACACAAAACACCTAATTTTGCATAACACTCAAATCATAATTAAAAACTCAGTTGCTCAAAATCAATTAACTTTTCAACTATTAACTCATAATTTTTCAAATTAAAATCAAAGATTTAGCTTTCCTTACTTATTTCTCCACTCAAAATCGTACTCAATAGAAAAGAGAAGCATTGATTCAAAAGAATTCTCAAAACCTGACAGGAAACCCAAATTCATAGGAACTTGAGAAATTATAATTTTCAAATGAATCTTTTTTTCAACAGGAATGACAGGATTGAAAATGAACAAAAAGGTTTTAAAAAACTACTATCAAACATACTTATATTGATCATCACTCTGAATCAGGAGCAATGAAACAGATCACATTGAATTCTGCTAATTGAACGTCGATCGTGCAAGCTAAAAACAACTCACGGTCAAAGAGAGAACGGGACGGTAGAGGAGAATAAATTGTGAAAGAAGAAGGAAAGAAAGATAAAGGAGAAAGAAGAAGAAGGAGGAAGTTGGGGTGTATTTAGTGAGTTTCACTTACTATTTGCACCCCCTATTTCTTTTATTAAATAAATCTTTGAAACTTCCTGAAGCAAAGAATAATAATTATTTTCACCTCCTCATTCTTCTACTATTAATTGAATACAACCACATAGTATTATCTTAACTAATAAATTCATCACATTTCAAATTAATTAATAATTTAAATAATAATTAAATTTAATTCCCTTCACTATTTATTCTACAAATTTATAATCTATTAAATAAACATATCCTTACAAACACTATTTCTCGTCACCTCTTATTCCCCCACAAGCAACCTTGGATCACCCGCACCATCGCTCCATCTTAACATGATGACCTCACCATCACTTGTAGCAACAACCCTTCCAGCATGGCGCAAACCACCTCATTGGACAAAGCTTTTGACTACATATCAGATTCTTCATCCAAACTCATTACCTTTTTATCCAGCAATGACTTCTAGTGAGAAATAAGGAAAATCATCACCCTCAGCAACGACATATCTGCTCTTATAATTGTAGGGCTTTTGCATCCACTAATTTTTTATTTGTTTTAATTTTTTTCTCTAATAAAAATATCACTTCCACTATTAACTAATTTTAATATTGTAATAATAAGTTATCTTCTTAATTAATGAATTTGCTTACTTTTTAAGTTGCAATCTTTCAACATAATATTTTATTATTTCTCACATATTTTTACTATTCTATCTCTCTTCTTAGTTATATTTTCTTTAACTATCTTTTACAAAATACTTTTTATTTTATTTCTTATTATTTTCACACATATATTTTATTTTAACCAATATATTTATCTCGTATCTACGACATTAAAAATAATTATAACGTTAAAAATATTATATTTTATGATTACAAACTTATTATAATTATATCACCTAGCATTGTTTAAACTTAACTAAAATTCTCAAGTTGAATTTTTATGCAACTGCTTTAAATACTTCTTAGAGGAAAAGTTTATCACTCGTAATAATTTTACAAGAGTGTATGAATAATACATGTAATTAAACAAAATAACTATTATAATTATTATCTTCACTATATTAAAATTCTATATCTGTCAAAGTAACTAATAGGAAAACCAACGAAAAATGTGTAGCAATGATAAAAATATTGGCTTGAACAGGACACCATTATCATCACTCCCAGCAGGATAAAAAAAAAGTGTAAGGATCAACACAACAAATGGAAGATGAAAAAGCACAAACCACCGTCCTTGAACTCATTGAGAGACCTTTCATTTAAACAGAAAAACAAAATCTCTTTAAATCCTTATAATAAAAGGCAGAAAGTGAAATGTGACTTTTCCCAATTGTAGGACTGCCACTTGCTCAACTCGAGTGATCACGTGCTCCATCACTCCTAAAGGCTAAGGGCATTTGTTTGTTTTACGTGCACACCTTAACCTAGCTTGATTGATTGAGTTTATTTTTTAAAAAATTATTAATATAGATTTTTTTTATAAAATATTATCCGTATGGGTCTGTATTGTTAATTGATTTGGTCAAATCGCAACTCTGAATTGTGGTTTTTTTGCCACGTCAGCAACGTGATTACATGGAAACGAGTGTGGCAAAAATGACTATGAAACCGCAAGTGGGAATTGCGATTTGACTGGTCTTTGACCAACATCTCTTTATTATCCAATGAGTAAAAAAACACAGAAAACAATGCCTGTAAAACCGCAAGTCAGACTTGCGGTTTAACTGGGGTTTAACCGGCCCCCCTTTTACCCAACAGTTGCAAAAAAAATACAAATTTTTACTCCCATAAAACCGCAAGTGGCATCAAATTAAATATTATTTTTAACACTAGGTTACGCAGGGTCCACTACTCTACTCCTGACTCTTCCACCCTACTTCCAAGTTGCTTTCTTTTTAACGTCTGATATTCAACAATGACGTCATTGTCTTAATCTTTTCCTTAACCTACGGCTCTTATTTATTGCATCCTTTAATTAATGATGCTCCCTTTCTTGCTATTACAGCGCCGTAACGCGTATATATCCCGTATTCCCCATTCCACCCTGGACTCTGCTGTCTGCTTTATCACATTTCGGTTGACATTCTTTATAAAGCTTTGTGATTCTCTTCTTCTTTCTTTTTTTTTATTACTATATAATTATCTTTTTGAAATAATTAGTATATAACTTTAAATTTTCTTACAAAGAGTGATACTTAAACCAACTTTATTGAGGTGATTGTTAGTTGAATATCAGACGTTAAAAAGAAAGCAACTTGGAAGTAAAAAAAAATAATATTTAATACAAACAGCAGTTCGTACTTACGGTTTATATTAAAAATAATATTTAATTCAAACCGCAGATGCCACTTGTGATTTTATAGAGTAGAAATTTGTATTTTTTTTGTAACTGTTGGTAAAGGGGAGCCGGTTAAACCCCAGTCAAACTGCAAGTCTGACTTGGGGTTTTACAGACATCGTTTTTTGTGTTTTTGACAATAAGGAGGTACTGGTCAAAGACCAGTCAAACCGCAATTCCCACTTGCGATTTTATAGTCATTTTTTCCACACTGATTTTCACATAATCAAGTTGCTGATGTGGCAAGGAAACCGCAATTCAGAATTGCGGTTTGATCAAGTCAACTACCAAAACAGATCCATACTGATAATATTTTATAAAATAGATCTATATTAATAATTTTTTAAAAAAATAAACTCACTTAAGTTAATATGCCGTTATCCCAATCCAACTTAACTTTGCTAACCTATCTTGCCAAATCCACCCTACCAAACCTACCTAACTCTGAATCCCAAATATCATAAATCCTATTACCCCAACCAGTAACTCTCCTATTTAACACCACAACAATAGGTAACCAATCTTCTCTCTAACATCATATCATTCACTTCACTATCAACACCGAGACCGGATCCAGTACATCTTAATTTTCGTAACAACAATTTTAATTATTTTTACATGTCGAGTTCATTATTTTTATTTTTATAATCACACTTTTATCTATTGTAAATCAAATTATTAATTATTTTTATTTCTATAACATACTTGGGGAATATTTATGTAAATTAATATTTTAAAACATTAATTATGAATACTTCCTATTAATATTTACGAACTTCTTCTACATTCAAAGTATTTTAAATTATGTAATTCTATTCATTTAAATGATAATTTTTAAAAAAATGACTTTAAGTATTGAGAGTATGAAGAATAAAATGGGACATCTAATCCATACCCGCTATCAAATTTAAACAATTTTTTTTTTACATTTCTATATTTTTATCCTATATCTCATTTTATATTCTTCGAAATTAAATGATAAGTACAAAATAAAAAATACATTTTTTAAACAGTTATTAAAATTGCCCTGAATCTAATTAAGGACCAAAAAAATTCAGTCTGACACACTTGCACGATGTGGGAATCAAGGATAACAAAGTATATCGAAATCATATCAACATCCACAAAAATAATAACAAAGTATATCGAAATCATATGAACATTCGAAAAAATAATATTCTGATATAAGATAAGTAATTGCAAACAAATTAGGTTTGGATAAAAGACGAGTTTGAATCCAAAAAATTATACAAGTATAACAAGTAAGTCAAAAGTATGACAAGTAAGTCCAACATACTCTTAGACATAAAATAAATCTTAAAATGATGTTTTTTTAAATATAAGCTTAGAGTTTTCTGAAACTAACAATAATATTTTATTAGATTGACTTGGATAAATAATTAATATAATTGAAAAACGAGCATTTAATATAATCATTTAACAAATAATTTTATTAATTAAAATTAATGAGTAATTATTTTTTTATAAGAAAAAATAACAAAAACATATGAATCCTACAAAATAATAAAAATATTAATGTTAAATATTTTATTTTTTATGGGATCAAAAAGATTGTTTTATTTTTTTTATGCTAGGGTCTATATGGGTTATAGGAACAAGTATGAGTACTAAATTACTCACATATCCAGTTCTATACATTATTTATACTATAAATACAGACAATTGTTCTTTTTATGTCCACATTTCTAGATATCAATTTCACCCTTTCTTTTTTCACACTCAAACATAAAAATTTCTAAAAATGTACCAAGTGTCATAAGTATCATTTGTTATATATTTTATTTTGATGATTAATTACAATAATTATTTAAAGTGTTGCCTCTTTTATTGTTCCACATTTTGGAGTGGAATATGTGTAAACATGTTAAATGTTTTTATTTAATATAATAAAAATATGAATACACATATACAATAACATCTGTTTTTTTTCTAGTGTATGTAATATTAATTAATATAATTACATTACATAACACTATATATGTAATTATAATTTTGTGTTAAATATTACTAAAAATATTATTTAGATTACATACTATGATAAATAATTTAATTATAAAAATAAAAAGAGATAAATAATATATTTTAAATAACTTTAATAAGATAAAAATATAATTAACAAGAAGATATTAATTTATGCATATAATAACTCTTAATAAAGTTATAAAATTTAATAATTCTTTACATAAATTAAATTCTAATAATCTATTTACTAAATTAATTTATATTAAATATTTATAGTTATATAGTTATATAATTATGTATTTTAATATTTATTTAAATTAATATTTTAGTTCAAACAAAATCTAATATCTAAAGTTTATGAATATAACTATTTTTACATAACTAAATGTTATTCATAACATACAATTAATAAAATAAATATACATAAAATGAATTCAATAATATATTTATTTTTTTACAAGCCAACATTAAATATATCAAAATATCATTTAAGAATGATGTGATATTTACTTTTTGTTAAATAATTACTATATAAAATTTCGTGAATTGTTGTGTTGGTTTATTATCTTAGTATTGTTTGAATTAACACAAGTTTATGTTTGGTCAATGTTATATATAAAAGCAAATTACACAACACTTCTAAATTTTTATCATGTCATACCTAATCCTTTTTTTTTTTCTACACTAATCTCTCATTTAGTTTATATGTTTGAAACACGACTAACACCCTTTTTAAACATTATAGTAACACTCTTCTCAAATCTTATACTAATACCAAAGTGAAAAGTATGATTGAAAAAAGTACAAAATACATATGTAATTACACAAAACTTTATTATTGTTGTAATTTGCTCTATGTCAATTATATGTATAATTATATATGTATCCAAGGAGTACAGAAATGAAATCAAATTTGTTATCTATGCAAATATTAAATCAAATAGAAATACATTTTTATTTCTAAAATATAGATATGAAGAATATTGTACTATAACACCTTATCTGAAATATACCTAGAAAAAAAAACACTTTACAAGATTTAGTGCTTGTTTCACAATAGTTTTATAAAATTGTTTTCAGCATTTTAGTATTTAAAAACTAAAAAACTCGTTTGGGCAGTATTTTCTTAAAACAATTTTCGAAAACAGTTCTGGTTTTTCAGGAACAGCTAAAAGTAGTTTTGCTTTTCAGTTTTCTATTTTTTGTTTTAAAGACTCAAAATACAATCAGAATATGTTGTTTTTTGCTTTTCATTAATGAAATTTTAATAAATAGAAACATTTTTTTCATTTTTACATCTTTAAAACAGTTTTCAAATAACCCTTACCAAACAAGTTTTTTTTTTCTTTTCGAAAACAGGTTTTGAAAACTATTCTTGAAAACTTTTTTCAAAAACTAAAAAACAAAACTAAATCAATCAAGCTCTGTACTTGTTTGACAACAGTTTTATAAAACTTTTTTTAGTATTTAAAAACTAAAAAACTTGTTTGAGTAGTATTTTTTAAAAATAATTTTCAAAAAGGTTCTAATTTTTTTTAAAAACATATAATTGTAAATAATTTTGTTTTTTATTTCTACAACGAGAATATGTTATTTTATCTTCTTTGACATTTTTATAAATATAAACAATTTTTTTTAAATAATTTTTAAATAACACTTATCTAAATATTTTTTCTTCTTATTTAAAAAATGTTTTTTAAAACTATTTTTAAAACCTCTTTTAAAAACTAAAAAATAAAATAAAATCAATTTTATTTTCCATTTCACCGTCCACAGACTTTTAACACCTAGTTCGCTTGAGAACCACAAATTCTCTTCCTCAATGCAGAACCACAACCTGTTAAAAAACAAAAAAATCTTTTTCCAATTAACAACTAAATCACACACAAAAGCAATTTCAGATTATAACATAGCTGGATTGTAAGAATTTTTTAAACATAATTCCTCTTCGGCATTTGAGAACCACAAAATTAATTTGTAAGCAATTATTTCCGATATAAGAAAATAGCCAAAAAAGGAAATGTACTTTTTCGAATTGACAACAAAAACTCACACATAAAAGGAAACTGTTCTGTGTTGAAACTTTGAAGAATTCCACAAACTAGTCACAAGAAATTAAAATGGCAGAAACAAAGTTGAGTTGCTTGAAAGACAAAAGATGGTCACTCGATGGCATGACAGCTCTAGTCACAGGAGCCACCAGAGGCATAGGGTTGCTACCCTTCATATCCATAATTACTTACATTAATTCTTCTATTATTATTCTTATTATTCTTTTTCCATACGAATCAGGCATGCAATAGCAGAAGAGTTAGCAGAATTTGGAGCAGCAGTGCATATATGTTCACGTAATCAACAAGATATTGACCAATGTTTGGAAGAATGGAATAGCAAAGGATTTCGAATAACAGGGTCTGCATGTGATGTACTATCCCGTGACCAACGTGAAAATTTAATCAAAACTGTTGCTTCTACCTTTGATGGAAAGCTCAACATTCTGGTAAGACACTATACTATTTAGATTAGATTTTAAAAAGAACTTTAGATTAATGCTAGCAAGAGAATATTAATTATTTCTAATGAATAAACTTTGGCATGCAAGGAACTGAATTCTGTTATTGAAAGGCACAAATTTAATTATGTCAAAATTTCTTTCAATTTGTTGTTTGCAATTTAAAATTTTAAATAATTATCGCACATATAATAAAATTTGTCTCTTGTGAACCACACAGCATTCCTAATTCCAATCCTCAACAGCTGTAATAGTTAGACACGTATCAGGTTTCTAAGGTGGTAAACAGCACACACTTTTTGTATCCATTTAGCCACACAATTTTAGAGAGTATATCAAGATAGCTGGGCCTGGATTGTAAGAATTTAGAAACATATGGCATTTGAGAGCCACAAAATTAGTGTATAAGCAATTATTTTCGAAATAGGGAAAAAGGAAAAAAGACCTTTTTGAAATTGACAACCAAAATTACACAAAAACACTGTTTTGTGGTTGAATTTTGAAGAATTCCACAAACTAGTCACAAGAAATTAAAATGGCAGAAACAAAGTTGAGTTGCTTGAAAGACAAAAGATGGTCACTCGATGGCATGACAGCTCTAGTCACAGGAGCCACCAGAGGCATAGGGTTGCTACCCTTCATATCCATAATTACTTACATTAATTCTTCTATTATTATTCTTATTATTCTTTTTCCATACGAATCAGGTATGCAATAGCAGAAGAGTTAGCAGAATTTGGGGCAGCAGTGCATATATGTTCACGTCATCAACAAGATATTGACCAATGTTTGGAAGAATGGAATAGCAAAGGATTTCGAATAACAGGGTCTGCATGTGATGTACTATCCCGTGACCAACGTGAAAATTTAATCAAAACTGTTGCTTCTACCTTTGATGGAAAGCTCAACATACTGGTAAGGTCCTCCTATTTAACGTGTCCCTTATGTGTGTGTTTTACCTTAATTGTTTCGTTTCAATACATATAAATTTATATATATATATATATATATATATATATATATATATATATATATATATATATATATATATATATATATATATATATATAAACAGCCTTGCAATATAAGAATCAAATAAAGAAAGTAATACATGTATAGAACCAAATTATGTATAAAAAGTTATAAGTGAGGAAAAGGAAATTATTGGTAACATTTTATGGGTAGATACACAGATGTAATAATTTTACATAAGAACTAAATGATATGTTTAATCCTATTTTAAATAAAATAATAAATTATTAAAAAGTTAAAACTGTACAAATGTTTTGTATATTTCACAAATATTATATAATTCTTCTAATTTTAAAAAGAAAATATTAATGTTCTCCCTTTCTTAACATATATATTTTCAATACCTCATGAAATACTTTGCCTTAATGGAAGCTAAAAATTTCTATTGTCTTGTTACATATTTCCCATAATGGTCAATCCCTTTTCTGTCCTTGTGTATACTGTGTTATTTTCAACAATATGTGCTCAAAATTTCTGTGTTTTCCTTGTGATAAAGAAATCTGCTGTTGAAGTGGATAAGCTAGTTGAGGCTATGGAATATCAAATACCAATTGGTCGTCTTGGAGAACCTAAAGACATATCAGGACTAGTAGCTTTCCTTTCCCTTCTAGCTGCTTCATACATCACTGGACAAATTATAACTTTGGATGGTGGTTACATAATGTAGATTGTTATATTCGAAATAAAATAATGGTTAAATTAATTCATATGTTTCTACACTATTTATTAAATTTTAGTTAGTTTTTGAATTTTTTTAATTAAATATTAAATTTCTATTTTTTTAACTGGACATTTACATTTAATTACAATCAAGAAAAAGTCACGATAAATATTTAACTATAATAAAAATCATTTATGTGAAAATTAATGAAGTTTGTAATTTGTAAAAGAGTATTTATGTTAAGTTGACATGCATCAAAATATACGCAAATTGGTGTCAAGTGCATTATTTTGGCATCAATGATCTCAAACTTCTAAAGGCAACACAAAAATTTGGCTAAATACATAAATTGTTCTAAAGGTAATGAAAGCTATTATAGGAAGAGGATTCTCTTTAGATTAAAATTTTAAAAGTTAGGTAAGAGAAGAATATAAAGGAGGTAACATGTGATGTGGTGAGTGTAAGTTGCTTCTTTTTTTTAATAACTAAAAATGAACAAAGACACACAAGATATGTCTACCTAGACAAGATCAATACAAATACAAATGTCAAATAAGCACAAACATAGAAATTACATTTCTATATACAAATAGATGAGTTCATTACCTATTCGGAAATGAATTATATGTAATTCCAATTGTTGAGCACCACTTTCACAAATTAGAAAATTGCTTTAAAATTTGATTTTATGTTTTCAAAACTATTTTTAATTTTCAGTGATCAATCTATGGTGAGACATGTGAGACTAGTTTCGTAAGACTCACCATGAGACAATTTAGGTTGGACTAACTAGTATATAAAATGAATTGAGGTGTGTTGAATTAAATGGGTAAGAATAAATTATTTTAATAGCTAATGGAATGGTCGTTGCACGTAATAATATTAATGACTACCCAAAAAATGCACTTATCTCTTGTTAATTTAGATCTGACATTGTAATACAAAATTGAGAGAAAAATAATGTCAAATATATACATTTATCCCACTATTTTAATTTAAATATTTTTATTTAATTTCATTTCATCTAAATGTGTCAACCAAACACTTAAGTAGCGTATTGTTCGGTAGAGTGCAATAAAATGAAAATAAAAATATTTTATTCTAAAACGTTAAAATAGTATGATATACGTACTAATTAATTTTTTCAGTGAAGTACCATAACACTTTGATTTCTAAACCTAAAAGAATTTTCAGACAAATTAGTCTATGATATTTCTATTTTTATGCTATTTAATTTGATCCATTAAAGTATTTTAAATATTACTTTAAACACTTTAAAAAGTTATTTACATAGAACAAATTACACAAAATTAGAACATTAAAAAATAATTAATCCAAAAATTTCTTTTAAAAACTTAAGTGATAGAATGTATAACTTTCAATTATTAAAGTAGTAATTTAACTAATATTTTTCACTCTTTTATTTTGTTTCATTCTCACTCTTGTTCGTATGTTACCAATAACGGGGTCACTCTCTATTATCATGTTGGTGTCAAGGGCCATATATATTCCACTAAGACGTACACCCAACGGAACTGAGCCCAATCGTAGACCGCAATCGCAACCAAAGGATAATTACCCATGTGCAGTTATTCCACATGATGGTAATGGTCCTGAATCTCATCACTACAAAGTCTTTGGTTTAGCTAAGCCTATAGTGTCCTTCTTTCTCTATCAACTCTTTAAGTCCTGCTTTCATTTTGAGACTATATATTCACAGCCATATTCAAAACCTCACAGGACTAGTATTAATCAGAAAAATTAATGGCAGAAACAAAGTTGGAGTTCTTCAAAGACAAAAGATGGTCCCTGCATGGCATGACAGCACTCGTCACCGGAGGCACCCGAGGCATAGGGTTCGTTCATTTCCTTTATGCATGTCTTTTACTTTCTTATTATATTAATTCCTCTGTTATAATTTTTCATTCCATTGTGAATTATTAGGTACGCAATAGCAGAAGAGTTAGCAGAATTTGGGGCAGCAGTGCATATATGTGCACGTAATCAACAAGATATTGATCAATGTTTGGAACAATGGAGTAACAAAGGGTTTCTCACAACAGGGTCAGTATGTGATGTACTATCTCCTGACCAACGTGAAAAATTGATGAAAAATGTGGCTTCAATCTTTAACGGAAAGTTGAACATTCTGGTATGGTCCTCCTCTTTTTGTAGTTTGAATAGTTCTGAGTTTTCTCTTTTAACTTCTTGTTATTGAAAAGAACACTATAAAAAGATAACAATTTTTCATTTGCCAAGTCGAGGATTTTTAGGAGAAAATTTTCTGCACTAATTATACAAGGGACAGATCTGAAAATATTATTTCAGATTTTATTGTTAGACTTTTAAAAAATGGCAGTCTGAAAATTCCTGGTTGTTGTTTGGCCCATTAAGTCCTTTGAGCCAGCTATTGGAAAACCAACGGAATCACCTTTACTTTCTAAACTTTGTTTCATATTTTTCTTTCTTTTATTATCATTTATTTATTATTATTTTATTTTAGTTGTATTATACATTTCTTTAATTACCAAGTGTCAGGAGGGGTATAACTTACAACTTAGACATCATTTTAGTTACCAAATGCAACAAATTGTGTTTCTCTGCTTTCTTCTATTTTTTTGTTATACTATTGGATATTGTCTTTGAATATTGATCTTATTCATTGGTTAATATCTTTTATACTCAATATAACAATAATATATTTTTTGTGAATTTAGAAATTTTAAATTTCTTAAGAATGTCAGGATCTAAAATTTGAAAGATAAAATTTCAAAATTGATCAAATAGAAGGACACACTATAATTAAATTTTTTTCATCTTAAGTCATGATTTTTTAAGCTAGCTACCCTTAAAACAAAATCCTTACTCTATCCTGCAACCACTTATATTACACTGAATTAATTAGTCACATTGTGGCAAGAACTAGATTAGTGTTATGATGATGTTTGGAAGAATAAAATTGACCATGTCGCCACCTAAAAAGAGAGGGAAATAATAAAGTTTAGTGTTTTCTATACTATTCTTAGCAAGGATATTAGTCGCATGTAGTGTCTAATTAAATTAGGTCGTTTTTTTAGGAATTTCATCAATATTTAAATATTTAGTATCCTAAGTTAAATTTTATAACTTCCATGATAGTTGTATAAAAATATAATATGAACAAGAATACAGCATGATTAAAGATAAACAACAGTATAAGTTAAGAAAAGATTCAATGCAGATAAATGTTGAGATCTCGATATCCTGTTTAACTATTCATAAACTAAGAATCATATATCTGGTTATTCTCAAAACGTTTTTTCCCATAAAAAAAAGTTCAAACATCAATTTCTCGATGAGAGAATCTTAACTATAATAACCATCACTGATTCCTTGATTCAAAAGATTAAAATAGTTAGATAATCGATTAAGAGAAAAAGGAAAAACCCATAAACACTATTCTATGCCTAGATCTAATATTTATATGGTGTTTTTCTCAAATCCTTTGCTCAAAATAATTTCCCTATTCATTAAAGCAGCTTAAATCAAGTTAAAGGTTGATTAGAAAAAAAAAACAAGCATTAAGAATAGAAAATAATATGAAATGAGAATATAACCTTCGATTACAATTCAAAAGTTTACAAAATAGTTGACAATACACTAATCTCTCAACTGAGGAAGATTCAACTATTCATTGTTATGAGCAGCTCATAGAAGTAAGAAAATACAAGAAGATTGGACAAGAAATTGAAGGATTGATCGTATCCGCTTTCGCTTCGACAATTTTCTCTCACACAATCAACTTTTCTCTTCCTCTCTTTTTTTGTGTTTACCTAGTTATGCTCCCTTCTCTCTTAAGTTTTCTTTAATTTCATTGGCCCCTTTAAAAATTGTGGAAATTCATGATCACGAGGTGGAACTCACTAGGCAACACATCTTGCTCAACGATGACCTCAAAATCCTGCTTCCAAATCTTATACTTGCTTGCTGGGAGACAATGAAGTGCATGCCCTATTCATTTGCTTGGTAAGACTGCTCGTTGCGTGTAAACTACCTTATGCCAGGAATTTTCTTTGGTTTCTGCAAGGTGACAAGTTTGTCATTGACTCTCTGCCAGCATGTTCTCTATTTTTTGCACAACAAGTTGTGTCGTTAGGCGACCTTCACATTGCTACACTAACTCTAAAACTCTTCGCTAGCTAGGCGAGGAAACATTGACTATTATTCTCTTAACTTTGTGACTTTCTTCCAAATTGGTGTAAAACTTATCAAAATCCCAAATTAGCTATATCATAACATATAAATCAAGTATAGGTATGATATATTGTAATTAATATATATATATATATATATATATATATATATATATATATATATGTATACACACTATAATGAGTCCAAAACTAAGAAAAAATTAGGAAAATAAAGATAGTTGGCGAATTTTTTATAATTAAAACAATCATAAAATTCGACAATTATCACTTATATGTTCTTAGTTGGCCTTAATAAGAACTTGGGTGAAGTTTAAGGCTCACATTCTTTGGAAAAAATCACTTCCATTTATTCAAGAAGTTTTCTCCTAAGTTAAACGCTAGGAGTCAAGAAGGAAAATCATGTCAAGTAGCACAAAATATTTTGCCCTTGTGTCAAGTGGTGTTGATTCCAACAATGATGGATGAACAAATCCATTGTGTGAGCATTGTATGAAACATAGACATATAAGGGAGAGTTGTTGGAAGGTTCATCAAAAGTTTGCAAATTATAATAAAAAATTCAAGTGTGACAATACCAAGCCACTACAAAGGAAGATCAAGAGTCTTTTACCAACTCATGTTCAATCCCTTTTATTAAGGAGAAATTAGAGCACTTGTATAAGTTGTTTCAATCTCCAAAAGTCCATCTCGTTCCCTGGTTCAAAAAGGTAATTATTATGTCAATGCTTTCCTTGGTGTTGTTCCTAATTTGCTTCATTCTTGGATAATTGATTCTAGTGCAACTGTTCATATGACGACTAGTTGCTCCAAAATGTTTTCTTCTTATAGTCCTTTTACAGGCAATAAAAGGGTTAAAATTGCATATGGTTCATTATCAACAATTACTAGGATAGGAACTATTAAATTGACTCTTTTGTTTAATCTTCACGATGTTCATGTTTCACTAATTTATCTTGTAACTTGTTCTATCAGTAAAATTACTTCCAATTATGTGTTTTAGGAGTTGACCACTAGAAGCATGATTGGTAGTGCTAAGGAAAGGGATGAACTCTACCATTTTGACTGACTTGAGTAAAAAATGTCCAAATACTTGCTTGAATTATAGTTATGTTTTCTCAAAAAGAAGATATGATGTTATGGCATAAAGGTTGAGTCATCCTAGTTTTCATAATTTAAAATATTTGTTTCTAAATTTATTTAGAAATAAAAGTGTATCTTCTATTCAATGTGAATTTTGTCAAAATATTATTGTACTCATTTTTTGTCTTAGTCGTATATATCAACAACACCATTTGTATCTACTATTATACATAGTGATCTCTGGAGTCTTTACAAAACTTTAGATATCTTTGTTAAAGAAATGGTTTGTGACATTTATTGATGATCACACATAATTGAGTTGGGTTTACTTAATAAAGGAAAAATCTGAATTGAAAACAATTTTCATTAATTTTTATATCATCGTTCAAACCCAATCATAAAAAAAAAATCACATATTTCAGAGTGATAATCGTAAAAAAAAAATTCAATAATGTTTGTGTCATTTTTTTAAATAAAGAAATTATTAATCAAAGTTCTTATTTTGACACTCCACAGCAAAATAGTTTGGGTGAAATAAAAAACGAACATTTGGTAGAAGTTGCTTGGACTTTACTTTTAACATTATGGACATATTTCACAAATACTATTTTAAATTTGGCTGAAAGAAATAATGTTCTTGTGACATTAGTATTGTTTACTCACGTCGAAAAAAAGATAGGATCATCCAATCCTTTGCATTTTCCAAGTTCCTTAAATCATGTAGATAATGTCAGCACTTATTTGTTATCTAATGTATATAGCGGTTAAACAGATTGGCCCGACTCATATGAGTCAGTCTACCTCAACCCATAAGGAAAATGAGTCAACCTAATCCACCTCATTTTGTCTTTGTTACTCAATCTATTAGCTTGGTCTGACCTATCACAGGGTGGTGGGTTATACGGGTTAGCCTACCAATACACCAGAAAATAAAAATTATTTTTTAAAAAGGAGATCTTTTAAAAATTTTAAATTTAACTATTTAATCAAGTCTTTACAATTATTTTTTATTTAATTATCAGACCATGTAATATAATCATTTAATTAGTGGTTCAATAGAATGTAGTGAGACATTTTACATTTGGGCTAAAGTGTAGTAAGAGTGTGTCAAACAGTAAAACTAGCAAAGGCTTAGTAGGTTCAATACGGGTTGACCCCGCTCATCCGAATTGAACTCATATGGGCCAAGTCCAAAGTGGGTCGGGCTATTTTTTTGCTATTACAACATGAATTTCTTGTTTTTTGGCCTAGCCTGACCTGTATTCATAGTGGGTCGAGTTAGTCCACGAGTTCAGCTCATTTTGATGGTTCTACTAATGTCCAACCCATTATTTCTTCAAATTAAAAATCTTTTAATTTTGAACCTAAACCAAAAGATTTTTCCAAATTCAAATATTGATGGTTCTGACCAAACATCCTTTATCTAACTGTGTCTTATAAAAAATTTTCATCTACATTTCATGTTTTTACCTCAAAATTGTTTGTTTTGGAGATTTCTAACACTGTGCATGATGCTTTAAGAACTCTTGAGTGGAAGATGGGTTGTTTTTAGCAAATGAAAGCTTTTGGAAAAAAATGGCACATGAGACCTAATTGACCTGCCAAGAGGCAAGACAATTGTAGGTTGCAAATGAGTCTTTATAGTTAAGTATAAGGGCAAGGGTTTTTCATTTCACATCTATTCAAACTTCAAATCCCACCTTCTGGTAGAAAAAATATTAATATACCCTCTCTTTTTTACTCTTCGACAGTGCATTGCCAGAGAGTAAAAAAATTTACAAATTTTTTATTTCTCTGGAAGTTCACTACCGGAAAAGTAAAGAAATTTGCAATATTTTTTTTACTTCTCCAGTACTACACTGTTGGAGAAAAAATAATTTAAAAATGACTCTATTTATTTATTTGCACATAAATTATTTTTCAAAGTAGTAACACAATACTAAAATTGTACTAAACAATACGTAATAGTTTATTTTTCTGGTCTAAAATTAATTCTAACTTTATTCTCCCCTTAAAATTTATATATATATATATATATATATATAACATGTGTGTAATTAACGTAAGTATAATTAGAGTAATTAGACTCATAGTAGTTAGAGTAATTAATTTCATGTAATTAGACTTAAAGTAATTAGAATAATTTACAAAATTTTTACTTCTCCGGCAGTGCACTGCGGAGAAGAAAAAAGTTTAAGAGAAGGTTTCATAATAAATTTTTATATTTTATCATATAAAATTTTAATAAAATGTTAAAAATTATATTATTAAAATATAAAATTTTATAAATATAATATAAATATTATATATAAATTTTCAAATTAAAATATAAAATATAAAATTTTATTAGGAGAAGGTTTTCTGTAATAAAATTTTATATTTTATTTATTTTATATTTTAAAATATGAAATTTTAAAAAATTATGTTATAAATAAATTATATTAAAATATAAAATTTTATAAAGATAATATAAATAGTTAAATAAATTTTCTAATTAATTTTTTTCCTTGTTCGAAAAACTTATTTCGTAAAATAAGTTATTTTATTTTAAAAGTAAGTGAGTAATGTTAATTTATTATGATAGGTGTTGAGAGAGATAATTAGGTTAAAGGATATTTTTGAGGTTTTTAAAAAATATTTAAATAGGTAAATATTAAATAAAAAAGCAACAAGTCTGAAATAAAAATCGCATAATGCAAATGGTTATTTGGAACCATACAAGACCCACCTAATAGTTAAATGTTTCACATAAAATATAACATTGATTATAAAGAGATATTTGTTCTAGTCGTTAAGCTAAACTTCATAGATTTCTTTTATCTCTTGTAGCTAAATTGACAAGCCCCTACAATAATTGGACGTCAAAAATGTATTTTTCTGCAAAGATTTAAGGTAAGAGATGTATATGGAGTCCCTCCAAGATTTGGAGAGAAGTTTCGCACAAAAGTGCGTAAGTTAAATAAATGTGTATGGGTTAAAACAGTCACCAAGAGCCTAGTCTGAGAAATTCACTACTTTTGCTAAAAGTCAAAGGTATACACAAGGACAAGGTGAGATTACAATGCTCTTCAAACTTTCAGAAGACAAGAAAATCTCCATATGAATAGTACACGGGATGATATAATTCTTATAAGAGATTATATATGAGTTTGAAATAAACTTTTTGAAGATCCCATTTGAAGAGCATTTGAAATCAAGGATCTAAGATCCTTAAAGTATTTTCCTTGGTATGAAAGTTGTTTGTTCAAAGAAGGGGATTATGTTCTCAGACCAAAAGGATGTCCTCTATCTTCTTAAGGAAATAGGAACAAGTGGCTGGGGATCAGCTTAAACTCCAATTGATCCCAAACTAGAAGCTTTATGATGAGAAGGAAGGTAATACAATTGATAAACCCAATATCAAAGGATGGTAGGAAAATTGATTTATTTATCGCACACTCTACCAAAACATTGCCTTTGCTGTAAGTTTAGTGAGTTAGTTTACGCATTCACCATCTGAAAGACATCTTGAAGTAACATATCGGATCCTTAGATACCTGCAAGAGCCCAGAAAAGAATATAGAGACATATATAGATGCAGATTGGACAGCCTCAATAACTAATAGTTGATCAACTTCTAGATATTACACTTATGTTTGGGAAATCTGGTTACTTAAAGTGGAGCAAAAAATAGGACCTTGTAACAAGGAGTAGTGCAGAAGCAAAAAATACATAACTATGCTATTGAGGTGTGTGAGATGCTTTGGCTAAAAGGAATTCTCGAAGAATTGTCGCCCGTAGACATGCCAATGAAATTGTACTGTGGCAAAAAAGTTGCCTGTATTGCTCAAAATCCTGTTCATCACGATTGCATGATCCATATGGAGATGGATAGACACTTCATCAAAGAAAAGATAGAAAGTTGAGCTATTTGCTTGCCATTTGTTCCCTCTAAGCAACAAAAAGATATTTTCAGCCAAGGACTTCCTAAGCCTAGTTTTGAAATATTTGTAAGCAAGTTAGGCATCTTAAATATCTATGTTCCTCTTTATGGAGTGTCAGATATTTAGGATTATTTTTCACACTATTTTTAAGAAAAAGAATAATTATAAAAAGGGAAATATATGAAAATATTATTTCATATTATAAGAGTGTTATAGTTTTGCTATATACTTAATCAAATATGGTATTTTTTGGGTCAAATATTAGTATTATTGATTTATTGGTAATGTTAGTTTTAATGGCGATGGAAATGGAAAACGTGACTTTTTCTAACTTATCTTTTCCTTTTCCTGGTTCAATTTTTTCCCCTTAAATTGACTAGAGTTGACTTGGTGAATGATTTTCTGTAGATAAACAATGCTGGAACAGCTTCAACAAAGAGCGTCCTAGATTATACTAGAGAAGATGTAGCAACACTTTTTGGTACTAATTTTGAGTCATGTTTCCACCTATGCCAACTAGCACACCCACTTCTAAAAGCATCTGGGTACGGAAGGATAGTATTCATATCCTCTATTTCAGGTCTGAAAGCTTTTCCTCTTTGTTCTATTTATGGAGCCTCCAAAGGTACGTTTTCCTATCTTGATACCCTTTAATTAATTATAATGCAACGTGGTAAATTGGAGTTACAGAAGATAATCAATCTGCATATATACTTTTATATATTCAGGAGCTTTGAACCAATTCACCAAGAACATAGCATTAGAATGGGCGAAGGATAATATTCGTGCAAATACTGTGGCGCCTGGACCTGTGAAGACGGTACTCTTGGATTTTCTCATGGTATGTATTGGTAAAAACAACTTATACGTACATTGCCAAGCATATCAAGATATTGATTCCCATCACTCATCTTTGCCATGTATTTTCTTAAGTTATGTTTGTATGTTAAGTTTTTATATAAATAGGCAAATGAAATATCACTAGCTTTAGAAATAGATAAAAACAAGATTAACAACTTTTAGCTAATAAACAAGGAGACTTATTAATTATTTCTTCCGTCCATAATTATAAATGGTGTTTTAAAACTTCCTTGTATTGTACCTTTGGTTGGTGGTTTCAATTTGTATTAATTATTTTCTTATTAGAATATTTTTATTAATTTCAATTTATAATTGAATTATTTTTCATTTTTTCTTTCTCTAACCTAAACCTGAGAATATGAATAACTATTGTTAATGTAAAGATACATTTATTACTTTAAGGTGGTTCAATGGAGGGGAAGATTTAACAGAGATTGGAATGAGAGAAATTTTAATTAAATATTATGTTTTAATTTAATGAAAGGGAAAAAAAATAACTTTATTTTTATTTGATTCACAATGAGATGAGAGATAATGGATTTTTTAAGTTAATTTTTTTATTATATTTTAAAAGTTTTCAAAAAAAAAATTAAAAGTCTATTTGATTAGTTATCTCCATGTAACTTTTAGATGTCTATCCCACACTTCTACTAATTTTTCACTCCCTTATGGTTGAATGTTTGATGCACTTTTTTTATAAGCATATTTTTCACACTTTCATGTGATATGTCACACTATTGTCGAAAAATCCTTAATACTTGATCTTTTGGTGTGATTCATACTTTGTGAGTTTGATGTAATTTCTTTTTTCAAAGCATTTTTTACAACTATGTAAGATATTTTACATTGCTGTGAACAATGTTGATATATTTTCTTTTTTAGTGTATTTCATACACCTATGTGTGATATTTCACAACGTTATAGTTGAATCCTTCATATATTTTTTTTTCATGCATTTCTCACACCTATTAGAGATTTTCTACAATGTTGTTGTTAAATATTTTATATACTTTATTTTTTAGTACACTTCACACTCCTATATTCCATAATAGTGTTGTTGACAAACCTTTGTGCATTCTTTTCGCATTTGAGAAAAAGAAATAGAAATTGATGAAAATATATGAAAAAAAGATGTTAAAAAGAATGAGAACTAACTTTCTCTGCCCCTGAAAAGAAGTTAAAATTGATCAACCAGTGATTTTGCTTCCATTCTCTTCTTTAATTTCTTAAATATCTAATCAAACCCTTTTTTTTAATTCTTCACCTCAATTCTCCTCGAAGTGAAATAGGATGAAATATCATTATCTAAATTTTCATATTTTCTTATCATATTCATATAAATTAAGGAGAGAAATGGTATTGTTTTTAGCCAAAAATCATTTTAAGAAATCTAGTCCATTGGTTCATCGTGTCCAAGACAACTGACAAGTCAAATTTAAAAAACAATAAAATATTTTCTTATAATTTTCTTTAGGTTTCTGTCAGAGTTGAGTAGACCTATATATAACACCTTCCGCTAAAGAGTTTTTTTTTTTCCTCTAATTTGATAATTATTATAAATAATGTAAAAAGTTTAATTCTATTTTTTTATGTTACATAAATATATAATTCTTTTCATTTAAAAAAATACTTCATTTCTTTTTTCTCAAAAACTCCACTCCTGGACAATACATGATATCCCACCAAATTCTTTGCCATTAAATTGAATTTTTATTGACTTATTTTTTATTTTCTATAGATGTAAATCTCTCCCACATATATATATATATATATATATATATATATATATATATATATATATATATAATATAATATAATATAATATAATATAATATAATATAATATGTTATAATTTATTCACTAATCAGACTCAAAATCTATATGATTGTTCTTGTTGTAGAAATCTCCCGGAGTTGATAAGAATGTTGAAACTTTGATATCTGGATCACCAGTTAGTCGTATTTGAGAACCTAAAGACATATCAGCATTGGTTGCTTTCCTGTGTCTCCCAGCTGCTTCCTATATCACTGGACAAGTGTTAACTATAGATGGAGGTTCCACAATTTAAATTGTTGTGGAAATAAGTGACCAAAACAAATCTCTAGATGTCATTAAGTAATTTATTTTTTATGTATTTATAAAATAATTATCCTTCTGTTGTCTTTTGGTTTGCAATTAATATTTATTTATAAAACCTAAAGTTTCACACTCTTTACAAATTGAAACCAAACATCATTTATAACACATTTCTTCCTTAACCAAACAATCCACTTTGATAGAAAAAATTGTGATGAAACTAAGTGTGGTGATTTATGTTATCTATTGGTATACAATTAATATGTATTTATAACACCTAAAGTTTCACATCTTTTACAAACTGAAGCCAAATATCATTTATAACGCATTTCTTCCTTAACCAAACAATCAATTCATCTTATTATGGCAAACTCATGATAAAATTAAATGTGGTGGTACATAAATAAAAGAGAATTATAAGATTCATCTAAGAAAAACAAGTCATTAACTATTAATACTTGATCTTATAAATATAAATATATATATATATATATATATATATATATAAATTTCTCTTATAATATTTTTATAATTCTTAATAAATTTAATTTCAAATCAAATTACAACCATAGTTACAATTACTTAGACATTTTTTTTTACCACTTGCACCCCACCACTATTAAACTTATTATACATGCACCTATTTGCTATTATTAGAGATGAGGTGATAATGTAATGAAATTATCAAGTAGGGAGTGTTGTGTTGAATTAAAAAAGTTATATATAATTACAATAAACTTAGATGTTATTATAATTTCGTTAAAAAATTTAATTAGCAAAAAAGGATTTTTTTTTCTATTTCATACATAATATATACTCTAATAATTTTTCTTTCATAATACACGAATATATGTTATAAAATTTTAATCATAATAATATATTAAAATATTTATTTATTAACAATCAATATTTATTTTATATTTATCCTATATACTAAATAATTTGTGTAAATTTAATAGCAATAGGGAAAGGTAAGCGGTCAAGAATAAAGTGGCTATTAAAAAAAAAATTAACACATTTCATGTAGACGTGGTTGTTTTCTGTCCCTGCATTTGGTCCAACCTACTCGCAGGGATGCCCACACTGGCTGGCAGTTTTTTTTTCTTAAAATTCAAATAACTTCTGGAACATTCCTGGTTAATGGTGTTACATTATTTAATTATATTTCTTGAACCGAGGATTTTTAATAAAAAATACTTGTAAAATTACTTAAAAAATAGATGAAATGTTTAATCTGTTATTTATAATTAAAAAAGAACTAAAAAGATTTAAAAGATTATAATTTGTTAAAGTTTATTATATTTTTTCTATTAAATTAAGTATAAATTACTTAATAATTACATAACAATACAGAAACACCAAACATTTATTGTAATGTAATGCAGAGTTGCTTCAATTGAATTTCACCCATATAAATTATTTAATCAATAAAATAGAAATCCGCATGCATAATCAAAGACGCGTCGATGAAACAATGCACCTCGAAAGCGATGCAATGGTCCCCTCCGTTTTCCAGAAACTTCCACACCATAACATGCCTTCAAACTTGGAATCCAGAAGTGCGGTCCTGATCTCGCCACGTGTCCATATCTCCACGTCATTGTACGACGTGGCGCCCGCTATAACCTTGTAATTGATACGCTGTCTTCAAACCCTTTCTGTTTTTCTTCACATCTCCTTTTCGCTGCCTTCAACAAACGCAGCGCTGTTGTCGGGGATTCCGTCTGCGTTTTCAAGCACCGTTGTGTCGTTTTTCAGATCGGAGTTTTTCGCCATGACAGAAAACGAAGTGGCGGAAGATGCGAAGGAGGTGGTGGTGGTGGTTGAGGAGGAAGAGCGCGCGGAGAAAATGGTGTACATGTGGGGATACCTTCCCGGAGTCTCGCAGGAGAAGTCTCCGATAGTCTCTCCGTCTCCGGTAAATCTCTCCGATCCTACACTCGCCGGAGATTCGTGGAAGGACGTCTGCGGCGGCGGTTGTGGATTCGCCGTAGCCATCTCAGGTTTATTTCTCAGTCGTTGACTCTATTTTGACTAAATTCATATAAAAAACTTAATCCACTGCGACGATATTCTAGACCTGAAATCTTTCGAAACAAATCCTTTAACTTTTTTCTCTTTACTCCGGATTCATTTGTTAAAATCTGAAGAACTTTTTTTTTGTGTGTGTGAAATTGTTGTTAATTTCTGAGCCGATTTGTGATTTGTGCAGAGAAAGGGAAGCTCATAACGTGGGGCTCTACGGACGATGAGAGCCAGAGCTACTTGACGTCGGGGAAGCACGGGGTAATGCAGTTAGTGTTCTAATGTAAGGCTTGGTTTGGTGTGAATTTGTTGTTGGAATTGATTTTGCAACTTGTTCTGGATGCATGTGCTTTCTGAAGGAGATTCCAGGGCCTTATCAGCTTCCCACTGTGGCTACAGTGGTGAACGCTGCTGCTGGTTGGGCTCACTGTGCTTCGGTCACAGGTAATGCTTCTAATCTGTTCTTGCTTATGTAGTTGTCTTTAGATTATGCAGTGCCATTTCCTTGTCTTAGTAGTATGTTAGTGCTTAGTGGATTTTAATTTCTTGATTTAATTTGCTTGGTTACAGATTTAATAAATTATTAGAAAAAAAAAAATCGTCTACGGTGATACTTCTCTGTGATCGGCTAATCAAAATTGTTAATTAGATCAAGTTTAAGGTTAGCATAAACGCGAGCACGTTTTTGGATTTGGGTGTGCCAAAAAAATGTGTAACTTTTTTTTTTCAATTGGCCGCAGAAAATCCTTGTGTGTATTGTATATTATTAATTGATAATATAAATTGACATTGTTCATTTTTTCTCATTGGCTGTGTAGTTTTTGCTTTTTGTAAGGGTTAGACACACAGAAATGCAGAATCTCAATTAATAATAAAATAAATAGCATACCCTTGTATATTATTAATTATAGAATAGGATATTTGTAATTCGAAGTTCTACTAGTTTTTCATGACGGATTAAGGTTACTGGAACTCCAAAGCTAAGATTAGGGTTAACAAGTAAAAAGTAATTTTATAAATATATTATCATCAAAACAATTTTTAAAGATTTTATAAAAATCTAATTAGTTATTTAGCAAAAATACAGGGTCTAAAGCACAAGTTTTAGTTGACATACCCAGGAGTGCTACTGAAACAGGATGAGATTGTGAAAGAATCATTTTTCCCCTTAAATTGAGATCTGAAATTTATATATGAAATTACAGAAAGCTGATGTATGGTATGAAGATATAGTTTTGTACATGGGTATTATAGTACGACCATTTAAAATTTGTAATTAGAGAAAGTCCATTCTAAGTAAGCTGTGAAAATTATGTTTTTGGCATAAATGAAAATTGACCATGCTTGGCCAACTCTGTAATAACTAATAAGAGTGTAAAAACTTATTTAAGTCATATTTTGCTTGCCTTTTGGTCCTTCTAAACATCACAAGTTGTAAAAAGGAAGTCTGAGGAATTATATGGGAAGGAAAGAAACCCTACAAAAGGCTAAAGGGATCAAGAACTTATTTTCAACATAAATATTATGAATTGGTCAACATGGCATTTATAATTAACTTGACATCTATAGTATGTTAGAAAACAAGAAGTCACCTCATTGGTTACCTTGTGCAGAAATTGCCGATATATAACCCTAATGCTTTGCTAAGGAATACGGTGCTTTATGTACAGATGAAGGTGAAGTTTATGCATGGGGCTGGAAAGAATGTGTCCCTTCTGGGAAAGTTATTACTGATTTCATCACTATGGGAAGCCTCCGAAAAGATGTTGCTGTAAAACAAAGTTCATCAATGGCTGAACAAGGTGCTAATCATCACTTTTGCATACAACAAGAATAATTTGAGAAAAAGAAAGTTCTCTGATTCTATTTCAGGAAGCTAATGGAATTTCAGACATTAAACAGGAAGTCCACAAAGCTCTAACACAAGCAGTGGATCAGATTCTCATCTTGACAAGAAAGTTGGAGATGAAGTTGTAAAGCGAAGGAAGATCTCTTTCTCTAGACAGGATTCTGACAGTCAAGCATCCGGAGATGAATTCTTTACTGTGTCCCCTTCTCTTGTGACCCTTGGTAATGGAGTGAAAATTACCTCTGTATCAGTTGGTGGGCGGCATACATTGGCACTGTCAGGTAATGTTCTTTGTGTATATCTGTAGTGTGCAGTAATGATTGTGAGATTCTAGGGATAGTTGGCTCTTGTGGTTACATTATATAGTTTTGTAGGTTCAATGACGTATGAAGATATCGAAGCTTTTTGATGTAAAGCAAGACACCTGATGCATCATATTTTTACCAAAGTTTTCAGATGTGGGACAGGTCTGGGGTTGGGGCTATGGAGGTGAAGGACAGCTAGGATTGGGTTCTCGAGTAAAGATGGTATCATCCCCTCATCTTATACCTTGTATCGAGTCTGCTTGTGGGAAGGACAAATCATCAGCTTTTCATCAAGGAAGTGGTGCTGGATCTCAAGGGTCAAATGTTCCTGGAAGTTATGTGATTGAAATTGCTTGCGGAGGTCGACATAGTGCTGTGATAACAGGTCAGAATTTAACAGGTGTTGTGTAGTCTTTCAAACGCATCTCTAAGTATTTAAAAAATAGTACGAGTATTGTACTACAAAGGCTAAATTCAGATTGAGAATTGTAATCAATTACCAAATGTATGTATTCATTTAGTGTATTATGTTGTTGAAAGAGAAGTATGTTTTTAAGTGATTAAGAAGTACAATCATAATTTGTAATAATTTTCTTAAAATTCCTTTTCCTTTTGTAGATGCCGGAGTGCTTCTTACTTTTGGCTGGGGATTGTATGGCCAGGTGAGTCTGCTGTTATTGGAATTTTTTAATATTTTCCCATGTTTATCTTTTGCCTTGATAAAAGATAATTTATTTTTGTTGAATGGAGAAGACAGAACTTGAACTCATTGAAAACACGTTTATTTTGTGATATGTTGTTCCTTAGACCCAAGGACACCCACCCAACAAATGATGAGTGCTAATGTTAAGTTGCCCTTAAGAAGGAGTGAATAGGGATGATATCAGGGAGGGACTTTAGCCGTCCTCACAGAAGGCAGGGCCTGTATGGGTTCAAGTATAAAAGAGATGATGTAGAATTTTAGTACCTATTCATATTCTTATCGCCTTTTTTTTGGGTTTGGTTATATTTACATATAACTCATTATATATTTTTTTATAATTTTAATTTGCTTATATATTTTAAACTAAATTATATACATTAAGTTATTAATTATATTTTAATTTATACAGTATAAAAATTATGAAAAGTGAAGAAATTAAAGATAAAGAATTAAGAATTAAATTATATTTTTATTAAATCTTGAAGTTCAAGATTGGATCTACCTTAATTGTTTAACTATTAAGGTAATCTATTTATATTTTTTAAAATTATAACAATAATGTTTTTAATATGATGACGGGTACTAGTATACCCATACTTATCTCCATTGTCTTTAAAAAATTTGGGTTTTAAAGGTAAAGAATTTAAAGATAAAGAATTAAGAATTAAATAATATTTTTATTAAATCTTGAAGTTCAAGATTTGTATCAACTATAATTGTTTAACTATTAAAGTAATCTATTTATATTTTTTAAAATTATAACAATAAATTTTTTAATATGATGACGGGTACTAGTCCGACTATAGTTAAAACAATTTGGATATTACCCGTATCCAGTCAAAGTTGATTGATTATTCTTCAAAGTCTGGCAGGGGTGGGTGGTCCCCACATGTGCCGGTTTGTTTGCATGCCTGTGTTAATATGGTGGTTCAACGTCAAGTACAATGTTAAGCGAACTGCATTTGTTGCATTGACATTTGGATATAGTGTTAAATGAGCAAAGATTTTCAAAGAGAGATGGAACAACTATTTTTAAATGTTTTTCAATGGTGGGTAAGGATTGACTTCTAACATAGAAGCAATAAGAATCCAAAAGGGTGTACTCAAATCGGCCTACTACCACAGAATTGGTTGTAGAGTTGAAAAATTAACAGGATAGATAATGGTAAAGTTGATCCAGATGGTGTTCTTATTGAATAATGAAAATGTGCGAGATAACCTGATATCATTTGTCTCAGCAAGTTATTTAATAAGATTTTAAATTTAAGAAAATATGATTGAGTGAAGGAGAAATGCTTTGGTTCCTATAGACAAGGAAGATAATTACAATTATCTAACTGACATTGGGAAAATACTTTGGTTCCTACATACAAAGTTGTGGGAAAAGATCGTTGAGTATAAATTAAGAGACGAGTAAGAGTGCAGAGAATCAATCTTGATTTATGCTAACTAGAACAAAAGGTATTTACATTTAACAAGGGTTGATGGAAAGTTACCAAAACAAAAGAAACTTGCGGATGGTTTTTATTGACTTCGAGAATGATCAAGTGCCTAGAGAAGTCTTGTCAAAGGCTTTGTGAAAAAGGTGTCTGGTTGATTTATATCATGGCTATATAAGGATATGATAGCAAGAAGGTTTAGTCATAGTTCATATTTGTATAATTTAGTATTGTATATGCTTATAATGTATTCCAACTTAAAAACAAGTGTTTTGGGCTTTGCTAATGTACGCTCACTATTTTATGATGGAGTATATGTTAGTTTATAACTAGAGATTATGTAAAATACGTCCATGGTGTACCTTTCTAAAGTACCCTATAACAAATCTTTTTACTCACAAGAGTGTGGAGACCCATTTACTCCAAGTTTGTTAATTTTACCCTTCTAATAATTTTTATAGATTTTTGTTTCAGTCATTGAGTTAAACTTCTCATTCAATTGACAAGTTTATAAAATGTATTGATATATGATGAATCAACTTAATTTTATTTTTTAACTTAATCAATGCTAACCATAAAATTACATATCCATGATTGTTTAGTATGTTTAAAATGATTTTAATTACTGTTAATGTAAAAAGTAGTTTTACAATAGTAAGTTTATTAATTTTATCTTTAATATTTTAAAAGTCATGTAAAAATATTGAAATATAAATATAAAACTTTTTTATATTATTATTATATACTAATTAAACTTTAAAATAAAATTTGGTATAGGTAATATATCAAGAAAATATAATGTTTCAATACTTATTCTACACCAATTATTCAGTGGAATAATAAATGTCCTAGACGTCAGCAATGACATTATTAGACGAACTACTAATAGTCAGGGGAAGATAGGAATCCGTTATCGCATCAGTCAAAGATATGATGATGATAGGACTCGTGGCAAAATATCTATAATATGAGGAGACGATATGGTACTATTACCATTATGGATCAATTCTTACCAATTAAAGGTAGCGTACACAGATATTCTTTAAATAATATATGGTTTATAAAATATTTGTAGATTATGAAAATATTTGTAATTGTTCAAATCAGATAAAATAGAGGAATATATAAACCACTATTATTACTAAGTCAAAATAATGAAAATATTATATTTTTATTTTCAAGAGTAATAAAAGCTTAACAAGCTGGCATAACACATCTCATAAAGAATGATCAGAGATAAAATCCTCTGAAAAATGTCATTAGGATGGATGATATAATTAATTAGTATAAAAGGTAATGATATACATAATTTTACCCCAAGTCATAGCTAGCATCAATATGGGTTATGCTCTAGACATGTACAATTTTTCTTTTTACTTTTTGAAAAAAAACAACTTTGATCATATTGGGTACTGCACAACTATGTCTGATTAAATAAAGTATCACACTATCATGCTCCAGAGACTGTCGGGAAGTGTGTATGAGATTCTTTTAAAAAGCTTTGTATAAGCAACAAAAATTAAATTTAGCTTTCTGAAATCTGAGAAGGTACTTTTCAAATGTTTGACTATTTTTGTCACAGTTATCACATCCAATCTGTGCTGCAGCGCTCAATATGTGTCAGAGAAGACCTACTTTTAAAGTGCCTTCTCCTAACCTCACACAATCCATTTGGTTTTGAATGTAAATTTACATCCAGTCAATAGAAATTGTCCAGACGGAGGAAATCATATTAATTTTTAAGTATTCTTAGCAAAATATATTTTTAGATAAACGTTAGTAATTAATATGTTATGTCAGGGATGGGATTTAAGCCCGTGACCTCCTTATCAGTACAGTCCTTATGTCCCTCCCCCCAACCACCAAGCCACCTTATGAGTCCTTGTAAAGAATTTTAGTGGCCTGTGTAAAATTTCTTAATTTTTTAGTATTCTTATTCTTATAAAGTATAACTTATCTAATATTTCTTTACTTTGAATGTAAATTTTCTGTAGTGTGGACAAGGGAATAATGCTGATCAGCTTAGACCAACTCTAGTTCCGTCTTTATTGGGAACCAGAGTGCAAAAAATTGCTGCTGGACTTTGGCATACATTGTGTGTTACTGTAAATGGAAAAATTTATGCATTTGGTGGGAATCAATTTGGACAATTGGGTACCGGTAGTGACCAGCCTGAGGTATGTTTTCTTAATTGTCAGGTCACTTGGTTTCAATTAAAACAATGTTGAACCAACAGAAATGCTATTAGATAAAACATCGCATGATGTTGTATAGAAACTGATATAAGTATCTACTCAAGGTTTATGTGCTTGATGTCATTATATTAAAAAAGAAACAAGATTAGAAGAGTTAGTGCAAGTGGGTTTAGGGATTTGTTTATAAAATGGAGAAAAAGAAGTAAATAGTATGGCTTCAAATGTAGCATGTTTCATGAGGAAAGATGAGACATCATCTCTTCTTCTCTGCTGTGCGTGGATATTGTTTTTAAAGGAAGATTTGGATCCTTCTTTTTCGCCTCAAGAATGCGGCTAAAGATGATGTAGTTCTACGTTCTGACATTAAAAAAGGATATATTAAGAATCTTCATTATCTGGCACTCTGTAATTCTAGATGTGGTTATGCGGTGTCATATCGTACTAATATTTTGGTTTCAACCCAAATATTATTCATGATCTTTTAGTATGTTAAGGATAGATACTTTTGTTCCATAATAGCTGAAAATAACTTGTTGATTAATGTTTTTGTTCAGACTTCACCTAGACAGTTGGATGTTTCCCGTTTTGAAAATAAGCATTCTAGTATAGTTTCCTGTGGGGCTCGTCACAGTGCTTTGCTAACAGGTATATCTCCATTATCACATGCTCTAGAGAAACTTTTAGAAGTAATCTTTGTTGGCTGCATCTTTGATAATGCTAAGGTGTATTCACATTAGAGATTTGACAAAAAGGGTTCAAAAATCATTTTATGGTCTACTTCTAATTTCTTGATCATTTCATCTATGTGATGGTCCATGCACATCCCTCAAACATGATGCTGCTTAGTCTCATCCTCTTGGAGATCTTGACCAGAACAATTTTTTAGGCTTTAAGTTAATTTGAGGAAAAACCATCATTTTATTTATTGAGAAGAAATATAGTTCGAATTCTATTAAAATTGAAGTTTGCCACTAATTACATCAAACTGATAATGTTTCACCATAGTCTTACTATTATTATTCCTGTTTTACCATATTGAAGATGATGGTCACCTTTTCACTTGGGGGTGGAACAAATATGGCCAGGTATTCTAAGTAACTCTTACAAATTAATTAGTAATAATTGGTGCTGAGTTCATTTCTGATGATTACCTACCCGGACAGCTTGGTTTGGGAGATTCTGTTGACAGAAACATTCCTTGTCAAGTTTCTATTGCTGGTTGTCGGCCAAGAAATGTTGCCTGTGGCTGGTGGCATACACTGTTGCTGGTTGATAAAACAGCTTGACTCCATTTTCCCTTTAGCATCATGGTGGTTGCACAGTTTTGATAGGTTACTGACCAGTCACAGTTCATTAGTGCAAAGCATATTTGTCCAGAATCATCCAACACAGTTGGTCCTTCCGTTTCCCTAGCTTTCCATTTTTAGATTGTAGCTTGGCACTAACATGGAGATGCAAGGTTTTTGATTTGCATTGAGACTATAAGATACTGTTTAATTATGACTGTAATTTTTAGCGCTTGTCACTCTTATGTGGATGATATTGGTTTTATTCTTGGGAAGGGACAAACTTAGGGGATTTGTTTCATGGTTCTGCTTTTCCAGTATGAATGTCTATCAAAATAGATATGTATTTTATGCTATGGATAATATGTATTAAAATTTGTAATTTATAATTTTTAATATTTATTTTTTCTTTCATTTTTTATGCTATTTTTTTGCTTTAGAAAAGTTGTTTCTTAGTATCAAAATAAAATTAATTATTTTAAATTATGTTTTGGTAAATTTATCCAAAATAAAGATTATTCTGATTATAATTTATTGTACATATAATTAATTATTACAATAATATAGTTTTAGTTTTAGCCGTGCATGGTTTTTTTTTCTATGTTGGTTTAATCATATTTCACTCGAGGTAATTCTATCCAGTATTTTAAGATCAGGTTGCTCATAGTGTAGGATATTGTACTTAAAAAAATAAATTAAATTTTAATATTGAATTAACTAACTAAATAAACCAGATAACTATAAAAGTTGCATATTTTTTGGTGTTCAAATTACTAAATTTAATAATTAAATATAAAATGTTGAAAGAATATTTATATTTAATAAGTATTTTCAATAAGATAGTCTTAGAAAGATATAAGAGGAAGTGAGAAACAAAATAATGATTAAAGATAAGAGTTTAATTGGTATATACTATTAAGAATGATTTTTTCACTGAATTTGTAATTTTTAAAATAGTAATGAGTAAAGTCAACAAATCTATCATGAAAGGTTGTTATTGGAATGTCAGTGTATACCAACTAAGATGAAATAAAAGTATTAAATGTAAAAAAAAAAGTTAAAATTTAAAATATCTATTTTTTAATAACCATATAAGTATGAAGTATTAAAAAACTAATTGTGTACGGGATTTGGGTTCAATTCTACTTATATCAATAACTTAATGGTAACCTGTCAAGTTTCTTATACACTAGTCCGAACATTATTAAATTTAAGTAAATTTAATGAATAAAAAACAAACAACCAAGATATATGTTTTTACTCGAGATAAAATTTTTGAAGTTTGAGAAGAAATTATGAAAATAAATTGTTATATTAAAATATATAATTTTGAATATATTAAAGTAAATTACAATCATTAAGATTATAGTTTTAAAATTGTTTAACTAAAATATTATTTTCAATTTAATATAGTATATTATAATTTAATATTCAAATCACGTTAAACTCAAATAATATTTGAAGAGAATACAAAATTATAGATAATAGAAAAATAAAATTAAATAATATTTTAAAAGAATAAAGAATTATATATAAAAATGTCAAATCAAATATTTCAATATAAAGAAACTACGTACTTAACGATTTAGAAAATAATTCTTTAAATCAATAAAAATGGAAAATAATTCTTAAATTCATAAAAAAAAATAAAAATAGTACATCATCTAAAGGTGTTTTTTTCGATCTACATGTGGATTATTTAAACAAACAATTTGATTTTTTATTCCAAAACAGTTTGAAAATGACCTACTAACTTTTACTTTGATTTTGCTTAGTGCACACTGCTTCATATAAATTATGATTAATAAAATCATACAGTTCCTGTTGGTATTTAATAAAGTTTTGTAATGCTAAATCATGTTAAAAGTGATATATGCCTTTTGAACTTTATTTAGCTTTATAAGTTAGAGCACCAGTGAACAAAACTGACTATTTCATTTCAACAATTTGGTGTAGCCTTTTATAAAACACTAAATTCAATCCACTCATATATTATTCTGCGGTAAAGGTTCTACTTTTCTAGCAAACAACTTCTTGTTCTCTATTTAGGTCATAATGATGCCACACCCGAAATGAGTTCAAAGCTAGCTGCTAGGCATATTCTTCTGCAGCCAGTAGCACTCTATAGTGCCCTTGTTTATATATTAAGGTACAGGTACTAGCTCATAATCAAACACCAAAATGCAGCATTGAGAGCATAAACACAATCATTTACACCATTACACAAGTCCCTCTCAAATATTATCACAACTTTTTTAAATAGAAGTTGTCATTTGAAGCTGAGAACCGGTATGGTAGGGTCAGCTTTTATACGAGACAGGGTTTCTCCTAAGCTGCAGAAGATGCAGTAAAGGACATAGGACATCCATCCTGTGAAAACCTCTTGGAACCTAAGCATGTCAAAGAAAACTTACCTTTAGTCCTTGCTATTAATTAACAAATTTAGTGCATGAAAACCTTTGCACCTATTCTAGAAGTTCAGAATAAAAGATATAAAGAATACGGTTATCCAAAGAGCAACAAATTAAGGCATATTTTGCTACCTCAACAATGAAACAAGCCCAGCTGTTGCTTGAACGGTTTTCCAAGATCCCTTTCAAGATGGTAACATCCAGCTTGCGGATCACCTGAGCAATCTCCAAGAAAAGTCCATGCTCATTGCATATCATCTATTACAAGAGTGGTAAGCAGTTCAATAAGTGCAGTTTTTGTCGGCTATTATCTGTGATGAAAATTTTGGGAGTCAAATGAGCATGGAGAAAAAATATCATACCTCTATGAGCATGTGCCCTGAGCATTCCAGATCTTCTATGACTATAGGCCAAGATAGTTCACTTTCAAAGTCAAATGCACAGCTCCTTCCTGGGTAGCTACCATTGACTTTTTGTCTCTTGCACTCAGGAACCTAGACACAACTTGTCCATGTCAAAAGCCTAATCAAGCTGTTGTAACAGATTTTGAGCACATTTAGATAAATACTTAATCAAGCACAAAGTGCTTACCATGGAAATGTTTATGCATATGAGATTTCTATAATCAAGAAGGAAATAAAGTTAAATTGTTCCATCTAAATCGTGAGCTATTTTCATAAACTATCAAAATTTTAAGTAAGCTTTTGCAAATGCACCCTTTACACATTTTCTCTTGACAATTTTTTTTATTGTCGTGTTCCTCATTATGTCTTGGCTAAATGACTAAATTTGTGAAGATATTATGAGGTATGCAAACCAAAAATTGTTTTACATGACCAACAAAAACAAGTTTCCTAGTCTAGGAGATAACATTTGCATTTAATTTTTCAGAAACATGAGCCTTACCGCCCGATTGGCTAATCGTTTCAGCTTCTCGGCCTGGCTTGTTATCTTGCTCAAGTATAGCATGTGCTTTATGGTCCGTTCCAAGAGGTTGTCAATGCTACACTGCATAATGTAAGACCAAAGTTAAAAATTTCATCAAGTACAAAAGTGAAATCAGTATTAGCTTTTGACCTGAAACATAAATAAATACTTACCCTACCACCATCTGGGACAAGTTCTCTCAACTCCTTCATTCTGTCCATGATCAGCTGTCGATCTCTTGGCCTAGACTTTTGGTTGTTACCAACTCTTGTTCTTTTCTTGCTTGTGCTAGAGAGCTTTGGTCCACTAATAGGCTGCATATGACTATTAGCTTTTTTCTGCTGTGCCTTGTCAATCAATAAACTTGTATTTCCATCAAAAGATGATGTAAAATGGTTTGAAAGACCATATTTGTCCTTAACCATAACCGCAGGCATAGGATCTTTTTTCACATCTAAATTATCCACAATCAAAGTGTTCTCTTCTGAATTATATTTCGGTTGAACGGAACCAGTAAACTCTGTTGGCATGGTTTTAAGAGACCTGACACTGTTGGATATACTTGAAATATCATCTGCAGCACCACATAAATTGCCAACAACAGCATCTAAAAGATATTCTGGATCAAAATCATGGGGAAACTCCAAACCTTTAATATGATCATGCTCTTTTTTGTTGGTTACAAGAATTGAATTACTGTAGGTTTCCTCAACAGCGACACATTTTGTCCTAGATTTGCCTGTTTCTCCATATGTAATTGATCCAAGTGCTTTGTACAATTCACACTCTGAGGGAAAAGTGAAGTCATTTTCTTTCTTGACATCATAATGATCAGATTCGGTGCCTCCAAATTTCTTCTCTGTAAAATTTTTAACAGAAAAAGAGTCTAATCCATTTGACATCTCTCCAAATACTCCCACGTTGTTGACCAAGTGAGACCAGGACCATATCTCTTCTTCCACATGACTTGATTTTGTCTCCACCTTACCAATATGTCTTGGAACAGTTGGCATCTCAATAGACGAGGAACCTATTTCATTTTTATTAGCTCTTTTTAGAGATTTTAAAATATTTTCGTTAGACAAGCAACTGTCATCCTGAATAAATGATAGCATTGTTGGGTTCAACCTTGAACTGTTTGAATTGAGTGCAACAGTACTATTTGAAACTTCACTTTTCAATATACCTTTTATAACTGAAGATGATTCATCCAAGCTATCCATCAAATTATGCACTAGGTCGGAGAATGCCCACTCTTGATAATCAGTTCCCAAGTTTAAAGGGGCAATATTTTCTTCCAGAAGCTGAATGGAATGGAATTTCTCCCTGATATAGGTTACAAATTCCAGGTCTTCAGCAACCTAAAATGTTGACAGGACAATAAAGCATCATGTAATCACATCATCAAGCAATAGTTTTGCTACAAAGCAAAACTACATAATCTGACATACTGAAAATAACATTAATTGCACCAATTAAAACACTACAAGAAAACCAAATTTTGTACCAAAACATGTAAGGTATCAGTTATGTGCAAACTGAAAGCAATATAAATGCATACACTTGAGTAAGTTCTAGTAGATATGCAAGATGCTATTAAATTGAGTTAAATGAAACAAAATTTAAGGTTATTACTCAACACATCTTATTTTCGAAAGTGCACCCCTTACTTTAAAGGATCCACAATTTAAGATAGGGAACAAAATTTACAGAATTTGTGGCATAGGATTATGCATGCATCAGGATGTCACTTTAATTGTAAAAGCCACAGCCTGTCTGGGTCTGAATTCAATATAAAATATATACTCACCGCTTCAAATGAACCGAACTGCAAAACCCCTAGCGGAAGAACTGGTACCAACAAAATAGTCTGAAAGAAATTAAAATTATCAACTCAGAATTTGCTTGAATTGACCTCATTAATTGCAGAAATATTATGTTAAGGCAAGCCTGTGATAATAAAAGTTGATTGGTCTAGTCACTCGTACACTGATCGGGACACAAACAAAATGCCTCCTAATATATCTAGGAAATCAGATCTTATTTGCAGTACAAACTAAATAGCTATAGGCAAGGCATAATACCTTGATGCCACAAGCAAATTGGAGAAGCCACTCATCAGGACACTGGAGAAGGAAAAGATTGTACTTATTCAGTATTTCAAAGCAGCAAGGTTAACTAAATTTGATTTATAAGTGGAAATTGTATGTATAGAGTCTCACCTCAGAGATTAAATCAGTGTCAAATTTACTGGTGAGAATATCTTCACAGGAAACCCAACAATGATCCCTGGCAAGAGCTATTTTGCCAACAACCCTGAACGATCCATATCAAGTAAACTTATTGAGTTTGCATCATCTTTATAGATCATAATCTAAATATTTTTTCTGATACACAAGAACAAGAACTATGAAATGTAAACTTTGACAGAAATTCTTATAGGACTAATGTCCAAAATAGGATACAGGGACACCGCTTACATGCATAACAAGACATCTAAAGTGGTATAATCACTTATTTAAACCAATTTTCTATGATAATAATAAATGAGTGAGGCTATTTCTTTTTAATAATATCAATGTGTGTCTATCTATGTTGAAGTATCAGATTAACTATCTCATGTGTGTATAAATATCAATTTAAGTACTCAAGCCAAAAAGAAATTGGAAGTCAAGATCTAATTAGAAGTGTAAGAGAGTATCAATGTCGGAAAGATGTCTGACACAAAGACACTTCAAATAATAGAGATATTTGTGCTTCCTAGAGAATAATATAATTCACTTAGCATCCTATCCTCCCTCTAAGATAACCTATGAACGCGATATCTCGCACACAGAGAAAGTAATATACAGAGTTACAGACAAACCACTAGAAACATTTGTTGTCCTGCTCTCATTCTAGAAAGATGCATTCAGAATTTTCTCAAATATAAAATATAGATGATCTACGTATTATTATAAGCTCAGTCCTGATGTGTATATGCACAATAATTTGAGGAAATTAAAGAAGCAATTACCCACTATTTCAAAACAATTGTCGTGGCTTAAGGTTTTCTGCAAGGACTGAGAAAATTATTGAATGTTCTCAATTAGTCAATTACAAGAGAATATTAAGTTCGTTTATCTATTTAACAGCTCACTTTACTAATGTTTTCTCATTTCAATTAGCAGAGTTTCCAAAAGCAGACGAGGACAAAAGTTGAAAATATACTTAACATTTTTTATGTTTTTTATTAGTTTTCTAAAGTAACTACTTTGAATCAGATTTAGATATAAAACAGTAAGACTAAAGTTGTTACCCTTCTCCAAAGCTGTATTTTTTATGAGACATTTCAATCATGAGCAGTCGAGCCGAATAATCTCCAGAACAATCAGTACTTTCACTGCCTGAAGAATATAACTCATCTGGGGATTTGAAATTGATGTCACCCGACATGCTTTCCTCAATCACATCTCTTTTCTGGTAACCATTTTCCCAGGTCAAAGTCCTAAAACAAGTAGGCTCATGTTATACAGTTGATATTTAATCCTAAACCGCGTACATAATTTAATTCAACATACTAACAAGCCAATTTTAAGTGTTAAGTATTAAGAAACACACTAAATGGAATGGTTGACATTGATTTTTTACTCATCATCTTAACCATAACAGTTCAATATTTGCTCGAACGATAACTGATACAGTGATGTGGTTAATGTCCAATTTTTCTCTTTGGAATCACTATGTTCTAGGTGAGAAGAATCTACCACTTCTGTTGATTACTAATCTCTATAAAAGAAGTTAAATGACTACTTCTAACGAGGTCGGTCTCCTCTTTCAACCATTTTTTTTTATTCAGAAGTTTGGAACCTAAGATGCTTATTAAGTGTGTTTGGATAGTAGTTAAAAAGTTGAGTTGGGTTGAACCCAACTAAAGTTAATAAAATAGTAACACGTGGTAGCTTTTAATTCAATTGGAGTCTAAGTGAATTTTTCTTTCAACTAAATGTGAAGAAAAAGTAACAAACATGTTATCACAACTTTAGAGAAAAAGCTAACTGAGGTTTAGGCTTTTAAAGCTAAACCAAACATGCTCTAAGGAATTTGAGTCCAGTTTTACCCAGAGTCCCAGACCAATGGCATGTTGATTAATTTTAAACAGACTAGATTGTTTCGCAACAAAGTGGTTCTAGAACATACTACCTAGGGTTATGTAGGAACCTTTTCAGACGTTTTATCTCGGTCCTTTCAATAAGGCACAACAGGTTGTAATCTACTTATAAAGAAGCTTGTAGATAAACTTCAGCTAATAATCCAATCAATTTTCATCCCTTTTAAAGAAAGATATAATTATACCATTAAAGTGAACATGAGTCATCATTTAGATGATCAATTCTATCATTTTCTCATTTAGAAAACAAGAAAACTATTAGCAATTATACTCTTTCCAAAACGTTGCAGCATATGAGCAAAAAAACAACCAGCTTAATGGCCAAAGAACTTACTTAGGAAAATGGTGGTGAAGCTTCCAAAAAACAGCATATTTCCATTGTGTGTGATCACAAAAGCCCTTCAACAACTGCGTTATAGAAGTGGCTTCCATCTGTTCTACTTTCCAGGACTATGCAAAAGAAAGAAACACAAAAGACAACCCGATAACAACTTCAAACAAACACCTAGCTTCCTCGGTATGAACCTCTACCTGCTTGCTTAATTCTCAAACCCGCTCTTCTTTTGATTGGTGGCCCTGTTGTACTAAGGAGCATAAAAATAACCATAGCTTGGCTCATCCAACACAAAACTATGAGAAAGTATGTGTTTAGAGCCGTGCTGTCGCAATCAATGATGACCAGAAGTGCTCACTATTTCCATCTTTTGTGCCATTTTGAAGCAACTTGCAGACAAATTCCAGAAAAGTAATTTTAAAAGAAAACCCCAAGAGGCATAAACTAAGAATTAAGCCTCAAAACAGCTCAACATGGAAGAACATACATCCTGTAAAACCAAAGCACAAAACTTTTGTCAAAAATTTGACCAAAAAGTCTGTTTGATTACTAGAAAAATTTCAGGGAACAAAACAACAAGGAGTCAACTCCATAACTGAAGAATAGAACCCCACAATATTACACTTTGCTCACTCAGAAATTCAACATAAAGAACCAACCCAAAAATCAAAATCCTATTTTTCTTTCCGTTTCATTTTCTCAGCAACCAAAGGATCATCACATTTGAGCAAATAACTGACAAGATGACAACCCGTATGATATGCTGATGATGCTTACCACTTCTACTGTTGACAGTGTAATCAAAGAATTTCACCATACACAAATTCATTACACTCCATGAGAAAGAAGCTAAATGAAACACCCCAACCCACTTAAAAAAGAAGAGATTTTGATGGATAATCAATAAGCCAAGAAGGTAGAAAAAGTGGGAACAAAAAGAAAGAGGGGTGGCACTTTGTCTTTTGCACTCAAAAAAAGTCCACACAACCCACAAAGCTTTGGTTTTCTACTATAATACATGCCAACATCAACAGCAACAGCACAAACCTTTATATAAAAAAAAACGTCATTGGCATTGTGGCGGACGTGAGAGTGATTCAAAGGTGAATTTGATAAAATGGGGTGTAGCAAAGTGGGAAGGGGACCCCACAGACAGGGACACTGACAATGACAGAAGCTGTTGATGATTCCACTGCACTTGGGAGCGCGTGGGAAAAGGAATTTCCACTTTCTAATTAAAAGTAACAGGAACAGAGACAAGTTCTGTTCCTCTTGAATCTTCCCCTCGGGATTCTCTCTTCATTGCAAAAACTCATTATTGCACATTGCCCAAGGACCCAAAACTCAGTAATGTTAACATACTGACAAAAGTGACACGACAAAAAATATATGAAAGAAAAACATTAAGCTACGCTTCCTCCTATATACTATACAGTATAAATAAACTTAACTATTTTTGTTTCTTACAAAAAATATTAATTATTAATTTCTTATTACATCTCCCATCTCCTTCATTATGCCTACTTTTCACTCCCTTAACTCTTTTTTTATATTAATTAGAAACCATCAAGTTATTCTAAAAATAATTTAAAGATATTTAATTTTAATGTTAGCATTTAAAAAATCATTTTTTAAGTATTATTTATTAAAACCAGATATCAAAATAAAAAAATTATTAAAAATAAAATAAATAATAGAATAAACTAATTAGACTCTTTTAAATTTGAACGAATCGCAAAAATCATTAAATATATACAAGACAATGTTTTTCTTTCATTTTTCTTCCATTTGGAGGAAAATATTTAAATCCTTAATTAAGTTTTTAGTTTCTAAAATTTTAAAAGAATTATTTTGGTATCTCAAACTAAAATATCAATATTTTTAGTCTTGTTATTATGCTCCAAACAGAAATAATAATATATAATGATTACAAATTGTTAAAATTATTTTTAATTTTAGTTTTTATAAATTTTTTATTTTTTTAGCACACTAAGAAGAGGACTAAAAATGTGGATAATGCTGAATAAATTTTGTCTTATTAAAATAAAAAAATTAAGAAAAGGACTAAAAAATAATATTTAAATTTGATATATTTTTAAAATTTTTAGCCAATAAAAAAATATATTTTATATATATTAGGACAGAAACTTAATTAAGTAAAAATTAGACATGTGAATGTCACTTTTAACCAATCAAGCAATGGACAGAAGCTATTGTTCTATTTTCTTCCTCTTTTTACCATGCTAAATTCAATATAATTGAAAAATCTAGAAAGTTATCTTCTTTTTTTTTCTAAATACAAAACTATATATGACATGTTTCGGTATGAAAAAATAAAATAAAATAATTTTTTATTAAAAAATATTATTTGTTGATATGTAACTTTTTTAATAAAAGATATTCATGACTCCTTCATGTAAATTTTATCGCTAAATATTTTCTATAACATCTAAAATAAGTTTAATTTTAAGATATGGAAAGAAAATATGAATATTTACATTAATTAAAAATATATTTAATGTTATTAATTATTTATTATTTATTTTATATTTTTAGTATTTTTACTTATTTATCATAAAATATATTTTTATATGCGTGACATAGGCGAAGAGAATTCATCAGTTGTCAACTAATCTGCATAAAAAATTGACATAAAATATATACTTTATGATATCAACTCTCAAAATTCAATTTATATTTAAATATTATAAGATGGCTTCTTTCACCGGTTCGACCTCGGCCAACTAGAAAGTCTTCAATGACTTCATAAACCTATTACAGTTTGACACGTGTATTTCTTCCTCCATCGTTAGCACAACCACGTCCCCTTGTCCATCCATGTGTACTAACCCTCACAATTCACCAAACAAACCCTTGCCTAAGTCCCTTTGTCACATGTGATAATCCACTTATCATGGTTAATGTTTAATACTTGATTGGAGGATTTAATTTAGTATTTTTTTTTTAATTTCACGTTTTAAAATGAGAAAGTACACAATTGTAATTAAACTAAATATATCTTAGTTGTATTCTTATATTTCTTCAACTCCATGTATATTGAATATTAAAACTTATGTATTACGTTAATAAATAGATTATGAAGTCAAGGTCAAATTTAAATAAATGATCGATTTTATTAATAATTTGAATAAACATGTATAGTAACTAAAAAACATGTTCTAACTAGTCTCACAAATATCCCTATAATCAAATCTAATTCAAACTTGTAAACATCAGTTGCTATATATATATATATGAAAGATACTCTCAGGTTGAAGCAAAGAAAGAAGAATGCAAAATCAGAATTGCAAAGAAAATAAAAAAAAATGGCACAAGCATTAAATGATCAGCAAAATGTTTAACAAATTATTGTTGATGAAACCCAAACGTTTATATACAAGAGTATTAGCAAAATCAATTAACACAAAAGAGAAAAACAATTATAAAGCAACAACTTCAAGTAACAAGTCTAACTACCTAACTAACTAACTCAGAGACAACTAATTTAAGCTATTAACTCAAGTCAAGTATCAGGTAGGTTAGGTTTAAAGAATTAAGACCCTCTCTTCCCCCTCAAGCTAGGAATGAAGATCAAACATTTCCAACTTGGAACAAGCTTCTTTGAACACATAGGGATGAAGAGTCTTAGTGAATACTTCAACCAATTGCATGGAGGAAGAAATAGGAAGAAGTATGAGTAAGCCCAAATTGACTTTGTCTCGAACCATATGAGAATCGATCTCTATATACTTAGTGCGCTCATGGAACACTTGATTTGAAGCAATTTGGATGGTTGAATTATTCTCACAAAAGAAGAGAGTAGGGCGGTTATATAGAACCGAAAATCATCAAGAAGGTAGTTAAGCCATTGGATTTCATAAGTGGCAGAAGCAAGAGCATGATACTCAGCTTTAGAATAACTCTTAGAGACATTGTATGGCTTCTTAGAACACCATAAAATCAAAGAATCACCCAGATAAACAAAGAAACCAGCAATAGATCTTTGGGAATCAATGCAACCCGTCTAATCAGAATCACTAAAACCTTTCAAGGGAAGAGAGTTGGACGAACTAAGAAAAATACCTAAGTTAAGGGCTTGCTTGAGATATCTCAGAATACGACATACAACTTGATAATGAGCATCAGTTGGCTGACAAAAAAATTGGTTAAGATTTTAGACCACATGTGCTATATATGGATGGATGGTAGTGAGGTAGATGAGTTTGCCAATTACCTTGCGATAAGGTGAGGGATCAACAAGAGGTGTTCCCGAATTGCAAGTTAAACGAGTAATGTAGCCTTTAGGAGTAGAGGCAGGGCGACATGCCAACATTCCAGTATTGGATAATATGTCTAAAACATATGTCCTTTGGCAAAGATGTGTTCTAGTTGTTGTCCTGACCACTTCAAGATCAAGAAAATATTTCAAGTTCCCTAAATCCTTGGCTCTGAAAGCTTGATGAAGCAAAGATGTTATTTGGGTGATTTCAAAAGCATAATTTCCTACAAGAATAATATCATCCATATATACAAGAAGAGTTGTGATAGCGTGACTTTAAAACTTTAGAAATAGTGAATGATCAGCAACTAAGTATTTGTAACCATGAGTTAAAAGAAAGCTGGACAGACGAGAGTACCACTGATGGTTAACCATACAAGGAACAATTCATCCTGCATACATGACCTGGCTAGGAGGAAAGGCCTGGAGGAATGTACATGTAGACTTCCTCATTAAGCTTTTCATTGAGAAATGCATTGTTAACGTTTAATTATTTTAAAGGCCACTTATTAATGGCAGCAAGGGCTAAGGAACAACAAACTGTAATGAGCTTGGCAACTAGAGAAAAGGTATCTATGACATCAAGACCTTTAAGCTGATTATAACCTTTTGCCACTAAGCGAGTTTTATAATGCTCTATTTACCTATCTGTGTTATGCTTAATTTTGTAAACCTAACAACATCCAATGGCTATCTTATCGGGCGATAATGACGTGAGAGTCCTGGTATGGTTTGCCTATAAGGCTTCAAGTTCATCTTGCATAGCTTTAATCCCAACAACTATCCTTGGATGCCTCAACATAAATTTTGGTTTAGTGACAATAGAAATGGAGCAAATTAAAAGACGAAAATTGCGTGACAATCTATGATAAGAAAGAAATGAGTGAAGAGGATACCGAATACCTAGACATGGAGGTACAGATGATGCAAAAGTGCAATGGAAATCTTTAAGGTAGCTAGGTGGGAGGTGAGGTTGAGCTAATCTGCGAACAATAGGTAAAAGAGTAGAAAGGTTATGGTCTCGAGTCAAATTTTGTGGTATGACTTGAATAGAATCTGCTGGTGCAACTATGGATGGGTATATGGATTTATCCAACCCGTTTAAGCCCGACCCACGAAACTTACATTTTAAACGGGTCAGAAAAATCCGATCCACTAAAATAAACGGACTTTTGTTGCAAGTCCATATTTGGTGTGCAAAGTCTGTAAACTTAACAAACCGGCTTGTGAGCCTGCATATAAACGTATATTTTTTTAAAAATTATTAATAAAAATGTCTAATATTTTTTAAACTAACTAAATTATAATATATCATACTAAAAATTATATCATTATTTATAATAATCTAAAACATTAAATATTTTCAATATTAAAAGTGTAAAATATCACAATTTACAAAAAAAAAAAGTCACAACATTAACACAAATTAATAGCCTAACCGATAACTTTGCCCCTTTAAACTGACTACGGGTCAAGCCTGTGTGCCCGTGAATTTAGCCTGCAAAGTCCACGAGTTTTGTGGATTGGGCTCAAATTTCTTCTATAGTTATGAATCTTTAAAAAAAAGATCCAAAACCTAATGGACTTGGAGGTTCGTGGACTGGTCCGTGGACTTGAGTTCGTATACCTACCACTATGTGCATGATCTACATTATGTGGTTAGTTTTGAGTAGCTGAAATGGAATTGATTAGTGCAAGATAAGTAACATGTGACTGAGGGTTAGGTCATGATTAAAAGAAATGGAAAAAGATTCTTCATTATAATTGGAAAGGTTAGATACAGGATTATAACGATTCGAACTATCAGTTTTTAAGCTAAGAAAATTATCTTCATAGAAAATGGCATTTCTAGTTACATCAAGAGTGTAAGTGTACAAATGGTACAATATAAAACCTTTAGTATAGGGTTCAAAACCAAGGAAAACACATGGCAAAACATAGACATATAATTTCTTACGATTATCACAAAACTTGCCATACAATTTTTCAAATGGTGAAACATGTCTTAGATACGGAGTAAGGATGCAGGTAATTACTTTGAAATAAGAGTACACAAGTGACATTTAAGAGATGGTGTTTTCTTTCAACTATATCATTTTGTTCAGATGTTTCGATGCAGCTATTTTAGTGTATAATTCATTTGCTTTGATGGCAGTTATTCATTAAAAATTCAGCTCCATTATCTATCCTCACAATTTTAACATTAGAATCAAATTGATTCCTAACGTGTGTAATGAAATTTATTATTTGTGTTCTGGTTTCAGACTTATTCACCATGAGAAAAACCCAAGTAAATCGAGTGTAATCATCTATTATTGTTAGAAAATAGCGATGCCATGCATAAAGGTTTTAGAACAAGGCCCCTATATGTCAATATGTATCAACTCAAAAGCTGTTGATGCACAAGAATGACTTAAAAGGAATGGTAATTTCTTTTGTTTAGAACAATGATAAGTATTACAAACAAAATCTTTATTTCCAGAAATATATGGATAATGTTTTGACAAGGAAAGTAAACAACTATGTGAAGGATGACTATGCGAAAATGCCACAGGTCTATGTGGAATGTTTTATAGTTGGGATGGGTTATGGCAAATTGAACAGATGATTGTTTAATTGGTTCAGCGGAGAAGGTATATAAGCTACCATTTACATTAGTTGTACCAATCCTTCTCTTGGTCTTCAAATCATGTATCCCATATGAGTTAGGAAGAAAAATTAACTAAAAACTCAAGGAAACAACCAATTTAGAAATGGAAATAAGATTGAAGGTAAATAAAGGTATGTACAAAACATCACTTAGATAAAAAGAATCACTAAACCTTACCATGCCAAAATGAGTGGCGTGAACCTATTGACCATTAGGCAAATTTAAAAGGAATGGGACTAATGTTGGCATAAAAAAAATAATTTGAAATAGACGCAGTTATATGATCTGTTGCACTTGAGTCAAGGATCTAAAGTGTTGGTGCATTATGTGTGCTGACAAGTATGGTTTGATTAATACTACCTGAAATAGTCTGATCATATGGCAACAAACAAGTGGAGACGAAATTGACTTGGTTAACATAAGATGAACTTGTAGCTGAAGGTTGTCCCAGGTTAGATTGTTGTATTAAAGCTAATAAAGCATGATATTGTTGTGAATTAAGTCAAAATCCTGGTTCTCTTAACTTTGTTGATTACTTTCAATGGCCTTCGAATCACCAACCACGATGCTATTAATTATTGCACCTTTCCCATTAACTTTGTGCCCTGAAGGAAACCCATGTTTCCTATAACACACATCAACTATGTGTCCACTTCTACGGCAGTAAGTACATGTTTTTCCACTTCTATTACCATTGCTCTTGTTCTTCAAATTAGGGAATCCATGTTTCCTATAGCATACATTTTCAATGTGTCCAGTTTTTCCACAAAAACTGCATGTGATAGTAAAGCTAACGACATTGACAGGAACTCCTTTGCCTTCACTACTAACATTAGCAATGAAACTTGAACTTTGAATCTGTCTTTCCTGTTGAACAACATAGGAAAAGATTTTCGAAATAGGTGGAAGAGGATCTAGCATCAACAAATGAGATCGAGCATTGCTATATTGATCATTGAGTCCACGTAAGAACTGCATTGCTTGGTCTTGCAATTTTCACTGTGCAATATCAAAGATGAGCTCACAGGATCATTTCGTCAAACATCTACAAGTTAACTCGAGTTTGAAGCTTTCTAGTTCGTCCCAAAGAACGCAAAGCTTCGTAAAATACTCAGTGACAATTAAATCTCCTTGTCTAATAGAAGAGGCCTCAAATTGAAGTTTAGAAATGCAAATTAGGTCTCCTTGATCATACCTTGATTTCAAATTTCTCCATATATCTTTTGTCTTGTTCATCCAAAGAATGCTCTGTTGAATTGTAGGAGATAGCAAATGCACAATCCATGACACAACCATATTATTGCATCTTCTCTAAGCTGAATAAGAACAATCGTCTCTTGTAGGTTCAGGTGCTCCTCCATCAACAAATTTCAATTTGTTTTTCGCACTAAGTGTCGTTATCATGGACTTTCTCCATGCATGATAGTTGTTTGATTCGAGAAGATGAGTAACGAAGTTGATAGCAAGATTTTCTCCCGGATGTAAGTAGAGGTAACTATGCACATCATGAGATCGATTAGTATTATCACTCATCTTTGAAGAAGGAGATGACATGAATAGGAAAAAAATTCAGAGTGCACTACAAAACTCTTCAATGGAAGAGCTTCGATACCATTTCTGAATTAGTAAAGCAGAGGAAGAAGAATGCAAAACCAGAAATATAGAGAAACTAGAAAGAAAAAGTATAGCACAATCATTAAATGATAAGCAAAATGATTGACAAATTATTATTGATAAAACAGAGAAGCTTGTATACAAGAATATTAACTTAAACTATTAACTCAAATCAAGTATAAGATATACAAGAATATTAACTTAAACTATTAACTCAAATCAAGTATAAGGTAGGTTAAGTTTAAAAAGTTGAGATATACATATAAAAAATTATTGAGAACAACGTTTTATTATTCAATTATATACATAGTATAAAAGTCGAGGAGAATTTTTTTTTTTTTGGATTATATTAAAAAATTCTATTAATAATTTTATTAATTTCTTAGTATAAAATCAGTTCAAATGTTTGAAATATAGATATTTTTATTAAAAAAATAATAGAATACAATTGATTGTCATTATTTTTCAATCCAACAATAAATTTTTATTTTTTTATTAAAATTATTTTTTAGGTCAAATTTCTTTGAGCCGGAGTTTGATCAAGATTTTTTTTTTACCGATGACTGTCAATGTTTTTTGCCTACATTTTTTTATGTGAAAAAGTTGATTATTAATATGTTAATTTTTAGTAGCAGGATTCAAACCATGATATTTTGGCTTTTTTTCCATACATAAAATTTGTTTCTTTTCTTCTTTTTTTTTGCCTACATCAGGAAAACAAAATGTTGACTAAGGTCAGTTGAAAAATCATTGGCACACATTTACTAAAAATTATTGGTATTTTTAATTATTAAATATCACTAATTGATATTTTTAATTATTAAATATTAAAATAAATTTTGTATTTGGTAAAAATTTATATTGTATATCTAAATAAGAAAATTAGAATTCAATAAATTTGATTTATTTTATCAAAACACATTTGAAAAAAAAGTAATTTGAATTGAAAGCAATTAAATATATTCAATATATTTTAATTTTCATAAATTGTGAAATTCTCTATCAATTTTTTTTTAAAATGAAGCATTTTCCTGATTAATTGTCTGACTTTGTTTCCCTACTTTAATATTTTATTTTATTTTAGTATGGAAGGAGATAACTCCCTACTTTGATATAATGTATATATATATATATTATGGTTATCTAAATAGTTGACTTTTTATCCCTAATTTTTAAACAATTGACTTTAATTGTTGATATACCTTCTTGTATTTAGACTTTGAAAATTGGATATTCTTCTTAATTTAGTTTTATTAGATTCAGATTGCAATGTTTGACGAAAGCTTTGGCTCCGGGTATGGCGTTAAGTAATACAATCACCTATACATTGACTATAAAATCGTTTCATACGATTAGAAGCAAATCCATGATGTAGCTTTTAATTTTAATTTTGTGAATGGATTTAACTTCTGTTAGCTTTTTTTCACGTTATTTTGTATTTTCAGCATTAAAATTTTAATACTATTATATTTTATTTTCCTTTTGTTTTCTCTACAGATTTTAGAATTTAATTATCAAATTTAAATTTGAGTGAGTTTGAAAAAGTTGAAACAATAAAATTATTTCAATAATTAATTATAATTAATTTCTAAATGTTGTAGTAGATTTCAAAGATATCCGACTACTTCCGCGTAAATGTATCCTAAATTGGGACCGTTTGTCTTTGCTATATATTTTGTTCATCCTATCTTTTCAAAATAAATTTTTATTTAGATAATTTTTTTAAGACGAAACAACAATTATATTATATGAAAAGGGATGTATTTACTTAAAAAATAAGTTTAAGGAGTGATCTTACTGTTCATTTTATTGAAATTTATAGTTTAGTGAATAATTTATTTTTATTATTAGATTTTAAAAAATAAATAAAAGATTAAAATGAATAATAAATTTTTTAAATTTATTATTAAAGTAAATGGATCTATTAATATATTATATATATAAAAGGTCATTCACCAAATGGAACTGAAAGTCTAAAAATCCTTATTAACACCTTACAGTTATATTAAATTTACAGGTAACTCTAAAAGATGCATTTAAACCTACAAAATCACATCAATCATATATGAAGATTTTTTTATTTTAAATTAAATTTCCAAACATTCACTTATATGAAAGGAGAAAGAGAGGAGAAAGTCGTACTTGAATTTTTTTACTAAAAAGTAATACAATTAACATTTATCAATAAGAAAAATACTCAGTTAGATTTTTTTTTTTATTATTTGAATTATTGCATAGAGATGATGCTGAGAAGCTTAAGAACAAGCACTTCCAACTAAAACGAAATAGTACAGTGTAATAAAAACAGAAACACACTTTCAACTTTTATTTTTTCTTACATTAATTCTTCTTTTTAAATTTAAAAATATTACATTAAATATTTTTTATGTGTTTAAAAACATTATATTATTACATTAAATATTTTTTATATGTTAAAAACATTATATTAGTATTCTTTTAAACTTTACAATAACATTTTTTATAAAGTGTAAAAATAATGATTAAAAAATAATAAATACATATATAATTATACTAAATTTTAAAGGTATTCCAATAATTTATTTAAAAAAATATAATGAAGTAGCGAAAAGTCAAAGTTTTTCTATGACGATAATTTTATATTTTAAAAATAGTTTCCATATAGATTGATTAAGGTCCAACGACTAGGTCCATTGGTCCAACGACTTTAAATAATATAATATATCTCGTCTACCTAAAAGATCCTTGGACTATTATACTATTTGGAGTAGTTGTTAACGTTTCACGTAGTCTTATCAATTCGTTATTTAAAAACTTCCTCTTTATATAATTACATTACGTAATTATTGTATATTTCTTCTTTAAAAATATTAATTTATTAGAATATCAATAACATATGATATAGTTTTACGCCTTATTGCTTAAGTAGTAGCTAGCTTAATCCAAAGTTATTAATTTATCATATATATTATTTTGTTCATATATATACTGGATTGGCTTTCAGTAGTAGCTAGCTTAATCCAAAGTTATTAATTTAATCCAAACTTATGATATAGGTTTAAGCCTTATTGTTTTGTTAAGTTAAGAATTTGGAAAACATGAAAAGATACGGGAGTTTGTTTAATTAAGAAACAAAGTTAAAAACTTTTTTGAGGAGACAAAAAAAAATGAAAAACTTATAACTACCGGATTGGATTTCACAACTTGCTAATTTTATATATATATATATATATATATATATATATATATATATATATATATATATATATATATATATATGTGTGTGTTCCCTTCAAATCATTAAGAGACGTATATTGACGTGTTATTTAGAGCATGCATTATAAATTGCGTTACGTACCAAAATATATGATATCACTATACTGCGGCATCTCGACTTATGAATTTTGATAGCTACATACTCAACCGACCTACTATAAAAATTATGAAAGTCAACCCTTTTATTATGAATTCAATTTTACCTTTTGTATTATGTGTTTTTTTTTACTTTTTTAAACACATATTATATATTAAATGTTTTTGTCACATGCATGTCATTGTATAAATAATGGAACTCGTTTTTCTTGTTAATCATGTCACTTTAATAAATGCTTGATATACATTTCGGTTCTCTTTTTTTACTAGAACACGGCTCTAATTTATTACTAATCTTAAGTACTGTTTTTAATTCGATATTTCTTGACTTAATCCATTTATTTTTAATCATTTGATTGAAAAGTAAGCAAATCAAGACTTTGCTATTATTCATTTAAAAGTACCATTTTTTAAGAACTTACAAACTAAAAAAATAAGCCATTGTGTGCGTGTGATGGTGTGAATGGTGGCAGGAAATTACTCGATATATATTAAAAGAAATGGTGAACTTCTCTACAGCTATGTATATTATTGAATAATTTGAAAACAAAAGTTGAAGGCATAAAAATCAAAAAAGAAGAAGAAAAAAAGAGTAAAAGCATGCACTAATTAATTTTCTTTAACATTGACATGAATTATCCAAAAAATCATGTATTAACAATGTTAAACCCGTTGTAATTCGCTATATTAATTGTTGTGAATTCTATTTATGTATACTTTTTCTTTTACCTTTCTACGTGTTACTACACAAAGTGTCAATTAACTTGATCTCACATCTCACTTTCTTATTCTTTCCTTCCTTCCTTTCTTTGGAAATCAGATCATATGTAACAAGTTTTGCATATATTCATTAAATTGACATCGAGCTAAGATTAATATTTACTTGCATCTATTAATTCCACAAATTAATGCTATCCCTCTAGGGGTCCAAGAGCAAAAAAAGTTAGGCTGCATTAAATTTCATGCATGCTTATTGAAAAATTTCCCAACCTATAAACTAGATGGAGGAATAGTCTAGGATGCAAATAAATCTTGAAAACGTTGTTTACGTTGCATGATTTTTGTGGACAAGCTGCTTTGCTTTTTCTTTTGTAAATATTGAGAAAAGTGAGAAGAAAAATAATGTGTAGAAAAATGGAACAGTATTAACTCTATATAGCCCTTTGGTGTAAAATTGCAATATTTGAACCAGAGTGTAACTCACTATAACACCATCTTTTTTTATAAGAAAGAGGAGGCGATATTATATATTGTGAAACCTCTTTTTGAAATTTGTCCCATGTTTTTTTCCGTATTATATATTGAAAGACTTTTACATATTAAATAATATATTTACAAACAACTTTAGAAGTGTTGATGAAGACGAAGTCTTATTAATGGAAGATCGAAATTTATAGCAATGGCCGTCACCATTCGCTGGCATCATTCATGATGATAGTAGTGTTAGCTCCTTTCCAACACCACCATGTGTCACTAACACCACTGTTACGCTTGCATTTGTCATCTCATGTAGCATCACACATTGATAGGAAAAAATTAAAAAAAAAAAAATAATAAAAGAGGCATCATACGAAAGCTAGATTGTTTGTCGGGCTAGTGTGTGGTTTAATATTTCCAACTCCTAAACTAATAGTAGGATAATTTCATTCGTGAATAGTTTTGGTTCATTTTTACTTATCCACCAATATTCATGTTATTTTGTAATAAATCGCACTCCGTTAAAAACTTATACTCTTAACCTATAGCAACGTTCATGAATATTTTTATTATAAAGGGAGGACAAGTTGGGAAGGTTGTAGGGGAAAATATTTTCTCAAAAAATTGTATGTCTTTTCTGAGCACTACTTGTGCTATATAATTAATATTATTAATTAGCCTCTTTAGATTAATTAAAAGCATGGAAATCAGAAACATGTGGTAGCTATAGATCTGGCTCCTCTCCATCGTATTTCTCTGCAGCGTCTCTCCATCGGCATTTTTCACCATAGGATATATCTCAATGGTTAATATTAAAGATTAAAAATATAATCTCCAAAATAAATCTCAACCATCGGATGAGCTGTGTGGTAAAGATTAGAGATAAAATAGTAGTAAAAAAGATTCAATTATGATCGCATCCCAATTGAAGAATGAAATCACTGCGCTACTTTAACGACGACACCACTCTAGCTGGTTTTGGTTTTGGTTATGTGCATATATATATACGTCTATACCTTAATTTTCTTTCACCGCACCACACGTTACATATAGATACTTACATTCTTTGGGAGTTATAACTTCTTTAGTATAAAAGTGCACATAAAGGGTGGAAAGAAAAAGTGAGAGGTTGTGGGTTTCATCGATCCAGTACTCCTCTAATAAAAAGATTAGTCAAATTAAGAAGGACATGGTTTTGATCAACATTGAAAATGTTTGAAAGTTCTAGGTTAATTATGGGAGTAAAGTTGGATATGGAGTCACAAAACTATATACACGTATGAAAAAATATGGCTCAATTATTGTTTGTAAATTTGTTTATTGCATAATCTAAGTAAAGATTTTATTCATAATCTACCACTAACAGATGGGTTCACCAAAAATAAATAATCTAAGTTATATCATAACAAATTCTTATGCTTAATTAAGATCAATGTCAATGTTATTGTCTAGGTACAATGTACTTAAAATACACTTGTAAGCAAGGGATAACACTTGGCTTGAAGTGATTACATCATTCAAGATAGAAAACGGAAATAAAAGCGCATTGACTTGATGACTTTAAATTTAAAAATAGATTTTAGTTTAATTTAGAGAAGGATTTGATGTCACATTCAAGAAAAATATGAGAATACAAGTTATAAGTCATCAATTTGGTAGCCACTAGCTAGTTGGCTTGATAAGATTAAATGTAATTTTTTATCCAAGAAACAAGGAAAGTTCTCACTAAAAAAGTAAACTTAGATTTCCTTCAAGCTCTACTTGCTTCAAAGTTACAATTTCTCCCATGTATAAGATATATTAGGATGCTCATACACAAAATAGATTTCTCTAACAATCCCACTAGGTATTAATCATCCACTAACATTTATTTTTTTTTAAGAGTGTGTTTAGTTTACCATTTTAATTAATTGAAAGTTTAAATGATAGCTGAAATGGTCTCAACCAAGTTTAGTAAGCAAAAAGTTAATAGATTTTTTAGGTAGTTACTAGTATTTTTTTAAAAACTATTTGAGTTAACTTTTTCAAAAGATATCCTATTTTCAGCTGCTGACTAATTTCTTCTACACCCTTCATTAATTAATGATTATCCCTTATCAGTCAAGTCAGTTTTCTATTCTTTTCCTTGGCGCAGCGGGGCCATCCTGGACTTGAACCAGAGACCTTGCCCGTGAAGTAAATCATCGCACCTACAGTCCAACCACTTGGGAGAGAATCAATAGATTCCTTTTCGGGAGCGATTCATCCTTCCCGAACGCGGCATACAACTATCCGTTGTACTGCGCTCTCCAAGTGTGCTTGTTCCCCCTTCTTCTTTACCATGGCAAGTCTTTGTGAAATAACTCCAATGAGAAGAAAAAGGAAGGCGTTAAGAGACCCTCCTGGCACAACCCTAGACATTCTAAGATCCTTTTTCAAACCTGCTCCCATGTCAGAACCTTTGTCTTCTTCATTTATCTCTCCTTCATTAATATAACTTAGTAATTTATAAGTTAAATGTATAATTATAAAAACTTATAATTTAAATATGTAATTTAAAATTTATATATTTAATTATAGAAAATTAAAATTTAAATATATAATTATATACTTTACAATTTGAATATATAATTACAGAAATTTAAATTTAAATATGTAATTATAGTAATTTATGACTTAAATATATAATTATAAATTTATAATTTAAATATGTTATTATAATAATTTAAAATTTAAATATGTAATCAATTTATATATTAAAGTATGTTATAATTATTTTAAATATTTTATTATTGATCTAATAATTAATTATTTCTTTATTTATCATTTTATAATTTTTAGCTAGTTGATTAGCTAGTTTTACTAGATATTTACAAGATGGAGTTGTTATCAAGAGACTTTATTGGCGTAATGGGGAATGAGTGGCTGAACCAAGGAAAGTAAAAAAAGAGGTACATCAAATTTTTCGTGACAGGTGCCAATCTTAGGGGGAGGAAGGTGTTCGGTTAGATGGGTAGATTTCAAATGTATCTCGAATTCCAAAAGAGAAGATCTAGAAAGAGAATTTACTTTAGAAGAAATTAAAGATGACAGTCTGGGAGTGCAATAGCTCAAAGGCACCTGGGCCAGATGGGTATAACATGTTCGTGAAACATTTTTGGGAGTTGTTAAAAGAGGATTTAAGGAAAGTAATGGAAGATTTTCACCAACATAGGAGATTATCAAGGGGATCCAAGGCCTCATTTTTATCCTTGATATCCAAGAAGGAGTGTCTAGGTGGTTTGGGGGATTATAGGAAAATTGCACTGATTGGTGTACTTTATAAAATCTTCTCAAAGGTGTTATCTCATAGGTTACAAAAGATATTGTCAGGTATCATTGAAGAGACTCAAATAGCTTTTCTTAAAGGGAGGTAGTTATTAGACAGTGTAGTTATTGTTAATGAAGTCATTTAGGAGGCTAAACATCAAAAGTAACCCTTGCTGTTCTTCAAAGCAGACTTTGAAAAGGCATATGACTCTGTCAGCTGGCTGTTTTTGTTCTACATGCTTCAACGTTTTGGGTTGAGGGACAAATGGATTAGTTGGATTCAAGGATGCATTTCATCAGCATCAGTCTCAATACTGGTAAATGGTAGTGTGACGAAGGAGTTTTGTATGAACAGGGGATTAAGGCAGGGAGATCCTATGGCTCGCTTCTTATTCTTAATCATTGTTGAGGGGATTGGTGGGTTGATTAAGACAACCTTTTCGGAAGATCTGATCTCAGGCATCAAACTAGATAAATAAAACTTTCAGGTTGTAATCCAACAATTTATAGATGACACCATCTTCATGATATACTGAAGCTCTAGAATATATATACTCTTAAAGAGTGCACTGAGATGCTACGAGCTGACCTCTGGCCTTAAGATCAACTTCCACAAAAGTTGTCTTGAGGGGGTAGGGGTGAAGTTGTAAAAGGTGAGTTCTTTTGCTAAGATCCTAAATTGTGAAGTTCTGCAGATGTCGTTCTCCTATCTTGGGATCCTAGTGGGGGCAAATGTGAGGTGTGAACGTTTTTGGAAGTTGGTCTTAGATAAAATAAGAGTTAAACTATCCCTGTGGAGGAAAAAAAACATGTCATTTGGAGGGCGAATTTGTCTGATCAAATCCACCCTCTTTGTTATACCTCTTTATTTTTTGTTTTTTTTTCAGGGTGTCAAAGAAGGTGTCCAATTTCATCCAGTCATTGCAAAAAGGATTCCAGTGGGGTGGCTCGAAAGAAAGTCCTAAAGTGGTTTGGATAAAATGGGAACCAATGTGTAAAGACAAAAGAAGTGAAAGGTTAGGCATAAAAGATGTGATGGCATTTAATAAAGCTCGTATTGGAAAATGGCGTTGGAGGATGATGCAAGGTAGTAAGGCTCTCTGGATCAAAGTGCTAGAGGTGAGGTATGGGGAAGATATAAGAGGAATTTGGTAGTTGGGCGAAGAAGTAGAGGATCCCAATGGTGGAATGACATCCTAAAAACCATCGCTGAAGTAGAGATGGGTGATTGGTTTTTTTGTGAAGTCAAGCAAGTAGTAGGGGATGGGTCTTTGTTCAAAATTTGGGATGGGGATTGGAAAGTTCCATGTGGGCTTAAAACTGTCTTTCCCAAATTGTATAGCCTATCTAGTAAAAAGAGACTCTCATTTTTTAGGTTGAGGTGGACTAATAACAGAAGGGTTTTGAAGACTTAGTTAGAGAAGAAAGATATTTAGCTGGGAAGGTGAGTGGGTAAGAAAGTTGGAGGCAGTTTTAAAAGGGGTTTATATAAGGCAAGAAGTAACCGATGGATGGAGGTGGAGGGTGAGTCCAGGGATCTCCAGTCACTATTTGGTGAAGGAAGCATATTGAATAGCTTGTGGGGCGAATCAAGATACTGTTTCTACTTTTCTTAGCAGGTTATGGAAAGAAACGACTCCATCTAAGGTGGTGGCTTTTTCTTGGAAGGTAACCCTGAACAGAATCCTTTCAAAGGTTGAGTTCGTTAGGCAGGCCATTTTACCCTTGGATGATCAAACATGTCCTATCTGTGGTTTAGAATCTGAGTCAGTAAGTCATTTGTTGTTCTCTTATAATAACAGCTACTCCGTTTGGATGTAGTGTTATAGGTGGCTTGAGTATAAAACTGCGTTGCCTACTGATTGTCAAACGAGTTTTTGGTATTTCCTGGGTATGTGTAAGTCAGTAGATAAAAATTCATCTCATATGCTCAGTATTATCTGGCTGAAAATTTTGTGGGATATTTGGCTTGCTAGGAATGCTTTAGTTTTTAAAGGTGAATCCTTCCTTATTGAGGACGCCTGACATTTGTCCTTGCAAAGGTCTTGGATGTGGATTAAAGGGCTTTGCTCGGCATCATCTGTATCTTTTGTAGAATGGTCTTCTCAACCAGTTTTGTGCTTGAGGCGGATTAGGGTCAAGCATTCTTAAAGATTTTTACCTATTATAGGTTCAGGTCCTTAATAAAGTTTCTATGTAACACAATGTATATTTCATTTTTTGCTTTTTGTGGGGAGTTATTAGTAGCTTTACTTGAGGGAGATCTTGTTATTTTGCTCTCCTATCTTATTTATGTATCTGAGAGTCTAACATTTTCATTGTCATCACTTGTGACATGTGATAGATGAGCTATTAATAAATTTTTTTTCTTTTTCAAAAAAAAAAAACCTAAACATTTACAACCAGTTTTTCAACTTTTCAGTTAGTTTTGTCAAATGCACCCTATATATTTACTTATCATTAACCATAGTAATGGTTCATGAAGTTCCGCTAACCATCATAATGATTTAGGAAGCCTTGAAACTGATATTATTAAAATTAGACAACTAATTAGTCAAGACATTAATTCAAGATTTACAGATTTAATTGTTATTGAAATGGTAATAATAATAATAATAATTTACAATAATAATAATAATAATAATAATTATTATTATTATTATTATTATTGTAAATTATTATTATTATTATTATTGAATGATAAATGAAATAATATTAAATAATATAATATCATAATTTATAATACTAAAAAATAAAATAAAAGAGAATTTTTATATTCAAAGTATACATAAAAGTCTATATCAAATATATATTATGTTTAAATTTTAATAGAATATAACCATAATAAATGACAAGTTTACATTTAAACTAGAAAATAAAATGATAAGGTCTTATAATATACCGTCATAAAAAATTAAGATATAAAAAAATATAAATTAATATATTTGAGTAGATTATATATTTTGTTAGAGAAAATAATTGATAAAATAATTTATATCTATATATTTGTAATTATTATTATATATATATATATATTTTATATTAAAATAAAAATCAAACTAAAATTAAAGAAAACAAAAAAAAAAAAGTAAGGGATGAATTCAAACTAGTTTTCTTTCCCGCTTCTTGACCAATTTTAACCTATTTATTACTGATTTAATCAATTTTAAAATGCTTTGATTTTTCATGGTAATTGAACTAGTCCATTTGAATCTGTCCAACTAATTGAACTAGCCTATCAAATTCAATTTTGTTAACTAAGCTAAAAGAACTAAATTTGAATTAGAAAAGCCAAATAAGATATAGTTTAAGTTATTTTCCAAAAGTTAACCATGCTAATAAAAGAACTAGCTTCTAACACTTGTAACAACATGTTTACTTCTTTCAATCAGGTTTCACCTCTTGATAGTTCTTAGACTTTTTACCCTTTCGCCTTCTCTACATTATGAGGTTAAATGCCTCACCTATTTCTTTCGAATCTTGGAACTTCTAAACTCCTTCATCTGAATGAGGTCACGATCTCCCTCCAAGATAATCACTTATTCCTTCCAATGCAATAATACATCCTTAAAATACTCATAGGACTTTGGTAGAGAATTTAGAAGAATCATGACCTTATCTTTGTCATCGAGTTTTATGTCGATGTTCTCCAAGTTGTCAACCATTTTACTAAAATTTACTAGTTGTTCTTCTATCCCTCCGGATTCAACCAAACAAATAAAATTTCCCCTTTAGACATAGTTTATAACGCAAGGATTTCTTCATGTAGAAAGCTTCTAACTTTGTCTACATTCCAGTCGTTGTCCTCTCCTTAATGATAAGGAACTCAAAGAAGCCAGTAAGGTAAGAATTTTCTTGTCAGGGTTTAGGAAGATGAATATGTCACCATCTTTCTCTTTATTAGCGTCAAAGATGATGACATATTCATCTCCCATTTAATGCTTCCTCGCACCCTTACTTTATCAAGATAACTTACATCTTGATCTTTCAAACCCAAAATCATTGTCTTTGGAAAACTTCTCGACATTGAATTTCATCGTCAATGTTAGTGATCTTTCTTGATAGTTTTGTTCCCACAAATGGTGCTACTTGTTGGGGTTCTTTATGAAACACACACAAGTACAATATGAAGGTCAAGCAAACACGATCACCAAGAATGAAAGAGAAATTCGAAAGAATAACAACGAGAGAAAAAAATAGAAAGATGAAAGCACAAAGACAGCGTAATTGTCGTTAACGTACGTGCAACAAAAAACCATTCACAAAGATATATATAAGGTTGCACGCATATCACATGACATAACTAATTAACAAACTCACACGCTCCTATATACGAGACATGATGCTAAGACTAAAAGGTACTATGGTTACAATATAAGTTCTCATAAGAGCATATAATAAATGGTCTCAATGTATAAGGACATGACGATCCACTCTAGACACTCTTGCCAACTAATATCCACCAAATGCTTCTCTAATATGCTTTTTCACCAAACACATTTTTGAAAATTTATTAATCTAATGTGTTGCTTTATAATTGCATGCATGATTTTGTGTTTTTTTTATCATGTCTCTTTTCTATATCTAAATTAAAATACAAAACGTGATTAGAAAGTAATATCTTAGTGGTTAGTTTTTTTTCAAATGTGTTATATTTATAAATATATCAGCATGCAGTCAGTGGACTTGTATAAACTTAAAATGTTTGATTTATCAATAAGAAAGAAAAATAACAAATACAAAATCAAATTATGTAAGGGTCTTTTGTACTATAAATTAAAATCTCTAGATAAAAAACTTTCACTCTTCACTCTCTCAACTACAAATTTGTAACTTTTCACCCTTTCTTTTGGCAGGTGTATTTCACATTCTTTACAAGCGGACAGAAACACCTCTATATATCACCCTCCATATATGTTCCTTATATATACTAAGTTTCCAAATCGTCTATTCATTTTAATTTAAAAATAAAATTATACCAAAATTTTAATTTTTATTATAAATCTAAAATATAATTTTTACTTTTAAATATATTTATTATGGAATTTTTTAAGCATATTTTAAATAATAACATAATTTAAGATTTAAAATATTTTTGGACAATAATAACAACAATAATTATTATCATATAAAAATAACCATTCAGCTTTTTTAACACACAAACTAAAATACTAGTTAAAACTAAAAGTATGTAATATTAATAAACATAAAAAAAGCATCGAAGTTTAACATGAGACAGTGATATTTTGTTAATAACTAGAGACAACCATAAGAGTACGCAAATTGAATGAAAAATGCAACTTATCTTATTTAAGTTTGTTAAAAACTATGTTATTCTATTAATAATGAAACAAACTTTTTAATGAAATTATGTCCTACTTCTTCATATAATTTATGTTTATATTTTATAATACTCGGCTCATTTTATTGTTTTCAAGCCTATAAAATATCACGACCGTTTGTTTATTATTGTTGTGCTACTGTCTTAATTTGTCCCTTGTCGCCTATCAAATATTGTATTTGTCATTCAAATGTCCATCTTTGTTTGTGGTTACAGACAAAAATAACAAACACAAATAATATATGAATTAATTACGCGACATTTTATAATAGGTTTAAAGAGAGTGTAAAACATTGATTAATTTTAAATAATTATATTATGTAAAACTTTTAAGGTAATTATTGTAAATTAAAAACGTATGTACTTCCTATAAATGATAGCTTATGATCGAATAAAAATTTAAAATTAACAATATACTTTCTTTCTTATTATTGCATATTCTTATGCATGTTTGTACTTTCTATAAATATACTTTCTTTGATTCGTCAATTAGAATTGGTTACATCTTCATGCGGATTTTTCGTCGTACATAGCATTCCTCTTATGGCAATAGTAAACTAGAAGGGTTTGTTTCATATGTGGAAAGAAAATATAACACTTAATTATGGGTGGAGATGCTGCAGTTAATTTAATTGAACTAAAAAATGTTACTTTCGTTATCAAAAGGTCGGTTTGTCGTATTGATGTATTGACCTACATGGTAAGCTGGACGTGATATAATAATATATATGCAAGTGCACTTATCATAATAATTAAAGCTTATAACAAGTGACTATGACTTGTATTAACTCTTTTGGCACATTAACATTTAAAAAGCCTTTTATTCAAAAAGTTCACAAGTTGCACATATATAATTAAATGTTCTTCTTTTTTTAAAAAAAAAAAAAATAATTAAATGCTCTAAGAAACCAGCTATCTTCATACTAGTGGATAAAAAGGACCCGTAAGTTATTGAAACGTTTGACATTTAATTTTACTTAGGTCACGAATTTATCAATAATGAGGTAAAAAATTACAGGAGCAACTTAAAAAAAAAATGACCATACACGTACCCGTGTCAAAATGCCAATGCATATATTGATTTAATTATTTAATTAAATGATATATTTTTATGATTAAAGTTGAAGTGTGATTTAAAGACCTATATATATTTTTATGATTAAAGTTGAAGTGTGATTTAAAGACCTATATATATATATATTTATTTATGATTAAAGTTGAAGTGTGATTTAAATGATATATTTTTATGATTAAAGTTGACGTGTGATTTAAAGTTATATTATATAAAAATTGGAAAATTAAATAATATATAAATGAGAAAAACTTATAAATCTAATGTCTTAACGTCTTGAGTTGAAGGTGGAGGAGGGAAAGATTGTTCAAATTTGTATACCAACAAAAACTAATATATTAACAACTAACATTTGGTCTATAAAAAAATTGTATATTTTTATTCTCTTAAGCAAAGTTTTTTATTGGATTTTTTATATATGAAAAAAAAATCTTATATAATAATTAGTCCTATCGTCTTTAAATATTTTTAAATGAAAAGAGATTTACTTACTTTAAGAGTAAGTTTAAAAGATTTATTCTTCATCTTAATCATTTATTTTTTAAAATCCAATAATTAGGATTAGTACTCATTATAACCATTAAATTTTAATAAAATAAATTGCTAGAATGGAAAGGAGGACCGTTAAACTTACTTTTGGATTAACAATGACCCTCCTTTTTTCAAATCATACAAAATTATCTCTTATGAAGATAACCATAGTTTAAATATATAAAATAAAAATACTAGTAAAATATAGTTTATATATAATTAATAACACATCCTAACATAGATATAATGCTTAAGCAAAACTGAAGTAAAAAATACCCATGAAGAAAACATAATATTATAAACTTTTTTGCTTCTATTTTGTGTCTTTCATAATAAGATCTGTCTTAAATTTTTTTAAAACTATATTCTAAATTTCTAACCATGCCAATTAGATTCCTTTATTCCTAATATTTAAAAATAAAAACACAATTTTAATAAAAGATCAGTATAAATATGTAGACTTTTGAAAGGTAGAGATTCTCAATAATCAGAGACACTGTACATTCCTGTGCATAGTATAGGAAGTAAAGTAATTATATATTTAACTTTTGAATCCAAATCACGTAAATTGCTATTAATTACAGAGAAATGTTATCAGCAATCTTCACAAAAAAATTGTTACAATATAAATATTGAGAATCTTCACAATAAATAAATATATATATATATATATATATATATATATATATATATTTTGTTGTTTTGATCCTTTTAAAAAAATATTATTATTTTTGTAGTTTACTGTTATTAAGCACAAAATGTAATAACATTTAATTTTGTAACTTCCATAAATGGCCATAAATTGATACTAAAAATATGTTACTCCCACCTTCCCCTCCTATAGCGAGGGTAAGAAGAGCGCGCGGACGCTATTGAAGGGGTCGCACCCTAAAATTACTTTTTGATAAATATGATCAAAATAATTACTTGAGAGAGTGTTAAAATATATATAAATTCTAAAAATATCATGATTTTGTCTTCGAATGGTTCGGAGTATCTTAAATTAGTTCTTAGTTTTACTTTTTATACTTCTTTAATATTTCCTAATATTAATATATAATTAATAGTTACTCCCTTCCATCTTATTTATAATTAATATTAAACTATAATCCATCAAAATTAAAAAAAAAATGGTTAGTTTAGTCTTGATAACCATAAATATGTCTTTAACTATTTTTTGTTAAAAAAATATCAGTCTTTAACTTTAGTACTTTTTTTTAAATTATTTGCGGCAATAACTTTTCATTTAATCAAGGGTATCCAACTCTAAAAATATTAATTCAATAGACATTATGAATTAATTGAGTTTTATAAAACGACAATCCTAACTTGTATCTTGTGGGTGTAATAAAAAATATATAGGATTAGGTTGAGTACTTTATTTTTTTAATTTATAAGAATCAAACAGTTACTATAATAACTCACGCTATTCTAATCATTTTGTGAATTCCTCTTGATCATTAATTCTTTATTTATACTATAAATGAAACACTGCAAATAAAATAAACTCTGACTAATCAATTATGATATACCCTCTTAATGTTAGTTTTGTAGTTTGATTAAGTTTTATAGTTTGATTTTTAGTCCCACATTGCTTAGTATTGTGAGATGATGTTCTTCACTTTGCTATAGAAGGAAGCTTATGTAAGGTTTACAAATGCACTAAAACAAATATTTCTTAGTGTTGTTTATTTCTCTCTTCTCTCCTTTAGTGTCTTGTTCCCAACAAGTGGTATCAAAGTCATTTCTTAGTATGCTCTGCAGTTGCAGCAGTGTCTGATCTTCCACATCAGAAAAGATTTGGTTAAGAGTAAATTTCTTAGTATGCTCTGTGGCTGCAACTGTGTCTAATCTTCCACATCAAAAAAGATTTTTTTTTCTTGTTCTTGGGGATCTAAGTCTAGAGAACTAGTGGGGCTTTTCTTCAAAGCAGTAGGAGCGATGGCAATGGACGAAGGCAAGATGAAGATTGAAAAGTTCAATGGTGCAGACTTTGGCTTTTGGAAGATGCAAATAGAGGACTATCTGTATCAGAAAGACATGCAAGAACCTCTCACAGGCCAGAAACCAGAAGCTATGAAGGAGGATGAGTGGAGCTTTCTAGACAGAAAAGCTTTCGGAGCCATTCAATTGACGTTATCCCGTAATGTTGCTTTCAACATTGCAAAAGAAAGGACGACAACAGGTCTCATGAAGGCTCTTTCCAACATGTACGAGAAACCATCAGCCTCAAACAAAGTTCATTTGATGAGGCGATTGCTCAATCTGCGGATGTCTAAAGGTGCTTCGGTGACACATCATCTCAATGAACTAAACATTGTTACAACCCAGTTGAGTTCAGTTGAGATTGAGTTCGATGAGGAAGTACGGGCTTTAATACTTTTGTCTTCCCTGCTAGAAAGTTGGAATGCTACGGTCATGGCTGTGAGTAGCTCATCGGGAAGAAATAAGTTAAGATTTGATGATGTTCAAATTTTGGTTCTCAATGAAGAGATTCGGCAGAGAGAGTTGGGTGAACCATCAACCTCTTCAGTATTGCATACAGAGTCAAAAGGAAGAATTTCAACCAAAGAAAGAGGACGCGACAAATAAAAGGAGAGAGAATCCAAGTCCAGAAATCATCGTAGTTCCCAAAACTCGAAGACGATCGAGTGTTGGAATTGTGGGAAAATCGGGCACTACAAAAACCAGTGCAGGAGTGCACAGAAGAGTCAAGAAGCAAAGGGCGAAACAAACATTGCCTCCACCTCAGGAAAAGATGATGTGTTGATATGCTCTCTTGAAGATAAATAAGACTCTTGGGTATTAGACTCTCAAGCATCTTTTCATGCTACCTCACAAAAGGAACTATTCGAGAATTATGTTCTTGGAAACCTTGGTAAGGTTTACCTTGGTAATGAGCAGTCATGTGAGATTGTAGGTAAAGATGCAATAAAGATTAAGTTAAACGGGTTTGTATGGGAATTGAAAAATGTCAGACATATTCCCGACCTAACTAAGAACTTAATCTCAGTGGGCCAGTTAGCCAGTGAAGGCTACACGATAATCTTCCACGGTGATGATTGGAAGATTTCAAACGGTGCGATGACAATTGCTCGAGGCAAAAATAGTGGTTCTCTTTACAAGTCAGCAGGAGCATGTCATTTGATTGCAGTTGCAACAAATGAAAGTCCCAATCTATGGCACCAAAGACTTGGGATGAGTGAGAAAGAGATGAAGGTCATGCACTCAAAAGGAAAATTACCAGGTCTTCAGTCAATAGAAATTGACATGTGTGAAGACTGTATACTTGGAAAGCAGAAGAGAGTCAGCTTTCGGACAAGTAGAAAAACCCCAAAGAAAGAGAGGCTTGAGCTCATCCACTCTGATGTTTGGGGACCAACGACTGTCCTTTCCATTGGTGGGAAACAATACTTCGTAACTTTTATTGATGATCACTCCAGAAAGGTATGAGTTTACTTTCTGAAACACAAGTCTGAAGAATTTGAAGCTTTCAAGATTTGGAAAGCTATGGTAGAAAATGAGACAGGATTGAAGATTAAAAAGCTCAAATCCGACAATGGTGGTGAATATGTAGACACCAGATTCAAGAAGTTTTGCTATGAGCACGAATCAGAATGGAGAGAACCATGCCAGTACACCTCAACACAATAGTGTAGCAGAGCGTATGAATCGAACATTGACTGAAAGAGCCAGAAGCATGCATGTGCAGTTAGGCCTACCGAAGCAATTCTGAGCAGAAGCAGTCAATACAGCAGCGTACTTAATCAATCGAGGTTCATCAGTACCATTGGAGCATAAAATACCAAAAGAGGTATGAAGCGGAAAAGAAGTAAAACTCTCACATCTTAGAGTTTTTGGGTGTACAGCTTATGTGCACATTATCGATCAAGGAAGCAACAAACTTGATCCCAAATAAAAAAGGTGCACTTTCATCGGTTATGGTGAATATGAGTTTGGATACCGTTTGTGGGATGATGAAAACAAAAAAATGATCCGCAGTAGAGACGTGATCTTCAACAAAGGAGTCATGTACAAGGATAAGCATAATACAAGTACCAGTAACTCAAAATCGAGTTGGCCAACTTATGTAGAGGTGGATGATGCTGTAGAAAGTCCTTGGAGGTATTCTTAGGAAATGGTTAGGCGATGAAAGCACCAAATGTTAGGAAGCAGAAAATAAGATAATAACATCTAGACTGTAGAGCAAAAACTAGCATAATCCAAATGGGCACCATTGCCCACCATAACTGAAAAGTTAGGTATAGGTTGAACTGGAAGGCCAAGATGAGATGTCAGCCTAGGTTGCAGAATATTATAAGTGCTGCCTGTGTCAAGCAAGATCATAACATCTAGACTTTGAATTTTTCCTTGAAATTTAAGTGCCTTTGGTGATGGATGGCCTAAAACAACTTGAGAGGATAAATGGAAGTGTATATTATCTAGTAGTAAGCAAGGGTCAAGTTGCGGTCGTTCAGGCAGATAATTTTCAAATAGGTCATCTTCCATTAAGAGAAGGAATCTGCCCTAGCACATTTATGGACAATGATGAATTTTTCATCGTAATATTAGCATAAACCCTAAGCATAACGTTCCTGCATAAAGGCGGATGAAAGTCTTTTGATAGGGATGGTTGGTGTAAGCTGGGGAGTAGGTTGGGGATGTGGGGTTAGGGTGGTGTTTTAAAGTCTGGGCTAGTAATGGGTTTAGGGTTTGGCGAATCGGGTGAGGGCAGACATCTTGTAACTTTTCTTCCACCAATTTATCCATGTCAATGGCTTAGGTGATGGAATATAGGTTTATAAGAGTAAGTTCTAGCTTAATATCTGGGTGCAACCTGATATAAAGCAATTTAGAATAAATTCTGAAGTCATGCCAACAACATGATTACAATGTCTTTCAAAAGCTATTTGATATTCATTCATAGTTCCTATTTGGTTAAGTTTAAAAACCTCAGCCTGATATTGAGGGCCCAAAACGCACTTCAAGAACCCTAGAGAAGGAATGCCATTTTGTTAATTGGTGGGTTTGAGTCATCCATTTGTACTAGCTTATAGCATCGCCACACATATAAAACCCAGCCAAAGAAATACGTTGTCCATAGGAACTTGAAGAAGGTGAAATAGTGTTCTGCCTGAAATAACCAATTTAATGGCCCACTACCGTCAAAAGGGTTTATCTATAATTTTGGGGAGTGTGACGAGAGTTTGGGGATAGTGAGAGTGATATAGTGACATAAACGTACGTGGGGAGGTGGCAAATGGATTTGTGTGGGATAGGGGTGAAATAACAATTCGTGGGTTGGTTTGGTAAGTTTCATGTGGTGTTGTAAAATGTGAAGATGAGATAGGTGCAGTAACATATTGTGGGGAAGAGTGTGGTGGGTCTAGAATAGGGCTAGGGTTAAATGGGTGTACTTGAGCATGAAGTTGATCTTGAATGTTGGTAATGGTAGCTTGTAAGGCATCCTGACCGACATTAATGGACTATTGGAGTTGCAAATGGCGAAACTCTTGAGCTTCTTGCTGCACATTCAGTTTTGCTTGTAGCTGAGTGACTTTCTCAGTTAGAGAACAAAGGGTTTCTGAAGGAGGCATGAGGAGGATGAAAGCACCAATTGATACACTAATTTAGGTTAATTTCAAGGAGCACACACAAGACAACTATCTAGACCTAGGTCTACACAAGAAAGAAGGAAATTGCATATATATTATATTGCTCTTAGGGAAAAACAAGGGTCCTATACAGGACTTACATCACTCGACAAAACCTAATAAGGACAAAAATGCATAAATTTATCCAACAACAACAAGAATACAATTAACTAGGCCTAATATAATCATTGAGTCAAATGGGAGTGCAAATAATACGGTGAATCTAACAAAAGATGATAAGAGAAAAAGTAGATGTAAGTTTGATTTTGATTAAAAGTAATTTTTAGGTGATGTAATTTTTACTTAAAGAATTTATATTTAAATGTTTTATCATAAAAGTAAGTTAAAAAGTATAATTCATTATGATTTCTTATTAATTAACACAAAAATTACTCTAAATAATTATTTAATTTAAAATTAATTCTAGATTCAACATAAATACTAAATTATTTTTTGCTGGCAAAGTAAATTCAGAATAGACAATAAATTTTTAAAATAAACAAATGAAACACTCCATAAAAGTGAGGATCCATATAATGAGGGGAAGAGAAGGGGAGGAGGGAAATTGAAGTGAGGAACAAGAGTGATGGTTATGTGTAAATAATGTACGGACAAAGAATGGAATGGAATTGAAGAAGGAGAAGAGTGGTGTTATTATTGGAGAGAGAGAGGTAAGAGACGTTGAGTGGAACACAAGGCACAGACCAAAAGGGGCATAAGTTGACAGAAAAAGCGAGGCACTTGAATACCCTCTAACGTCATCACCCTCTCACTGTTTCAGTGTTTCTGCCTTCTCAAACTCTGCATTCCTTTTGCTTTATTTATTATTATTATTGGGTGTTCCCCGGAGATACAATACAATCACACAGGCCCATACGCACTCTCAGGAATTCCCACACGCGCCTCCAATGGCCCATCACATTCAGACTGAGTTGAGTGACCCTTCAATGGTCACCACCCTTGTCCAATTCCAAAATCATCCGTGTCTCTCCTCTAACTTTTCCTCCAACGTTTCACTCTTGCTCTACAATTATTATATCATATTCATGTCTCCTCACACTTCACTTCCTCACTTTTTTATCTCTTTTTCAAAAATCACTTCTTTCCACTCATCTCTGTCAACAACATTCCTACCTCCAATTAGACCAAAATAAACAAAAACTTCATCTTGTAATTTTACGAAGATTATGATCAAACTATCTTTAAAGCACATTTAAACATGTGAAAATTTTACTTCACGGGGTAACTTATGTACCTTTGAGTATATTTAAATCTTTCGGAAAAAAAAAATAGTTTCAAAGAACGAATATCCTTTTATAAACATAGTACTTTCTTGGGTAGTTACATTGTTTTTATATTAAAAAATAAAAAAAATACTAAGAGATTTGAAAAAAAATAATACTTAATTATTATAATTTCCAAATTAAAATTAAATTCTAAAACCAAACCAATTACCCTAATATAAATATTTACCTATATCTATAAAATTTATTTAGAAAAAGTTACTCGTAAAATAGGTCCATCCCGGTGATATAAGATTTAATTTCTCGAAAAACAGTAAAAGAATGATAGAACAGTGCAAAATTGGTGATACCGAAACTGGTTGCAATGATGGGCCGGTGAATTTTTTAGTTGGATCTTGCTATTTACACTACCTGTTTTTTCTAACTAGTATCCCATCCCCCTACCCCATTATGTTTTAATTGTCCACTGGGTACATCCCTTTTCTCTTTTGAAAGTATATTTTTGAAATAAGTATATGCTATTTCAGAAAAAAATTTGCAACAGTAATAAAACTACTTTAATAAACTCATTTAAGAATAATTATAGTTTTTTAACATGTTTGGATTCTAGTTAGTTTTATGTTTAACAAAAAATTTAACTTTCTAATGCACAAATTCAAAAACAACAAAATTGTAACTTTAGAATTAAAGCTAGTTGGAATTGAATCCAACTCCTATCCAAACATGTTCGTAATCATAGACAATCTAAATTAGAGAATGAACACATATAAAAGGGAAAAACCACTTTTAAAGTTTTGCTTTGCAATTATAATAGAAGAAAAATTACCAATAAGAACATCGAGGATATAATTATATATTTCTTTTTTAATAAATACATATATTTTATTTTTCCTTGATGCTATCTTAACATTCTGTTTTTCTTTAATATAGAGATACAATATGGTAAGCAATAAGTTCTTGCAATGACAAAAAAAAAAAAATCAAACGTTTTTTCGATACACAATAATCAAATGTTTAACTATATAAAGAAAACAAAGATAACTATATAACAAATAATAATTAAATAATTAGTTATAAGAAAAATAAAAATATCATAAAATTGAGAATTTAGAAGTATTGAGTTTTAGAAACTTATACAATAAATAATTTCCATTGAGAAGTTAAGAGGAAAAAAAATGACAAAGTCAATTAATTATTTTTTTTTTTGAAAGTTGTCTGAATTTTATTTGAACCACCTCGGGCCTGGCCGATACGTCTTTGTTTGCTGGGGATAAATGGCCCATGTTAAAGAATAGAAGGCATTGGAAGAAAAAAACACAAAATTTAGAAAATTCTTCCTACGCCTCACACCACCTTCAGTTTAGGTGACTTGAGTTATTACAAGTCACTTAAATGAGCAGAAGACACATTTTAAGTGACTTGAATTATTAGAATTTACTTAAATGAGCCAATTATTACTTTTTCTTACCCTAACTTACTTTGGCTTTAACTTGAAGTGAGTATCGAGTTATGACTTACTTTGGCTAATCTAAGATGGATATATATAGGATTAGGATTTTTTTTAAGGATATATTGGATTATGATTAATAGCGTAAAAAAAAACCTATAAGATGAAGAAGACAATTAAATAATAATCTTATTTTTTATGAAGAAAATATTTACTCCTAATAATAGTCGACAACTACTTAATAACTTCTTTCTATTTGATAAACAGTCAAAAAATAAAATAATTGTTTGGGCGGTTTTGCTTGTCAAACTTAACATAATTGATCTCAACTTCGTAAATATTTTAATTGAAAGAGATATTAAAGGTTTTTTTATTAGGTAACAGACAAATGACAATAAGGTAAACAATACAATTATAAAATTGATTAGGAGCAGACTAGTTCTCTGAAAAGGTTTATTGGTAGTCTGAACCGCTACAGATGCCAATCACAATTTGTTTTAAATATACGCAAATATATCAAATTATTACGTAATACATTGTATAATTTTTAGTGTATCAATACAGACTGTAAACTATGACTTGAGTAAATGATTGATTAATTTTATTGTAATGCTAGACTATTTTGATTTATTAATTATGCTTTGTAGTTTTGATAAAAGTAATATAAAAAAATTAAAAGATAATAGATATAATAAAGACAAACATGTGTAATTTAGTTAAGATATTTGATGAATTATTCCCAACAAAAGTTTATATTATCTGCATTAATTAAAATGTTGAGAATAAAATCTACATCCAATTTATTGTAGTTGGTATTTGGGAAACTCACTGAAAGGTACTTGCAACTTGATAATGGCAAATTAAAAAAATATACTGTATGCAACAGTATATGATGTTTCCTGCATTTTTGTTTTTTTGCAAGCTGGCTTCAAATATAATTATTTTAAAAAAGAAGAAAATAAGAAAGAAAAGTTACTACACAGCTTAGACCATTGACATCAGATATATAGCATACAAATTGTTCCATCAAAACTCAAGGCGCACGCGGTTTATGGCTTTTCCTTAGCACCTGCAGCCATCGTGACTCTTCTATTATAGAAAAAACACGTGGAGAAGCAAAATGGAGTGGAGTGTTAATGAGTCATGATAATGAACACATCATATTAATTAATTAAACTCTACGATTTTTCAATTGATGCCAACCATGACTTCATTTACGATTGAGACAGTGGAGTGGGTATTTATATCATGCAATATACTTTTCAAACTTATTATTTTATCCTCTTCTGCTTTGGTGGAAAAACAGTGTTTCTCTAAGTTGGGTTTTTTAATGAAATTTTTTAAAACTCGGTTATTCTAACAATGCTAGGATTGTTAATTTATCGTTAGGGTTGAAAGTAAACTATACCTATTTAGTGTTTGTTTGGAAAAAGATATTACTTTGAATGTAACTTCCATTTTGAGAGAAATAATACCTCAATTACTTTTGAGAACACACAAGAAATCTACAACTTAATTTTAATGGGTTTTCAAATATACACTTACTCTCTTTAAAAAATTAGACTTATTATTTTTTAATTACATATATTTTTTACGGAAGACAATATAATATATAATATTCTATGCTCAAACTTATTTTTGTTAAACTGAAATAATCTCCTACCAATTAATTTACATGCTTGACAAATTAGACCTATTAACTAAATAAGTTTAACAAGATTTTTTTTTTCAAAATCGACCAATATTTAATATTTTTCACAACGTCTACCAATATTTAATTAAAAAAAATTTTTTTGACAAGAAATTAAAAATCTTGATAGAATAGGTTTTATAATATAATGATCGTTTGATTTGTGTTCTATATAACATGCATTAGATAAAAATGTAATTAGGAAACATGTAATTGTATTCATTGTTTTAATTATCTTGAATCCAAGTCAAAAGATTTAGGAAAATATAAATACATTATAAAGTAATTTAGACAATATTATACAATTTTATTTTTGGTAGAAAAAAGAAAACGAAAGTGTTTCGCTAAATTAAAAGCCATAATTTTTTAAAATGATGCGATAGGCTGGTCTAGTGGCTTTTCTTTATCAATATAATTGCTGCCATTTGATTTCATTTGAAATATACTTTTTTTTTTTAAATGCTAAAAATTTATTTAGCAGTTATAAGAATCTCTTGTCCAAGATACGATCAAGAGACACATACATAATTATAAATCTGATACAAGTCAGAAGTCAGAAATAGCTTCAGTATTACCTTTTTTCTAAGATTTAATTTGGAATATACTATTTATAAAAAAACAGTCAACTATACTTAAATATTTCTACGGCTTAATGGTATAATTTTTAATTAGGTTGATATAACATATTCTGTTTTTCGCCCAGGAACATATTATATATATATAACTTATTCCAAGTTTCCTAAAATGTCTCAATTTTGAGCTTTTATCAAATTATGATCTTGACTCTTGAGGCCGAAACTTAATCAGCAACTTGCGATATAGATTTATCGTTTTTGATGAATTACAGATTTTGGAATCCAACTAAAATTGCATAGCAACATGCCTATGTTCAAAATATATTAGTGTCACGTCTCACGATCTTTGATTAAAAAAAAATATAACTTCTAATTCTTTTATTTTAAAAAACAAACAATTTTTAGTGGTGAGACTCTGTTTGCCTCAATCAACGTATATATACAAGTACGAATAATATTTTGATTATAAAAAAAATCACAAGCTAACATAATTAAGCAATATATTTGACTTAACAACGTCTTAATTTCTATCACAATTTTTTTTAGTGTTGTGTTGTATAGCAACAAAATGGCTCTATCATGAACAGAATATTAGAGAAGAAAAGGTAATGTCTAAGAATGTTCATTTTTATTTTTTTTTGAATAGCAAAATTTTATTCTATTATAGGAAGCTGAAACACAACGTTTCAACATGATGTATAAATAGTATAGTATTACAATAGTATAAGAATGTATGTATATTTAGACTTCTCTTGGTATATTTATTTTAAATCATTGAATGAATAAACAATTAAAATTAAAAATAAAATTTTGCTTAAATTTCTTGTCGTTTTCTTGCAAATTGATTTTGAACTTTTCTATAAAATAGACTTTTGAGTTCTTACACGGTTTATGAAAAATAGGTAGTCTGTCCTAAAATAATAAGTATAAATCCTAATGTTTATATACTCTTAAAAGAAGCTTCTAACTTTTGAGATTTTAAATTAATTCTAAATTTGAAATCTTAAAAAATTTACTTTGATCACAATTATATAACATTAATTAAAATAAGAAATATTATAATTTTGTAGCTCAATTGACCTGTGAGCGCAGGTTTGCCTAGGGGTGAATTTTTCTCAACCATTGCCTATCAAATTGAAACTTACTTCGTTAGACCTTTCACTAAACTGGTGATATATAATTAAAACTAATATGCAGTTCAATGGTATTCAAACATGCATGATTAAATTAAAATTACACCAGAATATATATTTAAATATATTTACTTATTAAAGATTTTTAAAATAATAATATATTTACTTAAAACTCATTATGTAATCAGTATTTGAAAATAATGCAACTTATAAGGAATCTTTGGACCTTTTATATATAGAGTTTAATTATTACAGACAGCATAAAAGATATATTTAATTAAAAGTTTTTATTTATATAATTTTTATTGATAAAATTAACAAACTTATCATAAATAAAATGTTATGATTGAATGTTAAGGTAAAATTTTTTCATGATAATTAAACTTATAAAATTTTATATATATATAAATTACGGTCTTAGATACTTGTGTGTCTTGGTTAGTTTAATTTTTTATGCAACACTACTAGATCATCTTAAAGGGAGTCTTCATTTATGGTGTTTAAGTAGATCTCATTTGTACATCTTACTTAGCTAAGGACTTTATAAGCATGCATTTTCTATCCACCATATCTGTTTGGCTTCTTAAATAGGTTCATAAAATCTCACATTTTAACATTTTGCCAATAGTTTATTTATCATTGAAAAATATATGTAAAAATAAAAAATATTTATATTATTATTTTTCAAAATATTTTAATAATACGAAATAAAATAAATTTTACAATCATGACAATATAAAATTACATAATTAAAATAATAATTAATTTTGTTGACTAATGACATCCTAAATGCCACTAAGTTAGCTTGAAACTCATGATGACATTTTTTATTATGAATAACTTCTCTCCTTTGTGGGTATGATATATGATTTAGATGAGGACCTTTATAGATGAGATGTAATAAGTAAATAAAGTTTGCTCAAGGGATTTGAGAGTATAAAAAAAGAAACTCAAATCTCATATTGACTAGAAATAGTGTCAAAATACAGTATTTAAGTGGAGGGTAATTCTCACCCTTTAAACTAGTTTTGAGATATTTTTTCTTAAAATATTTTAAAAAATTAACAAAAAGCAAAAAACTATTGTTTGAAGTTTTTCAAAACGCAAAATTATGTAAAAAATTTAATAAAAATATTATAATTATAACAAAAAATTATATAAATGTATTTTAAAATTATAATTATAATATTTTTAATAAAATTTATTAAATTTAAAAATTTTATTTTTAAAAATAAAATATCAAGTGAATATTTCCAAATATTAAAAATTTGAAAATGAAAACTACTTTTAGAAAAAGAAAACAAAAAATATTTCCTTAAACTAAATGTATAATAATTAAATTAGTTAAATTGTGTGAATAAAAAAATTGGAAGATACATATTTATATAGATATTGGTATATTAAAATATAAAAAGTTAAAAAAAAAGAGGGTGAACTGTATACGAGGAAGCACCTCGTGAAAAGAGGGCATTGCGAATGCCCAAACTAAATTGTATTATTTTTTTAAACAAAAAATATCGGTTATGAATAATTTAGCACTAAACAGTACATGAATAAAAAAGACATGGTGGTTTTGTATCATATCATAATTTTTCATTTTTAAGAGTAAGTTAAAGAATTGAATAGCCGTAATTACCATATATATGCTTCAAATCAATAAATTTACAAACGTCAATGTTCTCTGAATTGTAAATAGACATATCAAGATTAATTAGTTTGCTTAAACTCTTCAATCATGAGACTTGTTGTCCACATCTTTCCTTCAATTTTTGTTTAATTAGATTGTCTTGTATAGTTTCCATCGCTTAACATCGGATGTCAATTTATAATTAACTTCATTGCTACCTAAGTTAAAATTGATGTATATATGGAGGGTGGGTGCACAAATGGGTAAGGTTTTTTACTAGTTTTGTGCACATGGGACGGGCATAGAGGCAAGATCTACTTTCAAGGTATAACTTGGTCATCATCAAAAGGAATTGGATTGACTTGAATCTTGAAACAAAACTTCTTATAAATGTTGGGTGCATTTTATTCTTATGGGAAATTATCTAAAAGGGCAAACACATCCTTCTTAATGTTAATTTTAAAAGTTCAAAACTGTTTGTTCTTAATAGAATATTGTCTTATTTCATTGAAAGAGGTTTGTATAAAGTAATATTCAAACTTTTAGCTAAGAGACTTAAAAAGATTATTCATATAATCTTGTTAATAAGTTACAAATAATGTTGGTAATATGAGTCAAATGCATGATGAAGGATGAATATGGAATCTAAGACAAGAAAATTGAGAATCATTGAGACGACAATCACATGCAAAGGTTGTCACAAATAACTATCATAAAGAGGTATTTCAATAATAAATGAGATGGATGGAAATAGTTAATCTCCACACATGTAGGATATATGGTGAAAGGGGCATATCATATTTTCAACAATGGTATAAAACAATAAGGATCTCTCTTAAGAACTGTGGGAGGAGAAAACACCATTGAAAATTTTTGTTTTTAGGTGAAGGATAATGTTAAACAACATACAATCTAGAGATAATCTTTTAAGAAGGAGAATTTTATATGAAACACATAATTTATTATACTTGTTGTGTGGGCACTAGATAGAAATAGTGCAACACATTTTCTATGAATGTGATATAACTTATAACATTTGGCAACAAGTGATAACTAGTTGAGTGCTTAAAGTATAACATCGAAAAATAAAGGAGTATTTTCAACTTCATGTAAGATGGATAAGAAACAAAAAACTTAGAACTCTATGACAACAATGTGAATGATATGAATATGAACAATTTGGCTACATTAAAATAAAGTACTATTTAAAAGAGTTACTTTAACACATAATTGTGTATTTGATTTAATCATTTATAAATCTTGAAACTAGATAACTTCTAAGATTACGCATAGTATCTTTTAGTTTTAACTCAAATAAACAAATTAATCTGGTGTGATTATCTTTAATGTGTAAAACTATATGAAACAAAAATGTGAAAGTTGATTGTCATGTCAAAAAAACCTGAATACAAATTTCATTACTTCAAGTAATGTAGATTTTGTCTTCGCTTCCTAACATTGTTTTGTACAGCATACAAATGATCTTAAATAGCTAGGAAAATAACATCCCTAGCTAAATGAGGAGGAAGAAAATAAATTAAAAAAATGGATGATATCATGGTACAACAAAATGAGTTTATACAGAATGCCATAAGTTAGGTAAGGGCAATATGCATGTATGTAGATTCAGATATGTACTCACCTATTACTCCTATCACTTTACATATAATATTCATTTCTTATTTAATTATAAAAGATTTTATCTTATTTTTCATGCACCTACATTCTAATTTTTGTCACCTACCTAAGTATGAAGTGATATGTTTATTGATACTATGCATCTATCAATATTAATATTCATATGCAAAACATGATAATTAAATTATAAAGATATTATGTCAAGCTCAAAACATACACAGGTACAAGTGGCCGCCATTGAATGAACAAATGATTAGTTTACTATGCACCTTACTTTAAAACAACATCTAAACAAAAAATAGAGACCAGATAATGTTAAAATATAAAAGAAAACCAAAGTATGAAGAAACCAGTGCCCCGTCAATAGTTTGGGAAATAAAACAAAAATCAAACACCATCAAACCCAAATCATCTGACCTTGTTCTAAAGGCTCAAACCCATCAAACATAAGTTGCAAAACCAGCTAGACAACGGTAATAAAAAACAGTTTTTGCTCAACTTGTGTGCTGTGAAGGTGTTGTGTTGTTGGTTGACACGTAGTTTTCAGGTCATACGTGAGAGGTTGCATTGAAAATTTCTTGGCTTTGCGTGAAGAGCTGGACTCTGATCCAAATCTACTTTCTCAATGTTATCATTTCCCTCCAACCCTTTTCTTTTTAATACCCAACTAACTTCTCATTTCTCCACTCACATTCATTCTCAACTCAACTTTCTCCTCTGTCTTCTCTCAACTAGACACATAAAAAATGGAGGGTCTTATTCCTTTTGTTTACAAGGCTATTATGCAATACAAGGGTGGCAAAGAGGGTTCTATAGGATCATGGATATGTGACTCACCTTCTTACTCATACGTGAGACTTCCTACTGGTGATTCGGGTCGGTTTCAAGTTCAAACACCTGCTTCATTCTCTTCAACTTCACCCTCTTCCAACAACAACCCTGCTTCTTCTGCTACACAAATAATTGTTTCCTCTGCTGTTCAGTCCCCACATCAGTGTTTGACACATCGACGAATTGCAGCATGAACACTTTGGAACCAAGTGGTTGGTGCCTGAAGAATTAAAAAAGCTCAAGGTGCTGACCAACTAGTTCTGGTAAAACAAAAGTGGTGATCATCGCTATGCAAAAGGCTTAATTCAAGAGTTCAAGTTTGTGGAGCTTTCAAGTGTTGGAAATCTTGGTTCTTAATTAGTTTCAACTTTGGATTTGTGAGCGTGTGGAAACAACCAAAAGGGTCTCACACACTTCATAGGTAGTGGTGGTGTTCTGTAATTAAGTTGTAGATACAGGTTTCTCATGTTTAAGAAAATGTTCTTGTTTTATGACCAAATGGTCACTTTAACTAAGTTTTCAGACAAAATAATAAGCAAAATGATGGGTTTCTTGTAGAATAAAGCTATCAATTAGTCTGCAATTGTTTATTGTTATTCTATGTTCTGATTTTGATCATCATTCTATTCTTCTCTTGATATTTTGTAGGCGTTCAAAGTTTGGTTATGCGAGACTTAGGTTATGTTATGTCTAGATGGCATTTTTGTAATAGAAGAAGAAAAAAAAGATAAGCTAAAAAGAGTTTATTTTATAAATTAATTTTTTTAAAATTAAAATAATATATATAGAGAGAGAGATTAATTTTAATTTATGAAAGAAGTTAAATCCATTTTACTTGTATTTTTTTTTTATATTTTTTCCAGTGTTGTAGAAAAATTATCTAAACGTGTTATTCTCTGATTTTGTGTTCGTGACGAAATTTTTTATCTGGGTGTTCGTGACGAAATGAAGAAGAAATAACTCGTTAATTAGAAGGATTAAACTATTATTTCTTCTAATCAGTCAAATATTGTGTGGTTGGTTTCTTTTGAGCTCATTTGGTCAAATCTTGGCATCATTATCATCCAATAAGATATGAATTAAAAAATGTGTTTTAACTAATTAATAGCATTCATGCTCTTAAAAAAAAATGAATAGCATTCATTACGTTTTGTCTCGGGGGCGGCTACAGCTATTGGGGAAATGTCACCTCATCACCAACTTCGTTTCGACAAACTAATCCAAATTTTCCGTTTTTAAGATTTTTACAGTCGGTTCCTATTTTGTGTCAATAAATTTTAAGAAAAACACCTATACCTGGTGTAGAAAGAAGTTCTATTTAAAAAGTTACTGATAATATTTTATGTATGGTAAGTTTATTAATTTTATTAATTAATATTTTAAAAATTTTGTAAATAAATAACTGTGATTAACCACACGTGTTATACCAATTAATACTTTATATAATTGGTTTTTTTTTTTTACCAAAATTGGTTCTTTTTTTTTACCAAAATTACGAGGGTGTCCAATTATAGTTATACCAAAGTATTAACAGTGGAAAAATGGAGCCTCCAATCTAATAAAAAAAATCAACAAGTGATGCATAATACATATAAAACAACAATAGCCTACTAGTTTTCCATAATCAATGAACCTCCTAATCTTTATCATTTTTTCGTGAACTTTACAAAATCATCATACATTAAATAATTAGAGGAAAAAACGATCAAAGTATTGGGCCACATATGAGCTCAAGTTCTCGAGGCTTTTTACATATTTGATTTTTAGAATGAAAATTTTATGTTTCAAATTGGTGAGAAATTTCTTCTTGTGTTTCCATATTTTTTTTTTATATTTCTATAACTATATGAAATCTCCAAACTTTTAGGTAAAAAAAAGGTTAAATCTTTTTCTCTCTCCTTGCAGCTCTCTTCACCTCTGTATTTCCTCTAAGTTTGGAATCTTTTGTCCGAATTTGTGCACACCCTTCCTCCAAGTTCCTCTGGCGCACCATTCTTCTGACGTAATAGTTTTGGCAATGTAGGATTCCTCATCTGTATCGCTCTTCGAACTCTGTTCTCGCTTCAAGGTAAAAGTCCAAACAGAACTGTTTGAACTTGTTAAAAAATTATAATTACAAGTTAAAATAGGCCTATCTAGACTTATAAAAAAATTTATGAGCATTGTTTGTGTGAAAAAGATTTATAATGTTGTGAGCATGGTATTTGGCAAAACAAGGATCGAGCCTCAGGAATCTAAGCTGATGAGAAGTTAAGTTTGCATACTCAATTAACATAAGGAGAGTAGTAAAGCCAACATTGCCTTATGGGTATTGGGGTAATGGTTGCGTGCTAATGTATGTAGAATTGAGTGCCAAAGACTTGATATTTTTTTACAAGTTTGGACAGGGCAATCCAAACTTTTAAAAAAGTTTGTAAATCTTTTACAAGTTCGAACACGTTCATCTAGACTTGTGAAAAATTTATAAATTTTTTTACGAGAAAGGTAATTAAAGGGAATCTAAATCCCCACCTACCTCTTTTTTAGAAAACACCTACCCTTTTAAATTTTTTTATTATCCCTATTTTACCCTTAATCATAATTACGTATCTCTCTTTCCTTTTCTCAGTTGCCTAGCTTCTTCTTCTACCTCAACTAATTCCTCTCTCTCTCCTCTTTTTTTTCCTCAAGCTCCTCTCCCATTTAACTCTCGCTAGAGAGTTAAAAAATTTTGAAAATTTTTTAAGTCTGTGGCAAAAACTCGTAGAAAACTTTAAAAAAATTCAAAATTTTATAACTCTCCGGCGAACTCTTGCCAAAAAGTTAAAAAATTTGAAATTTTTTTTAACTCTCTAGCAAGAGCTCTTCAGAAGTTAAAATAATTTCAAATTTTTTTATAGAAAAGATAAAGTGAAGGACATATAAGTATTTTTAACTAGAAGAAGGTGTCAATTCAAATAATGAAAAATATTAATTCAAATTTCCTAATTAAATTTTTACTTTTTTACCTAAGGGATTTTTGTTATTTTAAAAAATTATAGAGATATAGGAAGAAACTATGGAGGTGCAGAGAGAAATTTTCAAATTGGTGGCTCATTTCCTTTCCCAACCAAATCAATAAAGACCACGTTACTTTGTGAATTTTTTTTATATTTTATATAGTTTATTAAATGATATAACATTTAGTGATTGGTTAGAAAAGAGAATGAGAGACACATGATTTTGTCCCTTAGTTTACTGGGCTTTTTATATTGATTGGGCTTCGGCTTAAGCACCTTCATTAAGTTCATGCTGGACTTGTTTCCTATGCTTATCCTTCGGTACAATTTTCCTTTCGAATTACTTAGAATAAAAAATAAAATATAAGAAAATAGATAAAATTTTAATTAAATATAATTGAATAATATAGACAAATAACCTCTTCCATTCTAATATTCTAAGATTATCTTTTAGTGTGAGCTAAGTTAAAAATTAAAGTAAGTGGCTTAGATCCCTTTTAAGTTAAAATGATAGGAGGAAAAATTAAATAATCCAATCGATTATATAATATATTAAAATAAGAGAAAATTTGAATATAAATGCAACATAATAAAATAGATCGGAAAATTAGAGTTGCAATATAAAGTATAAAATTTACATGTACAATAATTTTATATAGTCATTTTAATGAAATTTGTTTACTCTACCATATCATCCTATTTATTAATATGATGTAAAAATAAAATAAAATTTTATTGATATTTTTAATAAAATATTAGCCAAGTATTTAATGTCATGTTATGCTAAGAATATATTTTTCACAGTGTTAATAAAAATCAATTTAAATATATTTTAAAATATTACTATAAAAGTATATAATATATTTTATCATTCATAATTATAAAATATTTTATACTCTTAATAAACTTAAATTATATTTATAAATTAAACCTCTGTCTATCTATTAGTACGATTAAATATATATTAAAATAAAAGAAAGTCCTCCAAGAGGCCTAGACAAGTGTCAACATGTGATCACTTTTTCCCCTCCAAAATTTCTATTTATTTTTAATTTTATCATCAATACTATGATACAACATATAATTATCATTCTATTATGAAAACAACTGTTATTGATGATATAATAATAATATATTTATAATTTATTATATTATTTATCATATTATATTTTTACTTCTATTCAATTTAATGAAATTTAAAATTAGAAAAAAATATAATTGTTTTAGAAACAAACACTTTTAAGTAAAATAATTAATTTCGTCACTTATTAGAAATGTTCATTGGGTTGACATGGGTGACCCGATGACCTAATCTAATCCAAAGTGATTGAATTAGTTTTTTTTTTAGATTGGATGAAACTTAATCCAGTATGATCACATCCTTTATGAGTTCGATGGCGAGTTCAGTAAGTTGAACTCGAGATCCAACTCAATCCGATAACATTGTTATTATTTTTTATTATTTTAAATTAAAGAATATCCTTAATAGTTTAATTTATAACTTGTGAGTCAAATTGTTACGCACTAAGACAAACATTTTGTACTCTAAGGACACACTTTCACTCCAACTAGCTAATGTTTATTGGTAGATAAAAAACTAATGATGAGTTTTCAACCAATAGTTTAAACTCTTCTGGGAATTGATTCTTCACACTTTCAGAGTCAATAGTTTATTGTTTATTTTTATGTTACAATAATAATATATTCTATTCTTTAAAAAAATTCCTAAAAAAGAGATTTTAAACATTTAATTTATTCTTTAAAATAACATTTTTTTTTAAAATGGTGACCCAATTAACCTGACTCAACCCAATCAGTTCAATGAGTTGGATTTAATGAGAAAAAAATGAAAACTTAACCCAACCCAACTCAACCTGATGAGTTATGATTGTGTTGGGTCTTGGGTTTGCCAAAACTGATCCAACCCAACCCGTGAACACTCCTAACATTTTTATAGATGATAGCTTCTAGCTAGTTTATGTTATGCAACTTTATATTTTTATGGCCTATTTAATTTAATAACATAAAAAATTAATTTTAAATTTAAAATTAAAAGAAAAGTAACTACAAATATATTATTTGTAAACAATAACTATTTTTAGTAAAAAAGATGAAAAATATAACATATATATACTTGTAAATATAATCTCACAAAAGATTCGATTTCAGTGCAGGAAAGAAAGTTGTCTTTGGGTGGTTCCTCTCGAACGTGTAAAAAAAATATTAATGAAACTCAAAAGTCAATACCTCATGGTACAAATAAAAAATGGATCATGTTATGTTTTAAAATATACTTTTTTTTTAAGTTATAGGAAGGACTCAATCAAAATTAATTGCTAAAATCAATAATCAACATTCAAACTCTTGTCTCTTTTGTAAATGTCAGACAAATAATCTGAAATATATGTAAAAATAAAAGTGTCTTGATTTAAAGTTAAACATAGCTTAACAAAACCATCTGTCAATAAGTTAGCTTACTTGGGAGGGGGGGGGGAAGAGTGAAATTACAACATACTGTTTTGTCGTTGTTCTTATAAATGTGGTTCATTATTAAGTGTCAATTGTGCATCCTCATCCAATAACTTGATGTTATTAAGTGAATTAGTTTCAATATGCAAAACACGAAACTCTTGATGATATGTCACCTTTAGGGAGTGAAAAATTCTTAGTAATTATGCCTTGTTCATAGGACAGAAAGATATCTTGTGAAATAATCCAAGAACAAAATTACCTCTTTGATCACGTACTACATCACTGATCGTCACCTGCCTTTGGGTAGTAAGGATAATTGCATCGCAGTTGATCTTAAACATGCCTAGTTTTGAGGCCACCCACATAGTGTGGTGTCCTATCTTAGGATAATGAGCCTCCTTGATTCTTCATAATTGAGCTAATGTGATGGATGTCTCTCAACTCTTTGACAAAGCCTTCATAGAGTAAATTATCACCTGACAACAATACCAAAATGTTTTAAATACTTTACGCTATTAAAATACTTTTACTTTGGTTATATATGAAATTATAAATCAATTTGAAAATGAGACAAGAAATTTATAAGAAATTGTAAAAATAAGTTACATACAATTTTTTTTTATATAAACATCACTCAATAATTAATATGAAGTAAATAAAATAATTATAATAATTAAAACCTAAAATAATTATATTAAGTAGAAATTATAAAAATGACTTTGTTAAGAAAGCAAAATAAACTTTGTTGTGAATTTGTTATTTATTTTTTCTAAAATCATAACATTGTAAAAAAAATAAAACCAATCATGCGAGATTCACTTTTTGTGTTTTTTTATTTTTGAAAAAATAAAAATGTGTTTTTTAAATAAAATTTTATAATATTTAAAAAAAAACTATTTATTTTCAAAATTTGGCAGGCTGACCCATGCTTAGTATGGTGGGCTAGCCCGCGTTGCCCCATTTTTACAGGCCAAAGGTAGAGTTGGCAAAAATAGTGATGTTTGATCCATTTTTCCATCCTTACTAGTTAGGGAAGGAAAAATGAAGTTGTTAAATGATTCTGGAAACTAGGTTTCTTGTATTAGTTTGATATGTTACTTGAATAATGATAACTTTGAACAATCAAGCTACTATAATATAATAATTTTTTTCTTTATATTAGTTTGAGATTTTATTTCGATGTTAATAAATGCTTGCTAGTTTACTTGATATTGATTTTTTTCTTTCCTTTTTCATGTAAGCATTTTGACTGCCATGTATGAGAGAGAATGTTTATCACTATAAAAGTTGCCTAGGTGCAGTTGCCTAATGTCATTATAGTAACAAAGGAACCTATGTGTAAATGATAGAAAAATTCAAGAACTTAAATGCCTCTAAAAATCTTTTAAGAATTTGAATGCCTTTAAAAACTGTTCATGAATATGAATGTCTCTAAAAATCTTTGAATGACCTACATGTCACTACTTTAATTTTTCAAGCACCAAAATTATGTTTTCAATCTAACTTGGATCTCTATGATGTATACAATGATTTAGAATGACATATATGAAAGAAAGACTTATCAGCATGATCATATTGAACAACTAAATGAAAACTTACTAAATGTGGATAATAAGATAAAGACTAACATGCAAATGATAAAAATAATAAAAAATTTGAATGTCTCTAAATTTTTTTTATACACCCAAATGTGAGCACTTTAATTTTTTCGGTGCTCATTTAGTATTTTATTAAAAAGAATTCTATTTCTTCCTCTAACTTTATCTTTTTTTAATAAACAATTTGATTTGATTCACGCACTAAATAATATATTACCAACTTTAACTTAACTAATTAATTAAATATTATTTATATATTAATTATCATCTGGCATAATTCTGCTCCATTGAGTTTCTCAACCGGCACATTGCCAAGTGCATTTTATATGTATAATCACATGAGCCTGGAAAAATACAAATAATCATTTCATGTACGAGGTTAAGCAAGTGGATGCTAGCAATCTCTCTTTTCGGTCAACCATATGAAAATGCAAGATTCTATGATTCATTTTTGTCTCTTCTATAAATTAAACTACACATTCGATGGCAAAACACACCTAATAAGATCAAAACACTTTTCATTTCATGAACACATGAACCATCACAAGTTAAAAACTAACAACACTAGCCTAGGCACATTCACGAGGATCTTAAATCTCTCCCTTTTACCTCTCACATTTCTCTACCACGGGCACCATCCAATAATTTATTCTTCCACTCATATAGATGGTTTGGTGAGAGAATATTAAAGAAAAGTAATGTTTAATTTCTTGTATTTAATTATTTATATACTATCATCTGACTTAAGTTCTGATCTCAACCCGTCTATGTAATTGGAGTCACGAGAGAAAAGCAAACAATTATTTCAAGTACGAGGTTAAGCAAATGGCAATGGAAGCTAGCAAGTAGTAACTCTTCTTTTCCCGCCAACCATGCATTTGCATATGCCAGATTCTAGGATTCGTTTCCATTCCTTCCATAAAGTAAACGAGACAATCAATGACCGAACCCTTATAAAATCCATCATGCATTTAGCATTTTTCACTTCATAAACCAGAACACAACCCTACCTAGCTAGCCACATTCATTTCTCCATCTTCAAACACTTTTCCATGACTATCTTAAATCTCTCTATTTTGGTTCTCACATTTACAATTACAACATCCATATCTTCATTCTTCTCATCTGTGAATGCTTTCAAACGTTGCCCAAACTGTGGCCATACCCATTGAGCACTGCTCCAAACTGTGGTGACCAATCCTACAAAATTCGAACTCTTCTTCGACTCCATCAACGGTTCCTCTTATGCCATCACCAACATCAACCCCTCAACGCAGCGTTTCATTCTCTAACCACCAGGTTTCTCAAACAACTCATGCATGTCCACTGATTTTCCAAACGGAGGAATGTGGCTAGACACCAACTCCCCCTTCAACATCACCCCCAGCAACACATTAATCCTCTTAAACTGCTCTAACAACGTCTTCACCATTTTGTGGAACTGCTCCTTCTCCAGCATTTGCCAAAAGTACGTAAAGGAAAATTATGTGACAGCAAAAGCTTGCCGTGCCTCGCAAACATGCTGTCACATCAAGACTGGTGGGTCTGTTACAGCTTATAGAAATAGGGCAAGGTGTTCACCGTATGTTAGCTTTCCGAATTTGGATTCTTCTTTGCCGGTGAGTATGTGGCGGCCAGGGGTGGAGATTGAGTGGCAGCAGCCGGAGGAGCCGCCGTGTGAAGTGGATGTGCAATAATCTGAACAACATTTAACGAGTATCAAATCTTAGGCATAATCAATTAATATATTTATATTGTATAGTTTCTCATCTAGAAGTTTTGAATAAATTAAATATTAATTCCTTGGTAGTTGATACCCACAAAAGTTTCTTAAAGAACTAAAATGGGCACGACTAGCATTATATAATCTTTTTAATATTTCTCATCTCATAATTAAGTTCCACTCAATTTTTTGCTTTCAAAAAAGAAAAAAGTTGCACTCAAGTGACTCAACCACATCTGTTTATCAAGAAGATCCAGAATCCAAAGTTTGCGGACAGGATGCTGCTGGCTGGTTTAATAATCACCAAAACAGTATGGGGAAATTAAATATGTGGCAGTAGCAAGTCCCGGAAGAAAAGTTCCGCTGCTTTTTACTGATGGACAATGTTCTTGGCTAAGTGTTCAATGTATTTAAATTTAAATACAACATAAAGATCTACTAAAAAAAATTTGATAGCAAGTAGTATATTGTTAGTATTAGTTACAAAAGTTATTGCTTAAAAGAAAATGTAATACCAAAGAAATTATTCTATAATTTGAGACAACACATTCTTAATTATACTTTTGTAAAAGAGAATTAATAATATATTTCTTGAAGGTTAATAATATTTTGGTATCACTCATGTGGAATACAAAATCAAAGGAAATAGCAAAGAAAATCTTGCTATTTTGGCGTTTCAGGCTTAGCATTGTTTGTGGGTGCCACGCTAACAGGATTGATCACTGCATTGGTGTTTTACCTTCGCAGGCAAAGGATCAAAATAGAAACCGAAGAGAGCCTAAGCAGGGCTCGTGAGATATTAAACGCAGGCAATAGTGGCAGATCAGCGAAGATCTTCACAATGAAAGAGATCACAAAAGCAACCAGCAACTTCTCCAAAGCCAACCTCTTAGGTTTTGGTGGCTTCGGTGAGGTTTTCAAAGGATGATGGAACCATCACAGCCATCAAGAGAGCCAAAGCAGGCAACACAAGAAGCATAGACCAAATCCTCGACGAGGTCAAAATCCTTTGCCAAGTTAACCACAGAAGCCTAGTGAGACTGTTGGGGTGTTGTGTTGAGCTTCCTGAACCACTTCTTGTGTATGAATATGTCCCCAATGGGACCCTTTTTGAGCACCTTCGTAACACAAACTCTGGTAAAGAGATCAAATTGGGTGGCATTCAAAACTAAGAATTGGACACCAAAGTGCTGAAGGATTTGCATATCTTCACAATGCAGCTGTGCTGAGAATTTACCATAGGGACATAAAGTCTAGTAACATTCTTTTGGATGATAACCTTGATGCCAAGGTTTCTGACTTTGGTCTTTCTAGGTTGGCTGTGAGTGAAGCAACTTACATGACAACTTGTGCTAAAGAGAGATTGGGGTATCTTGACGAGGAGTACTATGTGAACTTTCAGCTTACGGATAAGAGTGATGTGTATAGTTTTGGTGTGGTTTTGTTGGAGTTGTTGATTTCTAAGAAGGCTATTGATTTCAATAGGGAAGAGGAGGATGTAAACTTGGTGGTTATGATTAAGAGGGCTGTGAGGGAAGCAAGGTTGATGGATGTTGTTGATCCTATGTTCAAACGTGGAGGGAGTAGGTTGGAGTTGGAGAGTATGAAGGCGTTTGGGGCTCTTGCTGCTGCGTGCTTGAATGATAGGAGGCAGAATAAACCCTCCATGAAAGATGTTGCTGATGAGATTGAGTGCATTATTAGTATTCTTGCTGGTGCTAAGGTTGAAGTTTTAGAGGTTTAGTTTGGGAATTCATTGGTGATAGCTCTATCCATTGATATATCATCAAACTCAAACAAGTGAAAGTAGCAAAACTTAGAAAATTCAAATTTGAACTTGTGCACAAAACTGTATCAAGGCATGAACCCAACACTGTTCCTTGAATTAGTTGCCTTAAACTCCTAACACAAGAATTTGAACCTTTTCTATAGGAAGTGCTTTGGAGAATCTCAATAAAAGACTTTTCTTCTACCGTGCTCGCCTTCTGCTCTGTGTGCAATTCAATCAATCGATATATAACTCCACAAGGCTTGATTATAAGTTGCACTTGTTCAAGAAAACATATATGCCTTTTAATTTCAAAAAGTAAAACAATAGCCTTATATTATTTTCAAGTCATCAATTTCCAGCCTAGCGTTGTAAAAAAAAACGAAAAACATCGTAATGAAATTGTCTATATTATTCAAATACGAATCCTAAATGATAGTCCCACTAACACATATTAACATTGTTTCCTTGAAAGTAAGGAAAAAAAACATCTAAAATTCTTATTTGGCAAAAATAAATATGCATTGATAATAAATAATTGAGTGCAGTTTAAGAACCTTTTTTAGGACTGATTCATATTCAGGATCTTTTTCTCCTCATCTCACAAAATTATCAAATCGATTTTATAATTCCCTATCACTTAACAACATTTATACTCTCTTTTAATATAAATAATGCATGCTAAACATAGGATTTTCCAAATCAAATGTTTGCTGTGTAACATCTATAATTCTTAGAAGAAGCTATAGGTATTATCATGATTCATTACTAATCAAGACAATTCTGCTAAGATGGCGAGGTTTATTTTGTTGAGATCTCTCCTTGTACCCAAACCCATTAAACACTCCAATATCTGTTATTTCTCTTTAACAAAACCATTGTGTTCCATTGGTTTTGGTATATGGAGAACCATTATGTACGTATTACGAAAAAACCATTTTGTTCCATGGAATTTGGAATACAGAGAACCGATATATTAGTTCCACAATGACAATTTCATGTTTTCGAAACTTTGATTGACTGCTTGTTCGTGTAGCCACCGGAGCAATTATCCATTTGTACAATAACAAGTGTAAGAGGTGGCAATAAATAATATGCAATGGTTTGGGTTCTGTGAGTATATAAGAGCGCATAGAAGTTTGTACTTTGTAACGAGGACTGAGGAGACAAGATGGTCTGATAAATTAGTAAAATATTGATGGTATGTTGGATCTTGTGAATTCCAAATTCTCAGAGATATGTTACATGATGTGTCAAGTTATACAGAGATCTTCTTTTGATTTTGAACGTTGAATATGGCCAAAATTCCCTACTGGATCACAATTTGGTAGGCGAATCCATTGATTCTCCTGTAAAAACTCTACAAGAAATTCTGAAAATTTTCTTACCATTAAAATTTATTGAAAATTATGTATTAGGTGAATTTCATTTGTTATTAAATTTTAACCTATCAAAATAAAGAGTTTGATAGGTAGAATTTCTTTAGTATTTATTCTCGTTATGTAAATAAAAAAAAAATACAAACTTATAAATTAAAATTATAATTTTGGAAGAATCAATTTTCTTACCCTAAACACTTTTTTACTAATTTTTTATTATTAAATTAAAAAATGTATCTCAATTTTCTTCAAATATCCCACTCAAGTAGCTCTTTCCTCTCCATTTTTTGTTATCCAACAAGATGTGAGAGAATCTCTTCATTACTTATTTTATCACTAGTAACTTTTACAAATTGGATGTGATTAAATTTAAAAGTAAAATGATTATTTATTAATTTAAGTTTTAATTCAAAATTAGATCTAATTAAATTAATATATATAAAACTATTGACATTTGTTATTTTTTACATTTTTTTAAATAATAAATAATAAAATGTACAATAAATATAGTAAAAGCTAACCAAATGTCATGTTTTTTTTAATATATAGTTTGTACGTGTTTCCTTTAACTTTGTTTGAGAGACAAAAAAGTCACAATTTCAAGGGTGACATTACCTTCCTCGCATTCCATACGTGTGGAAGATTTTTTCACTTATTAATCTCTTTATTAATTTAATCTTTAAAACACCTTAATATATAAATCTTTGAGGGGAAAAAAAATTAGACTACGTTTAGAAATACTCTATAAAAGTCTTCTTCAAAATATAAGGAAGAGTAGCTAGCTTGACCATCGTAAAAAAAAATTACATGGACATGGAATGAATGATACCAAGGCTTGAGACAATCCCCTTCACCCATACGGTACTAGCTATTAGTTATGAAAAGATGTTTTGCTTTTGCAGAGAACCAAGATAAGATGATGCCCCACAAATGTAAAGCGTGTGACCTGCATCGGTGGACACGTGACCAATTTAGCATCACACAGCAAATTCCTTGCCCCAAGTTCCCGTTAAGATATCATACCATTTATGCAAGGAAACAATGTAGTGATCTGCTTATGGTTGATGCATGAGTTGAGAGAAAACATGATTTGCATGTAAGACGATTTATTGGGATTGTCTCAAGATGATTTGCATGAATATTTCTTCTTGAAATTCATCATGATGGAATGTATTATGCTTCTTTCCTTGATGAACTTCCTACGCATGGCATTCATAGTAGCTACAACCGAGACAATAGTCACTATCTTTGCCAAATTAATTTGTCACGTAATTTATTGCTTCAATTTCTCTTAATTTATCTTGTTAAAATAGTAAAAAATTATATTCATTTTTATTGATTAAAATAATAGTCATAGCAATTAATAATGAGGAATATAGTTTTAATTATTTAAGTAAGATAAATTAAGAAAAAAGAGTGCAAAATGAACTTTCTCGTAAACCTTTTAAAAAAATTATATCCATCGTTGTTGAAGAAAAGAAAATTAATATATCCTATTATCCTACTGTCCAGTGATTCTTCACTATGTGAAAGTATAGAGGAGAATGTATCCTGTTACAATATAAAGTTGTATCATATTACATGTAATTTTTTTAAAAAAAAAAAACAAAAAGTAAGATGAGTGGTCAGCCCAAATGATTTGGACTTTTGGAAGATTTTCTTAGCCTAAAGAGATTTGGAAAAAGAGAGAAGAAGAAAAAAATATTAAGAGCTTATGGAAGAAAAAGAATCTCATCAAGAATCTAAGTCTTTAAATAATTTAATTTAACTTTTACCTAATTATATACTTTAACCTTACTCTCTTTTGTTTGTTCAACTTAATATGAATTAACTAATTGTTTCACAAAAAAAGTAATTGTTTCACCTCTATTAAAAAAATAACTGTTCACCTAATTTTAATTAATACAATGAGAGCAACTAGATTAAACTTTATGCAAATTTTCTAATTTTTCCTGTTCTAGAGCCTTGAATACGAAATAACAGGTATCTCATATTCTATTCTTAATTTTTAAGTGCTTAACAATAGTGTTTTATAAAACTGTTTTCAGTATTTTAGTTTTTAAAAAATAAAAAACTTGTTTGGGTAGTGTTTTCGGAAAACAGATTTTGAAAATAGTTCTGGTTTTTCAGTTTTTAAAAATTAAAAAACAGGAACAATTAAAAATAATTTTGCTTTTCATTTTTCTATTTTTGTTTTGAAAACTCAAAATACAATCAGAATATGTTGTTTTGTGCTTTTCATTAATGAAATTCTAATAAATATGAACAAATTTTTCTATTTTTACATCTTTAAAACAGTTCTCAAATGAAACTTGCAAAACAAGTTTTTTCTTTTTTTCTAAAAACAGTTTTTAAAAACTATTCTTGAAAACCCTTTTCAAAAACTAAAAACAAAAACCAAACCAGTCAAACCGTAAGTCTTTTAACCCATCTTTTGTTTCTTACTATAGGAGAAATAGAAGGAAAATAAATCGGCACTTCTTATACTTTACTTTCATTAAAAAAAAAAACAACATTATATTGTGATCTTCTATACTAAACAGATCCTAAAATTTTTCTCATACATTGAACCCATAACAAAACCACGTCTGCTGGCTGATATGAATCTACCTAAAACAATATCGATGGGTTTTGTTACGATCGCCAATTCATGCATGGTGAAAGAGAAACATGCATATCTTCCCTAGAAAAGTGAGATATACTTTAATTTGAGAAAACCAAAATCAGGTACATGCAATGCTTCCTATAGGGTATGCTATTACGTTCAGAGTCAATTAATCTCGTCCTATTTACAGCACATTCTAGTCCTCTACATATGAGGAATTACCATATCTGTATTGTTTCATAAAATTGCACAATTTTTTTGGAGAAACGCAGCAAATTTCACATTCTCCTAAACACATATCTTCTGGTGTAGTGGCACCCACCCGGTTGCTTAGAATTAAACTTTTAAAAAATCACTTTTCCCTCTAATTTCAACTAAGAAATTAAAAAATAAATAAATCTAACAAGTAACAACAGTGCATATATAGCAGCAATTGTTTCTTTTTTACCATATGGTTCCATTATAGCACAAGTTGCACTTTTCATGGACCAACAACATAAGAGTACAATGTTAATATTCACAACTATAGCATTGTTGCTATCACGCGCCCAGGCCATGCAAAAGTGCGGGAATTGTGGTCCAAACCCGGTTCCGTACCCATTAAGCACGGGACCCGATTGTGGCGACCCGGGGTACAAGATCCGGTGTACCGCGGGCACACTTTGGTTTGATGCACTCTCCGGATCATCCTACATGATCAAATCCATTGACCCACTAACCCGTCGGATCATAGCGCAACCCGCCACGCTCACACCAAAGACGTGCATGTCCACGGACTTCCACAGCGAAGACATCCACCTGAACGAAACCCTTCCATTTAGCGTGGCTCCAGGCAACACTGTATTCCTCTTCAACTGCACCTCCCACGCGCCTTCGATGAACTGCTCCCCAAGCGGCGCGTGCCACAGTTACATTAAGGAGCATGTAGATTTTGGCGCGTGCGGGCGCGTGGGAGTGTGCTGCGAGTACAAGAGTGGTGGGCCCCGCAAAGAGTATGTGGTTCGGGTACACGGCGGAGAGTGCGCGGCGTATCAGAGTTTTGTGGATTTTAACGGGACGGCGGTGGCGGGGAATAGATGGCCGGAGCCGGGGGTGGGGATCGAGTGGGTGGGGCCTCAGGAACCGGTTTGTAAGGCGCCAACAGATTGCAATGTGTTGTTGAACTCGAAATGTGGAGTGGGCCCTGCTGGTGGTGCGCAAAGGTGCTTCTGCGATGCTGGGTTTAAATGGGAGTCGCTCAATGGCTTGTGTCAACCTCAAGTTCAGAGTATGGCCCAAAGTTAATCTATTATTTTATTTTTTAGTAAATTTCTTTCATTATTTTTTAAATTTTATAAAATTACAGCTTTTTTATACTAATATTTTTAATTATTTGGAAAATATTATACCCACATTCCTTTATATATTATATTACGTAAAAAGTAATTAAACAGAAAGAATGAAATAATGATTTCCAGTAATTTTAGATTATTTTGAAAAAAAATTAAAATTTAATTCTTTCGAAATTATTATTTGGAAAATATTATACCCACATTCCTTTATATATTATATTACGTAAAAAGTAATTAAACAGAAAGAATGAAATAATGATTTCCAGTAATTTTAGATTATTTTGAAAAAAAATTAAAATTTAATTCTTTCGAAATAGAGAAATTTATGATTTTATTATTTACCTAAATATATAATTTAATTCAGGTGGCATCAATCAGTCCACCGATTTTATTAACTTTTACAAGATAATTTTAAAAATTATATGTATTTTTTTATTAGTTGACAATATGATAATTGAGATTAAACTCATTTCTTTTTAAAAAATAAAAGCCATGTCGGTAATTGCAATCTTTTTAGTTATTTTATTTTTTTTATAATTATTTTAATGTGCAGATGCAAAGTGCACAGGACATGAAAAAGACAGCCACTGCAAGGGTCGGAAGAAAAAGAAAATGCTTCTTCCTGGTATGTGTGTTCCATGCAGTAGCTTTGTTAACAGGTTTGCTATATGAATATATGCTAACAAGCAAGAGTTTGAAAAATTTGCTGTGGCAAATATATGTAGTACTGCAATTTTACAAAATCCAACAGGTATCCAAATTCTACAAGTAATTAATCTAGCACACACGTTTACAAATACGCCTAGTTTCACTTTCTTCTCTAATCAGATACGAGATTTCTATTTGTCAAATGCAATTTTCATGCAACTAACCACTTTCTGCTATCTTTTTCTAAACTCTGGTTTTTCACAGTTGTTGTTTCCTTGGGAGGAATAGTCTCTATTGTAGCAGTTATAGGAGGCATTTTCTACAAGAAGCATAATCAAGCAAAGACAAAAGCTAAGGAGGCCAAAATAAAAAAGATGAAAGAAATCTCAAGAGCAAAAGCGAGTGCTTTATCCTCCAGAATTTTCACTGGCAGAGAGGTAGGAAAAGCAACCAACAACTTCTCCCAAGAAAACCTCATTGGCTCTGGTGGCTTCGGTGAAGTCTTCAAGGGAACATTCGATGATGGAACCGTCTTTGCCATCAAGCGTGCCAAGCTTGGAAGCACAAAAGGCATTGATCAAATGCAAAACGAGGTCAGAATTCTCTGTCAAGTAAACCATAGAAGTTTAGTGAGACTCCTTGGTTGTTGCTTGGAACTTGAACACCCTTTACTAATATACGAGTACGTTTCAAATGGGACCCTTTTTGATTACCTTCATCGCCACTCTTCTGGCACAAGGGAACCCCTCAAATGGCACCAAAGACTCAAAATTGCACACCAAACAGCCGAAGGGCTTTCTTATCTGCATTCTGCAGCTGTGCCACCCATTTACCACCGTGACGTGAAATCAAGCAATATACTCCTTGATGACAAGCTTGATGCCAAAGTTTCTGATTTTGGGCTATCTAGGCTTGTTGAATTGGCTGAAGAGAACAAGAGCCATATTTTCACTAGTGCTCAAGGGACACTGGGGTACTTAGACCCTGATTATTACCGTAACTTTCAGTTGACTGATAAGAGTGATGTTTATAGCTTTGGAGTAGTGTTGATGGAGTTGCTTACTGCTCAAAAAGCTATTGATTTCAATAGGGAAGAAGAGAGTGTTAACTTGGCAATGTATGGGAAGAAGAAAATGGTTGAAGACAAGATGATGGATGTGGTTGATCCCTTGCTTAAAGAGGGAGCTAGTGATTTGGAATTGGAAACTATGAAGTCATTGGGGTATCTTGCTTCTGCATGCTTGGATGATCAGAGGCAAAAACGGCCTTCAATGAAAGAAGTTGCTGATCAGATTGAACACCTGATTAAAATTGTTAAAGGTAACGTTTCCAAATAATCAATGTGCATACTTGGGAATAGAAGTGCCAACAACATATTTTCTATCCATCTATTTTTAGTAGATTCTCTTGATTGAAATTCAGGTGATCTCCTTTGTTTGGAAATGAGACATATCAAATAAGGAATTAGACTTGCATGAATCGTAAATCTTAATGTTAAAATGTGTTGTTAACCTTTCTCATTGTCTAATTTAGCAAAGACTTACTGAACAAAATGTATCCGGGGAACAAAGACAGAAGATTTTGGTATGAAATTTGCCAATTTTCCTGCAGGTGATAATTGCAGGGTTCAAATAAAAGCTTAAAAATTAAATATATAACTTTAAATTATATAATTATAATGGATATGGGAATAAGCGGCGAGTAGTTAGATACTTACATTCATATCTATTTAATGAATTGAGTAAGTATACATATCCATACTCACTCAAAGCAAGAAGTATATGTTAATGTTAAAATCATGACGATTCGGAGCGATACATGTGAGAAAGAGTATAATTGTCATCTCTACTTTTAATACGGTATATTCGAACCTAATGCTGAAATATATAGCTTTAATTCTGGGTCTCTTTAAGGTGAACCATGACTAGAAAATTTATCAAGCACCGGTTTTTATTTGGTCAGAAGCTTCTTAGTGCTCTTCTCATGTGAAATCAACTTCATCCTTCAACCGAACCAAAAGAGAAAACACTTAGTTTTTCCTGATAAATTGAAAATAAATCTTAAAAAAAGTTTATCTTACCTAACATGTCTTGTCAATCTCGGTCCTTTTTTTATGTCTCACAAAGTCTCAAAATTTTCCAACAGAAACAGAAAAGCTCATTTGATGGGATCAATCTTTGAAGCTTGAACTATGTTTTCTCATTATTTCAAAAGCATATTTAAACGTGTAACTGTTTAGATCAAACTGTCACATCACCAATATGAACTTGCATAAATTTTTTAAATATTTATTTTTTATATATAGAACTATATTTTTCTCAAGATCCGTAAAATTTCAATATTGGGTACTTCAATGTTTGACATAGACAAACGATGATAAGACAAGCTATAGAATATATATAATCATGCAGTGATTTAAGGAATTAAAAAATTATTTAAATAATATGAATCTACAATAAAAATTATAGAAAAGCATAATTTGATGCATAGGAATAAAAAAAATTTTCATTTTATTCATTGACGAATTTTCTTAAGATAAATATTTAGCATTTACTGAAAATTCTTAAATGATAAAAATGTTATTTGGACTATATTGCTATGAGCTAAATACGGGACTTTTAGAATTTGCCATATTAGTATACTTTGTAGTCTAAATATTCTATTTGATAGAGGAATATTTGAGCTATAGATAGCTCAGCGTATGGGACACTGGGTTGTTTGTTAATAATGTCAAGAGAAAGATAGGGATGAGGTGATACTTTATTATGGAAGCACAATTGGTTAGGTGGTGACACATTGAACTTGCTTTTTTCAAGATTGTTTGATTTGATAAGATAAAAATAATGTATCAGTCAAAGAGATAAATGATCATTTGTCTTCTTCCTCATCTTTTATGTAGAAGTGGGATTGGCATAAAGGTTATTTGTTTGGGAAGAAGAGGTATTGCCTTCATCATTGGAGGAGCTATGGTTTACCAACAACGTGACAACTAGGTTTGGATGTCAAATGCAAATGGTCAATTCTCTATTGCAGAAGCTTATAAGGTTGTCAGAGGCGAGGTTGTTCATAGTAGTTTAGCATCCATTGATCCTCTTCTGTTTAAGCAATTATGAAAGGCCAAATTGTCGTCCAAGGTTTTAGCCTTCTCTTGGAAGCTTCTGCTAAATAGGTTGCCCACAGTGGACAACCTACTGAAGAGAGGGGTAACTCTCCAACTTAACTTGTAGATTTGTGTCCTGTATAGGGAGCAACGAAGGAATGTAAGCACATCTTCCTTTCTTGCTCATATTCTCAGCAATTGTGGTACAAAGTGTTAATGTGGATAAGGATTCAGTTACCTTTATCGATTGGATGACATCTTCTTCTTTTTTTCATTTGGCTAGCTCTTAAGTGATAGGGAAACATAAACGTAAATGTAGGTTCTTGTTTCCAATTGTTTCATGGTGCATCTATCTAAGAACTCTATTGTTTTTAACAATAGAACGATGAAATATCTAGATTTTTGTTTGCTAGTCAGGCAATAATATCTTGGAAGTGATTATGCTATAGGTTTGATTTTTTAGGAGTTGTTTCTTCTCGGATTGATATACTAATATGCGATTATATCTTTTGAAATTGAGATAACATTATAGAGTAGGTTTACTTTTGTTGGTGATTGATTAAACATGGTGGTTAGTGGTTAAGGATGACTGGGCCGGTTAAGATTGTCTATTTTGGATGTTTTACAGTGAGGATGAAACATTTTGTTTCATTATTTTCATATATATTACATCTTTTACTTTTTCCTTAAAAAAAACATAAATAAGAGCAAAGAATGAATATATTTTTCACACAAAAATATAAAATAATTCGTGGGAAAAAACAAAATGAAAAAGAATGGTAGATACTTAAAATTCAAACATACCAGGTCCAACTAATTTGAAAAAAATAATTTATAATTTATGATTTCAGGATTAAATCTTATTTACAGATAAATTTATTAACCTTTTTAAATTTAATTAATTACTATATATTAAGTTTTTTATTATCTATATTATAAGTGACCAGTAATTCGAGACCTAATAATCATAATAAAAAAATTAAAAATAGCAAAACATTGATTTTATTTTGTTTAGATTTTATAATTAATTTAAACTAAATTAAATTAAACATTTTGTGCTTGTGCTGTCAAAAATGAGCAATGAAATTCGGTTCTTCGAGCTCAACACCGGAGCTAAAATCCTTTCACTAGGCTTGGGAACTTGGCTGGTTGATCCTGAAATTGTTGGTGATGTTATCACTCATGCCATCAAGGTTTTCATCCTTCTGTCTATGCTATATCATGCTCATACGTACACACATTGTCATTTTTTCTTTCTTTTTTGTTAGTTTCCCTATTTTTAGTAAATGGTAGTTTAGCATTACTTTTGATGATATGGATTACCTATGCCACTGTCAAATTTGATTTGGTGTATTTTATTATCATAAAGCTTATACTACCTATTCATGATGTGGTACACGATCCTCGATATGGTGATTTTAATAAGAAAATTATTAAAGGGTAGGTTACTGAACATGGAGTCGGGAGATGCAAAGGCACTAGTTGATTAGTTTTTATGGTGCTATGATTAACGATGCTATCAACGCAGGTAAGTGCAAATATATGTTTTTTGTTACTGCACTTGTGGTTGAAATCTACACTCACATTCGCAATATCTTTGGATATAAAATATATTTGCTGGCATTTGTAGGTATTTGTCGATTTTTCTAACCAAAAAAAAAAAATTATGAAATTATGACAACACATTTTTTTTAAATACATATTTTTAATTAAAAATATCATCAAAATACACATAAAAAATTTTAATTTAAACAAAATTTATTAAATTTTTATTTTTCAAGCAAAATTCTAAATTAATAACAATAATTTGATATTAGTCTACATAAAGATTAATAGCAATACTCATTCAACAATCCAAGTCTCTAACATCTCAATACTATAAATTCAAACACTTTAAAAATGAATAAAACAGTTTAATTTTTTTAAATAAATATGTCATATGTATAAAGACTATAAATAATGTCAGTGTACCTTATTTTACTATTTTATCCTTCATAGATATTAAATGGATATTTGCCAGAGAAAACCTTTTTATTCACACATACATTTATTAATGAGTGCAAGGATACCCATTAAAATACCAGCGAATGTTCATTTTTAATGCCTGTAAACCATAGTTTTAAATAATACTGCGTGGTATGGCATTGCATGGCGATCAGCTGCCGCTCCTCCACGATTTGTCATGTCACCCCTTACTCTTGCATCGGTCGCGAAACTTCGTAGGTTGCAAAGTTGGTTCGTAGCGACAGTTGCAGACGAAGACAAAGGAGAAGGAGTTAGGGTTCAATTTTTTTCTTTAAAAAACCCTTTAAGTGAAATGCAGCATTTAACTTTATGTTTCTTTTAATATTAAAATATTCCATGTGGAATACACGTTTCCCTTAAAACGGTTTTTTCATCTCAAACTAAACGAGCTATTGCAAACGTTTTCACTTTGCAATGGAACAGTGAACTCCTTGCACCTTCTTTGACAGCTAGTGCAGCCTTCAATGGTGAGGTCCAATGTGAGTTCTGACGATGCAAGTTCCAATATCCGACACGAGTTCTGACGCAAGTTCCAACGTCCTACAATGAGTTCCGACATCCAACAATAACTCTTCAACCAACTTATTTGCTTGAAGTCATTCTTTTTTAACTCTTCACTAATCATGCCTTCACTCAAAGGTTAGCCATCCCCTCAACCTGTTCGACTAGTACCAACTTTTTCCAATGGCTAATTGGCTCTAGCCTTTTAAGACCTTGAGACTTAAAATTTTGTGATTTAATGTATTAGTTGTTTGCTGTTTTGTATATGCAAGCAATGACTAATTAGCTCTAACATTTAAGTTTTAGAGGCTTAATATTTTGTAATTAGATTTACTAGTTATTTGTTGTATTGTATATGCAAGCAATGATTATATTATATGTTGTTATGCAACATTTGTTGTTATGAAAAATATAAATACATATAATCATATAAGTGTTATTTATTTTTCAGCACTCGCGCAAACATATATATATATATATTATGTATTTTTTATAAAATAAATATATTTAGAATTGAAATAACAATTATTTCGCTATTGATATCTCGTTATAGCATCTCTGCTAGACACCGGTATCTACTATTAAATGTTACGTCTTTAACTACTATTTCGTGGATTTTTCATGAGAATGTATGATTAATGTAAACAATACCAAAAAACAAGTATAAAACATAATTTTTGTCGTTTTTGTAAATCAAGAAACCACTAGTTGTTTACCTGCATGCAATTCTTGTACTGAATTTTTTATAATAGGTAGCGAGACTGATTCTTGAAAGTAGTATAATTTATTGAGAAAGCATGTGTTTGCAACAAGTTGAGAAAAAGTAGTCCCAGGAAACGTATTTGTTTTGAAAAAGAAAAAGAAGAGCTTGCCTTGTGGGGAGGGAGGAGGGGTGGAAGAGTCACAAGAGAAGGCATTGTATTGTGGTTTCTTAAAATGGAGATTCAAGAAGGAGAGTTTAGAGGGGAGATGGATTGGTAAGAACAAGGTGACAATGCCGAGAATGTGTCCACTCAGCTTCTTTTCAATTTACCACAATTCTTCAAATGGTTTTAGAAGAAATTAGAATTTAGTTGTTTCAAATTCTTTTATAAAATTCCAAAAATTGATAATACATCCTAACAGTAGATTTAAAATTGAAAAACTACTTTTCCTAATTTAATTCTCTTACTAAACACACTCTAAATTAATTTTCTAAACTTTTACTCTAACTACACTAACCCATTTTAAGAAAAAAAATATCACACTAACTTTCTTAAAAAACTCAAAATGATCTAAAAATATATATAAAGGAATAGTAATTAAGTCTAATGAACACAAATCTAAAAAAAAAAAAGGTGTCTAATTTACTTTTTTTTTATTGTATTTAATTAAAGAAATTTAGCTTTGGTTATTATAGCCTTTTATTGTACCATTATTTAAGGGTTTAATTATCAAATACTTTATTTAATTTTACATTATCAATCAATTAGGTATTATTATTGATATTAATGTTAAATTATTAAAAAATTTAATAAATTTATATTTATGTAATTACATGATGCACAGTGTAAATTGTTTAACAATATTTATATTATTTTTTCACAAGTTAAGTCTAAACTGGAAGTGTTCAATTTAATTCACATTTATTTATTTATTTTTATAAGCTATAAATATATATATATATATATATATATATATATATATTCATAAAAAAGAGGTTTTTTTATACTTACTTTTAGAAGGAATAATCTCCTCACACACGCATATATTAGAAGAGAAAATAGCCTTTAATTATATGCCTTTTATATATAGAAATGACTTTAGGGATACACCCTTTTATTTGTTTCTAACTCACTTATGTGTGTAAAAAAACGAAAATTAATGTGAGAATTCGTCTTATACAAATTTCAATTAAGTTAATATGTATGAAATGAAAAGTCAATTGTTTGTGGTTATAATTTTTCTTGCTAGTTGGTTGCATTTCATGATTCTAAATTTATAATCATTTTCAATATTTGCATTTATGTCAAGAGATATAAACTATAAGGTGACATAAGCGGTGAGTTTTCCACTAATAAAAAAACTAACAACTAACAAACTAACATCTATTCATAAAAATTGTGAGTTTAATTTCTTTGCATTGATAGTATAGAAGAGTTTTATAGTGATGTTGAATAAAAACCCTTTATATATATATATATATATATATATATATATATATATATATATATATATATATGATTTTTAAAGTATTAATTGGTAAAGTCAACAAATTTATTAAGGGTGTTCATGGTTGGATTGGGTCTAGTTTAGGAAAACCTAAGACCTAAACCAATCACAACTTATCAGGTTGGATTAAGTTTTCATTTTTTTCTCATTAAATTCAACCCAACTCAATTTGTCATTGAACTGGTTGGGTTGAGTTGGGTTAATTGGATCACCATTTTAAAAAAAAAAATTAAAGAATATATTGAATGTTTAGATCCTTTTCTTATATATATTTTTTTTAAAAAAAATAGAATATATTATTATTGTAACATAAAAATAAATAATAAATTATTGACTCTAATAGTGTGAAAAATAAATTCCCAGAAGAATTTAAACTATTGGCTGAGAGCTTATTATTGGTTTTTTATCTACCAATAAACATTAGTTAGTTAGAGTGAGGGTGTGCCTTTACAGTCTTAAGTATTTGCCTTAGTGCGTAATAGTTTTGGCTTAGAAGTTATAATTTAAACCATTAAAGATATTTTTTAATTTAAAATTATAATAATAATAAATAATAACAATAATAATAATAATAATAATGTAATATTATTATCGGGCTAGGTTGGGTTGAGTCTCGGATTCATCTCACTAAACTCGTCACCTAATCCGCAGGGGATTCAGTTTGATCGAGTTGGATTGGGTTTCACCCAATCTCAAATAAAACTCAACCCAATCACTTTGAGTTGGATTGAGTCGGATTAGGTAACTAGATCACCTAATCCAATGAACACCCCAAAACTTATTATATATAAAAGATTGTGATTAAATATCAGTGTAAAACTTTTTACATAACTAATCATTTATGTCATCATATCTAATCAATCATTTACTTCATTGTTATAGGTTGGTTATCGTCATATTGATTGTGCTCATATCTATGCCAATCAAAAAGAGGTAATTGCTAATAAGTTGTCTTTACTTTTGTAACCTTGCTTTTAGTCTAATAATTATTACGTCATCATATATGTAATACAAAGTAGTTGATTCACTTATTCTTGACCCCAATTTATTCTATATACATTGCTTTATTGATTAAATAATTTTAATACAATTATCAAATAGTGGCATAAACCATAAACGTCCAAACATATATTTACACATCTTCATAACTATTCTTTACTAATTGCGACAATTACTAATAAGAATGTAATAGAAATATTGAATAATGTTTTTAGTATCAATATATACTTGTAATTTCTGATATGGTACCTTAACTTTTGAGAAGTTGTCTTGTTTCACTATTAATGATTAATTCTCTCTACTCTAGATTGGTTCGGCATTAAAGAAGTTATTTGAGGAGGACGTAGTTAAGCGAGAAGATTTATGGATTACCTCAAAATTATGGTTTTGTTTCTATTCTAAATTGATTGTTTCTTTTTAAAGCTAAAGTCATATTAGCATAATCATGTATTGCTATGTTAGCATTCAATAATAGTTCAATATTTGGAACCTAATTAAGGATTCTTTGTATTTGAAGTTAATTAAGATGATTCACAGGTGCATGCTCCAGAAGATGTACCAGAAGCACTAGATAGAACATTAAGAGATTTGCAACTTGATTACGTTGATTTATACCTAGTATGTTTTAGCCTTTATTCCCTATATATTCTTCTATAATGGCTTAGACTTTAGTTTCTAAGTTATTTCAACATTTAATTTATTACAAAATATTGAGAGAAAATATAATCCACGTGATGTAAGATTCCCTTATATTATAAGTTTTAATTTTCTATTATGATTCTGAAATCGTAAATTTAATCTTATTTTGCATCCAACTTCTTTTTGCTGCATATGTTTTCTCTTATATAGGAAAACTCAACATTCTTGACTCTCAATTTGGTCCATAGTTAAAAATAATATTTTTAATCTAAATTTCTATTATATTACATAATTATCATGTAGTTCTTATTCTATAAGTATATCTCAAAACATTTTCAAGTATATATTTATCTTCTCACCATGAGGTCTAAATTAATACTCTTTCATATGGTGCATTATTTTGTGATTGATTTTTCTAGGAGGATTGCAAATTTGTAACAATACCAATTACATACTAATGAGTTAATTTTCCAATATTAAGATTCACTGGCCAATTCGAATGAAGAAGGGGTCAGTGGGGTTTAAGGCTGAAAACATCGTGCCATCAGACATACCTAGCACTTGGAAGGCAATGGAAGCTTTGTATAACATTTGCAAGGCTAAAACTATTGGTGTAAGCAATTTCTCTTCTAAGAAGTTGGGAGAATTGCTTCAATTTGCCCGTGTTATTCCTTCTGTCAACCAGTTAGACTGTCATCCTGCATGGAGACAAGACAAGTTGAAGGCTTTTTGCAAATCTAAGGGTGTCCATTTTTCTGTATGTTTGTGAATCTTTAACTATCTTATTTAATTTAAGCACACAATAATGTTCACTTACTAGTCATGTTTATGATTGAAAATAAAGCAATATTTAATATTCAAGAATGCTACATAATATCACAAAATAATGAGTCAAACTCATTAAATAAAAATCATTAGTAAAATGTTATGTTTTTTAAAATATTAAGCTATAGTTAAGTGAGTTTTTAAGAGTGTATTAAAAAATATATTGTCTTTCTCATCATTTTTATTTTTATTTTTATTAGTTAAAATTGATGTGATGTTTAATTGCAATATTTAGGGGTATTCACCTTTGGGCTCCCCAAGCTGGCTTGAAGGTGATCTTCTTAAGCATCAAACTATAAATATGATTGCTGGAAAATTAGGAAAGACTCCTGCTCAGATAGTTCTTCGATGGGGACTCCAAATGGGTCATAGTGTGCTTCCGAAGAGTTCTAATGAATCAAGAATAAAGGAAAATCTTAATGTTTTTGACTGGTCTATTCCCGAGAACATGTTTGCTAAATTTGCTGACATTGAACAGGTAAATATTGCATGGTTACCTTGAATCTTTCTATTATCATATCAAGACTACATGCATGAGAAGATGAGGAGATACATTATTATTATACACATATTTACAAGTATAAATCATGTCTAACTCACTTATCTTTATAACTTTTAATGGACGTTAAATTTTATTAAGCCAGACATTGAGACATATAAGTATTTGCACTCCCATGCATATAAGAATGTTAAATTTTCATTGCATCTAATTATAGATAATTAAAATTTAAAATTAGTGAATGACTACTTGATCACTTAAGTATTTGTACATGTATATTTTAATTTAAATAATTCAAATAAGAAAATTTAAGGATTATATTTAGTCTTCTTATTTAAGTAATTGTCAATATATATTCACTGTGGATTATTCACTATTGTTCTATCCTCCATTTATTTGATAGGGAGTTGGAAGACATTTAGAGTATAAACTTAGCTATAGGATGGTGTTAATGATTCTAATTATTTTTATGCAACTTCCATTAACTTTTTGACGAAATTGTAGTTTTTGTTGTTGTAGGTAAGATTACTCAAGGCTAGCTTTTTCCACCAAATGGAAGTTACTTGCCTGAGGAGGAATTTTGAGATGGTGATATATGATTATATGAGATGTTAGTTAAATGGTTGTTTAAATTATAATTGGATGAAATAAAAGACATCCACCTATGATTCTATGAGAAGTCACTTAAATAATTGTTTAAATTATAATTGGATGGAGTAAAAGTCATCCACACCTTGTTTTTGTGGTGCTAGCTTATGTGAAATTACTCATATTTTCTATAGCTAGGAGAACACTCTGTCACCATTGACTTTTTGGGGTTGCAATTCTTGAATTGAAAAATTAACGTTTTTTATCTTTTTTTTCCCTCATAGATGAAAAATTAGGTTGTTTTTACAATAAATCACTAAGCAAAAATGTACCTCAGGAACAACGAAAGAACTCTGGTTTATAATTTGCGAAATTTTCCTTGTGATAATTTTTAGAAAGGACAACACTTTGTAAAATAAAATTGTCTATTTTTTTTTTATCAATGTTCATGATTTTGGGTATTATACCCATCTTTATTAATTTTGATTTTCACATAAATAGGATAGGCCTTGAATTCCTAACTATAGATTTAGTTGTTTTTTTTCTCCATTCTTCTTGCAAATTCGGAAGTGCAACGTAAGTGTGTAAATTCTCTCCATTTGCTAAAGGAAATAGACATTTCCATTTCAATCAATCTCAACCATACACATGGCTTAAACAAATTCAAAGGTTGAGATATCTTTTGCTTCTCTTTCTTTTCTTTACCAATATTACTATATAGTATAGTAAATCCTCTCCCAGATCTCCATGTTTGCAGAGCCATGATTGTCATCACGTAGGCTAAATGAAAGAGATTAGGATACAAATCTTGCTCAGCAACAGTTAGCCAAAAATGCCTCCCAGAAAAGTGAAAACACTCACTTATGGCGTTGCGTTTTTTGTTTGTATTTCTATAATTGAAGACTATCTTGGCTTTTTATGGAGTAATCGAATTTCATTATGCTTGTAGTGGGGAGATTTGAATGGAGTTCATGAACTATTCGATGAAATGCTTTACAAGAACACTGTCTCCACTAACATGATGCTCATAAACTGTTCCATTTTGCATTGTATTTATTGTATAAGCCATCTAGTGGGATAAAGCTTTTCCTGTATTCAATTTATTTATATTATTAAAATTGTATTGGTCCACCCCACAGCATGTATTGGGTTTAAAGAATATTTCTTTCAGTTTCATATGGTAACTATACTTTAGTGCCCTTAGGAAATTATATTGAAGATGGATTCTATTTAATATATAGTCCCGATTTTCTATATAATGTAGGGGTGAGCTGGATTACCTCATTATTAACATGTCTCCCAGAAATAGAGATATTTAACTCATTATTATTTTTCTATTTCATAATTTCTTCTTGCTTGTTTCATAATCACATTAGATTTTTGACTTTCTTGATAGGGCTAGAATTAGGTCAAACTTTGATTTGAAATCAAATTTCAACTTAAAGGAGATCAAGTTGGCCCAAATTTCAGCCAACATTATTGCTAAAGTAATTAGACAATCCTGATTTCAACTCAATTATATCTAAGTTTTAATTTAGTTTGAACAATTACTTATGCTGAATATTTAGTTAAAATTTCTGAAAGCTTGACATCTTTTGTAATGAAATCTAACACCTTATTCACATTGGACATAGGAAGTCTGTATACTATATACTTTCTAATTGTTTTCCAATGTCTTTTCAATTCTCATTTGATGTAACTTTGGTTGCATATTCCTTTAGATAGTTCGGTTAATTACTACGGTTAACTACTATTGTAATTGTTACTACTCAAAAGTTGTCATTCATTGATGTTGCAAAAGGAGTTTAGATGTTTTCAAAACTTAAGGTGGCTCTTTTAGAATATGAAGATATAACTATATGGTTAATTTTCTAAGCAATAACAAGGTCAAATATACGCTTCTCAAGTCAAAGATTGTAATTGGATTTCTCACTTGTTGATTTTGTCTAGTTTTTTTTTTTTTTTTTCAATTTGGTGGTGGTGATAATTTTTGCCACTTAGTTTCTTATTGCAAGAACTTACTCTTTTATATTTGGATTTGTATTGTTGATATGTTATCAATTGCAATTACAATGTTTTTTTATTTCCTATTTAGAACACAAAATAATTGATTTTCTAATTAGCTACCTTTGAAATATTATTCATGTTAACAGGTGAGACTCCAATAATTATACCTTAAGGAAAGACATGGCTACTTTCATAATTGTTGCACCATGTCAACAATGAGGGCAATTATACTATTTTATTAGACAATAGAAAATTTATTGTTATCGCTTTAAATTGATCAAAGGACTAAATTGAAAACTAATCTTTTGTGCAACTAATTAAATAGTATAAGATGGTACTTAACTAAAAATAACTTTATTGATTGTCCAATAAAAATAAGATGGTATTGAATTGGAATGAAATATTACAAAATATACTCACCATGTTTGCCACCTATTCCCAAAAAGTGTGGAATGGTAAATTACAAAATATACCCACTATGCAATAGATGAAGTGTAAAGTTTTTTACACTACTACCAACAAGTGTACTAATTGTATTTAGTATCCGATAAATATCGAGTCGATCATACAGAACTTGGATGATACACCAAAAATCTCAATAATTTTTACTTATACAAACAAAAAGGATAGAAATTTGTACTAACAACTACTAAGATAGAAAGTAAATTAAAGCATAAACAAATAAAGTAAGCAGTTACATAGATGTGATTTAGTTGGGTCTTGATTTTACTAAATCATCCTTCAAGTGAATAAATAAACACAAAATCATCATTCACTACCCACGTTTTCATGACCCATAAAAGTATCATTAATTTCAATCTCTTACAAGCAAGGGATTAAGTTATTTGAGATTTTAGACTATTTATCCTTCGCATAATTTAAAGTCAAATAACTTGCATTAAGAAAAGAAGTTTAAGATGGTCGATGAGTTTTATTCTCTCTTGAGCATTAAATCTCATTGTGAGTTCTACTCATTTTACAAGTCAAAATTCTCTTCTGAGTTCATTCAACAAGTAAAATCCACAAAAGATAAAAGAAATAAAGCAAAGTGTAAAGAAGAACACCAACATTAAATAATAAACTTTGATTAAAAGAACAAAAATACACAAGAGTCCAGGTTCATTTACATCAAATCCCAACAAATAACAAGTCTAACGAACCATCATGATGAATGAAGGTGGAGAATGAACGAAGAACGAGTCTTGAGCGTGCCCTAGGTCAACAAGGTATGTAACCCCTTTTCAGATCTAAAAAATGCCTTTTTAAGTCAAACAACTCAATACCACTACCCAACAGTGACAAAATGATTGTTGGGCACCGAAGTGACTTGGGCCCAAATTAAGTCTGAAAGGTGGGTGCTCATATCATATGAGCGTTAGGCACTCACAGACTTGGGGACCAAGTCACCCTAGTGCTAGGCACTGACTTTATGGGTGTTGGGTGCTAACACAACGAAAATAATAGTTCTTTGTTAGTCTGGGTTGGGCTTTCCACTGTAGAAGCCTTCTTCATTTTCAATCTAGGAAAATGTCTTGACTCATATTTGACTTCTAATTGATTGTTTCATTTTCCATTTACAACTTTTTTCAAAGTGTATGAAAAATTGTACAAAATTTAAATTCGACTTCAAATGGTTTTTCAAATCAGCACTAAAACTCTCACTTAATTGAGTAGATCTCATACATGCAGTGAAGGTAATTAAAAAATTATGCTTCAACAAGTAAAACTTACAAAATGTTTAAAAATTCACATAATTGAATAAATAATTCACTTATGAGCCTATGCCTACTTTCTTCACTCAAAAAATCCTATGTAGCTGCGAGTCACCGAAAATATTATGATCAACAAGTATTTCATTCCATGCCTTTAAAAATTCACATTTCTCCTTATGTAAATCAATGCATGCTTCAAAATTTGAGCATATTGTGAACTCTTTTGACAAAGGTGGTTCACATGTCTTAGGGCATTTTCTCTTATATGAAATGTTTCTGGCATAACTAAAAAAATAACCTTAGCCATTGCTTCATCTTGATTGGTTGGAATGATTTTAGGTTTTTCTTCACCCATTGCTTTGAGGAAAGTTTCAAATAACCATTGAAAAGAAGGGGTTATTTCATCACATAGCAATATTTCTCTAAAAACAAAATGTTTGCATGTGATTATTAAGTTGAACAAATACTCCTAAGGATCGATAATCCTTATTTGTTTTGTATGTGGTGTCAAAAGTGATGACATCACCAAAGTACCCATAATCCTTTATCATTTGTACATCTACCCAAAATATATTTGTTATTCGCTTTTCAATATCCATTTGAAATTCATAAAAGAATTAAGGATTTTCACTTTGTTGTTTGACGTATATCAACAATGCATCAATTTCACCAAACCTTAAACATTGATTTCTTTTAGTTTGAAGGTAATTCTTGTGGTCTTGTCTTGTGTAACCAACACTACCTATTCCACCAGATTGATTGAACATATATTCATGAAAATCTTTTAGTTTTATTCCAGATGCATCTCCCAATACAATGTGTGTTGCTTATGACTCATAAATATGTCGATGAGAACGAATCATATAAGCATATTTTGTTAATTAAAGAGGGAGATTATGTTGAGCTACTAAGTCAATAACCTTGTATTTCCCCATCTTTCGATCAAGTGAAATAACCATACAAGCTTCACATCTTGTTTTGGTTTCTTCTCTAGGCTCTTTCGTCAAATGATTTCATTTGTCAATTGAAGAGGGTGATTATGTTGAGCTATTAAGTCAATAACCTTGTATTTCCCTATTTCTTGATCAAGTGAAATAACCATACAAGCTTCACATCCTATTTTGGTTTCTACTCTAGGCTTTTTCGTTAAATGGTTTCATTTGTCAATGCCTTGTTCACCCTTTTTGAAACATAAGAATCTTCTTGAAGTCAAAATTCCATTTTTTTTTACTTTTATTTCCATATTTTTTACGAATACCAAATCCAACTCTCTTATTGTACTCATTATAAAATTTATAGGTCTGTACCTCGGATTCAAACTTTATTTCCAAGTATGGTATATATAGTCGGTAACACACTCTTGGCCATGTTGCACAATATTGCTATGAATATTGTTGACCCATTTCTCTACACTTATAGCAATTGGAATTGAAGCTACATTGTGATTTTTGAAGAAAAAATAAATCAATTTGCAGTTTTCAATGATTCAATCAAACAAGAAATTGATATTCAATCAAAATGAGTTCAAAAGAGTAATTTGGTTTTAGTTATATTGGACCGAAAGAAAAAAAAAAAAAACTCACTCACAACCAGAGGATGAAGCAGAGAAACTTGAGGTAGAATTCGTTTCCTTTATTTTGCACAGAGAGGTGTGGCCAGGGAGCAAAAGCAGTCCAATGGGAAGGGAAGCAATAATTAGGTATATGGAAGAGCTTATATGAGTATGTGTGTTTCATTTGTTGCATCACTTCTCACGTGCAAGTGTAATGGAATGACAATTACATGAAAGTCTTCAATTTTGTTTCCCTATATGTTACTTATTTTTTATTTTAAATAAATTAATTAAAAAATTAAATATCATCCGTTAGATTTTTTTGTGACGTGTCAATATGATAAATGATAGAATGAAAATATCCATTTCTTAAAGAAATGGAGAGGATCTAATTGCACTAAGTTGGAGAGGGTGATTCGTAAGTCACACGGGTCTTGTGCTTCCTTTTTTGCATTCAAAAAAGTCATTAAAATATGTTTTTTAATTCAATATAAGGTTGCGTCATTATATTAACATTTGTCTCAAAACCACCAACTAGTTTAAATACTTAAAATTCAAACATAATATGGGTAATTCATCTTTTAAAATGGGTACAATTTTATAAAAAAATAAAAATAAAAATATGGGCAAGTCATCTTTTAAAAGACTACTTAAATTAAAAAAAAATAAAGTGTTTTAAAAATGATTTCAAGAATTTTAAAAAAAAAACTAAACTAATGAAGTCGTGTTTTAAATCATCACTTATATATTTGTAAGTCTTTTCAAACATGATTTTTTTTATTTTAAATTAAATTTATACTAAAAATAAAGAATTAAATGTAATTTTGATCATTTTTTTATTTCCAAATTCATAATTTTATTTTTTTTCATTTAAAACAAAGATATTTAGTGTCTTGGTTTTATAATATCTACAATTTTAGTATCTGATTTTAAAATAGATAATTTTGTTATTTTATTTTATAAAATGTGTAAATTTTATTTTTCTATTAAAAAAGTGTTGATTATTATCAAATTAACATTCATTATAAAGTAAATTAAATAAATAATTTTATATTTTAAAATAAAAAAATAAAACTTCTAATAAATAAATATGAGAATCAAAATTACATTTAAACAAAAAATAAAAACATGATGTAAGTTTTAACAGGATATATTACCTCGTTACATCTCACTTCTTTTTTTAAAATTTAAATGCTACTCGAGTTTCAGTGATTAATTATTTTTAAAAATAATAAAAAAATCGTAATTACAGTCACTTCTGATTAATTTTTATTTTTTAAAAACAAATTTAATTTAAAATAAAAAAGCATAAAAAAAAGTTGAAATCGTATTTTAAAACAAGACTTCTGTATTTTAAATTAAAAACAAAAAATTGAAGTGGTGTTATAACTAAATTACGATTTTTATTTTTTTCTGAAATTATGTTTTATTTTTAAATTTTTATCTATTTTCTTAATTTTTGTGTTGTACGTTGGTCGATGTACTCTACACATGCCAAGCTGTGGTGATCCGGACTCAGAGGTCACAATAATTTCTCATGCTCTGAGTCAAAAGAGACTCAACATCATAATAAGACACACTTATCAACAAGTTGATTCCCCCCAAGAAGAGCCTGCGAGCTGCATTATTGCCACGGTTTCACCCTTTTCTGTTCTGTACTTATTATATTTCATCATTGTTTCTTAAAAACTAAGAAGCTACCATTCACTCTTCAATCTCAATCTGTATTTCCAGCTGAAATAAAATGAGCAATGAAATTCGTTATTTTGAGCTCAACAATGGAGCCAGAATGCCTTCATTAGGCTTGGGAACTTGGCTCATTGATCCTGCTGTCCTTGCTGATGTTATAACTTATGCCGTCAAGGTTAGTTTTCATATACCATATATGATCCTCATATACATGCTTTGCATGTGTCATCATCCTTCTCTTTCTTTTTAATTTCTTAATTTCCATAGTTTTTTGGAGTTTTTCTTTCTTTTTTCTTATATTCAATGGTAGTTTTCCATATGTTATATATCATGTTAACTTAAAATTTCCCGTACGATCCTCTAAATGATGATTTTAAGAAGAAAAAACATGGCTAAAGCGCGCCTTAATTACTGAACTTGGAGATGCCAAGGCACTAGTAATTTGTTCTTTGAATCAGTTTACAGTTTAAGATGTATTCATAAAGAGAAACCAGTGTTGGATTTAATTCGTCAATGAAGGTGTGGAAGAATGCATCAAGGATTTATGCAAGGATCTTTTTATAGTTACTTGCAACATTCCATAGATGTACGGGAAGAGAAAACACGGGTTTTCTATCTATCAGGGGGCAGAGAAAGGGGGAATTTGCAAGGCCATGTCCCTCAAGTTTAATTTTTTATAAAAAATTATATAATTTTTTTATTATTTGAAATAAAATAAATTATATCTGAAAATTAATGTTAGTTAACAAGATTAAAATAAAAACGAAATGTTTATATATATTATAATTATTTAATTTTTTTATATCAAATATTTTTTTTAATTTATATCTTGACCCATTTCAAATAAAGTTTTTGACTTCGTCACATACAATGATATGGAACATCCTACCTTAATGTAGAAAACATGCTAGAAGAGAAAATGAATGATGAGTTTTTTTTATAAAAATATGGCATATTTCACAATTACCTAAGATATGCACTTGAAAAAAAAATACATTAGAAATTTACTTGCAACAATGTGTAACATCCTACATAAGTGTAAAAGAAACTCTTAAATAAAAAGTGTATCATATATTCATGCACATAGATGATGAAGAGTTCACAAAAAGTGTTAAAAGTTCTCCCGAAGAGAAAGTATATCAAAATTTTTTGTATATAGAGAACACACTTTGAAAGAAAATGTTAAACTTACATCTAAAAATACAATTAAAAACTACTTTTAAATAAAAATTCTATTTAAATAAGTAAAATTAAGATTAAAACTAATATTAATTAAATCTAAAAAAATAAAAAATATTCTTAATATAAAGTCATATTTATACTTAATATCTCTACTTAAATTTAATAATTGATTAGATAGTGTAAAATCCACTTAGCCATGAATTTGTGGTTAAGTGAATTGGGGTTAAGAAGTCCCATGATTATATAGGAAAAAAAAAGTGGGTTTTCTTTTATAGGTGAGTTGGGTTGAGACCACTTGATTGACAACTCTAACATAGACCAAGGTGGCTCAAGTGACTGGTAATGGAAACATTATAAAGTGCAGGATTAAAAGGTTATATTTTGATAGTTACAAAGGAAATGGGGTTGAAGTGGTTGAAAATATTTATCACTACTATTGAGATATTTGGTGGATAGTTACATTAGCTGTAGAAATTTGGGAAATGTTTTTTGACGCTCTTGAATTACTATTGACACCATCAAGTATTTATCACCTAATTTGCACGCAACAACTACGTTGGTGGCCATCTTCGAACCCTCTTCCCAAAAGCGTGAATGTCCTTCTTCCTGAGAGAGGACCCCTCCCTCACCCAAAATCGTGAATGATCGTTAATGTATATGTTATATTTTATATCTCCATCTATATATCTATTTTTTAAAAATTAATAAACACATTTAATCAGCCAAAAAAAATCCCACCTTATTTTATTCGAAAAATTTTACTTCTGACTAATTTCTATTTGAAGATCTTTATCATGATATACCTCAAATATATAAATTGGATTAAATGAATTTTCAATGCTCTATATGTTTCCAAAGAAGTCTTCAATTCCTTTTCTTTGTATCAATCTTCTAGTATACCTTTCATAGAATCATAATTATTTCCATTCTTGCTTTCTTGGTATCTTTCTTTCAATTTCATAAAACATTTTCCTTTTAAACTTGGATTAAGATTCACAATAAGAAGTATTAATTATTTTTTTTACTGGGAGGTTAAGTGTTCTATTTAATATGCGGATGCAAAGGTATTGGAACAAGTCACACTATTTCGATGAATGGAAATTAAATGCACTCTTGAATTTTTCAATTATACTCTATAAAATATCTAAATAAAACAAGATTATAAACCGAGAATAATAATCAATATTACCTTGAAATTTGAAAATGACAGCTAAAAACAAACATTTTTTTTGTAAATATGACACTTAAAAGAAACAGAGAGATATAATTTAAATAAAAATATATTCAAGTAAAAAATAAACAAAAATAATGTAAAAAACAAGCTAATGGCTAACCCAGATAAACTTCAAAATTTTAATTCATTCAACCATTAAATTTAGCTCTTCTCTTTTTTCAGATGTGAAACCTGAATTACAAGTCTTCAATTTAACTTATTTAATACCATATTTTTTATTGAATAATACCATCTATTTATGAATTATTTGTAAAAAAAAAAAAAGTTTTACGCACTTTAAAGTTGTGACACGTACAAAATGTCTAAGAGTCCAAGAATGAGTAAATTTTTAACTTCAATACCTATTTGTCCAAACATATCTCAAGTTCTCAATACTTTGGGCTTATGGCCTTTGCTTATACACCCATTGTTTTTCTCTAACTCAACTAATGTGTCTAAGCACAAAAAAAAACTCACTAATGTAAGACTTCTCCAAAAAATTTCAAGCAACAAAATTATGAATTAGGGGATGAAATGAAAAGGAAAGTTGCATGTGATTATAATTATTCTTGTTAGCCATCTCTAGTGGAGATTTTTTTGGGGTTATTTAAGTTTAAAGTATTATATATTTTTAAAAATTATTGATTAGAAACTGATATACATAGCAAGACGTGTTTTTTAAAGATAGATATCTTGTACAAGATACAGTTCTTAGAATTAAATATTTTTTTCCAGTAATATCAATTAATTATATATTAATGATTTTATTTCAAACTTAATCAATTGAAATAAAAAAAATATAAAAATTTGATTTTTCAAACTTTTTCAATTATTCAAACAAAATTGTGCATGAGTATTAAGATTGATATAAGAGAACCATGATAAATTATTTAATATTCTGTAATAAGTATCTTAAATTTTTACAATTAAATGTGCTTTTATTTGCATTTAAATATTTTAATGAGTTTTAATTTGCGACAATTATATTGTCATATCTAATCATTTACTAATTTATTACCCTATAGGTTGGTTACCGTCACATTGATTGTGCTCATGCCTATCGAAACGAGAAGGAGGTAAACAATTATAATAAGATTTTTCTTTCTTTTATTATTAATTATTTGATGTAGTATTGTTCCGATAATTCAACAAAAATCACTAGTTTGGTAGCTAATGTTTTTACTTGCGTAAGATTGCTTTTACTTCGATAATTAAGTCAGCATACATATACGTAGATATCGCACGAGACTGCGCCTCTACCGTTGTGGGTCCTGCAGCGCGAAACACGAGACTGTGCCTCTGCTGTTGTGGGTCCTGTGTATCGCTGCGCACAGATATTAAACGCGGATCGAGACACGCGACGTGTCGCCGTGGACATGTGTCACGCGGGTGGAGACCAAGTGGCCGGTTCAGTCATAAATGCTGGGCCGAAATACACACTGTTCATAGGCCCAGTCTTGCAGTGGAGGGGTGGAAAAAGCAAAACGGAGGGGAAATTGTTTCGAAATCGGAATTTGATGGAAATAGGACACGTATTGACGGAATAAATATATATTTGGGCAATGGAATGGCCGGATATGATAGTCATACAAGCAGTCCCAATTTTCAACAAACTCAACCTGACCCTGAGATAAGAAGATTGGAGAAAGAGGAGGCAAGTATCACAAAAGAAGATAGTGCCAAAGACGAGTCACACTTCAATAACGGTGCAGTTGATAGTAACAAGGTAGAGTCAAGTGCTACAAAGATATACAATTGCAAGCAATGGGAGTGGATGGGGGAGAAAGAAATGTCATGGGGAGGGAAGGGGAAGTTGGTGGAGATTTCAATGCGGTTACCGGAAGGAGTGAAGTTATAGGAAGATCTACGTACCATTCGAGGAGGGAGATGGAGGAATTTGATTTCTTCATTCAACAGATGGGACTGCTAGACATTCCAGTCATTGGAAAAGGAGTCACATGGATCTCACCAGATGGGCAGTCAGCAAGCAGATTAGACAGGTTCCTTTTCACACCCGCGCTGATGGATGAGTGGGGAATTACTGCACAGAGGGTAGGTTCGAGGGAGTTCTCTGATCATTGCTGGATCAGCACCATAGATAATAACCAGGATTGGGGACCTAAGCCATTCAAGTTTTTTTATTATTGGTTGGAACAGGCCTCATTTGGAGAGTTGATAGCAGCAAGGTGGAATCTGATTCAGGTTTCAGGATGGAAGATGTATCAGCTGGCAAGAAAGTTAAAGGTTATTAAAGGAGACATAAAAAATTGGTTTGAAGATGTGTGGAAAAAAAATGTCAATTTTCTCACAGAAAGGGTCTGAGAGATGGAAGTGGTTGACCAACAGGTACTAGCAGGCGTTCAGGTGGATAACAGAGCTAGGCAGGACCTCCTGACAGAATACTGGTCGAAAGCAAGGGTCATGGAACATGCATTGGCACAGAAATCAAAGGTGAAATGGGCACTCAATGGAGACAATAATTCCAGGTACTTTCATAATTGTTTTAAGTTGAGATGTCATGCAAATTCCTTGTTGGCAGTCCAATCGGATTCGGGGTGGTTGGAGAGTGTGTCTGATATTAGAGCCAACGTATTAGAACACTTTTCAGGGAATTTCCAGGAGACATGGGTGGATCGACCGACCATGGATGGAGTGCCTATTGCTCAAATATCATAACAACAAAGGCAGGGGTTGGAGGAACCTTTTCTAGAGGAGGAGATTAAGGCGGCTATGTGGGCATGTGAAGGAGGGAAAAGCCCAGGGCCTGACGGATTTGGAATGAATTTTTACAGATCATGTTGGGAAGTAATTGGGGCAGATGTGGTTAAGGCAGTACAGGAGTTTCATGGGACTGGGATTTTACCGAGAGGGGTAAGTTCTTCTTTTATTGCTCTCATTCCAAAGGTGGCTCGACCTGCAGGTTTAAGCCAGTACAAGCCTATTTCCCAAATATCAAGCGTGCAGAAGATTATCTCGAAAATACTGTCTGAGAGGTTGAAAAAAGTATTGCTGGGGCTAATATCGGCCTCTCAGACAGCTTTCCTATCTGGCAGATCAATTTTGGATGGAGTAGTCATGGCAAATGAGCTTATGGATTGGGCAAAAAGAAGACGGCACCCGTGTTTCTTGTTCAAGGTGGATTTCGAGAAGGCTTACGACTCGGTCAGCTGGAATTTTCTGGATTATATGCTGGGTAGAATGGGGTTTGGAAGGAGATGTAGATTGTGGATGAGTGCTATAGTCCGGAATAGCTATGTGTCTATCCTAGTAAACGGATGTCCGACTCCAGAGTTTAAACCAGCGAGAGGGTTGAAGCAGGGAGATCCGCTGATGTGACCATGCCTAGCCAAGGACCTATCACTAGGGCCATGGCTAGAAGGATTAAAGAAGACCTAGCCCTTGCAGACAAAGTTAGACTTCACCTCCTATGGAGAGTGAAGATATTAGGCTAGGGACTTTAGTTAATAAAATGTAATTTTCCTTTATTTTAATTTTGAGGAGCATTAAGAATTTAATTTGGGGCATGTATTTAGTCCATTTTTTATTTTTAGGAGGTGTCTTAGGAATTTAGAGGGTGGATTTAGCTTTTTGGGTCTTTATGAAGGAAATAAGGGGTAGCCTTGATATCTACACCCCTTTTTTCTACATAAACCCCCTAAGCTAATAAGAAGGAATCTTGACCCTTGGTTTGAGAAACTTGGGCACCAAGTTTGATGATCTAAGGAGGGAATTGTTTCTCAATTCTCCTCCCTTAGATCTCTCCTTTTAATCCTAGCCCTTCTTTTTTTAGGTTATCTTGTTCAAGAGGTTAGTTACCTCTATAAATAGGAGCTCCTCCCTCATTTGTATTTTTTACACTTGAATTTAATCCTAGAGACCATATTGGTTGAGGTTCTTACCTTTGAGTGTCCCCATTTCTCCTTTGTGAGAGCTTCTAAGAGTTATCAAGGGACCCCTCCCTTGTGGCCTCTCCCCTTTGGCTTATCAAACATAGTATTTGTGGCGCCTCACCCCATTCCTTTCCTCTCCATAAATCCATTTCCCTTCCAAGTGACCTTAGAAAGGATCCTTTGGGCACGTGATCATCAAAGATCACATCAAGTGGTATCTAGAGCCACTTTCTAAAGGTCACGTTCTTTCTCAATTTTTTTTTTTTTGCTTTGTTGTTTATTTCTTTGATCTCTTTATTTTAAAGTCCTTCATTTTTTTTCATCTCTATTTCCTTTATTGTCTAGTAGTATAGTTTTTTATTCTTGCTATTATATGCGCTTTTGTTTTCTATCTACGCGCCTATTTTCCATTTAATTTGATGCGATTTTATTTGTCCCTTTCTTTGCATCTTATTTTCGTGTTCAAGTTGCATAATTTTCCCTTGGTTTTTTATGTTAAAGTGTGCCTAAGAAGTTGTAACCATTAAACTCACATGGTTGAGGATTTTTCCACACCATTGTGGTAATCAACTTTGGCCACTTTGTTGTGCCTTTTGTTTTGAGTCTCTTGCTGAAATTTTTGCTCTATTTTTAGGTGTGTTATTTTTTCTTAATCTTGTGTTTTGTCAAATACTAGTCATGTTAGTTTCCTATTTTGTCTCATTTAAATTCCATAGGTTTTAGCCTCTTAAAATTTTTACAAAAAAGCTTTCAAAAACATTTTGAATTGAGCTCCTAAGAGGTGAACCTCTTATTGAGTCTCTTAAGTCTTTTATGCTTTTAGTTCAAGCATATTAATCTCTTTGTTGTTCTTAAATATTTGCTCAATTCAATCTTTATATGTTTCTTGTTTTATGTTGAATTATTAGTAGCTTTCCACTTGGTTTACCTTCACTATTGGTGCCTCTTTATGGAATTTTAGCTTGGGTGAATTGTGTTAGTAATTTGAGCAATCAATTTACTTCAAAATCAGCCCTAAATCATTCCTTAAGCACCATTAGTTCAGTGGTATTTGGAACTACTAAGTTGTTTTGCCTTTAGTTGCATGCATTGCTTGAAAATTGTGTGGCCTTACTTTGTGCTTATTCACTCAAGCGTTATAATTTCAAGCATCCTCATTAAAATTTCAATTCAACAAGCTATTAGGTGCAGCAAAAAGATTAGAAAAAGTTAAAAAAATAGAAAAAGTTCAAGTTAAAAAAAAAAGAAGAAGATAAAGAACTCAAAGGAAAGACAAATTTGAAGTTGTGTACCTAATAGTAGAAACATTTGATATGAGGAATCAATTGTGATTCAAAAAAAAAATTACTTGAGTAAGCTTTTTAGTTTTGGTCACTTAAATTTTATTAAGTGTGCAACTATTGGTTTCATTTTTTTTGTTTGAGTCTTTTTTCATCTCTACTCTTAGAGCTAATCTAGGAAAGTTATTTGTGTGCTACCTTCCTTTGTGAGCCTTATGTTTTCTTGCTTGTCTTTTTTACTTCTTTGAGTTTGTCATTGTTTAATCTATCCACTTGGATTTGTGAACCTTGTTTTGTTATTCACCTTTGTTTGTTGTCTTGTGTTGTATTCGGCCTTGGTAAGGAAAGGTTGGGAAAGGTTCCATATATAAAATTTTGGCAAGTCCAAACAAGAGGAAACAAGGGTAGCATTCTTGGGGTGAGTTGATGCAACTCAAAGGGGCTCGATCAAAAGGAGACAAACACCAAAAAGCTTGGAGTGAAGATTTTGTTTTATTTTTTTTATTCTTTGTATTGTGTATACTTAATTTTAGATTGGGAGTTTGAGTGCCCTTAAGGCCCTCCCTTGGTTTGTAATAATTTTGGTTAATTTTAGCGTAGTTCCTCGTTAATTAGGTGAAGAAGGGAGAAGTGGTACACTTCCTTCAACACCTTAGGAGCACAATTAGAGCCCTTTCTCTTTACATTATTGCACTTTTATTTTATTTTATGTTATTTTGAAAAAACGTGTAGAGGCTAAAAGTTCCAAAGACTCATCAAGCCATTTTAGGTGAGAAAAAAAAAAGAGAGGAGTGTTGCTTGAAAAAAAAAATTTTTTGGCCTACCCTTTAGTTTTTAGCATCCAAGCACCATGACTTCCCACACACATTCTAGTGCACATAGTTGTTCATCAAGTAAGAGTGTCAACCAAAGAAAACCTTCTAAGGGAGACACTCTTGAAAACCTTAACTTAGAATTTAGGGAATGGATGGCTAAAGAACAAGAAAGGAGAGAAGAAAAAGAGAGAAAAAAAGAAATAAAAGAAAAGGAAAAACAAAAAGAGAAGGAAGGGTTAAAAAAAGAGATGTTGGAAATGAGAAAAGAGAAAAAAGAGCAAGAAGAGAGAAGGTAAAGAGAGAGAAGAGAGGATGAAGAAAGGAGAAGAAGGAAAGAACTAGAAAGAAAAAGAGAAAAAGAGGAAGAAGAGAGAAGGAGAGGAGAAGAGAGTAAGAGGAGAGATGAGAGGGAGAGTGATAGAAAAAATAAAGGAATTCTCATAAGATCCCCATTTAGGCATTTTAGCTCTAGTGAAGAAGAATACTATAGAAATCAACATAAGTATCACTCTCATTCATCATACAATCATCATTATCCTCAAGAGAACATAAATCATGCTAGGGAACCAAAGGTAGACCTACCCCATTTTCATGGTAGGGAAGATGTTGAGACTTACCTAGATTGGGAAGTCAAAGTGAAACAACTCTTTCGATGCTATGAAATTAGGGAAGAAAGGAAAGTACCTTTGGCCTCCCTTAGTTTTCAAGGTTCTGCTTTGCATTGGTGGGATGGGTTAGTCAAGGATAGGGCCCGTAAACAAATGCCTGACATTCGCTACTGGAATGATTTAAAAACTTGTTTGCGAAGAAGGCACATTCCTTCATATTATGAGAGGGATCTTTTGGATAGGCTCCAAAGACTTAGGCAACATAACCTAAGTATTGAGGAGTATAGACAAAAGATGGAGCTTCTCATACTAAGGGCCAATATCATTGAGGAACCCAATGTCACCCTTGCTAGGTTTTTGTGTGGATTAAGCTCTGACATTAGAGATAAGGTAGAGCTTCTTTCATACTCAAACCTTGATGAGTTGGTAGAACTTTGTGTAAGAGCTGAGAATCAACTCAAGAGAAAAAGCTTTAAAAAAGATTCTCCCTCTTACTCAAAGAGAGACCAACTTAAGGGAAACTCTTTCAAGGGTTTTCCCAAAGAGGAACCCAAGCATTTTCAAGATACAAAAGCACCTCATGTAGAGAGAAAAACCCCTACTACTAAGCCTACTGAGAGGCAAAGTAGTATCAAATGCTTCAAATGTCTTGGGAGAGGCCACATTGCCTCTCAATGCCCTAACAAGAAAACCATGATCATAAGGGGACAAGACATTTGTAGTGAGAATAGCTCATCTTCCTCCTCTAGTGAGAGTGAGGAAGAAGGGGAATATACTTTTGAACAACAGTGTGAGGAAGTTTTTCCTTATGAGGGGGACCTCCTTATGGTTCAAAGGCTTCTTGGAAGCCAACCTCTAGAGCTTGGCCAGTCACAAAGAGAGAACATCTTCCATACAAGATGTAAAGTAAATGACAATGTATGTTCTCTCCTTGTTGATAGTGGCTCCTGTTGTAACTATTGTAGCTCTAGGTTGGTTGAAAACCTAGCCTTGACTACCATGCCCCATCCCAAACCTTACAAATTGCAATGGCTCAATGAGCAAGGGGAGATGGTAGCCAATGAACAAGTTATGGTTCCAATTTCCATAGGATCTTATAATGATGAGATTCTTTGTGACATAGTTCCTATGGAGGCTGGTCATATCCTGTTGGGAAGACCATGGCAATTTGACAAAAAAGCTATTCACCATGGTCACTCCAACCAAATAATTCTCACCCATAATGAAAAGCGCTTCAAATTGTATCCTTTATCACCTTCTCAAGTGGCTGAAGGTCAATTTGCGATGAAAAAGAAAAGAGTTGAGGAAAAACAAAAACAAAAAAAAATACAACAAGCTTTACCCTTAAAGCTTGAAAAGGGTAAAGAGAGAGAGTCGGAAGGTGATGCCCCTTCAAAAGGGAATATTAGTAAAAGGAGCCTATTTGCTACTAAACGTGATTTAAAAGAAGCTCCTTTGACTAACAAGCCCTTTTATCTCCTCTTTTGCAAAGAAGCATCAAATCCTTCTCCCATTTTGCATTCTTCTGCTGAGAGCACTGCCACAGCCCATGCACATGAGCACCTTCCTCAAGGGGTTCAAGATATTTTAAAAGAATTTGATGACATATTCCCTAATGAGGTTTCGAAAGGACTTCCTCCCATTAGGGGTATAGAACATCAAATTGATTTGGTGCCTGGCGCAAGTCTACCTAATAGACCTGCCTATAGGACCAACCCCATGGAGACCCAAGAGATTGAGTCTCAAGTGAATGAACTGTTGGAGAAGGGTTGGGTTCAAAAGAGCCTAAGCCCTTGTGCTGTGCCAGTCTTGTTGGTGCCCAAGAAGAATGGCCAATGGAGGATGAGTGTTGATTGTCGTGCAATCAACAACATCACCATCAAATATAGGCACCCAATCCCCCGTCTTGATGACATGTTGGATGAATTTCATGGGGCAAAAATATTTTCAAAAATAGATCTTAGAAGTGGTTACCACCAAATAAGGATCAAAGAGGGTGATGAGTGGAAAACTGCTTTTAAGACTAAATTTGGTCTTTATGAGTGGTTGGTTATGCCTTTTGGGCTAACTAATGCCCCAAGCACATTCATGCACTTAATGAATCATGTACTAAGGGATTGCCTTGGTAAATTTTGTGTAGTTTACTTTGATGACATTTTAGTTTACTCTAGGAACCTAGATGATCATTTAGGACATCTAAGGCATGTGTTTTCTCTTCTTAGGAGTAATCATCTTTTTGGTAACTTAGAAAAATGCACTTTTTGTGTAGATAGTGTAGTTTTCCTAGGTTTTGTAGTTAGCACAAAAGGGGTTCATGTTGACCCCGAAAAGATAAAAGCTATTCAAGAATGGCCCACCCCAAAGAGTGTGACAGAGATCAAAAGCTTTCATGGTCTCGCTGGATTTTATAGGCGCTTTGTGCCTAATTTCTCCACGCTCTTCGCACCAATAAATGATTTGGTGAAAAAGGAAGTTCCTTTCCTTTGGGGTGAGAAACAAGAGAAAGCCTTCTAGCTAATTAAGCATAAATTGACCCATGCACCAGTCTTGGCATTACCTGACTTTTCTAAAACATTTGAACTTGAATGTGATGCCTCTGGTGTAGGTGTGGGGGCTGTCTTGTTGCAAGGAGGGCACCCCATTGCGTATTTCAGTGAAAAACTCAATGGTGCCCCCCTCAACTACCTCACCTATGATAAGGAGTTTTATGCTCTAATTAGGGCCCTTCAAACTTGGGAGCATTACCTTGCTCCCAAGGAGTTTGTCATTCATAGTGACCATGAGTCACTAAAATATTTGAGGGGCCAAGGTAAATTGAACAAAAGGCATGCAACGTGGGTGGAATATCTTGAATCCTCCCCTTATGTCATCAAGTACAAGAAAGGAAAACAAAATGTGGTGGCTGATGCTCTTTCTAGGCGTCATGCCCTTTATTCATCCTTGAGTGCAAAAATCTTGGGATTTGATGACATTCGGGCTATGTATCCGTCTGATAAGGATTTCGGCCCCATATTTGCTACCTCTGCATCTGTATTTGCATTAAAGGCCCATGATGGGTACTTCATCAGTGAGGGGTATCTTTACAAAGGGAGTAAGCTTTGTATACCCCAAGGGTCAATTAGGAACTTACTTACAAAAGAGAGTCATGAAGGTGGGCTCATGGGGCATTTTGAGATTTCAAAAACCCCCCATGCTTTTACAAGAGAAATTCTTTTGGCCCCATATGCGTAGAGATGTCCATAGACATTGCTCTAAATGTATAGCTTGCTTGCAAGCAAAGTCTAAAGCAATGCCTCATGGACTATACACACCTTTACCTGCTCCTTCTGCACCTTGAGAGGATATTAGCATGGATTTCATCCTTGGGATCCCAAGAATCCAACGAGGTGCAGACTCCATATTTGTGGTGGTGGACCGATTTTCAAAAATGGCCCATTTTATTTCCTGCCACAAAGTGGCTGATGCGAGCAACATCACAAGACTTTTCTTTAAAGAGGTTGTCCGATTGCATGGTATACCCTCTTCAATAGTGTCAGATAGGGATGTGAAGTTCCTTAGCCATTTTTGGAAAACTCTTTGGGCTAAGCTGGGAACTAAACTTTTTTTTTCCACTACCTGTCACCCTCAAACTGATGGGCAAACAGAAGTGGTGAATAGATCTTTATCCACTATGCTGAGGGCTCTCCTTAAAGGCAACCATAAGAGGTAGCCTTGATATCTACACCCCTCTTTTCTACATAAACCCCCTAAGCTAATAAGAAGGAATCTTGGCCCTTGGTTTGAGAAACTTGGGCATCAAGTTTGATGATCTAAGTAGGGAATTGTTTCTCAATTCTCCTCCCTTAGATCTCTCATTTTAATCCTAACCCTTCTTTTTTAGGTTATCTTGTTCAAGAGGTTAGCTACCTCTATAAATAGGAGCTCCTCCCTCACTTGTATTTTTTACACTTGAATTTAATCCTAGAGACCATATTGGTTGAGGTTCTTACCTTTGAGTGTCCCCCTTTCTCCTTTGTGAGAGCTTCTAAGAGTTATCAAGGGACCCCTCCCTTGTGGCCTCTCCCCTTTGGCTTATCAAACATAGTATTTGTGACGCCTCACCCCATTCATTTCCTCTCCATAAATCCATTTCCCTTCCAAGTGACCTTAGAAAGGATCCTTTGGGCACGTGATCATCAAATATCATATCATCCGCTATCGCCTTTTTTGTTTTTTATAGTGGCGGAAGCATTACCAGCATTGTATACAACAACAATCCAAAAAGGTTTGTACAAAGAACTAAAGGTACAAGAGGATGTTAAGTATTCAGTGCTACAGTATGCGGGTGATGTCATAATGATGGGTGAAGCGGACTTGCAATCGGTATGGTATCTGAAGGTAATTCTAAGGGAGTTTGAAATGGTGTCAGGGTTAAAGGTAAATTTTAGTAAGAGCAGTTTCTTTGGTCTAAATGTCTCGGAAGCTTTCACATTGGCGGCCACTGGCATGCTAAACTGTAATGTCGGTTCACTGCCACTCAAATTCTTAGGGATACCCGTGGGAGTAAATCCTAAGAGGGAACGACTTTGGAAGCCAGTTATTGATCAGTTTAAAAGGCAGTTGTCAGGTTGGAAGGCAAGGAATATGACTTTTGCTGGGAGGTTGGTATTATTGAACTCTGTGTTAACTTCGCTGCCGTTGTACTTTTTATCATTTTATAAGGCTCCCAAGTCAGTGCTGAAGACCCTCAAGAGGATGCAACGTACTTTCCTATGGGGAGGTAATGATAGTCAGTCAAAAATTGCATGGGTGAAATGGGAAAAAGTATGTACACCAAAAGAAGAGGGAGGGCTAGGAGTGAAGTGTTTGGACAAATTTAATTTAAGCTTGCTGGCAAAATGGAGGTGGAGAATATTATCAGATGAGACGGCTATTTGGGGACCGCTGTTGAGAAGTCAGTACAGGCATGTAGAAGGGTTTGTGGTGACGCCCACGTCTTTCGTTCAAACATCGCAGTGGTGGAAAGACATATGGGTCATTGATGGACCAAATGCGACCTTGCCTGGATGGTTCAAAATGCGAATTAACAGGATAGTAAGGTCCGGAGGGGGGACTTTATTTTGGGAGCAGAGGTGGTTGGGAGATACAGCTTTCAGTGAACTTTTCCCTAGATTGTATGCTTTGACAGAGGATAAGTTTATTACTATTAAGGAAAAGCGTGATACAGGAGGCCATCTATCATCATGGAAATGGGTCTGGCGGAGGGATTTGTTCGTCTGGGAGGAGCAATTGCTCCTTGCTTTACAGGAGGTGGTAAGTGAAGTCGTATTGGTCGAGAGGGATTTAGATGCGTGGGGATGGAACTCTGGTGTGGGGGGGGGGGATATTCAGTGGCGGAAGGATATAAGGTGTTGAATGAAGGAGTATCTGACTTAGGAATCAACTTTGTGGATTTCCAGGATCTACGTAGGTTATGGAAGGAAAAGCTGCCGTCAAAGGTACTGCTGTTCTCCTGGAGATTGCTAAGGGATAGATTACCCACGGTTGAAAACCTGATAAGAAGAGGGATTCAGGAACCGCTGCTCAATTCTGTCTGTGTGTTTTGTAATAATGGGTTAGAGACCAAGGATCACTTATTTTTACAATGTCGCATCATACAAAGGCTGTGGTATAAAGTTATCAGCTGGGTAGGGGTACAGACACCATTGCCGGAGGATCTGAATCAATTGTTCCTATTATCCTCTGCCTGGGTGGTGGGAACGCGGAAGAAAAAGTACAGGTATGTTTTCTGGATTTCCGTATGTTGGACTATTTGGTTATCAAGGAATGATGTCATTTTTCAAAGGACCAACGTCGAATCCTTTGATATGTTAATGTCGATAAAAATGTTATCTTGGCAATGGTTGTTGTACTCTTTTGGTTTTAAGGCAGGGTGGGTATTCTCTGACTGGTGCTTCCAACCGAGATTGTCTATGCTGAATATAAAATAGAGTTATAGGTTATGTGGAGCATAGTCAGTGTAATACTATATTATTTGTATATCAGGTTAAAACGTTGTGTTTCAACTTTCTATAATAGAATATAATTTTGCTGTTAAAAAAAAAAAATACATATACGTAATACTGAGTACTATATGTTGCTCTATTGATTAAGTTATTTTTATTTTAATACAACTATCAATAGTGGCATAAACCATAAGCCAAACAACGAAGGCATATAACATATTAGCTTATTTACAATATTGAATAATGTTTTCAGTTTCAATTAATACTCATGCGATTTCTTATGTCATAACTTTTGAGATATTGTCTTGGTCCGATCCAATGATGAATTTTCTCTATTCTAGATTGGCTCAGTATTAAAGAAGTTATTTGAAGATGGTGTAGTTAAGCGAGAAGATTTATGGATTACCTCCAAACTCTGGTTTCATTTCTCCTCCAAATTATTATCTTAATTTCTTTTCTGTTAGTTGTAGAATCATGTGTGTTGATGTGTTAGTCTTCAATACCTATAATATAAGTTAAGGATATTTTTGTACCTGAAGTTAAGGTCACATGCAGGTGTTCAGATCATGCTTCAAAAGATGTACCTGAAGCTCTAGACAGAACTTTGAAAAACTTGCAACTTGATTATATTGATTTATACCTTGTACGTATAAGCCTTTAATCTCTAGACATTCTTTTATAAATATGTACTTCAAGTTATTTCAACATTTAATTTGTTTGAGTTAAAATATAATGTCTAACATGTAATATTTCTTAGTATTATAAGTTTTAATTTATTTTATGTTGAAATCCTAAATTTCATCTTATTTTGCATCCCTTCACATTAACCACATGCATTCTTTTATATGGGAAAATCCAGTATTATATGTTCTCAATTTGATTCTTAGGTGGTAAAATGATTTTTTTTTTTCAAAATAATGCACCATTATTTTTTCCCTAAATTCATATTGTATATTACATCATTAGTATGGAGTAGTTATTATTCCTGCTATATCCTCAAAATATTTCAAATGTAAATTTGTATCTTCCAACCAAGAGGCCTAAATTAATACTCTGTGGTGCATTATTATGTGATTGTTTTACTGGAGGATGATTGGTAACATTATCAATTACATATACTGATTAGTGTTCATTTGATTAAGATTCATTTTCCAATTCGAATGAAGAAGGGCTCAGAGGGGTTTAAGGTTGAAAATATTGTGCCATTGGACATGCCTAGTACTTGGAAAGCAATGGAAGCTTTGTATGATAATGGGAAGGCTAGAACTATTGGTGTAAGCAATTTCTCTACTAAGAAGTTGGGAGAATTGCTTGAGGTTGCTCGGGTTATTCCTGCTGTTAACCAGTTAGAGTGTCATCCGGCATGGAGGCAGGAGAAGTTAAAAGCTTTTTGCAAATCTAAGAGTCTCCATCTTTCTGTAAGTTTGCAATTCTTTAATGATATTATTTAATTTTTGCACTAAAGAGTGGTAACTTACCAATCATGTTTGTGATTTAGAATGAAACAGTATTCAATTTGGAGAAGTGTTATCCATACATTCTTTTTAACACACTCTTTATCAAAACTTATAACAATATAAAAAATTTATTATTTCAAATGAAGTTAATAGCAACTAAAGTGAGACCAAAGGAATGTATTAAGAATTTTGTTGTGATACTATTGTTTCTCTTCATTTTTAAAAACTTTTCATAGTTAAAACTAATGTGAATTTTTTTGTAAATATTCAGGGGTATTCACCATTGGGTTCACCTGGCTGGCTTGAAGGTGATCTCCTTAAGCATCCAACTATAAATATGATTGCAAAAAAATTAAGAAAGACTCCTGCTCAGATAGTTCTTCGATGGGGACTGCAAATGGGTCATAGTGTGCTTCCTAAGAGTTCTAATAAAGTAAGGATAAAGGAAAATTATGATATTTTTAATTGGTCAATTCCTGAGGACATGCTTGCTGAATTTTCTGAGATTCAACAGGTAAATATTTCACAGTTAGCTTGAATATTTGTATTATCTTATCAAGACTACATAATAACGAGCAGATGAGGAAACATATTATTCTTACATGTACATATTTTCATAATACATAATGTATAACTTACTCTCCTAAATAATATTTTATGGACATTAATTTTCATGAAAATGTTTAGCATTTTTTTTTATATGTTGTTCAATTCTTTTTTATATTCTAAACATTAGTTCACACTTCATTAATTAATTTTATTTTTATGTAATATATTTTTTAAGATATAAATAAATCATGTGAAATATAAGAATATATACCTATAGATATTTGTCTAAAGTTTTACATGTTTAATTATTAAGATGATATCATATATTTCATTGATTAAATATAATTATGAAATTCATATTTTATAAAAAAAGTTATTAAGCATAGCAATTTTACAAGATTTATTGTTAGAGTAAGAGGATATGCATTTACATGAGACAATACAAACACATCGTTTTGTCCTCCATTTATTTGGTAGAGGGTTAGGATTCATTTGGAGTAGAAACTTAATTAACAATAAAGATGATATGAAAGATTTTATTTATTTTTATGGAAATTTCGTCAAGTTTTTTTTATGTTATGATTTTTGTTGTTGTAGGTAAGGTTCCTCAATGTCACGTCTTTTCTTGATCCAAGTGGGAGTCACTTATCTGAGGATGAATTCTGGGATGGTGATGCATGAGAAGTCAATTGAACGGTTGTTTAAATATAAGATGATGCATTATAAATTTTAATAAAATTTTGGTTTATAAAAAAAATTATAAGAGGATGCAATTAAAAGACATCCACATATTGCTCGATGGTATTAGATTATGTGAAATTACTCTTTTGTTTTTCTTATAACTAGGTTAAGGTATAGTTTATTGCATTGGGATTTTTTTTTTTTTATATTGAGGAGGGTTATGCGTCCAAAAACAAACTTACACGTAGATATATGGTTATACCTATAACATTTTTTTTGCAACAAGAGGGAACAAGCAATAGGGAACAATCTAAAACATGAGTCCCTAAAGGATATAAACAAACAAGGGTTGCTAACTTATGAGCTACCATGTTAGCCCCTTCTAAAAATATGGACAAATACAATCTCATTCCTTAGAAACCCACTCTTTAATAAAAGGCACTAACGCCTAATACGGGTTCGATCTCACGACCCCTTCATTGAGAAACCCAATAGCCATCTTGGAATCACTTCAACCTGAAGCTTCTGGATGCCCTTATCCCAAGCAAAGTAAAGAGTGGAAGTTATCCCCCATAATCCTCTTATTGTGAAATCAATTAATCCCAAATTTCTTACAAAGTCCCCAAACCATTAACCTTCCTCATTTCCGAGCAAACCTGCACAAGTAGCACCCTATCCATTATGCTTAACAGAACCATCAGTTTTTGTTGTGACCCACCTTGCAAAAGGTATGTGCCACCTCACCTATATTGCTTGCCTACAGGAAACATGAAGAATGTCAAGGTTATTGATGTGACAAACTTGACATGCCTAATGAACCACTGCCTAAACAATCCTATCAAAATCAAGTTAGCCCTCATTGAATACCAAATCATTGCATGTCTTCCAAATCATGTGAGCCATAATTAAGAAGGTAGTGTGCCAAGAAATTCCATTGTATACTATATTTTAGCCATGTTCCTTACTAACCAATCTCTGAAACTCATGCATAAGAAACTTTGGGCCAAATTAGGATGCAATCTTTGCCAATTTTTTTGCAGTGAAACTCTAAGCTCCTTGAATTCATTGGCTACAAGTCCCTCATGCATACACTTCCACAAAAAACATTTTATCTCACATATGCACATGTAACAGTCACAGTCTTCGCCATAAGGGTTTCTTGGTGCCCTTGCATTATGTCTAAACATCTCATATGTAGATCTTATTAAGAATGTTCCATCTTTACTTTTACCCCATATTATGCAATCCTTTTCCATTAAGTTCAACGTCGGTAGTGTGCTCATGATTTCAATAAAAACCCAATCTGGAACTAAATGCTAGAATAGATTGGTTAACCACCTATTTTCTACAGAGGCAAATTGGGTCACTACCATATTGTTTTTATTTACCTCCATTGTATCTCCCACAAGCTAACCAATGATATCCCCTAAAGGAAGCCACCTATCCCACCAGAACTTCACTCAACGACCATTACACGATAACCATCTAACCCTTTCTTCAACCTAATGTCAGGCTTTTTGAATTCCATTCCACAAAGCAAAGACGTTTAGGTTATTAGACACAAAAGGAACAAAGTTTGATCAGCACTTGTATTTGCTTCTGAGGACTCGTACCCATAAGGCGCTTGACTCATTTATCAGCCCCTAACCAAGTTTCATGATCAAAGCTCGATTAAACGGGAACAAGTCCTTAAACCTTAAACAACCATCTTCACATGAATCATAAAAATGGCATCATGTAATAGGAATGACGCTTTCTAACGTAGTCACAACCCCCTACACAAACCTTTGCATCATAGCTTCCAACCTCATACAAATCTACTTTGTCAAAAGGACTTTCTGCATTTTATAAATTGATAATGCCACAATGACTGCTTACACCAAAGTACACCTCTTAGCAAAGGACAAAAAATTTACCCTCCAATTACTTAGTCATTGTTGTGTTTTCTCTAACAAGTGATCATACAAAGCTCGTTTCTTCTTATAATGAATCATTGGAACCCCCCAAATGTTTGCCAAGATTAGTTGTGAGTTGGTACCCTGACATATAACTAAGGAACTTCACCTGCAAGTGGGACACATTATTTTATACAAATAGATGTGCTTTGATAGGAGACAACCTTTGTCCAGACACTTCACAGGATGCATCTAAACATTTCATTATTATTTCTAACTGACTCCATGTAGCTTTTGCAAACAATGGTAAGTTATCTAAAAAAAATATGAGTTATACGTGGCCCCCTTTTACTCAATCTGATCGGCTTCCAATTTTGTTGTTAGACCTCCTATTCGATAAGGTGTCCAAGTGTCTCCATGCATAAGAAACTAGTAAGGGGAAATAGGATCCTCTTGCGTAATGCCTCTGCACGTTCAAAACGCATCCATAGGATTACCATTGATTAAAATCTGTATACTTACAAAAGAAATGCAAGCTAGAATAATGTTACAAAAGTGTTCATTGAAATCAATCTCCATGAGAGTGTCCATAAAAAAAGCCCAATTAAGTCAATCATATGTTTTCTCTAGTCCACCTTAAGTGTCATCCACTCATTCATCCCCTTTTTTATCCTCATAGAGTGGAAGATTTCTTGCGCAATACAATATTATATGTCCTATGTCTCCCCTGACACAAACTACATTGATTTAGACTGACTACTTAAGGCATTACACTTTTTAACCTTGTAGCGATAACTTTTGTAATTGTTTTATATATAACGTTACACAAGATAATAGGTCTGAATAGTAATAAGTATGGGGGTTTGAAACTTTGGAATAAGCACCAATAGTGTTTAGTTAATATCACAAATTTTAGAAAGGTCATTATAGCACAATAGAATCAATTGACACACGATTGCTCAACTGTCTCTCAGTTTGATGATTGGAAGAAAATTATAATTTTACATCCCTTTTTTTCTTATAGATGAAAAATTAGGCTTCTTAAGCATGTTCTTAGATAATTCAAAAGCTCGAGTCATTACAAACCAATTTCTTTTGGATTTTAATGAAATAAAAATTTATCAATCATTTTTCATTAACTTGGTTTGGATTAAATTTTTTAATGTTTTTTACTAATCCAAATCAAACCAATACAATCAATAATGAGTTGGTTTGGTTCAAATTAATTGAGGTTTTTGAAGAAAAAATATATTTTTTGACTTTTTAAAAATAAAAAATAACATAATTTTTCTTCAAATTTAAATTCAAACATGTTTTAAAAGAGTCTAAATATCATATTTGAGTTTGTTTTAAAAAAAATATTTGAGCTTGAATTGCATCGACTAAAAAAATAGTTTAAATTTTCGTTTATAATGATAAAATGATATTTAATTAATTAGATGTAACTAATATACTATTAATTGCTATTATATATTAACTCTTTCTTTCCTGTCACAAAATTTTTATAATTAAATCTTTAAGATTATGTTTGGTGTCTTGCATGGAGGAGGGAGGGTTTTATTAGTTTACTCAGATTTTAAAACTTGAACTTTAATTAAAATAAAAATTCTTAATCTAATGTCAATTTATAAGTATAGTTTAATGGGAATGGAACCACATAACAAAGCTCACCATGCACTATTGATTTTTTTATTTTATTTTTTAGATGACACTTTTTTTAATTTGTAACTCATTGAAGACATTTCTTATGCTTTCCTTTTGATTGATGCAATGTTTAGCAATTTCACTTAAAAGTATAGTTCAATGGCCTTTTGAATGCAACTTTTCTATGGTTGAAATTTAATCTCACTTAAAAGTATTTTCTGGAGTTTTGAAGTTGCTTCTAACTCTATATCAACTTCACAAAACTTGTTTAGGTGGGAAGGGGTGAGTGATGGTATCATTGCAAGGTTTGTTGGCCTATTAAATCCTAATACATTAGGATTGTCATTTTCATATCTTAGTATATGTTAAAGTGATTTGGCAAACACATAGTAATTGATAAATATATCGGGTTATATCCATAGGAATTTGAAATATATTATATAATTTTATCTATCCTAAGTAAAGCTTGTAAATATCAACGTACATTTTTTAATATATGAAAAACAATTGTAAATATTTAAATATAAATGAGCAAAAATAAAATTTAAATACAAGTCAATGAGAAGAGATGTTGAGATGGGATCAAATTTTACTAATCTTATTCCTATACAATCCTTTGATTTTCAACACATGTTTTCCGTTACTCGGTATTATTGGATTCAATACATTATTCCATGTTAATCACTTAACAAGGAAATTCTAAGGTTCTTAGTTCAATATCAATCCCTTACTACTCAATTAGAAATCTTGCATTAAAATCAGGAATTTAACCAACCAATTAATGGTTATAAATCTATTCCTGACATTTAGAATCATTAGGAGAATTAATTCAAGTCAGATTTAGAAAACATTTTTCCAACCAAATGCCAAATCTCAAATAACAAGACAAATAATCAATTCATATCAAGCATTAAGAATGGAATAAAATCACTAACATGAGACAGTAGAAGACATATATATATATATATAAGAATTATAAAGAGTTTTATAGATTACATTCAATCTCAAAAAGAAGAAGATTATCTATTCATGGTGATGAGAACAATCCTCTTTTATAGATGAAAGATGAAGAGCATATCGAACTACTCTTTTCCAAGAGTTGAACTTCCTATTCTCTTCATCTTTGTCCTCTCCCTTGCTCCCCATCTAACCCTCCCCCCATTTTGCTTGCCTTCTTTTCTTTTCTTTTTTTTTCCTTTCATGTTTTTCAAATGGGGTAGTCATAAGTGACCAATATACTCAACCGATTCAATTTTGCTAAGCGGACACGAATCCTTCATAGTGGGAAAGCTTAATCCACTTAGTGGATTGCATTTCACTAAGCTAATTTCTTCTAACTTTTGCACCTTTTCTAGAGCCAATTCGCTAGGCTTATCTACTCAGCAAATTCTTGATAGAGAGCAATTCCTTTGCTTTTATCAAAAACCTTCTTCTCCATTGAACTACTTCATGCTTTCTCAACAGTCAAATCCAATTCCTTCATCTATAAAAGAAATTTATAAAGATTAAATGTACAAATGTATCACTCTTTTAAAAAAAACTATTTATAAATTTTCTTTCTATTCTTTATAATAAAGTTGAATTTTTCAAAATATTTTGCTTAATTTCTAGTTAGATAAATGTCATAACTCATAAATATAGAGATTTTCAAGTGAAATTGACATTTATCATAACCCTCAACTTAAAACTTTGTTTATCCTAAAACAAAGCCTAAAATTAACGAAAAAAAACTATCTAAAATATATTATATAGATATATACATGGTGGAAAATATACAAGAAAGCAAAATTATGCTCAGACATGGTTTTTGAACAATCATTTTTAAATTTTTATCTTTATACACATCACTGGCTCATCCAAAAGTAAACATGACATTTCATATTTACAAAATGGTGCTCACACAAAGAAAAATAATGAAACATGAAGTATTTTCTCAAGAAAACTCCAATCACAATTTTTTATTTTTTAATTAAGAACATTGATATTCAAATTAGTTGTTTGATCTTCAATATGCACAAAGGTGAGTGTTTCTCTCAATTCAAACACTGAATCATACGAAATCAACTTTGTTATCTATCTCCGGTCAAATCTCATTCATATAATCAACATGGATCCCTAAGGTATTCAATGGTAGTAATGGGGTTGGCTTCAAAGATAAAGATTTCGAAGTGTCGTAAACTTTTTCAAAACAAACTTATTTACAAAAAGTTTTCTATTTTTTATAATAAAGTTAGATTTTTCAAAATATTTTCCTTAATTCCTAGTTAGATGAGTGTTATAAAGATAGAAATTTTCAATTGAAATTAACACTTATTAGTATCCTAATTTAGGTGGACACTAGAAGAAAGTCTATGTGGAAGTCTACCATTGAGAAACTAAAGAAAGATTGTTAATCTAGAAGTGCAAGCATTTATCATTGGGAGGACTTATATGTTTAGTAAGTTTTACACTAACATCTATCTCATTATTATATTTGTCTTTCTTCAGGATTTCAAAGAAGATATCAAACATAATTCAAAGACTTCAAGATAGGGGTGGCAAAATGGGTCAGCCCAACCCGTTTGTGGCTTGCCGAAAATGGGTCGGGGCGGGCTGACCCTACATACAAAGGACGGGCCCAAGCACCTAGCCTGCTCCATTCATAGGCGGGTTGGAAGGCTGGCCCACCAGCTTTTCCCACTTTTTTTTTTACTTTTTTTAAAAAAACCCAAATGTATAAAAAGTGAAAATTTTTAGTAAAAGTGTATACAAACTTATCTAGCGTCTTCCATTTTTTTATTTTTTTTAATGAAGTACAATACTACAATTGACAATGTTGTGAAAAGGAAAAGTAGGGGATATTGAATGTATAAAATTTAACAACTTTATGTATAAACTTCTTTCAATCCAATTAAAGTTGTTCGTAGACATTTAGAATAGATCTTTTGCAAATCTTGTTGACATCTTTTTGTGACTATATTTCCTGATTCAATAACTTATCTGACTCGCACAATGAAATGTCCATTTATTCAAGTGTTTGATGAGTTTCCTTACCCAAAGTCACACCATAATTGTTGAGGGAAGAAAATTGAAACTGACCAACACCGAAGGAGAGAAAGTAGAGTAAACTTCTATATAGTGAAAATTATGAAAATTGTTGCAAATAAAAAAATATTTGAAATATGAAAATTTTTGCAAAGAAAAAAATTATTTGAAATATGAAAATTGTTGCAAAGAAAAAACTTATTTGAAAAAAATTTATAAGTTTTTTAGCTGGTTGACTAAATGCGTTACAAATTTTAGTTATTTTAAATATATAACTAAATAATGAAAATATAATATGTTCAAAAACAAATTTTAGTTATTGTATTGTATTTATAAAAAACTATAAACGAATTATATGTTTGGTGTCTCATTGTTAATTAAATAACTCAATATTATTATTAATACACTTATGTAAATTTTAATTTTTAATTTAAATTAAATTTTAAATAATTTGATGAATTTATAATTATAAAACTTAAATTATCATAATTTTTATTTTTATTTGATTAATTATATTTTATATTGTAGTATAATTAATATAATAATTATTATTAATAATTAAATTTAAATTATTTAATTTTTTTGCAGGCCGGTGGGCCAACTAGCCTCACCCCGTCCTTGGCTGGCGGGTTAGGCTGGACGGGCTTAAATGGGTTGACGGGCCAAAGCATCTACCCTACCCCGTCCATTCTTTGGCTGGTCGAGCCCGTTTTACCACCAGTACTTCAAGATAACTTTCTATGGGTGTCTCAAGAGATAAATAGAAAATTAGTCTTGATCAAATGGAAACATTGTGAAAATTGAATGACCATGGTGTGGTGTGGGAACAAAGGATAAAGGATATTGAAGATTTCAATAATGCATTTGTGGGCATATGGCATTGGAGAATTTTTAAGAGGAAGGGTTACTATGAACTAAAATTCTAGTAGATTAGCAATAAAATGCGGTCGTATCACCAATTTTTGTATTGATGGAAATTGGATTAGTGTTTCTCAATGGTAGAATATATATATATATATATATATGAAGATCTATGCAAGTGAGGAAGAGGGGCATTGGATTTTGAATCACATAAAAGGAAGAGTGGTTTAGATTCTTGAATAATGATTGCTTGTGCAATTTGTTTTCACACCTTTATGTCGTCTAATCAATAAAGCATTGTTATGTGTCTTATTATGGGGTTTAGGATGGAAGTAATTGAAATTGGCAATTATGTTGGAGCACATCTTTTGAGGTTTGGGAAAAACTGGTAAATGAAATATAGACATTACTCCATTATTAACAGAGAGTCCAAATTTTCTATTCTACTTCTGGTAAGTGCATAGGTTGTATTGTAGTATTCGATGTTGTTCTCATAGGGATTGGAATAATACTCATAATTTCAATGATAATTACTTGCAAATAATGAGAATAAATTTAAACTATTCTATTGTGTAGAAAATTAAAATAGCATAAAATAAATCTGAACAAATACGATGAGAAGTCTGGTGGGGTTTCTGATTTCACTTTACCATCCCTCTAAAGCATAATTAATCTATTAAATTGTTGTTCATTATTTGTATTACTATTACTAAAAAATATTCTTTCTCCAATCCCTCATCATTCAAAAACTAAATTATTTGAAATATAAATCATGAATTCCTTACACAATCTATAGTCAAATAATCTGCATTAAAATCAAGAATCCAAAATTGCCAGTAGTTTTTACTCTCTCCGGAGATATAAATCCTGTTGGGAGCTTTTCTCATTTCGAAAACGAAATTTCTCTCCCGAATTCATTCAACAAACAAAATTCATAAAACATCATGAAATCAATACAAGGTAAAAAAAAGTTCTAATACTGAATAATAAACATAGATTAATAGAGTAAAAAGACAATAGAGCTCAAGAATGAGTTACATCAAAAACCCCAACCAAAGAGATCTAGCAATCCATGGATTTAAAGAGTTTGATAAATGACATGGTGATACAAAAATGGAGTAAAATGGCTGAAGAATAAAGGAGAATGGTGGACTGAAGTGGATAGAACACTAGGACACTGCCTCGTTTGTCATCTATTCGTCCTTTTGCGTTTCGTAAAATTTTCTATTTATATGACCTAATCAGCATACCAATGTTGGGTGCTCACCCTCATGGCTGTTGGGGGCCAACAGGGGAAAAATACCCCTTGCTCTCAGGTTGGCGGGCATTGGGTGCTAACCTTTGGACTGCTAGGCACTGGCTCGAGACATATCTAATTTCTCTTCTTTTTCAACCAATCTTCAAATTCCTTTCTCAAATAGTAAAATCACAAAAATAGAGGTAAAATACCCCCAAAATGTATATCTATAATGTATTGCTATAAATGTTATATTTACGTATAAAAGCGAGGAAAACAAGGCTTTAAATGAGTTGAAATTAGGATAATTTCTCTATGTTACCTATGTAAAAATAGGTAATTTGGGTCGATCCCACAAGGACTAGGCTAATACTCTGAGAATCTCAATATTAATTGCTTGTAAAAATTGAAGAAATTGATCGTAGCTAATAACTAAGTAACATAAAGTAAAGAGCGCATAAAAGAGAAAGTAAGATTACTAATGAGAGAACTTGGTAGGGTTTTGTTTTCACTATAGCATCACTCTAATGCATAAATGAATCACAAAACAACGTTTATCATTTACGTTTCCATCACCTATAAAAATACCTTTAACCTCAATTTCTTGCAAGTAAGGGACTAAGCTATTTCTTAACTTCTTTAAGAAAAGAAGTTTAAGATGACTAATAGGCTTTACTCTCGAGAGAGATAAACCTCATTGGGAGTCTGAGCTCTTCTCATTTTACAAGTTAAAATCCTCTCTCAAACTCATTCAACAAGTAAAATTCATGAAATAAATAACAATAAAGCATAAGGTAAAGAAGAACTCTAACAATGAGCAATAAATATTAGATTAATAACATCAAAATATATAAGGGAGTTCAGGCATAGTTACAAACGAAACTCTAACCAAAGAAGAGCCTAGCTACCCATGGGGAACATAATCAATGAAGGAGATACAAAAAATATGGTAGGAATAAGGTGAATGAAAGGAAGGAAATGAGCTTGGAGGCATCCTAGGTCATCTTGGGTGTGTCTCTCATACCCTAACAAAAGACATAATCTAAGTTTTAAAAGAAACTCTTCTATTTGTAGACTAAGCATTGGGCGACAATAAAGCGAGCATTGGGCGACAATAAAGCGAGCATTGGACGCCAAGATGGTGAAAAATACCTCTCTCAGGTTCCAAGTGAATGATTAGGCGCTGGGTGCCGATACTAAAATAAAATGGACTTCCCTCCCTACTTAGCGTTTGAACACTGCTACAATGTCACTTCAACTCAAATTCTATTAATGACACTTTTCCAATCCTTTTCAAAACCTATCTCAAGTAGTATATAACAAGAAAATAAAAGTAATTTATGCACAAATGTAAAACTAAAACTAATGTTCCTACGTAAATCCATTTTTATATGAAATTGAAGGAAAACAAGACTTTAAATGAGAAGTAATTAGAATAACTACTCTATTTTACCAGTATAAAAATGGGCAAACTAGACAGTTATCAACTATCATGACTGAAAAATAACTAAATAGTAACTATTTATAGTGATAAGTGTTTTAGCCTCTATTGAAATTGTGATCGACCTAGTCTTATTACTATTATTTTTTAAAAATATTTAGTCTCCAAATTAGTCACCATTTTAAATGACCTATTCTTATTACTATTAAAAATGTATCTTTTAAATGCAATATTTAATAATTTAATTAACAAAAATTTTAATATATAATTTTGTCAATCACTCTATATTTTTTAAATGTGATATTTAATTTAATTGATATGAATTTAATTATATAACCTAAATTTTAAATTTTAATTTTGTTTTATAATTTAAAATGAGTGACTGGAATGAATTATTATCACAGTTAAACATTCTATTTTGTTTATTTATAACTCTAAAATTTTTAATTTTAATTTTTCTATATTATATAAGAAGTGACTGAATTTGCGATCATTATAAATTGTGACAATTTTATTAGTCACTCTTTTTAATATAATATTTAAGAAATATATTTTATATATAAAAATTTATTAATTTAATTGTTAAAAATTTTAATTTATAGTTTAAATTTTAATTTGATTTCATAATTTAAAAAATGAGTGACTGAAAATTAATTATTATTATTATTATAATTAAGAATTATAATTTTTTCCTTTATGACTCTAAAATTTTTAATTTTCTTTTTTTTTAATAAAAAGTGACTGAATTTACGGTCACATGGTAACCATTTTATCGTCATTCTTTTGATAAAGCTTTCAAAATGGGTCTGGCCCGTTGGGATAGCCAGTGTGCCGACAAAATGAACCAAATTGAACTCTAAAGAATGAGGCCTAAATAGAAGCGAGCCTTTTTGGCCCGAATATGTAAATGGACTTACGCCGGTCTAGTCTAGTGGGTCACGGACCGAGCCAAATAGAAATATAAATTTAAAAAATACATATTAATAATAATATAATATATTGTTAAAAATATATACATAAGAGTATATTTGATGTGAAATCAATTTATATATATTGTTAATATATATATATATATATATATATATATATATATATATATATAAATTACGTTTGGTATTTATTTAATAATATATTTTCAATAAATAAAAATTACGTTGTTCTAAAATGTATATTAAATTAAAATATGCATATAAATATATTTTTATATTATTTTAGACTTATTTATGATATGTTTTGATTGATTTACGGTGTAATCTTGAATTGGTTTAGATTTGCATTATAAAATAAATTTTATTTTTTTTATAAAAGAGTGAATTAATATAGAGTCAGACTGAATTTAGAAATATATAGCTAAAGAAAATATGGACTGACTTAGCCTAATCCATTTCGTTTAAAAAGTCTGACGGATCAGGTCGGGCTGTCCAAGTTGTCAGCTCTACTTTTTACCATAATGTTTAAGAAATATTTTAAATTAACGTGAGTAATTTGGGTTCTGATTATTCTACCTATAAGGTGATAGAGGAAGCATTATTGAGGGAAGTCCAAATGAGAATTTATTAAAGTGTATTTGGAAAGCTAAATCCCCATAGTAGGTTATTGCCTTTACTTGGAGGGTTGCATAGAAGGATTTGGACTAAAAATCAATTGGTAAGGAGGGGATTGAGGTGGGTGATAATGGAATCTATTATCCTTTGTGCTGGGGAAAATGAAATTGTAAATAACCTATTATTTAGCTATTCTTTCTCATATGCAATTTGGCAAGGTTGCTACTCGTTGCTTGGTGTTCAAAAACTACTTCCTAAAGGAATTAATTTTTGTTTTTAGATTTTGTTAGATTAAATTGCTACTGTTATCTGTTGCAACATTATCCTACTCCTCCTGGGTAATGTTTTCTTTTGCTGTGAAATAAAATTACTTTTTTTAAAAAAAATTATTTAAGATAAATATTCATGTTTGCACGTAGAAGTGATTTTGTGTTAAAATAATTTGAAATAACTTATGCGGATGAAGAATTTTAAATAAAATTTTATTCCTATCTAACATTTATTATAAGAATAGAGACAAATATTTATGCTGACTATATAAAAGTTTTATTGTAATATTTAATTATAAAGCTTTTATACATAATAAATTTATTTATTTTACTGATTAATATTTTAAAAATTATATAATTAGAATTAGAAAGATAGATTGAATGTGAGGAAGGTAAAAGGATTATTTTAAAAAATATTCAAAGACATATCAGGCTATTTTAACATTAATTTTAACCAAAATCAACTAATTTTTTAGAATGAATTTTAGATTTTTATGGGTCAAAGCTTATTCAGATTTAAAAAATGTATTTCTTTTAATTAAAATTGGTCAGGTTGAGTTTTGTGTTTTAAAAAAGAATTTTACTAACATCACACACTTAATCACGTGATAATGGATAAATTTTTTTTATTCTTCTAATTCTTCTAACATTAAAATGTATAGCTTTTAATTAAGTGATTAAATAATACTTTATAAAAAAATATAAAATAATGTAGATGATATTATATTATATAGTAACTAAAAATTATGCATTTAAAAATTAGAATCACAACTGCTAAAACATTTGAGGGCACCGGCAAAAAATTAAACGGTTGAGGGAAAAACATTTTTTTAAATTAAGAAAATTTGTCAAGTAGTTTCCAAAAATAGAATCTTATTATAGGATGAGTTGCAGGCATCTTGTCTAGAAATGGAAGAAGAATAGCATGAATACCAATACCACGTGAATCATGAAGAATCTTTTAGCCTGTGCAAGTGTACAATCAACGTGATACACTGTCAATCGTGTCTCATTGAAATTAATTCAGAATATAAGTATTTTCCACAAAAGGAAATTTATAATGAGTTTTGGCGTTTCGACATCCCCTTTGTTAATCAAATTAAATTTTAATAATATTTTCTAAAAGCTATTAACAGTTAAAAATAAGTTTATATCATGCTTTAAATTGTTTACTCTAAATAAATGTAAAATATAAATTATATATCTAAACATATTCATTTGTTATAATATAAAATTATTTATTTATTATTTAAATTTTAATTATATAAATAAATATAGTTATCAAGTAAACTAAAAAATTAAAATACTAATTTATATATTATAAATGCTATTACTGCCGGTAACAGTATTATTATATCCACAACTAAAAATTTATTTTGTAATTTTTACACAGAAATAGTTAAATGACATAGCTTTGGTTCCGATTTCAACATAAAATGAAAAAAAAAAAAAAAAATTCTAGATTTGCAATTGTCACATACTAATTGTTAAATGACAAGCCTTGGATCCGATTTCATCATTAGATGAAAATGAAAATTGAAGGCATGGCATCTCAACGTAGAGTAAGGAGTGGCTGTTTTTCAACCAACACTACAGTCATTAGCGGACCACACACATTTGAGTGGCAAATGCACCTTCAATTCAATAATTTTTTTTGGTGAATGTTAAATTTAATAAAATTATATATATATATATATATATTAAAATTTTATATTTTACTTCTCTAATTTTATATATTTTAAATTTCTTTCTATATTTTCATATACCTCATTTTTTATTGTTTATACGTGTTTGAACTATTATTTTTTATATAGTTATTTATTATTTATTATTTTTAAACTAAAGGGTTTGTAGTGTAGTTTTAGGTCTAAAACTAGTCCAAATCAAATGATTGTAATACGATTTATTTTAGTTTAAATTAATTATAAAACTCAAAGCAAATCAAACCATTTTTTTATGGTTTGATTTGATTATGTAGTTTAAAATTTCTATTATTAAATGTTAAAAAATATATTGAAAAAAATTATTTTCAAAATTATGTAAAAGTTTAGTCATTTCCAACACAATTATGTAATAGTACCAACCATTAAAATTAAAATATGAATAATCAATTCATTTAAACATTATATATTAGTAGTTGTTCTCAAATTTTATTTAGTGAAATTAAATCAAATAGTTTTGTTGAATATTTATTTATCAACTAATTTATATTAATTAAAAACCTTAATTAAAAATTAAGGCAAAATCTTATAAACTTAAAAAATAATGAATAATTGTATATGTATTTTTTAGAAATTTGTAAAAATAATTAAGAAAGAGTTGTTTGATTTGGTTTTATATGATTTCAACATCTTAAATTATAAACTGGACCAAACTGCTCAATTTAAAAATTATAAAAACAAATCAACCCAAATTAAAGCGGTTCTTAACACCCGTAGGCTAAAAAACAAATAGAGGTAACTTATTTGAATATTTACAAAAATTGGTCAACCCTCAGGAAATTGCAAAACAATATGTCAAACATCCAAAAAGTAAATGGCATTTTGGTAACATTAATTAATATACTCCAATGCTTATTTAATGATGTATTTGCAAGCATTAACTATACAAAATATATACTTCAATGTTTGTTTAAGAAAAAATAAAGGCCAAGTCAGATAGCAGATAAAATTAAAAGAAAATTGCTTACCACTTGTCAAAAAATTAATCACATATCTTTATTAATCGAGGATTTTATTTTCTTAATTAATAGTAAATTCTTTATATATATAATTAATTATTAATAAACTTAATGAAAAATTTATTTTACATATAAAGAATTTTTATTGAAAGTTTATCAGTAATAGTAAAAGACTATATATATATATATATATATATATAAGTTTTTAAATAATAATAAACTGAAACAAAATAAATTTTTATATATATAATGAAAAATTATTTATATATCTATTTATAATTTTTTACAGTTAATTACCGAAATTCTTTAGATAAATTTTTTTACTATTTATATATAATTTTTTATATATAATTAAGAAATTATTGATATATAAATTTTTTTACTATTAATTACCAAAATTATTTAGAATTTTTTTTTACTATTGGTTACTTAATTTTCTAATTATAAGCATTTATGATAGTCATTAAGAGAAATTTAATTTTATTACCTCGTTAATGTATAATATCGAAGAATATCAATCAATAAATAAAATATTTAATGTATTTATTAGTTTTAATGAAACTTTTACTCTGAAGAGACTGAGTAAAGAAAATTTATTTATTTTTATTCCTCATAGATTTTTCTTCGAAAGGTAAAAAAAATAAATTAAATTTCATATTTTAAATACATTTAATAAATACTTAATGATTAATTAAAATATTTATTATTTTACTACTAGTTTCTTAATTCCCTAATTATAACGAATTTAATTTTTATTACTCATCGGAGAATATCAATCAATAAATTATTTAATGTATTTATTAGTTTTAATAAAACTTTTACTCTTTGAAGAGATTTTTTATCAAGAGTAAAAGAAATTTAAAATTTGAGAGAATAAAATGAAGTGAAAGATATAAATTATATCTGAATTTAAATTAAAAAAAATAATTCAAAATTTTTATTTTCGTAATATTTAAGTTCATCACACCATTTTTGTAGATATTCAAATTAATTAGGTTCTGGTTGTCATTCTGCCACGTTAATGACATAATGTGACGTTTTAATTTTCTTTCTTACACTTTATCACTCTTTTTCTATTTATTTATTAATTTATAATTACTATCCAAAAATAGAACTCTTGCAAAAGTGAACTTGGATACATATTTTGAAGTTTGGTAAATAGGGGAAAATGAGGAATTTAATATAGAAAATAAATAAGTAAAATTGTAGTTTTGTTTATAAAATTTAGTTTTCTGGCCTCTCTCTTTTCTTTTTACTTTTGTCTTTAATTAAAAAAATATTATTAAGATTATTTTTTCTCTTCTTTGTTTTCTTTAATTTAATCTTATATATCCCGTCAAATCATTATTATAAAATACATTAGCAAACGATGAATTGCCACCAGCTAGCTAGGAATTACCAACCGTGATAATTAGCGACATTAACGCAATTACGGATTACCTGATGTATAGGTTGTTCTTATGCAGACAGGCTACATTTCCCTTTTTATCTCTTTCCAAATTAAAAATGAATCTTGGGAATATCAAACCCTATCTTATTAACTTTATATGGGACCAATTAACAGTTGTTTCTAGTCAGTTTTCAATCTTCTGAAATAATGACACATGATGTGGTTGTTACAGACTTGCAGTGTTTGTCTTTGGGTGTGGGTCTGTTTATTCGTTTTCTTTTTCACACACTTATCATTCATATATTTAATCATCACTCTTCTCTGGTTGGGTTGTGTTGTGTTGTGCTGAAAAAAAATGAGCAACCAAATCAGGTTCTTCAAGCTCAACAATGGAACTAAAATTCCTTCACTGGGCTTGGGAACATGGCAGGAAACTTCTCAGCCTGAACCTGGTGTCATTGGTTCTGTTATAACTCATGCAATCAAGGTTTCATTTTACTTCTACTCTCTCAACTCAATATTCTCTCGCTTTAATTTTCTTGTATAAATTAATTTAATTTATACATATATCTCATCAATATTTATTATTTATTACTCTCTATCTTATTTTATCATATCATAATTTAATTTTCATTCAATTGTTCTAGTTTAGCATTTATAAAGCAACTGAAAATAAAAACTTACTAATTCTAACAAAATAAAGCATGCAGTTTTGAAAATGGTAAATAATTTTAAAATCTCTAAAAAATTTTGAAATATGAAATACCCTTTTAAAAAAAATTTAAATTTATTTATTTATTAAGTCCTTTAATTTTAAGATATTTTACTTTTTGATATCTAATATTTTTAAATAACGCTTTTAAAAATATGAAAAATTCTTTTATATAGATAAAAAATATTTAAGTAAAGTTTAGAATGTAGACAAAAATGATACAGTATATTTCAAAAGATAAAAAATATTTAAATAAAGTTTAGAATGTAGAAAAAAATGATACAGTATATTTCGAAAATAGTGAAACTGTAATACAGTTTCTCTAAAAATATATTTAATATATTAAGAATTTTTAAACATTTAAACATATTTTACTTTTTAAAAATAATGGCAGAAATTTTTGTGACATCGGTATAAGTGATGAAAATAGTGATTAATAACCAAAGTTTTGTCTAATGAATTATAATATGAGTAAAGTATTCGTTTGCTGCTATTTTAATTTATGATTTTGATAGCTGTGTTACAATTATCTGTAAAATTATATTTTAGTGAAGTTAAAATAATTAAAGAAAACTTTCTTTTTAGGGTAATTGAAAGAACTTAAAATCAATTAGTTCTGTAAAATATATCATGAATGTAGTAGATAAGTTACGTATATGTGTATTGTGTAATGTATCAAAATAAAATTTGTAAAATTACATATTAAAAATAATGTTTAGTAAAAGTCTAGAATTCATGTTTTGATGTATTTAATTATTTTTTAATCCTTTTAAAAAAGTATTTATTTAAGAATTAAATAAAATAATTAAAATAAATTACAACATCTTTAATTTTTATTAAATTACATATAATTTTCTTTTATTTTTCTATACTAACATTTTTAAGTTTAAAAATATTATACTAATACTTTATATATATTTAAAAATAATACATTAATACTTATCTTCAACTTTACATTAATACATTAAAAAATGAAAAGGAAAGTAATAATGGAAAAAAGGGAAGTGCATTACAATAAGTTTTAGACATATTACTTTAATTTATTTAAATAATTAAGTTATTGGATTTGTACAATATAAAGTTAGTTGGGCTGACTTACATTTTAGAAAGTCCAATTAAATATTGAAACAGACTTCACAGCGTACAACCTATTCTTCTTCTTCTTTTTTTTAACAAAATAGACAAAAAGACTCTTTTATCCTCTCTTTTTTCTTTATCATGAATACAATTTTTATTTTATTTTTAGATAAGGAATTGTGTGTATACCCATACATAAGGAATACTTTTGCTGAATACATCATAATTCCATTTTTTTTATTGGATGAATAGGTTATATAGTTGAATGTGATTGTTTAATATCATTCATTGTATTACGTAAAACTAAAGGAAAGCACTTCTTGTTCTTGTGGTTTATAAAATTGTTTAGTTTTGTGCATTTTATTATTCTAATTTGTCTAAATTCTTATTGTTAAGTTATCATATTTAATTGCTTATTTCATTACTCCAGGTTGGTTACCGTCATATTGACTGTGCTCAACTCTATGGTAATCAAAAGGAGGTAGTTACCACTATCAATGATAAACTATGCTTTTGTCATTGTTAATTGATATTGTTATTATTACTACTTCTAATTGGTGTTATCTTATCAAAATTGAACAAAGTTATCACATTCTTAATTAGTGTCTTTACTTACACGTATAAAATTGCCCTTAGTTTGATAATTTAGTCAACATATATTTCATATTGACTAACCTATATTCAACTATGCTACATTTTTGTCTAATTCACACATCGTTGATTTTTTATATAGTTTTAGGACAACCATTAATTATGGAATAAATCACACATAAAGCATCTAAACCATCTTTATTGATTATAAGTAATAGTTATTATTACTAACATCATTATAAATAATATTGTATCTTATTTACGATATTAGATAATGTTTTAGTTTCATTGTATGTAATTTCTCATATAATGCCTTAAAACTATTGTAGATTGGTTCAACATTAAAGAAGTTGTTTGAGGAGGGTGTAGTGAAGCGAGAAGATTTATGGATTACCTCAAAACTCTGGTTTTGTTTCTATTACAAATGGATTATTTTCCTTTTTAAAGCTATTTGGAACCTAGGGATTTTCTATACTTAAAGTTTACATGATGTACAGGTGTACAGATCATGCTCCAGAAGATGTACCAGAAGCTCTAGACAAAACTTTGAATGAGTTGCAACTTGATTATATAGATTTATACCTTGTACGTATTAATCTTTCTTTTCTAAATGTTATTTTGCAAATGTTTAGTCCATGAGTTATTCCAAGATTTAATTTGTTTCAAAATCTAAATAGAAAATAATCCCTAAGATATAAGATTACCTAAACATATTTTTTTTATTGTGTTTTGACTTGGAAATGGTAAATTTACTCTTATTTTGTGCCTGATATATAAACTTATTGTATAATATCCTTCTATTTTATGTGACATACATTATCTTATATGAAAATTTACCATTACAAGATCGCAGATTGATATAGTAAATTTTTATAACGAAATCTTATATACATAATTTTTGTCCAAATTAATATATTACATAATTATTAGTATAAAGTAGTTCTTGTTCAAGATCCTAATTAAACATTTTCAGCCCATCTTAATTTTATCTAGTGTGCCTAAGCATGTATGCAACATTATTATGTTTTTTTGTGGCATAATTGTGACATTTCTATTGAATACTAATGAGTTTCCCTGTTAAGATTCATTGGCCAATTCGAATGAAAAAGGGATCAGTGGGTCTTAAGGCAGAAAACATTGTGCCATTAGACATACCTAGCACTTGGAAGGCAATGGAAGCTTTGTATGATAGTGGAAAGGCGAGAGCTATAGGTGTAAGCAATTTCTCCTCAAAAAAGTTAGGAGAATTATTAGAGGTTGCTCGTGTTCCTCCTACGGTTAACCAGTTAGAGTGTCATCCTGCATGGCGACAACAAAAGATGAAGGCCTTTTGCAAATCTAAGGATGTCCACTTATCTGTAAGTTTGCAAATCTTAAATTAATGATCTTATTTTATGCTAGCACTTAATAATGCTCATTTATTCATCATGTTTGTGAGTTATGGATATTTAAATGTGTCATTTTAAAATAAAATGTTTAGGGATATTCACCTTTGGGTTCCCCTGGCTGGCTTGAAGGCAATTTTCTTAAGCATCCAGTTATAAATATGATCGCTGACAAATTAGGAAAGACTCCTGCACAGGTAGCTCTACGATGGGGATTACAGATGGGTCATAGTGTGATTCCCAAGAGTTTTAATGAAACAAGGATAAAGGAAAATTTTGATATTTTTGATTGGTCTATTCCTGAGGACATGCTTTCTAAATTTTGTGAGATTGAACAGGTATTTTTTTATTGGTTTCCTTGAATATATTTATTATTTGACTAGGACCTAACATACATTAGTATATGTATTTATATCTACACATTTTCTACAACATTTTACAACTAATTTTATCTTATTATTATCCTCAAGTTTTCCTCTTCTCATCCTATTTCTTTCATAATTATTCTACATATTTGTTGGAATAAAATTTCTCACACATGAGTAGTGATATATACTTTCACAGCTCACTTCATATATATTATGCAAATATTTTATCTTTAATTTATATAATAGGTTGATAGTAAAACTCAACATTAGAACTATCTATATTTATACCTTGTTCCACTTACTTTATACTTGTTATAACTTATTCTACTCAATAATCTTTCCTAAACATTAAATTTCACCAATGCAATTGTTGTAACTTATTCTACTCAATAATCTTTCATAAACATTAAATTTCACCAATGCAATTGTTGTATTGAGCATTTTTATTAAGTAAATTAGATCTAGAAAATCATATTATTTAAAAAATCAGTTGATGCTTAATAAATCACATCATAATTAAAATGTTTACATATTTTTACTTTTCAAATAAGACAATAATATATCATTCTCATTCATAAAAAAATATAATTAAACATTTTTATTAGTGCATATGTATAGTTTTCTATATATATATATATATATATATATATATATATATATATAGTTGCTTTTGGATTATGGTTTCCATTTATTGGGTTTAAAGTAGGATGTCATTTTTTTAAAAAAAATTAGCAAAGCTTGGTATTAATCACATGATAAGAATGATATATATGGAACATTTTATTTACTTTTATGGAACTTCATGAAGTATTCTAAGACAATGGTTTTATTGTTACAGGTAAGATTACTCAAAGTCAACTTCCTGGTCCATGAAACAAAAGGAGGTGGTTATATATGTGAAGAACAATTTTGGGATGATGATATATGAAAAAGTTAGGTTAAATAGGTGGATGGAATAAAAGAATCACATCTCGCTGTTTGTGATGCAAGAAGAAGGAAAATTATGAACGTATCCATTATTTTCTTTAGGATGGTAAAAAATTCCAGTTTCAAATTTAAATAAAGTGTTAAGATTAAAACAATTTATTTAAGATATCATGTGTCATCACCACCTCTTTTATTATACCCTCATCACGGCCACTGTCATCATTGTTATCATTACCATGTCGTTGTCACCACTACCTACTATCACTGACACCACTACAACCATTATTACTGTCATAGATGTCTCCATCGCCAACCTACCTCACTGTCATCGCTAGCACCATAGTAATGGTGGTGGTGGTGGGACAGTGGTGGCAACAACAACGGTAGTGATTGCGGTGACATCAGTGGTTGTTGTAATAAGGGTGATGGTGGTACGATGAAGGAGGTGGCGATAGAGTAAAGAAGACATATGATATTTTTAAGTGAATTGTTTTAATGTAAATCCTTTTTTGTTTAAATTTGGATGGGTATAAAATATTTTCATGTGATACGTCCTTTATATATGTGTGTGTATATTATAGAACAATGGCAAAGTAACAAAGAAAGCTATTATTATTTCAATAATAATTAGAGTGCATAGAGGGTGCACTTATATAGGGGGTGAGTACAAATTGATAAGTTAAATAATTATCAGTATAATAACAAACTGATAATTATTAGTATCAAGTGTTGGCCTAGGGGGATCTAGAAAGGGGTTGAATAGATTCCAAAACATTTTCACAAAATTTTTTCTTTTTCAAAATAACAAGGTTTTCAAAAAATTCACCCATTTTTTGAAATTTTCAAAATCTATCTAAGAGTTCTTAAACAATTTTGAATTTAACATTTGAGTATGCATATCAAATCAAACTCTTTTTCAGACTTCAAAAACCAAGCTTGACTTAACTTAATTCCAACTACAAAAATTTTACAATTCAATATTTGATCCTTTTTCAAATTGATTCACAAAATTCAATATTCTACAATCTATTTAACAATTCTTTTTATTAAAAATTTACAAATATAAAATTTAATTTTCAATTTCAACTTTTCAATCATTTAAGATATTAAGAATTTTTCCAACAATAACATACAACTTTCAATTTAACCTAATGTACAATGATAGAGAGAAATAGAGAAATTGCACAGTTGTTTTTATACTGGTTCAGTCAAGAGACCTACATCCAGTTTCAGACTCAGCCTTCCACTATATAATTTTTACTAAACAACCAATCTATATACAATCACACATTCATATTTTTTACATGAAAAATACCAAACAACAGATACAATAAAATTTGAGACTAACTCTTGTACCCCACAAGAGTTTGCTACACCCGTGAAACCTTGTCACTCTCAAACTTCTCACCCTTACAACACCCAATTGCAAGATATTATATAATCCTAAAAACCCTATAGAGATTACAAATTCAATTCCCTAAAATCACATAGAAATGGTAAAGAATGATATCACCTAAAAAGTGAAGATTTACCCAATACTAAATAACCTTTAATCAATCTATATTTTTAATCAATCACAAATCTTGAATCTCCATGTTCAAGTTTCTGGGTTTTCTTTTGAATATTTAATGGTTTTTCAAAGATAATGCATAAGGTTTTCTTAAGAACCTTTTTTTCCTTTTTTTGAAACTTATTAAAAATGAGTTAGAAAAAGTTTTTATATGTTGCACGAACCTTGGTAATCGATTAAGAAGTTAACTACCTAGTTTATGACTTAAAACAAACCCTTATAAGAAACTTTCTCTGTGGTAATCGATTATCTCTGCAAGCAATCAATTATTCTAGAGAGGTTGCATTTGAGATTTTAAGTTCCTACATAGGGTAATCTATTATCTAATTATGGTAATTGATTAACTCGCAACAAACTTAGATTTTATGACTTTCTTGCTTGTTCCGACTTAGGTAATCTGTTACCAACTTAAGTAATCGATTATCCTGGTGGAAAATCAACTCTTAACTTAGTAAATTGTTTCCTTTTTCCTTCCAAACAATACTTAGCCATAATTCAAGATCCACTCATGAAAAAAATAAAGATATACATGCTTAAACTATACAATTACATCCATAAGCCTATCTACAACATACAAACAAGTATCACACCTATGAACATGTTTGGTGTCACAAAATGATCATGACTAGACCTATTACCTTCATTCTACAAAACCAAAATTATGAGACTTGAGATACTTCACCAATGTAGCCATGCCATCTCAATATGAAGAAAAATAACAAACTGATAAAATAACAATTGAAAAGATAAAATGTTGGTCCCAGGGGAGAATCTAGAAGGGGGGTTGATTAGATTCACAAAATATTTTTCAAACTTTTTCGATTAAAAAATAATATCATAGTTTTCAAAAATACCCCCTTTAAGAAATTTCCAAAATCTACCTTAGTACTTTTCAAAAATGGGTTTTCAAAATAAGCTTGAAACAAAGATCAAGATTCAATATTTTCTATGTTTTGGGTATCAAGCTTGATCAATAATAATTCCTCCAATGATGGTTTTTAGTTTGCACTTAGTTAAATCATAATATGAATTCCAATCACAATTCTTTTCAACTAAAGATTATGGGTAGTGAAAGTGTAGTATTAAGATTCAATTATTCAATCAAAGATTCAATAACCCAATAACAATCTCAATTAAGCAATATCAATAGAATCAATTTTGTTTATAAAGATTTAAAATAAAGTTGCAACACTGAAACCCACTCACAAATCAATCAAGAAATCAATTCAAACCATCATAAAGAGTATAAGGAAAGAAAGAATTTGCAAAGTAGTTTTATATTGGTTCGATCAACCTGCCTTACATTCAGTTTTCAGACTTAGCCTCTTGCTAATCTGTTTTTCACTAAAATCTCATATATGCACACCACACATACATATTTTAATCCCTAAAAGATTCAAAATCACAAAACAAAAGAGACTTCCTCTTGCTTCCCACAAGAGTTTGCTAAATTGTGGCTCCCAGTCACTCTGCCTCACTCACAACTCCCTGTTGCAAGATTTCACAATAATCTCAAGATCCCCTCAAGAGATTATTAAGACTTATGCAAAAACACAAAGATTAGGGTATAGAACAATATCACCTGATTTGTGATGAATACCCAAGTAATAGAGATCAAACTCACAATTTTTTCCCCTTTGATCAACCAATTCTTGATCCTTCAAACCATTAAATTATGGGTTTCATTCTTGAGAAAATGGGTAAAAATAATTAGAAATAAGGAAGCTTTCTTTGGACCTTTTGTTTTTTTATAAAAAATCTAGTTTAAAAATGCTTTTATATGAGTTTTATAGCAGAGTAATCAATTACCCACTAGATTACTTAATCTGTTGCTAGAAAGCAGGCTCAAAAAGCTTGATCTCGAGTTTAATTGATTACTATTTTCAGGTAATCGATTACTCCCGAGAGCAGGAATAAGAATACCCAATTTTCTCGAATGATAACCAATTACCATAATAAGTTAATCGATTATCTTACTTCAAAAACTCATTTGATGATTTTTTAGTACTTTCCAGCCTATGTAATCTATTCCTTAGCTACTCAAACACATTCTTATGCATATCTAAACACAATACAAGTGTCACACATATCAAACGTGTTTGGTACTATAAAACTTAAAAACAAAACTCCAAGTGATAGAACTAATTTTTCAAAACCAAAACTTCAAAGAGCTTTAAAGGACTAGATGGCTTTTTCAAGCTTTTCAATCCTTCAATTCCAACATAAATAACAAAATGATAAAAATAAGAATTAGAAAGATAACAAATCTAAAGAGATAGATCAATGTATCTTCAATAACGCCGATCTTGGATTTGAGAAAGTGATGTCATAAAGATGAAAGTGGCTTGGTGAGACCTTGTTGCTGCAAAAACTCACTTAGGGAATGAAACCATGCCCATATAATACCTTGTGAAGCTTGTAGACATAATTGGGAAAGGAGGAGTGAGTGAAACCAACAGGTTAAGACATGTATATATCCTCCTGTATAGTGTCATGTAAATAGGCATTATTGACATCCATTTGGGTAACGGAAAACCACGAGATATAGTAAGACATAACACCAACTTGATTGTTTGGGGCTTAATCACAAAACTGAAGATGTCCTTGAAATCAATTCCCATCCGTTAGTGAAATCTCTTAGTCACTGGCCTTGCCTTATACCTAGATATGGAGTCATTAGGATTTCGCTTGAGTCTAAATGCCCACTTATTTCCAATCACATCAGGTTCCATTCTTTATGAGAGCCATGAATTCATCACTCATTGCTTTTTGCCACTCTGGTGACTTAAGTGTATAGGATGCACAAGTTGGTTCTGTGGAATTGGGTAGAAGATATTTAGTGACAATATTGACCTTTCTAGGTTTGTAGATTCCACTCTTTGAGCAGGTTTGCATAGGGTGAGTGGAGGTAAGTGGTTGTAGGGGAGTTTGAGTAGGGGTGGTTGTTGAGGATCTGAGTTTGATAAGGTGAAGAGGTTGGGAGAGGTAGGTGATGTGGGAAGAGAAAAATGTGAGGTTGAAGATTCAATTGTAGTAGAAGAAGTGGGCTAAGGGTTGTGGATAAGAGTTGAATTTGGTTGTGGTTTATGGAAAATTGTGAGAGGTAGTGAATTTGAGGAATTATTGGCAAGAAGATTAAGATTATGGGATTCATGTGATTGAGAGATTGAATTAGTTTGAGAGAACATATATACATCTTCCAAGAACTATACATCACGAGAGTAATAGAACTTATGATGGTTGAAACTGTAACAAATATTTGCACTTTTAAGGTAGGATGTACCCAAGAAAGACACAAGGTTCAAAGCATGTTTGAAGCGTTTTAGAGGTGTATAGTTTTATCCATAGGAAGCATAGACACCCGAAGGACTTGAGTTTTGTGTAATTGGGCTAATTATGGAACAAGGTGCAGTATGGCGAATTCATGTTCAAGGTTGGAGTGGGTGACGATTAACAAGGTAGGCGGTCGTTTAGAAGAAAAATGATTAAAAACATGAGGGAATGGAAGAGTGATGAAGGAGACATATTATGGTTTTAAGAAAATGGTGGTGTTTTCTTTCACATAGGCCATTATGCTCTAGTGCATGTGGTGGGGTGGTTAAATGAGTTATGCAATGATTTTAAAAAAAGATTAAAGTTTAATGAATTCTTCACCATTATTAGAATAAAAATTCTTAATTTTGCAGGTGAATTGATTTTCAACAGTATTTTTTAACATATGAAAAATGATTGCCACATCAGATTTCAATTTCGTAGGAAACAACCACAGATACTTGGAAAAATTGTCAATAAAAATCACATAATACTGGAAATCATCTATTGAAGTGAAAGGGAATGATCCCTAAACATAAGAATATACAATTTGTAGAGGACGAGAACTAGATAAAGATGACTTATTAAAAGGTAACTTATGACTCTTATTTTCCATGCAATGAGTACATTTATTGACTGAGTTATGGAAAGGAATTCTATTTGACTAAAAAACATGATGTAAGACATGAGAAAAATGATGGCCAAGTCGGGTATGGCAACGTTGAAAAGATGAGGTGGAGGTAGTTAAGTAGACTTGATAAGTGGTTGAGAGTTTGTAAACATGGTCTTCATTCAAACCTCGAAGGAGAATTACCCATGTGCTCATATCCTTTACCTCAAAAAAGGAGGAAAAAATTCAATGAGACATCGTTAGTATTGCATAATTAAGACACAAATATAAGATTTTGGGTGAATCTAGGGGCATACAAGACATTGGTGAGTGATAAAAGACGTGTGGGTGGGTGAAGGGTAGTGAACCAACATGTGTGATAGGAAGGGACATTCCATTTTCCACTTGGAGTTTATCATTACTAATATAGATATACATCAAGGAGAGATTGTTGAGGTCATTGGTGATGTGGTGTAAAGCACTAAAGTCAAACAATCATTCAGGCGGTCAAATAGTGACATGGTTGCATAAGCAACAGGGTTAGAAGATCTTCAGTTGTTCTTAGTGAATTTGTAGCAAGTTTGAGCGTTGTGTTCCTTCTTAGAGCAGAGTTCCCAAACAATGTTGGAGGTGGAGAAATAGTTGTTACGTTTTCCAGAGGAAGTGGATGAGTCAGAGAAGTGATTATGGTTGTGCCCCTTGTTGGACCAATAAAATCTCTTCAAACATTTTAGACCGATAAGCCTCTACAATGTCATCTTCAAGGCAATATCCAAAGTGTTGGTTCATAGGCTATGCCTCCATCTGGATAATATCATTGGCCCCCTCCAAAGTAGCTTTATACCTAAGAAAGGCATCTCAGATAATGCATTAATTGCTCAAGAGGTTGTGCATCACCTGCATACAAAAAAAGGGTAGAAAAGGTTATAATGTTTAAAATTGACTTTGAGAAGGCTTATGAGCATGTGGATTAGAACTTCCTTAGGCTTAATCTCACAGAATTTGACTTTCCTCTTCATCAAGGTTATCAATATCGAGAGTTTACGTAAACTCGTGGAAGTCCTTTAAACTCAACTCGTAAACTCGTAAGAGTTTACTTCACATAAAAAATTAGTATATTTGTATATATAATCACAAATTTAAAATTTTAACAATATAAATATATAATAATAATACCATCAAATTTCAGTTCAATCATAAGTCATTAAAAGTTAAAACTACATACTGGTTGCCTCACCGCCGCCAGTCATCGCGTTGCTCGCTGCCAGTTGCCTCACCGCTTGCCACCAGTTGCCGCGCTGCTTGCTGCCAGTAGCCTCACAGTCAGCCGCCTCGAAGGTCGAAGCTCACCACCAATCGCCTTGCCGCTCACCAATCAGCTTGCCTCTCCGCCTCCAGTCGTTGTTCTCCCGTTCGCCGCTGCCAGTTCTCCTGTTCGCCAAGCTTGTTTCGAGAAATGGGGGAAAACACAGGTGGAACCGTTTGCCGCCGCCACCGCCGAAGGTCGCTGCCAGTCACCTCACCGCTTGCCGCCAGTCGCCATGCTGCTCGCTGCCAGTCGCCTTACCGCCAGCCGCCTCCAAGGCCGAAGCTCACCACCAATCGCCTTGCAGCTCACCAATCAGCTTGCCTCTCCGCCGCCAGTCACCGTTCTCCCGTTTGCCGCCGCCAGTTGCCATTCTCTCGTTCGCCACCGCCAGTTCTCCCGTTCTCCATTCGCCAAGCTTGTTTCGAGAAATAGGGAAAACGCAGTGGAACTGTGCAAGTTCAGACCCTAAAATCGATTTTTCTGCCACACCAAAACAATGCCGTTTTAAGCGTATATGAACTCGTGAAATCGTGAGTAAACTCGTGATTTCACATGATTTTACTGAGTTCGCACGATTTTACCCGATTTTACTCAGAAAACGAGTTTACTCAAGATTTAACTCAAAAGGGACCACTAAACTCGTAAAATCGTACTATTTTACAAGTCATATCGCAATTTTGATAACAATGCTCTTCATACCATCAACCTAATCATAAACTGCACTACCTCTACATCTCTCTCGTTGAAGGGGAACAATGAAAAGCTAGATCCTTTTTCTCCGACCAGAGGTCTTCACCAGGGACACTTGTGTCTCCTTACCTCTTTGTGTTATGTATGGAAAAGCTCTCTCTCCTTATTCAGGACCAAATTCAGGCAAAAAAATGGCTCCCAGTCAAAGTATAGAAGCACTACCCCCTTATATCTCACCTTTTCTTTGCTGATGATTGCCTTCTCTTTATTGAAGCCAAGAGCTCACAAGTCAAACTTGTCAAAGAAGTGCTAAATCTTTTTTGCAAAGCCTTAGGATTGAAAATAAACTAGCACAAGTCTCGTTTTATGACATCTAAGAACATGTCCAATGTGAAAATAAATAAATTTGCCTCTATAGCTTACTTCCAACACACATGGAAAATAGGTAAGTATCTTGGATTTCCAATGTTAACAGAGAGGTGAAAAACTGTGACTTCAACTTTGTTTTGGAAAATATCAACTCTAGGCTAACAGGTTGGAAAAGGAAGTTTCTTAACTGGGTAGGTAGAGTAACTTTGGGGCAATTTGTCTTGGCTGCCATACCTACTTCCTGAAGGTATATGCCACAAGATTAATGCTTCCATATGTCATTTCAGTTGGGGGAAACACCACTCTTATTGGGTGAACTGAGATATGATAATCCAACCTAAAACCAGGAGGAGTCTGAACATCCGTCCCACAGGACTTGTTAATATTTCACTTTTTGCCAAGTACTTGAAATGAGCCTCGATTTTACACACCTCATCACCTCACGGAGCATCCTATACTTGGAAGTTCATCATTAGAGCTAAAGAAAACCTACAACAGGGTTTCCAAATTCGTATTGGAAGTGAAAACATTTCTGTGTGGTATGACAAATGGTTTGAGGAGGATCTCCTTTGCAATTTAGTCCCTTACGTCAATATTCATGACATTGCACTATGTCTTAAAGACATCTACTAGGAGGATACTGGATGGCAATTTGATAGACTAGCTACCCTGATCCCTCAGCCAATAACACTATTCCTTGAAAGTTAGATTTTAATTGACACTTGTGCTGATACGGTCATGTGGAGGCACTCAAATGATGGTAATTTCTCTCCTAAGTCAGCCTATAAATGGATGAATGTGGGTCTATCTGCTCCTGATCTATAGCTTGATAGTTAGGCTTAGCTATGGAAACAATCTTTACCTAAGAACATTATACATTTTTTATGGCTTGCTTTTCTTGAATCTATTCCCACTAACAGTGTTCGTGTATCTAGAAGTTCCTGTGTTGATGCTTCTTGTTTTAGGTATGGTGCAGAGGGGGAAACTGCCCTTCATTTTCTCTGTGATTGCAGCTATGGCATACGTTGAATTTGGATACCGCAACAACATTTTATTCTTCCAATTTCATGCACCGGATGAAGAGCAACCTGAATAGCAAAGAAGGGATGCTCTTTGCCGCAACATGCTGGATAATTTGGAAAAATCATAATGTAACCATTTTCCAAAATAAGGCTTGAGATTCTCAATGTTTTAACCAATGTGTTTATAACATGTATATTGAAATAAGGTCAACTTTTTCTACTTCTATTGTTCCTAAGTTGTGTCACTATGTGGGTTGGTCCTCCCCCTCTTCTCCCTATATTAAGTTGAATATAAATAGGAGTTCTCAGGGTAATTCGGGTAAATCAAGTTTTGATAGAATTATGAGAAACTACGTATGTGCTTGGATCACGAGGTTTTGCAGGCTCATGTGGGATATCCACTAGCCTTTGCTGAACTGATTGTCATCTATTATAGCCTGAAAATGGATTAGGACAAAGGACTATGATTTGTTATATGTGAATTAGATTTCCTTTTGACTTTAGAACTAATTAAAAAAGACATTTCTTAAGTCCATCCCCATAAACCTCTAATTAATCTTAACTGGGACTCAAATCTTTAGATTGGTAACTATCTTTCTACCACACATATCGTGAAAGAAATGTTTGTATTGACTGGTTGCCAAATTTGAAGCAAATCATGAAAATACACTTCAAAGTTGAAATGATTTTCCAACAATATTGAACCCTCTATTAGGAATTAATATGATGAAAATCACCCATTCTCATCCTTTGTCTTTTCTTTTTCTTCCGTCTTTTATTTCAGTTGTATAAAAAAAATCTTGCAACTTTTTTTAAAAATAACTTTTAACTTCAGTAATATTTTTATTGTTTTAAAAAACTTTGGTGGTTTTTTTTAAAACATATATAATTTTCAATGTTTTTATTTATTTTTTCTTGTCCAAGTATAAATAAGGTAAACCCAAACCCGAGGCCACCCAAAACCCTAAACGCTTAAACCCTTTGCTCTGCGCCTCGACTCTCTCTGTTGAAATGGCCATGTACGCCACACTTCGCCGCGCCACCTCCGCTGCGTTGCCTCAGTTGGCGCGCCGCGCCATGGCATCCTCGTCTTCTAGAACCTTCCAGAACATTCTCTCTTTTCTCCGCAGAGAGACTACAGTTACTTTTGTACCCTCTCTTCGCTTCGCCAACACCTTCGCTACAAGGACCAGTGCCGACGATAGTCTCATTGAAGTGCTTCAGTCTGAGATTCAATGCGCCGTCGAAGATGATCGTGCCCCGCAATCACACCAAGTAATTTTCTTTCTTTTTTTTACTTGTAATTATTATGGTTAAAGATTACTACGTTTCTTTTCCTAGTGATTAGTCACTGCAATTTAGTAATTTACCTTCGTTTATTGGTTTTCCCACTAAAAGGTTTCATTTTTTTTTCTGGGGTTGTATGAATATTAGATGGAGGGTGGGTGGGTGTGCAAGTAAAATTTCCTCCTTTTGCCTTTTCTTGTGAGTCCTGTTCCTATCATCAGAGCTCAAACGATTCGTTTATACCATGAGGCTTGGTAGTTGTAGTTGTTGTTGTTGGTGGTGAATTTCCCCTTTTGTTCCTTGTGAAGAGTAAAAGTTTTGGAAGTGTTTGTGGTTATTTTGAACTTTGAATCGTTCATTTGGCCGAGGGATTTCTATTTTGAGTGAAGGTAGAAGATTAGAGATAGTTGACGTGGATGAATTGGAATGGTTGGGTTTTCAAATGGGGCGCTGGTAAATTTGTATTAATTTGTCTTGAAAACTGTGATAGGGAGGATTAGGAGTGCTTGGGACCAAGTGATAAAAAAAGGAAAAGAATTAACAAAAAGGTCTTTACATTACAAGAGGAAATTATCGTCAATGGCTCCAAGAAAGGGTTCGTCAATTGTTTGGTTTTATTTGCTTAACTCTTATTCAGATTTGAGGAGGTATCATTGTTTAGCAAAATTATCTGGGATGTTATAACTGCCGCTGTTTGTCAATTTTTTTCTGTTAAGCATTTGATCTTCTCGTGGATTCATATAACTGTTTTATGACCTGTTTTATAATTGTAATCTTATCTTTTGCATGTGCACAGTTCCTACAGGCTATTTTCCCTAGTTTGACCAAGATTCTGTCTTTGATTCTTTGTTCATTTAATTTAAAGAATTTCTGCTGGTTTAGTGACTTATCACTTATCAGTTACTAAATATGATATTGGATGTGGATATGTAAATGTTTTTGATAAATTATGCTGTACGACTTGTCTAGATTGAGAGATCTGTTATTAGATGTATATTGCTTATGAAATTCTCAAATTGAATATTACATTAAAGATGAATTTGTCTTTTATACAAGGTTTTACACACTTTTTTTTCTCTTTCTCCCTTTCTTTCTACTGCCTAGATATAATATAGCAACTTTCTTATTCCTTTTTCTTTTTTCTTCATATCTTTGAAGACTATCATTTATTTCTGTGTGAATGTTTATTTTCTGATCACATTGTATTTCCTTGGGGCTTGTAATATATATACTATGATTAGTCTGGTATCAATAGTGTTTCAAGATATGTTCATATTAGTTTGGTAAATGTACTTTCAGGAGTCCTTTAAACTATATGGTGTAACTTGTAAGTATATTTCAATAGCTCTCTGAATGCAGCTTTGTTTTGGTGAAACTGAAATGAACTTTATAATTTTTTTTTTTCAAGTTGGAATTGTTGTACAAGTTTTTGAATACATTATGGTTTTGCTAAATTGTGTAAGATGTCTTTTTATAAGAAAATGTATGACAGTGATAGCTTTGAAGTCTACCTTCTATGTTTTACTTATCAGAAATATCTAGGAGTCATTTACTGATAACTTTGCCCAAAAGACACTTTGTGTATTTTACCAAAAAAATATGGAAATAAAATGTCCTTACTGAGCAGTTCCAGAAACAGCTTTGGCTGGGATAGTTGTTGGAAGGCCACTGGCTGTTTTCTGTACTGTACAATTTCCTTTGGTATTTAATCTTTATAGTCATATTAGGTCATGCATTGATTTTGTTATCTTTTTTGTATAACTTTTCTAGGTTGAAATCCCGGAAGATTTTCCTTTTGAGATTGAGGACAATCCTGGAGAAAGAACCATACATCTAAAAGGACAATTTGGGGATGAAACTATCAGAGTTCAAGTTGACATCCCTAATGTAGCACCTGAAGAAAATGAGGATGAAGAAGACGGTGAGAAGAATGATAATACTAGTGAATCTAGTATTCCTTTAGTTGTGAGTATTTTCAAAGGAAATGGAGTGTCTCTAGAGTTTGGCGTGACTGCTTTTCCCGATGAGATTTCCATTGACAGCTTGTCAATAAAGCAGTCCGAGGATTCCGAAGATCAGTTGGCATACGAGGGACCTGAGTTCATGTAAGCATTTAGTAGTGTATCACTATATGGTATTATCTTGTTTTTTCATACAATATCTCCTATACTTTCTGAACATTTCTGTTCCATTCTCTTTTTATAGTGATTTGGATGAAAATCTGCAAAAGGCTTTTCACAAGTATCTTGAGATCAGGGGGATCAAGCCCAGCACAACCAACTTCTTGCAGGAATACATGTTTGCTAAAGACAACAAAGAGTATTTAATGTGGTTGAAGAACCTGAAGAACTTTGTTGAGAAATGATTTTGAAAGGGAATGGCTACTCTTATAAGATTGTGAAATGTTGACAGAACCCGTTATTTTTTGGTGTACCAGCAAGTTCTGTCGTGTATCGTGACGAGTTACTGGAGTAAGGTGTAGACTAATAATTTTTTAAAACTTTGGTGAAAAAGATTGTTTAGGATGTCCTCTGCAATTTAATCACAGCCATAAATCAATAGACTCTGGGTGATTTTCCCATTCTTACATATCATTGTTGTGATGCAAGTTCTAAATATTCACTGCTATTTATAGATTGACCTGATAAATATACTATTAGGAAATTGCTTCTATATCCTGTTGATTTGCGGGTATAAAGGATATTGCTTTTATGGGGTGCAACAAGCAATTTTCAAAGAATATATGTGAAATTAATGTAGAGTATGGTCCAACCGTCATAGGTTTCACTCTTCTAGTTCCTCACGAAATCATCTTTCCATGCATAAGACAAATATCTTAGTTCAGTCCATTCATAGTGAAGTTAGGTGGATTTTTCTTTGGAGATTTCCGTAACCAACAAGTAATTAAGAAATTTATAATGAAATGTTTTTTTTTTTAAATGAAGCTGGTGACCGATGAAAAAAAAGTTGCAATATCAGTAAAAAAACAAATCAAGAAGTTTTTAAGAAATGCTTTTATTCAAATTTACTCCTGCAATTAATTATTTTTTCCTACAATATTGAGCTACTGTCTTTTTATCTTTACAAGTATACTTAATCTTTTAAGTACACTAATACAGTTTTAGTGTCATATGTAATATGTTATTTTGACGATAAATATTGTGCTGGAATAGAGTGATAATGAAAAATACTTTACACTGTTAGTGACTCGGTGTATAATTTTTTTTTTGTTTTTTTTAAGGAAGTTTTTTGACTGTCTATTTTTTTCTCAATTTATTATCTTTTATTTTATTTTTAAATTGATTTCAGTCTATTCCTCTTGAAAAAATTAATAGTTAAATAATTTATAACATATAATTAACTATCAAAATAATTTTTAACGTAGATCTAAATATAATTAAGATACTCCATAATATTTATTGATTATGTAATTTAATTATATAAAATAATTTTTTATTCTACAAAGAATATTTATTTTATAAAATAAAAATTTTCATTCAACTTTGTTTACATGATTTTTAAGATATATTAAAATTCAATAAATTTATTAGAATAAGAATTTATGATTGGATGATAATGCAATATTACTTTATACTATCATTATTCAGCTTATTTTATTAATTAAAATAAACTGTTTTAAATATTTTCATAAATACTGATAAATTAATTCCTTAATTTGTTTTTGCCTATACATTTTTTATTATTTTAAAAATAATATTAATACTTTATTTGATTGTGAAAAAGAAACAGAGAGAAAAACAAAATAATGAAAGAAGAGGACAATCAAGGAAGCAGTTGAAGATATTAATTTGAACTTCGTAAACATTCACGCTATTCTTATTTTTGTTGGAGTTATCTCGCTTTATGAAGCATAATAATCACGTGAATCCCCATTGCCAAACTGTGAATTGGGTAAGGGCTAATTTCCTTTTTCCATAGTTTTCATTGGTTGCTCCGTAGTTCTTGTCAACACTCATCCAGTGATCCAAATTTTATGCCTAATATTTTGGCGCATGGCACATGCCAACACCATACACATTAACTTAGTCATTTGAATGTTACTCTTCCATGAAAATTGAGGGTATATAAAGACACATAAAAAAAAAAAAAAAAAACTTTAGCAATTTGACTCAAAAGGGTACAGATTTCTGCCTCTGGGTTTACAATTTGTTTATGTTTATCAATTATTCTATATCAAGTTTAATCGCTTTGATTCCTGTGCAGGAGATCATCATGGATAAAACAACTACAAATGGGCCTCTATATTTTGAACTGAACACTGGTGCAAAGATTCCTTCAGTTGGTCTTGGAACATGGAAAGCTCCTCCAGGTGTTGTGGGTGATGCTGTTATTGCTGCAGTCAAGGTGCTTTCTTTGCATTTTGTGTTTTATTCTTGGTTCTATTGAAATAGAGTTGGCAACAAGAGAAGGAACTTCATGTCAACATTTCTGCTTTGGCTGAAACTTGAAATTGGCCTATTTATGCGTGCAGGCTGGTTACAGGCATATAGATTGTGCTAGGGTATATGATAATGAAAAAGAGGTATATGTTGTTTCTTTATCCAGAATTCAATATGCTAAGAATCTGTATCAATTTTTTGTCTGCTAATATTCTTTTTTGAGGGGGTGGGAGGATAATTTGTTTTGTTTGTCTGGCTTTGTTTATGCAACAAAGTTTACCTTTGATGCAGGTAGGGGAGGCTCTAAAAACACTATTTTCAACTGGGGTAGTAAAGCGTAGAGAGATGTTCATCACATCAAAGCTATGGTATAATTTTGTACTAATCCTTAACCTCGAAGATAAATTGGCCCTAGTTTTTACTAATCAATCTTTTGACGAATTCAATTTTCAATTTTTCATGCACCATCAGTCTAAAGTTTTTTATACTATCAACTAATGAGAGTTCTTTCTAATATCACTTTTAAAGTATTTATTATAAGTTTATAACACTAAACAAACTTACCACAAGTAACAATTTATGATTTTTTACTTTATCAGTGCATTCTGATTAAATTCAGCTTTAAACATACTTGAGAGTACATATTATGTATTTCATTTACTATTACTATTTGATTTAATGAAAACATAAGAATGGGAGAAACAAAGATAAACCTTTAACCCCATTTGGTGTTGTATATTTCTGTTAAGAGTAATGAATTTCCTCCGATTGCCTTGAAAATTTTTTAACCATACAGGACTAGTGACTGTGCACCTGAAGATGTCTCAAAGGCACTGGCTAGAAGCCTTGAAGACCTGCAGCTTGACTACATTGATTTATATCTTGTACGATTCTTGATCTTAAAACTGTGTATGCAATGGCACTGAAACTGGAGATGGTTGTATGAAATTTAATTGATGATAATTATTTTGTCAAAGATGCATTGGCCTTTTAGGACAAAGGCAGGTTCAAGAGGTTGGGACCCTCAAACTATGGCTCCCTTGTGTCTTCCAGAGACATGGAATGCAATGGAAGGTTTGTTTGCCTCGGGTCAGGCACGCGCAATTGGTGTAAGCAACTTTTCAACTAAGAAGCTGCAAGACTTGCTTGGATATGCTAAGATTCCACCAGCAGTTAACCAAGTTGAATGTCACCCAGTGTGGCAGCAACCTGCTCTTCACAATTTGTGCAAGTCCACTGGTGTTCATCTCACAGTATTACTCTAACTGATCTAAATGATTTTTTTCTGATCCTGTGATTGAGGTTCTGTGGCATGTGTTTTGTTAACAACAAACAAATTCTTCCTTGCAGGCATATGCTCCTTTAGGTTCACCTGGATCATGGATAAAGGGGGAAGTTTTGAAGGAACCACTGTTGATTGAAATTGCTGAAAAGCTTCACAAGTCTCCAGCGCAGGTGTCATTGCGCTGGGGACTCCAATGTGGCCACAGTGTTCTTCCCAAAAGTGTAAATGAATCTAGGATCAAGGAAAACCTTAGCTTGTTTGATTGGTGCATTCCTCCTGAGCTCTTCTCAAAATTATCACAGATTCACCAGGTTGGAATTCTTTTGAAACATATTAGTTATTTGTATCCATTTTTTTTTCTCAGTTTATTCATTTGTTATTTTGTTTATTGTCTGATGCAGCAAAGGTTGCTTCGAAATGAAGGCGCAGTCCATGAAACTTGTAGTCCTTACAAAAGTCTTGATGAATTATGGGATGGAGAAATATGAAATGCAGATTTTCTGATGATGCTGATACAATTGTAGGAATGTTAACATTTTTATGGTCTCAAAACAATCACCCCTCTTCCTTGGGGTTTTATTTGAATCTTCACATATGAACAGAAGAGAAATTGACCCATCCTTTAGCATGTGTTTGGTTCTGCGTTGATTCCACCAAAATCGCGTCTAATTTTGACGGGGCAAAAGCTACTCTTTCTAGTTTCTCTTTTTCACGTTAAATACTCGCGTTTAGGGTGTGAGACCATAACCAAACACTGCAGTTAAGTGTTTATGAAATCTTCATTGATTTTTTATTAAAGGTGATTCCAACAGTTATCCAAATATACCCATACACGCAAGATGAATATACCCTTTTACTTCAGGCACTCTGTCAGCCTGTACCCTTTTATGAAATCTTTTCAGTCCTTCAACACAAACACAACCTTCAAAACAACCTTAGACAGCTTATATAGACCAAAAAAAAAAAAAAAATTTCAACCAGTAAGAAAAGGACTTACAAGCAAAAAGTTTGTTGTTGAAAATGAGTGAAGTACTATTTTAGTACTTGAAAGTTACAATGAAACAAATTTCTAAAGAAATGAATGTTGATATTTTTTTTGGATAATTTGGACTGTGTTTCAAGGAATAAATTACATAAAAATAGAAACATTAAGATTAATTTGTCTCGAAATTTATTTCAAAGACTTGAGTGGTGACCGCACTTCCCTCCACTGAAAACATTTTTATTTTGAAAATCTATTCTTAGTTTGAAAAAATAACTAAAGAAGGTTGCTTAAATAGCTGGTGGAAGGTAGTGCAAAACAAATAGCAGACTCTAAAATTGATGGAGATGTTGAGCAATTTGAAAAGAGAAGATGAGATATGATAACATCTTCCAACTGTCTCTGTTTTTTTTTAAACACTTGTATTGGAAACAAATTCTAAAATTTGGGACAAGAAATTGGATGTTGAGTAGATGAAAACAGAAAAATATGAGAATGTCTCCCAACTTTTTATTTTTCCGGTATTTTAAAAGACTTGTTTTGGAAACATTTTTCAAATTTTATTAGATATGGGATGAGAATTCGATGTTTAACAGATGAAAACAGGAGATTAAGATGAGAAAACACTTGTTTTTTTCTAGTTGTTTTAAAAACCAATTTTAAAATAAAAAAGTGAGAATTGAGAAAGAAACAAACACATCCTAATGTCTTGTTTGTTTCTTTTTTAAAAGAGTTTTTAATTTTTAAAATTAAAAAATTCTTTGATAGGTAAAAATAGCAACAGGGGGTTACATGTAAAAAATCATGGCATGTACGTTACATCAAGTTTAGAAGGGGAGCCAAGTCTTGTTTAGTTGTGTAATGGATTATGGGCATTGGCCATTACATTTTTTAATGTAATGTAAATGTGTAACTATTAATTATTTTTATAGTATAAAAAATTAATTTATATTAAAATATGAGTTTAATTAATAAGTCAGGTAATATGAAATGTTAGCATAAACTTTTTACACGAATCTACTAATTAAATTCTTTAAAATATTAATCATCACTAATTTATTTAGAGTTACATAAAATTTGTGAATCACCTTACTGCAAACATCACCATCTCATTGCTGCGAGGAGAATAGAAAAACAAATCACTCTAAGATTACATGCACAAGCTGGAAAAAAAATGAAGATGAGAAACTTTTTTTTTTTTTTTAAAACATTTGTTTTGAGAATTCTGTTGAAGATTTTATATATATAAAAAAAACAATGTCAGCTTTCAAGACTACTAGAAATTAACTGCTTAAAAAAACCGTTGAACAGTATAAAATTTTTTTTACAAAAATTATTTTTAAAATTAAAATCTGAGAAGAGAAACAAACATGTTCTAAGTATTTCTTTTATTCTGTTCATTAAGCAACATCAACCTTTGATGTTGCCTTCTTAAAAAAAAACCTTTGATATCAGTCTCTACTGTATTAATTACTAAAATAAAATTTCAATTTTTATGAAAAAGACATAAAAAACACCTAAAAATTGTCCTTTTATAATAATTTGACTTACCAAAAAGAATAAAATAAAGGCTTCCAATATTGAAAGCAAAAAAACTAAAATTATACTGGCTTGTTTTAAATTAGCCTTGTATGAATCTTACCACCACCTTAGCATTTTCAACTAAAAATACTACATTTGACACATGGTTTGATTGCAACAACACTTGCTTTGGCAGCAGCAATCTAATTTCCAACTCTTGCCAATGCTGACATAATGGTTCCCTTATATGATATATAGCTAAAAGAAGATACTACTTCCGTCTTCTATCCAACACATTATTGAGTCTTACTTTACATATTCGTCATTTCCATTGCCTAAATCTACTGTATACATCTTGTTCATTTCTAAAGCCGTAGCTGCATCAAACATGCCTCTTTATAGAGTCCATGGACCATATTTTTTTAGCCTGAACAAGTGGACGACAGCCTACAGAAAAAATGGCGTTTAAAGTATGTTTTTTGTGGACACAAGAGGACAAATTCCATTACAAACAATCTTCAGATATAAAGTAACCTTGTCTATGTTTAGATTAAAGTTTTGAAAAAGTTAAATTTATGTTAAACTTAAGTCTGCAAACCGACTTTGTAAAAATATTCAAAGTTTTGCTTTTCTAAAATTGAGTTTCAAAACAAAATTATATTCACATACTTTTGGGGTGTAATCAAATATGACTCCGAAATACAAACTGATTTTACTCTCTCAAGTAATTTTAGCACATTTGCACCAGCAATCCAAACATACCCTTTGTCATTCGGTTGTTTGCTCTTGCTAAAAGTGTCAGAAAGATATGACTTTTTTCCAATACAAAGTATATATAATTCGAACGAAATTTACGTAAATGACGAAGGTGATTGAATATTTTTTAGAATGGAGTTGTTGGAATAGTCAAACATTCAAACTGGGATGGCAGTCTGAGATAATTTTTTTCAAAATCACATCTTAATGAGGGTTTGAGTTTTTTGGTTGGAAACCACCACCCTTTCACCCTAATTGGCAAGTTGGACGAGGAATTTTCAAACCGCCAACTAATATGGTTTTAGGTTAAACTAAAATTTTATCCTGTAATTTTATCCTGTATGTTATATTTATTATTAAATTAATTTATAATAACTTAAAATAATTTTTTAGAATAAATCAAAATAATGACATAAAAATTTAATAACTATTTTGTATTTAGTTAATCAATTTAGTAATTATAAAAATATAGATTAAATATTCTATAAAATAAAACTAAATTATATTAATAATTCTTATAAAATAATATATTGATAAATATTTATATTATATAATAATTTAAAAATAATAAGCCATAGTTAAATCCTGACTTTTAATCTTTTATTTTAAAATCAAAGGAATAAATCTCGCATTTAAATTTATAGATGAAAATGTTACAATAAATTTTCCAACACCACTAAACAAAACCAACCTAATAAGAGAGCGAGAAAATAAAATTAAAAACTTATAAATTGCTCAAATAAGTTACCAATTATAGGTAAAATAACTTGGCAAACTAACTTTAAAAGTTGTTTATGTGTTAAAAGTTGCTTAAATATTTTTTTTCTTAAATATGTTTGCTTCTTTTTATATTTTTCTTTTTTTATTATTATGATAATTTCAAAATTTCAAACTTCAGAAAATACTTAAAACAAATTGTATTGTTTAAAATAAAATGTATGCATATTTAAGTAATTTATAAAAAATCTGAAGTTTGAAACTTTAAAATTATCATAATAATAAAACAAGAAAAACATAAAAAGGAGCAAACATATTTAATGTTCATGGTAAATTTCCTTCGATTTTAAAATAAAAGATTAAAAGTCAAGATTGAAATGACTTTATTATTTTTAAATTATTATATATAATATAAATATTTATCAATATATTATTTTATAAGAATTATTACTATAATTTAATATTATTTTATAGAACATTTATTCTATATTTTTATAATTACTAAATTGATTAATTAAATACAAAATAATTATTAAATTCTTATGTCATTATTTAGATTTATTCTAAAAAAATATTTTAAGTTATTATAAATTAATTTAATAATAAATATAAAATATTGAAAATGTGCATGACGGATGCAGGGAGAAACCAGAATCGTTCCAAACCTCCTATGTTAATGGGTGGTTTGGAGATTCTCGTCCAACCTGCCATTGGATGGCGGTTTCCAACAAAAAAACCTAAGCTATCATATAAGAAGCCGGTTAAAAAAAAAAATGACCCCAAATCGCCATTTAAGTTGACAGTTTAGGTAATCCTATTCGAGAAAATATTCAATCACCTACGCCATGTTCGTAAATTTCCGTTCGAACTATAGTACAGAAGAAAGCTGACAAGATATTGTAGCTTAATGTTGAGCCCTATCAGCATGCATTAATAAGACTGCACATATGAGATTCCCCTTTTTTGCACATGCCATCGATAAGATAATTGCACGTTATAATATTAGGAGTACACGCAATACAAATACCCAACTTTTGATGGTATTTTTTGATGCTCCACAGTAATTTAAACTTAAACACATCAGAATTATTGCGTCCCATATCATTGTACAGTACTCCGCAATGTTGTCTAAACTTTGTACTCTTAAATTACACCATTAGCTTTCAGGGTCAGGTTATTGTTCACAGATAATACAACTTAGATTATCTAGAAGAATATCTAATGTATAATTTTTCAACTTCATAAGGATGTGCACCACTTCATATGGCCTCTCAGCCTTTGTCAACGATATATATTTCTATCTGTAACTGCATAGCTGTTTCACAATCTAAATTCTGAAGTAGTCACTTTGATAAAAAACAAAAAAACCCGGATTATATATAGCCAAATAATATCATTCTTGCAGTCATTTATTTCCCCAGAGCACGTTCCAGGTAAGAAAAAAAAATCTGGAAAGGGGTAAATTGTAGTTAAGATATACACTGCACGCACCGCAGCAACTTCTGTACATGAAAAATAGAACAGAAAAAATTGCTGCTGGTTTAATGAGGTCAACAACAATAATCCTAAGTAGCTTAAATCCTTAAAATGTTCTCTTGCTGCACATTTATGCTTTTACTGATAGGTCCTTGTAAGTATAAGTGACCCCTCGATCACCATTTACCACCTGCCCACTCCCTCTCAATATCCTGCATTATATTGTATGATTTAGTGTACATTTTGAAAGAGTACACCATTTAAAACTAAATTTCGAGAAATGTGTGAATGACTAAGTAAAAAATAAGATACAACGTAACACAGAAAAATGTTCAAGAATAATGGCTAGCAAATTCATCAATAATTCCAAATTTTTGTTCAGTTGATGTTGTATTTTCTTTGAATAAAACAAAAACCAAGAGGCATTGGAGAATTCCGTACCATCTATTTGTTAACAACCCTTCTACTCCAACCGGACCTCTGGCATGAATTCGGCCTGTGCTTATTCCAACCTGATCAACAATAAAACCAGAACAGTTTAGGACATCGGAATAACTGTGCTGCTGATAATTACAATATGCTTATCGAAAGTACAGGACCTCTGCACCAAGGCCAAAGCGAGCTCCATCACAAAACCTTGTACTTGCATTGTGGAATACGGCAGCACTGTTCGTGCATCAGACAAAAATGCATTCCTCAGTCAGCAACATCAAGTCTAGAACTAGATTTATTCATATTCCATAGAGCAGTTACGCATAGAAACACAATGTGGCATGAACACTATTTACTGCTAAAGGAATTATGTCCAAATGAAATATGAATGACCTCAAAACACGTAAGAAGCAAATCTGAAGATTTTCAAGAAGTTATTTGATAGAGACTTGTGTATTATGTGGTACCTAAGTTCCATATTGAATAGTACAGAAAGTTTTGTGGAATATTTAAGTGACTTGGTATCAAATGATTTTATGCTTATCAATTGGTATCAGAATTGGTGCCTAAGTTTGGTGTTCTTTCTAGCCTCACCAATGACCTTTGGAGGACAATTTTGTTCTCTTCAATGGACACCACTCCAAACTTCATCCTAATGATCTTATTCTTGATCTTATCCATTCTGATATGATCAAAACATCTTCATATGTAAGTGAAAATGTTATGTTCATGGCTGTAGTTTACCCCAGAAATTCTGTTCTGTTAATGGGTTAACAACTTTATGCATATACTTGTATTTTTTACAACTCTAAATTATTGGTTTCTTTTCTTTTTTCTTTTTTATTAGTAGTTACCAACCTCACCTTTTACTCTCTTAAAGTGTACAGAACACATTATAGGGATCCAAATCCAAATAAAACAAAACAAGTACAGAAAATTTGAGGTATATTATGTAAATATCCATAACATACATATCACATTCATGTTTATATTTCTACTATATTTTGGCAAACAGTTAAACACGAGTCACAACTAAACTTCCTCTGTAATAAAAAGAAATTTCATTGCTTAAAAAAATGTGACTTCACTAGCCACCCCCATTTGAAGAAAAAATAAGATTTATGAAGTCACTTACGAAATTCTCTTCATTAGTCCAACTACATAAATCTTCTTGATTATTCGATGTAATGTCTTCTGATTTTTTTTTTCTTTTTTAATATTTACATGATGAAGAATGAAGAATTAGAAGTCGGGACAAATCTAAGATCCAATATAAACGGCATATCCAAAATTTGGAGAGTGAAAAGGTTAGTGGTTCAGACAAAGTACTACAGGCATTTGAATTAAACTGCCAGACCATTATGCCACATTAGTATCACTTGGAACTTAGAACTGGACGCAAAGGATCAAACTTGGTTGCTGGAAAAATAAAATTACATTTAGTACATTACCTGTCAACCTGACTTAAGAAAACTTCAGCAATTTCAGAGTCCTCTGCAACAATGCAGTCAGTGTGAGCACTGAAGAAACAGGAAAAAAATAGATTGATAAGATAACATGTTTGTGATGTAGAGAATCAAACGTATGTTTTGCAGGGGAACCCAAGTTTACCTTCCATTGTCATGTATGTGGTCTATGGCAGCATATACATCATCTACAATTTCAACTGTACAAGACAGTGAACTATACTCCAGATGGAAAGACTGTGTTTCAGTAATATTTAATATAGCACTGGCTCTTGGTCCGCCATATAATTGAACGCCTGCAAATTAATTAATTTACGGCAGTCATGTTATCCATTTTGTACATGTTTTTCAGTTTAACAGCATGATATCAACCAACCATATCCAAGTAATTTTTAGAAAAGAAAACTACTTCATTTTAATAAATAAATAGAATGAAATTCATTTTCAGTTTTATAAACTCTTAAACGGATACCCTCAAAAGTCATAACAAAACGAGCACCTATATTTCAAAAGTTCATCTTTTAATTGAAGTTTTATTTTAATTAATTATTATACATATATTCTCTTTTGATTTTAGAAATGCATTGCCTCTTAGGTTATAGTCGTAATTATTTTAAAATTCAAACTAAATTTGAAAAGATATGTTCAGTGCTCATACTGACTGCATTGTTGCAGAGGACTCTGAAATTGCTGAAGTTTTCATTAAAAACAAGAAGAGAAAAAAATCCCACTAAATGTAAAGAAGAACAAATAAACACCAGTATTTATAACATAAAATTTGCAGCTAATTATGAAAAAGGTGTTAAGAAAAAAGCTACGGTGCACTTAAAATAAGAAAATAAAAAATTTCCACTTGAATCCATATTTTGTTCATCATAAACTTATTCGCAGGAACCAAGGCCAAACCTTCACGCCGGAGTTCAGCAACAAGTTCATCAAGTCCACCATTCCTTGACAGATCTACGTGTACAAGAAGGGTTTCCTAAGAACATCAGCACACAATATTGTAATAAGCAGAGTCTATAGTTTCCATTTTCATAATGAACGGAAAATGACGAAAATTCAAACAAAGTTATGGATGTAGATGGTGAACATGAATTAGAGGAGGCTTTCTAGGGAACTGCAATTACCATTGCATTGCAGGCCGCAGGATAATCAGTCTTTGCATCCTTAATAATCTTCTTTGCCATTTCCATATTAGCTGTTTTGTCTACATATACATGACATATTCCATCTGCATGATAAATAACAATTTCATAAATCGTACTTTGTAATACTATACTATTATACTTTCCATAAATAGGAAACATAAATACATATGTATTACCAGCATGACCAAGAACAGGAATCTTTGTTGAATCCTTGATTTGAGAAACAAGCTTATTACTGCCTCTGGGGACCACAAGATCTATCACGTCATCAAGCTGTGGCAAAGTATAATTAGTTGAAAATCATTTCAGACGAATAAATTTTAGGAATTTTACTTGCCTTGAGCAGATCTGGAATGTCTTCTCTTGAAGTCACAAGCCCAATGAGTTTGTCACCCACTGTATCTGGAATAGCTGAAGTAATGACCTACAATTATGATGAAACTGAAGATGAAAATATAATTGGATAAAAAATACTACAGACAATTCTTATTTGTAATAATTGGATAAAAAACTACATGGTCTACAATTTTTATTTGTAATAAATTAGACAAACCTTGTGTAAGGCTGCGTTAGATCGTTTGGCCTCCTTTCCTCCTTTAAGCAGTAAACCATTTCCACTTCGAATTGCCAATGCAGCTATCTGTTAATCCATTTCAACAATTGTCTTAAAGACCGGTATTCGATACACTAAACAAATTTGCAAATCTATACTTGCTCATATCTGAGACTTTTATTGAAGATATAGGATTAGAATTGAGAAGGAATAGAGTCTCTTAACCTGCACAAGGGCATCTGGTCGAGACTCAAATATAACCAGGACCACACCCAAAGGACATGATATTTTCTCCAGGATGAGTTTATCTGCTAGCTGGACACATAGGAGTAATCAGAATTGCCAAAATGAATGTTGAACAATAATAGTGCTTAATAACATTTTCTAGAATTTGTTATTGAATAGTTGCAAAAGTCAAATGTCGGAATATACAAACATCTCAACCAATTTCATGTGTTACTTGTATAGTACTATTAACATAACTATATGAGGGTTTTGACCTCAGTTCTCTTCAAAATCTGACCAATGGGCTCATCCATGTCAGCCAGCATGCGAACAGACTTCACAAGACTAGAGATCTGAAAAATACAAAAAACCAAGGTCAAACAAAACGTGCTCTATCAAAGAGAAAACTTCACAAAATCTGCTTTGAAAAGTTTGCAGTACGTGTTATTTGGAAATGACACTACAAAAAGCTCGGCCAATTGTCTTTCCACTTTTCTCTGCAGTAAATAACCAATAAATTTCTTACCTTCTCAGGTCTCAGGGTTAAACGAGATATGAGTGATTTCTCATATCCCATCTCCTCTGCATCAGCAACATCAGCTCCATTCTCAAGCCTTATCATACTTTCATTCTTCTCTAATGCATCAGCCATTGTTACCAATATTTTCCTCCTTTCTTCAGAATTTAGGACCTGAAACCAGAAGCAGAAATTATTAGTACTATATTATATTAATACAAACGAGGCTACCTACCTGCGTTCATTTTCTTAGCTATAACCAAAAAGAAATTGCCATAGGTTAAATTGTCACTTAAAGAAATTCATAATGAACCCAGCCCTTCAGATTTTAAATATGTAACTTTACTTGCCTGAAGTCGTCTAGAACTATTACGTGCTGCAACGGCCATTTCATGAGCACTCACTTCCTTTATGCTGGTCCACAAATGAGCATCTTTGTGAAAGACAGTACCAATTCTTTCTCCTCGAAGCACTCGTATGATGTTGTCTGTAGCATAGCCACTTCAATGGAGGTTGAAATGCAATTTGACGTCAGCAAAAAAGCAAAATTCCATATGCATGCTTCCTCAGATATGTATGTTTCGCTTGTATATTCATAGAAGAATGAAAATTGCTCACAACAGAAATCTGAATATATTTTCATCACTTGAACTGGAGAACAAAGAGTAGCAATGTTTTTTTTTCTTTATTTTTTTCAGATAACAAACAAGGGAAATGAGTATGGAATGGATATGATCACATGAAGTTAGTGGACATCTTAGTGACATTGCCGGATCAACTGGACGGATATCGATAATCTTAAAATCCTTAACGCAGTTTCACAATCAAGAAAGGATACTAATCCTTTACAAACTAGTTTGTATGAGAATCTAATTCATTCCATTTTGTTTCTGATGCTTTGTCCACAATTTTATGATTCCGGGAATTGTTGACAAATTTCCCCAATATAGTCAAAACAAATATAAATTAATTAAAACAATGTCTCTCCGGGATGCTGGATTGGATCTAAAGTGAAATTAAATGTAGTTAGTTTCAATGTCAATTTTCGCTGTATCGGTGTCAACATGTTCTTATATCACTAAAATCGCAGCTTAGAATCGAAGGTACCTAGTAATAATCACAGGTGTGCCAGCATAAGCAGCACAAACAGCAGCGTTAACTTTTGCAGTCATACCCCCTCTTCCCAATCTTGACTTTTCTCCAAAAGTAATTTCTCTTTGATGCTTTTCTTTTACATATGTATGAATTAACTTTGACTTGGGATCAGATGGAGGGCCACTATAAAGACCCTCAACATCACTCAATAGAACAAGGAGGTCAGCCTTAAGTTCCAGAGCCAATAGACCAGCTAAACTATCATTGTCCCAGAAGATACCAGAAGAATCCTGCAGACAGTTCTTGCCCTTAAAGGTAAAATTAATTGTCACAAGACCAAGAAAATCAAGCTAATACATTTTAAGGAAAAAAAAAGAAGAAGAGTAAATTGTGTAAGGAAAAGCAGGATACCTCATAGGGTGCTTTCCTCGTACTAACAGCATCATTTTCATTGAAAATGGGGATAACCCTTAAATCTAATAACGAGCTGACAGTGTCTGACAGTTGTTTTCTGAAAGCTGTATCCCTAAAAAATCCATCATTCACAAGAAGTTGCGATGAAGTGACATCAAGCTGCACCAGGCAAATGACATATCACCATCAATATAGAGGAAACACTTGGATTATTAAAACACCTGTTTTTTAATGCATTAATGGCAAAACGTAGAAATTTAAGATTAAGGACATATTAAACGCCCAACTTAATTTTGCGTGCACCTGACTAAACATGATATCATAGAGTGCCATGAGACTACTCTGCCCAACAGCTGCACATGCTTTCCCATCAAGATCCCCTTGTGGATTTTGAAGATCTGAAAAGCTGCATAAAAATAAACCCTTTATTTCAGGATCATCTTTTCCTCCTCTGTCTCTCAAACTCTAGCTAGCTCGTATTCATAGAAACATGAAAAGCTTGCCCAAATTCCTTCTCAATGCTATAATGATATAATGCTCATCTAACATTTCAAAATAACAAAATTACAAAAGTAAGCATGCTTGCAGTGACCGATAAAAAATTTGAATTACATCTTGAAACACAATGCTTTTAGAAATGTATCACTACATTTATGTTCTGTTTGACACAAGAACGTAAATCAATTATTAAGGATTATCTTCTTTTATTTCTTTAGTCTTATAGTGCATAAAAAAACTCACAATTTTTTAGGAACATCACAAAATACTTTTACCAAATTTTACAAATTGATAGAGTATTTTCTACAAAATAGAAAGCTCAATGCATGTCTTTGAAAAATAAGTATTTACTACTACAAAATAGAAATTACAAAAACCTGCTATTGACCAATCGGCGATATTTTAGTCTTTGCCGGCCAAGACCAACTGCCCCTGAAGTCACCAATATAACCTCATAGTCCTTATTATTTAGTTCTTTAAGCTGCAGGAAATTCAGTTACAACAGAAACTACGTGATCAGGGAAGAACATCAAACACAAATAATGTTAGTATACCCTCCCTTAGAACAAGATGTTAATTGTTATCATTAGAGGCGTTCTAATAAGTAATATGCATTTAATTTAAATAGACTGGAGGTTCGTTTGCAATATCATCCAATAATAGATTTATGATAAAATTGTTGGTTTGTGTATTAGAGCATCTATGCTGGCAGAACCTTCCTTGACAAAGGAATATTTTTATGATCTTTATCTAACATCTAGACCCATGATAAAGTAAAAAAAAAATATGCCTGAGAAAACTTCATGAGTTATATGCAAAAATTTATAACGACTCTTTCGTCTTACGTGACCGTATCCTAATAATTTAAGAATCCATGAGTAAGTTTACCATTATGATTCTCTAAGTTATTTAAAAATTCTGTGTTTTCTTACAGAATGAGAATTTAAGTGCATAGAAATTAAATTCAAGTTATAAAAAAGCTATATTCTTGTTTGACAGGGAAAAATAGTTTACCTGCTCGCAGAGAGCTCCAAGTCTTCCCAGTGCCAATCTTCCATCACTACGAGTAACTACAGCTGTTCCAACCTTCGAGTATGAAAAAATTAAACAAATGGTTAATTAAATAACGATAGAGAGAAGTAAAAAAAAAAAAAGTAGTTTCACTGATAATATACTCTAATTAATTAGCGAAAAGCTAAGCAATACCTTTATAACAGTCGTTAAGAAATCAAAAGTATAGAAAAATATAATGTCAACATTAATTTCTCAATTCTATGACTTCCATCCAATGCAAGGCTAACGTAATTTCAAGGACAAAAATATTGATTGATTCCTTAATGAATAATCAAAAGAGACTGAAAATGGAATTTGATTCGGATCAATAAAATAGAGAAATTGAAGTAGATGTGATTTGAGTGGTGCATGTATTATGAAAAAGAATATAGAGAGAATAAGCCCGTGGCTCCCATGCATGCAGACGTAAAGTGAAAAGCAGTGAGAAGAATGGTTTTGTGAGTTTTAGGTTTGTTGGAAAATAGATATGAAAAGGAAAGAGAGTGGACGTAGTTGTGGCGATGAGAGAGAAGGAAGGACCTTGACGACAACGCGCTTGACGCTCTTGACGAAGGCTCGAGTGGGATCCATGGAGGGTGGGAAAAGGAAAAAGAAGAAGAGGAAGAGAAGCAATGGAGTGGTGAAAATGGAAGTGAAGAAGAAAGATAAAAAGAAACAGAGGTGGAGATGGTTGAGGTGTGTTGTTTTTTTCTGGTGAAGGAGGCAGTTAGAGTTTGGGGTAGCAAGCGATGCGGCTAAGCCGCCACGTATGTCAAGGCTTTTTCTATTGTACAATGCAATCACAGGATTCTCTTCCCACTGACACAAAATCCGTGATGCTCTTGGCCCACTCCCTAACAAACACTTGGCTAATTAACCCACCCATCTCCACCTTCACCTTCACCTTCACCTTCACCTTCACCTTCACCTTCACCTTCCAATTTAATAAAACCATTATAATTAAAATATCATGAATTTGTAAATTATTTTTTTATATTATACAGATAGGTTCATATGTTAGCCGCTTTTATATTTACAAAAGAAAAATATACAATGCCAATTATTTTACTACTATAAGTCTAAGTTTAAATGAGAATATTACTATTTTTTAATCTAGCGGCTTAGAAAGACTAGAAAATATTATTTCCATCAAATCAATTTATAATGTATTTATTACAGATGAAACAAGGAACAAAATAAAAAACTTGAAAATATCGTGAATTGCATTATATATTAGAACCAAAACTAAGTAAGTCATCAACGGAAAACATGAATTCACGTAAACATTCTACAGTTTCAAGATGAACGAAGTCGCTATTTCTCCCTTATCTCTTAATAGTTTATCCTTCATTTTTTTTTCTTCGTGTCTAATTCTTGGAATATATTATCTTCTTTTTTTTTTTTCAAATTTCTTTCCATTAGATATATGAAAACTGTATTGAAAATTTCATCATATCTTCCACCTCCAGTCATCGTTCTTTGTACACCAATCCTCACTCTTGTTTGAGTTCTTTTTACTTTATGATTTTCGTCCTTTTTTTTTTAAAGTTAATTATGAGATTAATTGTTATTTGAAACTTGAAGTTTTTTTTTTCTAATGTCTCATTGGGGATGGTTCTATTTCCGGTTTATTTGTTTAAAATATATTTTGAAGGACGTTTCTTTTAGCGCTTTTTATTTGCTACTCACATCTCTTATCATTTAAAATGATTTGAAAAATTTCAACATATCCTTATCCTATTTTAACCTATGTTTAGAGTGTATAATCTGGATCAATTAGTATAGAATATATATTTTAAGGTATTCAAAATTAGGTAATTCAGAATGTAGCAGTAAGACATTGACCAATTATATTCTGGATGATCTGGAATATATTATATATATTAGGATTAGGTGATATGAAATTATAACAACATTTTACCATTTTATTTTGGGTAGGTACATCTGGAATTGTACACAATATTTTAGATTGGTTTGCCCAAAAGTGTAATATTATATTCATGTTTTGGATCTACTGCTCTAGAACATTAATTATTTTGTATTTAAAATTGGTTGATCCGAAACATTACAAACAAATCTTAATCAACAAGAAATGATGCCAAGAAAGTCATACCTGAACGAAATTATGTTTTTACTTTCTAAAATACACTTAAGTTAATGAACAATACTCTAAAGACTTGGAAGAACATCCAATTATTTGTGTTACACAATAGAGCATAATGTGACAATTAATGTTTAACACATAAGAGGAGCAACTAAGCATGATCATGCAGAGCCACATCAACATAGTAAAAGAAAAGATTAATTTCATAATTTAAAAATCAAGTAAGGGTAATGGTGTTTTACGTTTTTAGAGGGTGCTAGTAAATGAGGAGGTGCTAAAAGAAACTGTCCATTTTAAAAGCAAAAACAAATTTAGTAAAAATAGTTTTAGTTTGCTTTTTTAGTTATTAATCAAACTCGTGAGTTGTTATCCCTATGAATAATAATAATAATAATAATAATAATAATAATAATAATAATAATAATAATAACAATAATAATAATAATAATAATAATAACAACAACAATAATAATAATAATAATAATAATTATTGAAAATACTGAAATACTACAATATAAAATTGGATAATATTTTATAGTTATTAAATATATTACAATATTATTTTTAGTTTTAGTTCGGATTACTACTATTTTTTATGTTGACATCAATATATTTGTGCTAGGGTATATTTTATGGCTTGAATTTTGATAACACTTTGTCTATTTATTGATTTTAATTTATTTTAATTGTCGTTATAACTTTCTAATCATTTTTACTTTACCACAAAAATTATTTTTAAAGAAATTCTTATTAAAAAATCTAACAAAAAACTATTTAGAAATTATTTTTTTTTAAAAAAAATGATCATCCTAATTGACCTAACCTGATCCAATCCATTTATAAATGGAGTAGGTTGGATTGAGTTTTCAGTAAAAACTACAAAAATCCGACCTAAACAATTTTAATTGGTAGGGTGAAGAGTTTCACAAACCTAACTCAACCTAACCTATGTACATCCCTTGCCTCTACCCACCACCAGTTCTAATCTTTGATCAACAACTATTACATGTACTAACTGTCATCTCCAATTACTAGTTACTCCATCAATCATTAATCGATGATCATTAATTGTCAATCATCAATTCTTGGTCACCACCATTGCCATAGATTGTTGGTGATCAATGATCGATAACCTAAAATTGGTGACTGTCAATTAATAATTAATTGTTAATTAAAATTAAAAATACTAGTAATTGTTAGATTTTAAAATAATTCCTCCTTTTCTACAATTACAACTGAGATTATTACCACCATTATTGTCATAAGCACTATAGTCACCACTATTGATGTCGTCACCATTTACAGCACATAAAAGTTTACTACCACCATTGGACCATGCATGCAACCATTATTAACATTCTTAGCAAACCATCACTACTACAATATTTCATTACCTAGTAAAACATATTGAAAATTTTCAAGTATTAGTCAATTCATCGTGCACACGACCTTCATTTTAGTGAAAATACTGCATGAATTGTATGCTAGCCAATCAAGTTGCAACATCGCCATGGAATTGCCACAATCATTGGATCATGCTACCATTGTCAACATTGTTATTGAACCATCACTACTATTACAACATTTCCGCTGGATCACCACTATCATGCACTCCTAATTGACCATAATCATTGACATCCTCATCATCATTATGCAATTTCATATATTAGCTAAAGTGTTAAGTTTATCTGGTAGAGTTCGCCACCATTATATTGTTGACATCGTCGTGCAACCATAATTATTGCTAACACCACCACTAGACCATCACCATTATTAACATCACAACCAAATTACCATGTCAACACCAGCGTCAAACCATCATAATTATTGACATTGTCGTCAAACCACCACCGTCATTGACACCAGTGTTGGATAATCATTGACACTATCATCAAATCACCATCATTAACTCTATGACTTGACTACCACCGCTATCACTAACACTACCATTATTGCTCCTACAACATACACTAGTAATATAATTTTGAAACAAAAAATTACAAACTGAAACAACTAAAATTAGATTTTAAAACCTAAACACAAGTTATGGTCTTTGAAAATTACAACTAAAATATACTTTGAATAGACCCTTACATTTTTAGTTTTATTTTAATAAATTAACTTAATTTTTGCTGTTTAAATTAATTTTAATTTATAATCTTTCGTTAAAATAATTTTATATTGTTTGATTGAAATAATTTTTTAAATTTAAAATTGAAAATAAAAACAATATACTTGAAAACAAACCCAATTAACATCAATCAAATGAGGTTAACTTGTTGAAGAAATCCATTGGTTTTCACCTCCATTTCAATCATATAAAGGTTCTACTTACAACCTAAGCATTACAATGACACGGGTCAAGGGAGAGTTTAGTTCTCTCCATTCTGTCGCTGTAAAAAGTGGGATGAGTTTCAATTAATGTTTAAATTATATGAATTTAAGATTTTAATAGTTATTCTCTTCTTGTCAGGATTTATTGGATTTAAGAAAATTTGAGGTAGCCCATCACCATTTTTCACTATTTTTAGTTGCTCATACATTTAAAATAATTATATATATATATATAAATAAAAAATATATAAAAATAAAATTAAAAAGGGTTAAGAATAAAATGAAGAATTAAATTAAATGTATAATTTTAAGTTTTTATTTAATTTTTATTGTTATAACTTATATTACTTAAAAATAACAAGTTAATTTGTATTTCTAATATTATAAAAATATAACCATGTGTGTGTGGGGAAATTTAGAGAAGAAATGATTTTAAAATTTGTGATACTTTCATACTATTTTAAACCTACAGCTGCTCATCTCTTGATTTCTCATCATTAGTTCTTTACTTCTCTTCAAATAAACAATTTTAATTTATATTTTATTTGTCATTTATTTTTAATTTTACTTTTATATCCATTTACCTTATTTTTATCTTCTCAATCAAAATAAAATATAAAACGGAAGTTGTTTTATTAAACAGAAGTTGTTTTATAAGAAATATGGAATATGCATTATTCTGATCGATATTAGTATTTGAGAAAAAAGATAAAACTTAATCTAACTCTACATGCATGTAACAACTTTTTAAAATACACTGATATAAATGATGAAATTGTATGCTTCACAAGATAAATTAATAATAATAATAATAAAATAATTTATACCGATGTTTAATATTTATAAAATGTTTTATTTTTCATAAATAGTTTTAGACTATATTAAATGAATAAAAACACCAAATCAAACTTTTTTCATTCATGTGTGGGACATCTTGGGACAAGAAGGGAAAAAGAAAGCTAAAAAAAGTGGGTGTGATAATTTGCTTGGTCTAGGAGGGAAAAAGTAATAGATACTTATTAACCAAATGTCATTTATAATTTCAGCCACTTTATAACATATTATTGTTTAATCAATTTATCTTATAAATTGTGTTAATTAAATATTATATATGACATGATAATTAATTGAGATCATGGATAATATAGTGATTTAGATCATATATCTAACAATTTATGGTTGGAGGAGTATTTAGCTTCATATATACAAACCGTAGGGTTGCAACTTTAATATCCTTTTTTTTTTTTTGAGACGGAAAATGTAGCCTTTTTATTGTATTGTTGTTTTTGTGTAATACTATTGCAGGGAATTGGTTGTTTAGGGGAGGATTAATATTTCTCTGGGTGGGGTTAAACCTGCTGCCATAGGGCCTTACAATTGATTGGCTGTTGCTGTGTGAAATTGAAATGCTACTGATGTTGGTGTTGCTCTTTGGGCCAGTTTTGAGTGTTGTTTCTGGTTTATGCACCATTATTTCACTTCTTTCCGGTAATCTATGCTATTTGCATTCTAATAAAAACTTACGCTTGCCAATAAAAAAGCAAACTTTTTTTCTTTTTAACTTTAATTGATTTGCTCATTTTTTACGTTCTAAATTAATCCTTTTGTATAGAATTAAATCAATTAATAGACTCTTTAGTTTGTTGTTTTAAGTCAAATACATCAACAATAGGAGACGAGTTTTGGTTTTAGCCACAAAGTGGACAATGGACATCCTTGAGAACTCGTCAAAACAATTGATTGATACAATCCATGCCCACAAACATCTGATTTTTTATTCTCATAATTGTGACTGAAAAAATTATACTTTTAGATCATAACAAAACTAATGTGAATAACCAATTTCAATCTCAAGAATTTATTTGACTTTTTTTAATTTCAATTAATGGGAGTTTACTTCTTTTCATTTTGTTTCCGATCAAGAACAAAATATAGATTGATAATTTCATTTTCTATTATATTTTTCTACTTTCTTTTACTTTAATCAATACCCAATATATGTTAATTGTTCTGTGATCAGTGACAAAAATAAAGATCTTGTGCCCAATTTTTGTGAGACATGATGTAGGATATGTAAGATATATCCTGTATGTTATCAGGCGGGCCATCTGCTGAAATGTTTGTTTAGGGCTGATCGAGTGTTTAATTAAATTCAAAAAAGAAAATAAAAATAAGTAATGTATACAAATAAAATTTGAATTGTTATATAGCAGGAAGATTGTAGGTGGGTTAAATATAATTAACTGAGTTTTAAATTAAAAATAAATACTTACTTTCTGATGAGGATGGATCAATAAAATGTGATAAGATTTTCTTAAAATCACGAATTTGTAATTGTAAGTATAAATATATGGTTCATTACATTAAAATGAAAAATCATACATGTAGATGTATTCAAACAAGGACATAATTCCACACTCATTTATTTCATCAAGAAGTTAACCCTAAGGAGGAAAACCATGCAACAATGATGGTGAGAAGAGAAGCAGCAGCAGCACCAAGCTATACCCGAACCAGAATATAAGAAAATGAAAAATTGGAAACAGAATAAAAACCGGATTATCAAACCAAACCGAACCAGAATATGCAAATGGATATGAAATTAACAGCGGCGGTAACCATAGTAGTAGGGTGTGCACTGTGGAACTGGGACGCACACAGGGGGGCACGTGGCCTGTTGGGTGCAGAGAGGGTGGCAGTCGAAGTCACACGCCCTGCACGTGTAGAACAACCCCGTCACGGTGGTGTTGCACACGTTGCACACGCGCCTGCTGTAGCACTCGTTAACAAGAGTGAGTCGGCACGTGTGCACGGAGCAAGAGAGGGAGCTTGGGCACGTGCCACAGTACTCGTGCAGGTCGAAATCGCACGGCCCGCAACGGTATCTGTTGCCAACTCCCTCTTTGTTGCAGCCATTACACCTGAAGCGTTCGTTACTTGTGTAGCGTGTTAGGGTACATCCTGGGTGAGTTGGGTGTGTGATCCTTGTCATTTTCTTTCACTCTTTTTGTTTTCTCTATGTTCTCTTCTCTTCTTAATCACTCTAGTTTGCTTTAAGAAATGTGATATCCTACCTATGTATATAGTTACGAAATTTCTAGATGACTACAAGCTACAACGTTATTTCCAAGAAACATACCACGGGAACACGGCATTATGATTTCATTGTTTTAAAATCCAAAGTTTGAATCCGTTTTATGGTCTAATAGTTTAATTGCAGTTTAACTACCAATATAGACTAATAATAATAATTAATCAACGTATAAAACGCCAAAAGGCTGTTTGTTCATACTTCATACTGTATTTTTTTTATTCTTTCAATTATAACAGAATATATAGGATGTTTTTATGTCTGAATAAACTAATAATATAACGAGCGAATTGACTTTGCTCGGTCTATATCTATCCATATGCAATTTACACGCAGGAGCTGATGATAATAGATGACTATATAATATGGAAGAAACGCAAAAGAACGTGTTGAAGCTTATAATATAAGATTTGAAAATGATTAAAAAATTCGATGCTGTTATGGCATAACATGACTGATGGTTTAGATCAAAGTATCAAATATTCCACGTGTTTATCAGTTTGGATCAACGGTTATTATTTGCGTTGCCAGCTAACAGACAATCTAAGATAGACGACTAATTAATAGTTAAGAGAACGTGTGAATGATAATATGGCGTTCTCATTTAACGCGCATAGATAATTAATCTGATAAATTATGAAAATTGGGGACTTAGGTAGTCTAGTCCAATTAATTATATATATATATATATATATATATATATATATATATATATATATATATATATATATATAAAAGAGTTTAATTATTAAGCAGAGTTAGTATAAGTTTTATAATAAATTCAATCATAATTATTTATATATTATAAATTTGTTAACTTTATTTATGAATATTTTAAAAGACATATAGATAAAAAGGTATAAAATAAACGTTGATATAAAACATGTTTACAAGTTTATACTATTAAACTATCTCTCTTTATATATTTTGTATTTATTGAAAATGTGGAATCATTATTACAAGCACAAATTCTAATCATATATCTTTCAAATTCATGTGAAATGAAACAGTTTTATTTTTTTTTACATTATTTGCATTGGTTTGCACAAATTATTTATCTTCTGAATTTATATAAAAAAACCAAGAAACAATAAGAAGCATGAAAGAAAAGCCTACAAATGAACAAATTTTACACGAGAATGATCGAAAACAAAAGTACACAAAATTTTTCGTCTTTTGTGGATTAAGCAAAAGAAAAATGAATTTCTTATTAAAATTTGATGAAAAAATTTGTCTCTTAAACTTTTGCATGGTTTTTAATTGGAATTTAATTAGTATGTATTATTAGTTTGAAAAGTTTACTCTCATGTTCAATTACAATTATTTATGATAAGTATATTGATTTTACTAATTAATACTTTAAAAGTAATATAAATGAAGAGTTAAGATTACACGTCAGTGTAAAATTCTTTTATCCTGTTAGTGCATACTAATTAAACTCTTATAATGTCTTATCTTTAACGTTAAAGATTGCAAATGCAATCTTAAACAACCTAAGATTTTGTTAGAGATTCAATGCAAATTTTAAGTAAAGAAATTCTAAGATATATTTTTGTATCTTTCTCATAATTTTAACCATGCTTATAATGATCTATTAGTTTTTTTATTAACAAATTTTGGTTGTTAATTTATTAGGGTTTTGTCAGTATAGAGATTTGAACTCACCATCTTTTTCTTTTTTCTACTAGTTTTTTACCATTAGACTACTTTATAACTCCTGCAATAACCCATTAAGAATTTTTCAAATGTGTAAGTTGCACCTAAAAAATTGAGACACATGATGAGTTGATGAGAGACTTTAATCCTAACACTGCATCCATAGATAGTAGTTAGCATAGCTGAGCTTGTTGACTTAGTTGAGCCTACAAGAATAGACAATTAACCAAGATGGACTACAAACTTTTATATAAATGTAAGTTGCCTCTATATTCCTTCATCTTCACAAAACGATTTGAAATTGAGAAAGTTAAACTCTTCTATTTTGTCTACTCAGTCACAAACACTTGATTAACTCCTTTACTTCTTTTTCCACCAATTTCTTCTATATCTTGAAACACTTTAAAGTTTCTTATGAAGCATAAGAGTACCTCTTTTCACTATTTGACATTGGCTTTTAGACATTTGCATGTATAAGTTCCAAGACCTTGGTAGCATGCCACCATTCGCTCTTGTTTGCAATTGGATGATGGCGTTGCTTGCCAATAAAACAATCTCCTAACATGAAACATTTGAGGCTTCAAGTAAAGCTAGGTAGTCTACTAATGAACCTATTAAAACCTATATTGTTATCAGTTTAATGCCTGTTTATAAGAAAAAATGCATATTTATTGGTAAAACTTACTTTTTAATGTTTATATTTTCACATTAGACGGGTACTTAATAAATGAGAAAAAAGGGATAAAAATACACCTTTATAAGAAATTATTTGAATAATTAAAAGAAGTCCACCACAACACATCCATGCTACAAAGAAGGTCAAACCCTTTCTATAAATGTTAGAAGATGAGAAATTAAAAGAGGAATTCATTTTTGCTCTGGCAAAGAGATATATCTGTGATTTGGAGATGAGGAATGATAAGAAAGCATTGGATTGAATAGATTCATAGTATTATGTATCACTAATTCTTCCTTTTATCATTAATATATTGTGTAATTCTTATGATGTCTGACTTCACATTAACCATGTCTGACTAATCTAATCTTTTTAGGATTGTGATGTAAACTCTTTATAATTCCTCCTATACTTTTTAATACAATTCAATGTTATTTAGTCATTAAATTATTTCACTATTTTATCTGTCAATATCTTAATTTTTTGAATATTTATGACCATTAATATTTGAATGATTGATCTTGTGAAGAAATTAGGGCTTTTTCGTATAATTGTCCAAATTTATCAAGCAAACCTCCAATATAATAAGAACTAATTCTAAATTGAATTTTTGTATGAACAAACTAGAACACAATTTAGGATTAAAGTGTTTATGTGAATGATCGAATGCACAACAAATTCATCAAGGTATTGATAATAAATGAATAATGAAAATTGAATTGCTTAATAAATTAGGAATAAAAACATTGTAATTGAAATTACAACTCTAGACTTTAATTCATTCATTTTCAATCATATTACTCTCCTTTTTTTGACATTCTACTAATAGTTTGAATGATCGAAAATACACATATTACATTATTGTTTTTCTTGAATTTTTCTTTTATTTTTTCAATTGAATTATTTGAGAACAACTTCTGGTTCTTTGAGTATGATATTTAGAGTTAGGTTCACTGTTACTATTACGCAAGGTATGCTTACCCTAAAGTAGTTATGCATCATCCATAAACCATTTTATTTGTTTGTAGTGTCTTCAAACCTTTGTATAGAATAAGTGACCATACCTTCGATGCAAAAAAGGTAAGAGAGATAAGAGGAAGTATGTAAACATTTAATAAGGACGGTAATTTTAGAGTTTGCATTGAGAAAGATAGACATAATAAGGTTGGTGCTCATCCTTGTTTGTGTGATAAATATTGCATATCCCATTTTTTATGAGAATGACAATGCTTTTTTCTTGCAAATACCCTACACTTAGTAAATTGTTTCGAAGCTCAAGTATATAATATACATCTCAAATAAGAAAAGTAGTTCTATTAAGTATCAATATAATTACCTTTTCTAGATGTAGGCATTCGAGAGTTATTTCCAAGCTTAAGAGAATTTTTATGTTCTCTACCATATTTGAGAACATACATTTGTCTCCATACATACGATTAGAACATCTATAGTTCAAGAACCCATACACATGTTTCTTTTTTGTTTCATTTTCTTCTACAAAAGCCATCAAAATGAGCTCTTCATTCTTCCTTATCTAATTCTACGTAGTTTAACTCTGTTTTACTTAAGACATCATTATTAAAAATGCCCTAAACTATGGAACTTAAAGCATTCCATGGTGGCTTTTGAGGAAGATTGCCTCCCTTTCTCCACGTCCTTCACCTCGGTATGTACCTCTGCCTTATCCTCTACTGCTTTTTTCCTTGAGTGCTTACTCACCATCTTGGTTGGCTTTTTTAAATTTTTGCTCATGACCTATGAAAGCTCTTTGAAGCTCATCAATGGACATGACTTATGTGTCTTTCGACTCCTTGATAAAAAACACTACATAGGTGTATCTCTTTGTCAATGTTTGAAGGATTTTCTCCACCACCTTTGAGTTAGGAATATTCTCTCCATCACATTTTGTTGCCACTGCCACCATTAATTATTTTGGTAAAATATTCAATAATGGTTTTAACTTCTTTCATTTCAAGCACCTTGAACTCCTCTCTCAATGAGTTCAACAGTGACTTCTTCACACGATTATTTCCTCCAAATTTCCTTTTCAGTGAATTCTAAAAAACTCTTGGATGTGCACTTGTCCAAAGACTTATTCAATGATTGATCTATTAATGGCCCCTTGAAAAGATAATGCTTGAACTTATAATCCTTCATTTTGGGGTTCTCACCACTCCAACTTGACATTAGTCAACATATCCCTTAACTAGATTCGTCCAAACTATTTTCACCCAACCTCCATAAAATATTGGCACGAAGAGGATTCTCCATCAATTCACTCTCATGATCACAATAAAGACCATCAAAGTAGGTGATTTTGATGAAATCTTTTCATAACTCATTTTCTTTTCTCTCACCCAAGCTACAATTTAGTTGTATGTATTAGGTCCATTAATGGAAGCTCCAATACCATTTTTCAAGTTAGATAACATTGTTTACATTTCGAACTTAACTAGTCATCTATTTAGTATGGTAAATAATGGTGAAGTACAACCATAGTTCCACATAAGATAAATAAGGAATTAAATATGGTTATATTAACATAAGTCTCTATTGGTACAAGGTCTAGCCTTTTGGAAGATGTCCAAATACAAAACCACAAGGTGCAAGGTGGATAATATCATAATACCAATATAGAGATATTTTTATATTTCCTAAGTGCTTTGGTGCACAACATATAGATAATATTGACTACAATACATTTTTGTTTAAAGCCTGACCAGTAAACCAATTTAATACTTATGTGACAGTTCATCTAACATTTAATCCCCGTGTGGAAGAACTTATAATATATATATAAGAGCTTATTCAATAAGAACTTCTTACATAAGAGGTTATAGTATAAACTCTTAAATTAAATAAGCTATTTGTGTTTGGATATATAAATTTAAAAACTCTTATATAAAAATAAAGTGTTTGAATATGTATATATATATATATATATATATATATATATATATATATATATATATATATATATATATATAGAGAGAGAGAGAGAGAGAGAGAGAGAGAGAGAGAGAAAGATATTGAAAGAGAGAGGGAGAAAGAGATAGAGAGAGATTGAGAGAAAAAAAGGGGAGGGAGGGGGAGAAGGAGAGGAAGAGAGAGGGAGGGATAGAGAGGGGGGGGGGGGAAGAGAGAGACTCAATAATAAGTTTTAATCATGAGAGAGACAAAAAAGTGATATAAGAGTCGAAGGAAATTCTAATTTTGAATAAGTTTAAAACATTTTTTTTCAAAAAGCTACTCTAGATAGCTTATTCAAAAGTTTAAAACAACTTATTAAACATTTATAAGTGCTTTTATAAATTTATCCAAACACTTGTATAAGTGCTTATATAATAAAATAAACTCTAAATAAGGTCTTAATTAAAATGTTCAAATGATATTAAAAAGAACATGCTAATAAAAATATTAATACATTAAATAAGTTTTAAAATAAAAAAAAAAAACTTCTAGAGAAGTTTTAAATTAATATATTTTTTCTAATTTTGTTTACATTTAGAGTTTAGCTAATTTTGTTTAATTATAAAATAAAAAAACTTATAATTTAATAAAACTGAACTATTTTATTAACTTAATTTTTATTTTTGTTTTATAACTCGCAAGACCATTATGGATGACAAACTCTTACTCCAAATATTTAAGGCAATTGCATGTTCAAAACTTGAATTTGAGACCTCTAATTAAGTTAGAATAAACCTTAGAAGTTGATCCACATGCTCGGTAATTAATGAGATTTATTTTGGAAATGCTCCTTATTTGATCGGAAGGAAATTGGAGAGTGAGGAATTGCATGTGTAAGAAAATGAAAGGAAAAATGTACTTTTTGTTGTTCATTTGTAAAGAAAGTGTAATTAATTTGGTCTCAGTCCTCATGTTTAGCTTCCACTCAAAACATGCATGAAAAAAAAAAGCAAAATGCAAAAAAAATAAAAATAAAATTACTCTTCCAAAATTATCCTTTCTTTATAAAAAGAAAGTCATAAATGTATGGGTAATTTTGTAATTATAATAATTTTAATTTATAATTTTTTATTCTTTTCACATTACTTTCCACACAATGGAACAATTTCAATTTCAACTTTATTTGATCCCTCTTTCTTTCTTTGTTTTTTCTTTTCTTTTCTCACAACCTAACAAGCCATAATGTTCTTGAATTTATGTTCTCATTTTTATTTTTATATTATATTTAAGTATATATTTTTAAATTATTAATAAATTTCACTAATCTTGTGTTCAAGTTTGAAATTAATTTTTTATATATTTTGATAAGCCATTTTTATTTTATTTTATCATATTTTGATAAGACATTTTTATTTTCTTTTATCATATATCATTTTGTCTTAAAAGATATTTTTCTATTTTATAAATATATATGTTTCTAATATTTTTTCTATTTTATTTTTAATCTTATCGATACATAATATTAATTGTTGAGTCATCGATGACATATAGATCTTATAAATGTTAGATACTTCAGGGCTTGATGCCAATTGCAGTGGGAGCTCCAATGTTGGTAAAAGGATTGATAGTGTGTAATTAAATTGAAATAAAAGTGAAAATAAAAATACAAATAAGTAATGTATAAATTATGGAGAAATTATTACATGATCTTAAACTATTATGTGGTGTGGTATATATGGCGTGGTCAATTGTGCTTGGGTTGCTGGCTTCTAAGGTTTTTGTGGTTTCTCTGCTAGTGTATATGCAAAATTAATTGCTATCCTTCATGGTCTTCAACAAGCTTGGAATAAGGTTTCACAAACATTATTTGTGAGTCTGATTTTACGCTTGCCAACATCATGCAAAATTAATTGCTATCCTTCACCTCATCAAACAAAATGCTAGCCAACATCATCCTCATCCCCCCATTGTTAAAAAGATTCAATCTTTCAAGTCTTGTCAATAAAATCTTACCTTTTGTCATACTTTATGTGAAGGAAATTCAGTGGCAAATTGGTTGTCTAAGAAAGGAGTTAGTGAAGCTCATCCTCTTATACTCTATGATAATCTATCTTTTGGTGTTGTTTCTATTTTTGTTACTAATATTCAAAGTATTAGCTTCATTCGTTTGTAATGTTTCTTTATTTTCCTTCCTTATTGTCGACACGTGGGGTCTCGATGGGACAGTGAAAAATTTGTTTATGAAAATAAGAGAATTCGCTATCAATATTTATTTAAGAAAACATTGAAAAAACCTTTAAAAAGAGGTGGTCTACGAAACCAAATTTTGAGTTTGAGAGTCTATTACGTATAAGGAAGGTATTAGCACCCAACGATGTCCGTCTTAGGGACGATTACCTCTAATTAAATGTCCAAAACTAGATAACTTTAAAAATATTTATTTAACCCTTAAAATAGTTGAAATATAACAAATACTTTTTATTTTATTTTTGCTTTTAACATTTTAATGAGAAAATTATTATTGAAAAATTTCTTTTTATAAAAATATTATTAATATTTTAATTTTTAATTGACTTATTTTATTTTTATTTTTCAGGGCTCGACAGGAGTAAGTTCCTACTGATATGTATCTCCATGTGTAATGGAGAATCAGAGTAGACGTAGTTCTTGATAATGGTTTTTTATTTTAGTAATTAATTTTTATTTTTAGGTTTATTTTAAAATATTATTATCGCAACCAAATTAGAAGTGCATCCAAAGTGGTTATGATGATTATTTAGTGTAATCATCAAATCCGAAGTGACAATTACTAAATTATGATAGCTTTTGTAATGACTAAATCAAAAGTGCATTTGAAGTAGTCATAATTTAAACTTTATATTTTATGTTTTTATATACAAAAGATATAATTTTAAAGGATTACACAATAATCAAATCAGAAGAATATCCAAAGTGATCATCATAATCTTTTTATAATTTACAATAGTCAAATTAGAAGTGCATCCGAAGTGATTATTATTTGTTTTAAATAACATGATAATAATTATAATAACCAAGGTTTTATAAAATAAACCAAATTAGAAGTGAATCTAAAGTGGTTATTTTAGTTTTCGTAATAGTCAAATTAAAAGTGCATCTAAAGTGACCATTATTACATTTTCCTTAAATAATTTAAATGACGTAATAATATTATTAAAACTAAAAATTTATAAAAGATCAAATTAGAAGTGCATCTAAGGTGGTTCTTTTAGTTTTTGTAATGGTCAAATTAGAAGTACATCTAAAGTGACCATCATTAAATTTTCTTTCGTAATTATAACTGCTAAAGGTTTTATAACATTTAAAGGAAAAAACATCTAAAATAGTTTTTATAAATTTTCTTTTTTTTCAAATTAATATTATTAACATTATTATTATTCTTAGATATAGCTGAGCCAAGAACATCATTAATTCAGTGATTCAGAGGTTGACCTCTCTTGCATTTTTAATCTTCAGTGATTCAGAGGTTGACCTCACAAAAAAATAAAATTTTAATCTTCAGATTTTATAGGATTATGTTAGTGATATAGCTGAGCCAAGAACATCATTAATTCAGTGATTCAGAGGTTGACCTCTCTTGCATTTTTGTTTTGACTTCTGATGACATCTGTTATTGCTATTTTTATTATTTATTTTCTATTGAAAATTTCTATTTTGAATTCTCTGTATTAATTAATGTGTATTCTGAACAAAATTGTATATTTGACTATACATGAAAATTGACATTTTTGTTTTTCTTTTGGATTTATCATTTTTTATTGTTATTATTATTATTATTTTTAAAATACTGGTGTCTACACTTATGTATATAAAAAAATTATTCCGTGGTTCCAACCACCATCTAACGTATAATTAATTAATCTTTGATCTTTATAGATTCTGATGATAGATAAGGTGGTAATAATTTTTTTCTGGTAAGAGGCTTCTCGTAATTTCAGGAAAAACAAAAACACTTAAAGAATACAAATAATAAATAGTACTAAATAAATATATAAATTGGATATGTTGTCCTACCTCTTACATATTTAGGGTACATGAAAACATATCCAAATTTACAACCACATGATTCCACTAAAGAAAATAGTGTAAACAAAATATAGTTCGATTGAAGTAATTAACGTTCTGATTTATTTCCTCACGAAGCTAACTCTAAGGAGAAAAATCAAGGACAGATGCAAATCATCACCAACTTAGCAAGTTATTTATTAAGCGGCCAGTAGGCAGTGATGGTGACTTGGTGAGAGCCGGAACCATCAGCACGAGTACTAGAGGTAGCTAAAACCCGAACCAGAATATGCATAAACCGGAGGAGACCAAAGCGAAGCATAAATTGGATATGAAATTACCAGGGGCGGTAACCAGAGTAGTGGGGTGTGCACTGTGGAACTGGGACGCACACAGGGGGGCGCGTGGCCTGTTGGGTGCAGAGAGGGTGGCAGTCGAAGTCACACGCCCTGCACGTGTAGAACAGCCCCGTCACGGTGGTGTTGCACACGTTGCACACGCGCCTGCTGTAGCACTCGTTAACAAGAGTGAGTCGGCACGTGTGCATGGAGCAAGAGAGGGAGCTTGGGCACGTGCCACAGTACTCATGCAGGTCGAAATCGCACGGGCCGCAACGGTATCTGTTGCCAACTCCCTCTTTGTTGCAGCCATTACATCTGAACCGTTCTTTACCTGTATAGTGTGTTAGGGTATGCCCTGGGTGAGTCGGGTGTGTGATCCTCGTCATTTTCTTTAACTCTTTCTTAATTATCTCTCTTCTCTTCTCTTCTCTTCTCTTCTATATTACTTCACTTTGTTTGAAAGAATGAGATAGTCGAATACATATATATAGTTAGGAAAATGCTCACGAAATATACCCATAAATCTTACAGTCCATGATTTTGTTATTCTATCAAAACCGCCACATCATAATTTTGTTTTGTGCAATTCATTCAATAGTCTTTTCGTACTGTATCCAGAAGTCGTCGCGTATAAAATTATATATTATTAGTGGAGACTAACGGAACTACTACGGTATTTCATTGCTTCAAGCCAGACATTGAATCAGCTGTTAAAATACTGTTTAATAAATAATTAATTGTAGCTTAACTACCGTTAATATATAAAATAATAATAAGAATAATTACAAAATACTAAGTGACATACTGAAGACAAGTGGGAAAATATTAAATGAAGGTGGGAAGGGAAGTATAATAGAAGTAACACGGAAGAGAAAGTTAGAATGATTGAATGGCGTTCACACTTGCATAAATACATTTAATCTTATAAATAATAAAAAATGCTGACTAATTGGATATATAGTCTGGTTTCTTATTTTAAGATACCTATTGTGCACGAACAAGATCGCATAAAAATAATTATTAATTATTATTACAGGTATACTTGTTTATGGGTTTTCGGGTATAAAATAATTCTATATCTACATTGTCAATTATTTACAAACTATCACTTATATAATTTTGAAGTTTATAAAAGTTAATAAATAAATTTATAAATGATTAATTGTGATTCAATATCAATATAAAAATGGTTTATAAATATATTACTTTTTAGACTATCTCATCACTAAGAAAAATTAAAATCATTAATATTATATCATTTAATTTATAATATATATATATATATATATATATATATATATATTATATAGTTATCAAAATTGTAAGTTAACTTGTAAAATCGTATAAGTTTATAAGTTTACAAACCATTGACGAGTTAAATGGCATATAAAATCTGAAGAGTAGTAAATTCGGAATAAACTTGATAAAATCAGAGTAAACCCGTAAAATTGGAGTAAAATCGTGAACAAATTTGTTGGGTAATGTTTTTCTATGACGACTTTAATTTTGAGTGTTTTAAATATAATTCTTATATCTAAAAAGATTTTAAAATTTTAAGTGTTTTCACTTTAATTTCTATTTATTTGGGGTAATTTAAATTTATTATGTGTTAAAAACTTTTAATTTTTATATGATTTATAGTAATATTTTTAATGAAGTAATCTTTTACGATTCTATAAATCAAATTTATTGAACTTTCACAAATTTATGTAAACTCTCGATTTTGATAATATATATATATATATATTGTTTATTAGGACATTTTTTTTAACTTTGTTTATTATCTTCATGACTTTGTCTCATTTCACTACTTCCCTTAATTACAAGTACATTGAAACTACCACAATGACCGTCACACATCTAACTAGAGGTACAATATCTAAATAGTTTGATCCCTTACTCAAATGGAGGGTTATGAGACTGACCTCCAATCTAAGGAGGTCGTGGGTGACTTTTCTTATGGGCAGTTATGTTATTACTTTGGTAACTGACCAACTGTAAAGAGAGAAGAAAATAATCTAGAGATTATGTTTTTTACTAACTAGAACATTTTGGTTACTACAATGGGAACTTGGTAAAGTTAATCTAACTACTGAAGAGGTGAAGTAAATAGTACAGAACCACTATGGTCCACATCTCAGAGCATCATCTTTAGGGGGACCTTTGCTAGCATAACTTCTTGTCGAGGTTCAAGTTGTGCATCATGGAATAAAGGAAGTTAGACAATGAGCCATAATAGCAAAAGCACAGAGTACACAGGTGGAGGAGGATGCGAGGCAGTGAATTCAGGTTGTGCAGTAAAAGATACAGACGCATTTGGCAACCCTCCAGAGACCAGAGGGCAAGGCTTGCCCTGAGCCACAGAGAGAATTTCAATCATTTTCTGAGATTATTGAAGTTGAACCTATTCCACCATATTTCCTTGTCTTGAAGATAGATCTATTAGATGGCGCGCAAGATTCTAACCATCACCTGTGTATGTTTTAGGTCTCAAATGCTAATCAGTGGGGGAAGTGATGCACTTTGGTGAAAGATGTTTGTTGGCACCCTGACGAGCTCCGCGTTAGATTGGTTCAATGGACTCCATATCATTCGATCAATAGTTTCGATGAATTTTCTCATCTGTTTGTCACTTAATTCGATGCTAATCATTAAAAACAATTGTCAGTGGACGATTTTTTTAATAGACAAGCACAGGATGAGACTTTAAAATAGTTTTTGACATGTTTCAATGATGTTATGTTGCGAGTGGTAGACTTGAATGAACACATGTTCATTGCAACGTTTGTTAAGGGGTTGTAAGCAGGTCCGTTTGAAGCATCATTGGTATATAGAAAGTCAATAACTATATTAGAGATTCGGTCTAGAGTGAACTCTTATATCGATGTAGAAGAAGTAATGTTGCAAAAAAAGGCATGGGAGGATGCCACTCATTTGCCTCAACAAAATTAGCATCAACGATCTACTTGGGAATGACCTAGTGGATAGGACAAGCATAATGAGTAATGGTCTTCTAGTTCCAAGTCCAAATCTTCTAGGACTCATGAATTAGAGATAGACATATACCACCCTACTCTGATTGTTGATAGATGAAAAATTCTCAAAGATGTTAACAATACTCGACTGATGCATTTTCCTTCTATCTCGGACAAGCAATTGGGCCTCAATAAGAGGACTTGGTGCGAGTTTCATTGCATTTATGGTCATGACACTGAAAAATGTTATGCACTCATTAAGCAAATTGGCCAATACGTCCAACGAAAGCAAGAAGCTGGTACAATTACATGAGTAGAAGAAGAAGTAGTAGAAGAAGAAGATTAAGAAATATGGATGATGAAGAAACGTCGGGCCCAATTTTAATTGGATAGATTCACAACAAGCCTGCCCCTGCCCCTGAGAACATTGTTGCCCTTAGGAACATGGATGCTCTTGCCCTTGAGAACATGACTGTCCCTGATGAGACATAGTTGTAATTACCCCGGCTGAGGTTAACTTCATTCCCCCTTATTAGAATGTGTTTGTGGTTGCCCTAAAAGAGAACATGGCTGCCCCTCCTATGGTTACTATTGAAGGTGTTGATGCTGGCAGAGAAGGATGGGTTAGTGGCAGCAACAATGGGTCACTAAGTTGATGGATGTTTTGAAATAAGGTTAATTGTGATGTGTTTGTACTTTAATTGAAGGGGTAGAATGTATCTGTTGTCACGGTGATTCCATATGTTGTTGATTATTTTTTTTATAGAGAATGTGTCTTTTTGTCTTTTAATTGGTACAATATGTAATTAAGCCATTGTATAAGGCTTTTTCTTTTTTTGTGGACAATGTGTAGTGGTCTTGAATGTTGATTTGTTTAATATGTTCAATGTTGCTACATGGTTTCTTTATTACAAAATGGCATCCAAAGTGTTTTGTTTTACTAGTTTTCTACTTTATAGGTTCAACAAATATCTAACAGATGTATGTATATGGACTTATAAGTTCAAAATTACAATTATAATTGAATTGTAGTAATATTGTAGCAATATTCACTTATAACTTATTAATTATTATCATAATTCATATGGACTTGTAAGGTAAAATAATCAATTGGAATCAAAATAACAATTCATTTGATGCATTTATAAGTTTATATTTTGCACCATTCAATGCTTTTACAATTGTTGTTGTAAGCCAATTATGCACAAAATGAAAAACCAAAGAAATTATGTAGAGAATTGGGAAGAAGTACATTGAAAGAAAATTGCCACCTCCTCTCATTCCATAAACAAGTTCACCATATTACAAAACATCCTACATGTAATACATATGAAATAAAAACCTCATAACATATCTACAACTTACTTCCTAAATTTAAATTACTGAGAAGTAACAAATCTTAACTTACTAATTATAAAAAATAAACAAAAGAGTACACATAATTATAGTGACTACCTAACACATAACCAAAAAGAATACATAATATATCCTTTTCTCCTCTCGACATCAAGATTCTTTTACAACTTTAGTATCTTGTCCATTGCCTCCTGTAGCTGTTGCTTAGTCTCATCTTTACTTTCTTGTTCTGAAGCATTGCATCTTCATCCATCCATCAATTGCATGAGTTTTGGTCCTACAAAAACATGTTGTATTAATTTCTAAATTTTCACACTAACATCACAAACCAAAGGCATTCTCTAAAAAAATGAAAAAAAAAAATTCCAATTAGGGCATCTCCAAAAAACCCTTCCTCAATTGTTTTCGCAGGTTGATGTGTGTATGTAAGCTCTTTCACCACATAAAAAATGCTACCATCTTATCCTTGACGAAAAAGGCCCCCCATTGTTGCAGAGTACCATGATCGACTAGACCTTCTAACATTGCAAGAAGAAGCTATAGTTAAACCTTCATAAAACTGACGATGAATACAACCCAAGCGTTTTCTAACTTGAACAAACCTTTAACCCCAATACAACCAAATGCTTTCCTTACTCGAATAAACCCTAAACCCAACAAAAACCAAGCGTTCACCTTTTCTCCATACTCATAGGATCCATCTTTGGTTAGGTGTATACTTTGCAGCAACAGCAAGACACCAATAAGAAGGACTAAATGTCATCTACGAGTAAAAAATGGTTTTCCATCTTGGCTTAGACACTTGGCACAATGTCATCTACCATTAGCCAAGTCACCAAATCTTTAACACCGTCAGCTGGTAAATAAGGACTATAACTGAATCAGTAAAGAAAAAAAATATTTCATAATTTTAGGGATTAAAAGTCATTTTTCATGAAACGTTAGTAGCAAAAACTTATATAAACCTTTATAAATATATATTAATCAAATTTGTTTCTAATCTTCTTAACAAGTATATTATTTTAATTTACAGATTTAAGGATATATATATATATATATATATATATATTTAAATAAATTATTTTCATAAATGTTGTAAAATATTTTATTTTTAAAACAATTGTTCAAAAAAGATGTAGACAAAATACTTTTTAAAATGATTTTTAAAAGGTATTTAAAAACAAAGACCTTTACAACGCCTATTTAAAAAAAAATTGTAAAAAAAAATCTTTTTATAGTATTATTTGTAAAATTGTTTTAAAAAAGTAATTGTTTACAATATTTATTGCTGAAAAAAAATGTACAAAAAAGTATTTTTTAAGACGTCTTTTACGATGCTTGAAAAAATACAATAATTTTTACAATACTTTTAAGAATATTGCAAAAAACCTTTATTTCTGCACACACCGAACAAGTCTTCCTCTTTGATGTTCTAAGCTTTCAATTCAGCAGTTTCTCCAAACCAGTACAAGTGAGTATTTGCAAAAGCACTCTGGCGCTCAAGTCAGGCGGAAAATTGACTAGTGTATAGGAAAGTATAGTATGTAAATAGGAAAGTAATATTATAATTCAGTTATCAAACCGTGTTTTACTATATATAGTGTTTACTTTTCTGAGCTTCAGTCAGCGTAATTAGGGTTTTATCATGTTATGTGTGATTGCGTCTCCAAACAAGGGATTGTAGAAGAATAAATAGAGGCTAGATCAAAATGAAATGGGGAAAAAACTTTGGCTTTTGTTTAAATGGTGGAAATTGGACTCACTAACTCTGAGTAGACTTACTAGTTTACTCTAGTCCACTGAGTTTGGTTTGAGCTTGGTTGCTTGATTCCGCATACAAGTTGACAAGTAAAAAAGGTATAGAAATGTAGAATCATGTGATTCTACGAGTTAAAATGCATTTTTGATAACATTGGATGAAACCAAGTTTCCAGAATCATTTAACAAATTAAACAGATAGCTTTAAACCCCCTACCTCACTTCATCCAACTTCGCTTCCTTCCTCCGCTAAAACCTTCTTGCCCTCGGCTGGGTTCAACCTAGCTCCAACTGCCCACCCCTGCAACCCAACCTTGTGCAACCCAACACAACCCCCACCTTGCAACAACCAGCACTAAAGCATAGGGTGCCTTGAGATGCAAATCTCTTAGTGAAGTCCCAACAAAATTTCAAAAAAAGAAGAATTTGAATGAGGAACAAAAAAGTGAATAAAATAGGAAACACATAAAAATGAGAAAGAGATGTGAAATGCCAATAATGATGGATGTCAGAGTTGTGAGACGATCGAGGGCGAATGACGGAGTGAGTGCATTGTCATTTCGTGTTGTCAATTTGTTGCAAGCCAGACAACCCAAACTATTTTAATATTTTAAATTAAAAATTCAAAACAACCAAATTATTTTTAAAACCCAAATATTTCATCAATTGGATGGATAAATGAAAATTTTCCTTCTTTAATTTTGTGTACCCACCACACAACTATTTTTCATAATAAGAACCTCTCAAATGTTTTCAATTTTTAAAAAATAAATAAAAGAAACATAAACCGTTGGATTGTCATATATAAGCGAGAATGATTGTCATAAACATAAAAGTTAATTGCTAATTGTATAATTACCCAATATTGTTAGTAATTGAGGGATCTTTATGCAAACAACAGAAAAATTTAAAGACCTAGATGTTTCTAAAAATTTTAAAAGGACCTGCATGTTACCACTTTGATCTTTTAGGGATCAAAATGATATTTTTACTTTGACTTAGATTCCTGTGATGTGGACAATAACTTAAAATGTCACATACGAGAACTGAAATGATGTTGAGAGAAGAACCTTGCCAACGTAACAATTAACCACGTCAGTAACAATAACATAGATATTAATATGCATATGATAAAAAATTCAAACACTTGAATGTGTTTAAAATTTTTCCAAAAACTCATATATTAATGCTTTAATCTAATGTTTTAATCTCATAAACTTGTTTGGCATTTAATGAAGATTAGAAGGGAGACTAGAGCATCTAAGTAATCAGTTTTTTATTATTTATCGGATTAAATTTATGCGCGCAAGTGTGAACGCCGTTCGATCATTCACACTTTCTCTTAGGTATTAATTAATTAGTTCGTCTATCTTAGATTATCTGTTAGCTAGCAGCGCAAATAATCATCGTTGATCCAAACTGATAACATGCACATGGGATGTTTGACATTTAAAATGTTCCTAGTAAATAATTTCTCCAGTTAGACATTGGACATCGAATTTTTCTACTTTGATCTAAACCATCAGTCATGTTATGCCATAACAGCATCGAATTTTTTAATCATTTTTCCATCTTATATTATAAGCTTCATAAGTTCTTGAGTTTCTTTAGTCATCTATTATCATCAGATCCTGCGTGTAAATTCCATGTACATAGACCGAGCAAAGTCAATTCACATGCTATATATCATTATATTATTATTATTATTATTATTATTATTATTATTATTATTATTATTATTATTATTATTAATGATTGTTAAAGTAAATTTAATTAAATATCTTAAGAGATCGAAAAAAAAATTATCAACTCTCAGCATAAAAATGATTAGAAATAACTCTAAATATCCACGTTTTATATATACGTAGATAATTGTCTTTTAAGAAACTGATAGAATTTTAACTAAAGGCTAATCTCAAGGCTAGGTTTATAACTGGAACAATTTTTGTTATTCAACATCAAAAGTGTGACTTTAAATTTGTAGCATACGATGATTAACGATATTAACAAAGAGAGAAAGTAAGAAATATTATAGTTGAAATGTTAATACAATTAATAATTTTAATTTTTGTTATTGGTAAGGATGAAAAAAAAGTAAGTAATATATCTATATAAATAATTTTTGCATCACATTTAGTTATTTATAAATTTGTTTATTAATATTTATAATAAATATCTTCAAAATTATATAAGTGATAGTTTGTAAATAATTGACAATGTAGAACTAGAATTATTTGATACATCAAAACCCATATACCTATAATGCTAATTAATAATTATTTTTATGTCTTCTTGTTCGTTGCAGAGATATAAATCTATTGTGGATTACAGAAGGTATGTTTATAAATAAGGGGCTAGAACTTAGAAGCAACAGGTATCGTAAAATAAAAGACCAGACTATCTAAGTCAGCATTTTTTATTATATATCAGATATATTAAATTTATTGATGCAAGTGTGAACGCCATCGATCATTCTCACGTTCTCTTCAGTATTTGGCTTACTATATAGTATTTTGTAATTATTCTTATTATTAATTTATATATTAACGGTAGTTAAGAAGTATGTATGTTAACAGGTGATTCAATGTCTGAATTTTGAAGCAATGAAATGCCGTATTTCATTCCGTTAGTATCTACGTATAAGAAATAATTATACGCGACGACTTCTGGGTATAGTAGGAAAAGAATATTGAATGAACTTGCAGAAAACAAAAGTATGAGTTGGCATTGCTATAGAATAATGAGAAAAGAATGGAGCAGTGAGATTTATTGGTGTGCATATTCCTAAAGTATATATATGAAGTGTAAAGTGAAGTAATTTAGAAGAGAGATAAGAAAATGACAAGGATCACACACCCAACTCACCCAGGATGTAGCCGTGCTATTTCTGTTGAAATTAATTGTGGATTAGTATCACGCAATATCTAATTATCATTAACCGACAATATTAGATATGATCATAATATCAATATGGTTATTTAACTGGGATTACAGTGAGATTGACTCTGTGATGGGTTAGGTCAATAAGATAAAAAAGCCCAATTAAGAGAGGTCCCTGACTACCCTGGGGGGTTATAAATTTGCCATCCCATTAAGCAAATTTACACATCAGAATTGTTCTCTACAATAACCCCTCAGAAGGTAGCCAGAAGAACCTCTAGAGTGCTGTTCAATAGTGCTCATGGATATGAATGTCAATTCAGGTACACATTCATTTTCATTCTATTAATTCAATAGTATGATTGACATACTACAATTTGTGTCTAGTACAGTATAATTCAGAAAACTACTCTATACTTTCATCAATTGGTATCAGAGCATACTAGATACATTTTATGGTTGTCAATTGAACAAACCCTATTTTCAACATTAACATACACGCATTTTGAGAAGGGGAGAGAGAGATCAAATGATACCTGAGCAAATCGCGGCAGCACTCGAGTCGACTGCCGACAGCCGCGTCACCCACCGTGACCAGCGGCCCTGTCGGTGGTCCCGACCCTGCCGCGCCGCACCTTCCCCGCGCCGCACCTTCCCCGCACCGCACCTTCCTCGCGCCGCACGATCTGAACCTAAGAAGGGCGGAGTTCGGAGAGTATCGCGGCGAAGATTGCGTTTGGCCGACCAGATCCCGTTGGATCTTGGGCTTCGGCACTGCTCAGCACGCTCCTGCGATTCCACCGCCGCCGTCTCGAAGCGCCCAGATCACGGCGGGGATCATGTCTCAAACCCCGACCAGATCCCGTCGGATCTTGGGTTTCGGCGCTGCTCCTCCCGCTCCTACTCCGCCGCGTCTCGAACCGCCCAGATCCAGCGGATCTCCGTCGCCTTCGAACGATTTCACCTCGCGCATCTCGACCGTTCCAGATCCCGTCGGATCTTGGTTTCGGCGCTGCTCCGCGCGCTTCAGCGGCACTCCGCCGCGTCTCGAACCCCAACCAGATCCCGTCAGAGGTTGGATTTTCGGCGCCTCCAAGGCCGCCCGCTCCACCGCCACCTTGCGTGCTTCGAACCTCTAGGTCCGCCGCGAGCACTGCTGCGCTAGATCGGAGAATGAGAGACGACGAGAGAGAGAGGCGAAACGATCAAGAAAGAAGAACCGCGGCGGAGATCGCACGAAACATGCCAAATTTTTTTTAAAAATTATTAAATAAATAATTTTTCTTTGAAATCTCATAATATTTGAGATATGAGGCATAATATTGAAATTTTAAAATTTTATTTTTTGAAATTTCATAATTTTGAAATTTATTTAATTTTGAGACGCAATTTCGAATTATTTTTTTTTAGTATATTAATCTCAAATTTGAATATTGAATTATCACTTATAATATGATTTTTCTATTAAATTGCATTGTGATGACCTGCCTATCGTGGGCATGATGATGTGAATTTTGTTTGTCATATTTTAAGATGATAAAATAAACATGATTTATGCTATTAATTTACATAATTGTAATTTCACCTATCGTGGATACCTTTGTGTAAATTTATGAATAAATATTAATTCATTATATTAGTGATAATTATACCCTATCGGTGTGTTGTTATTAGTATAATTTGTTGTTGTACAATACTTTTCTCTTTACTTATGTTAATGTTTTTTGGTACCCTATCGGTGCTAGGATTTATTAATTTAAGTTATAATGTATTGTAATTTGCTTAGGGATTTATTTTAAGCTGAACTTTTAAATCATTTTTTTTTCTTTATTGTGATGTTCAGTTTTCTTCCCTAATTCCGTCAAAACTCTAAACGGAACAAATTATGAGGACTGGAAAGAATCATTAGATCTCTACCTGACTATTGGCAATCTGGATTTAGCATTGAGGACGACGAGGCCTGCGCCTCTTACAGATGAGTCTTCTGAAGCTCAGCGAATTTCTCATGAGAAATGGGAACACTCTAACAGAGTGTGCCTAAAGGTGATTAAATTCACCATGGAGAAATCTATTAGACAGAGCATTCCAGATCTTGATGATGCCAGTGCTTTTCTCAAAGCAGTCGGTGAAAAATTCACAACTTTTGATAAGGCACAGAAAAGCCAATATCTTTCCTTATTTGAAAAGACCAAATATGATGGTGTCAGCGGTGTATGTGAACACATTATGAAGTTAATACATTTCTATAATAAGCTGAAGTCTCTCAAGGTTGAGGTTGGCGAAGACACTTTAATTTATCGCATCTTGGAATCTCTGCCTTCTCAGTTTGATATCATGAAGACTTCATATAACATTCAAAAGCATGACTATGGAGTGGATGAATTGATTGCAATAATCACCCAAGAGGAGGAGTCAATGAAGAAAAATAAGCCTAATAGCATTCAGTTCATTGCTTCTAGTTCAGGTGCAAAAGGTGCTAACAGGTATAAAGGAAAGAAGAAAAAGGGTACAGAGAAAGCAGAACGACATTTAGAACCCAAGAAGAAATTCTTTAAAGGTTCTTGCAAGTATTGTAAGAAACGTGGTCACAAGGTGGAAGATTGCTTTATCCTGAAAAAGAAAGAGGAGAAGCGAGGTAATCTGCTAGCACTAACTTGCTTTGAATCTAATATGGTTGATGTTCCTCCAAATTCCTGGTGGTTAGACTCAGGAGCTACTATTCATGTTGTGAATTCTTTACAGGGGTTCACAAGCCTGAGGAAACCAAGTGATGTTGAGACGAAGATTGTTATGGGAGATGGAGCTGGAGTACCCGTTGCTGACATTGGAGTCGTCTCTTTATGTTTATCCTCTGGACATACTTTATTATTACATGATGCTGTTTATGTCCCTTCCATGAGAAGGAATTTGATATCAATTTCTGTTTTAGACAAATGTGGATACAACTTTCATTTTGGTGATGGAAAATTGGTGATTTATTATAATTCAACTGTTGTTGGTTCAGGAGTTTTGCATGATAGACTTTACATGTTAAACGTAACTGATATGTCAGTTAACTCCATTAGTGGGAGTAAACGTAACAGGATTGATGAATCTTCCTCTATGCTATGGCATAGACGTTTGGGGCATATTTCTAGGCCTCGAATTGAAAGACTCATAAAAGAAGGGATTCTGCATGATCTTGACTTCTCAGATTATGACACTTGTGTCGATTGCATCAAGGGGAAGTTCACTGCCAAAACCAGGAATAAAAGTTCAAACAGATGTGACGATGTGCTACAATTAATTCACACAGACATATGTGGACCTATTACACCTACTGCTATGGGTGGATATAGGTATTTTATTACCTTCATAGATGACTTCTCCAGACATGGATGGGTATATCTTCTTCAGGATAAAGCAAGCTCTCTTGAAGCCTTCAAAACCTTTAAAGCCTCTGTTGAGCTGAAAACAGAGAAGAAAGTTAAGTGTGTAAGGTCTGATAGAGGAGGAGAATATTATGGTCGTTATGACGAGACAGGAAGAAATCTAGGTCCATTTGCTCGATTCCTTGATGAATACGGAATTGAAGCTCAATACACCATGCCTGGAACTCCTGAACAAAATGGCGTTGCTGAGAGACGAAATCGAACACTCATGGACATGGTGAGATGTATGTTATCACATTCATCTCTGCCAGAATTTCTTTGGGGAGATGCCTTGCGAACTGCTATGTACATTCTTAATCAGGTACCTAGCAAATCTGTGCCCAAAACTCCTTTTGAGCTAATGACTGGTAGAAAGCCGAGTTTGAGACATTTCCATGTATGGGGTTGTAAGGCAGAAGTAAGACCTTATAACCCTAAACAAAAGAAACTTGATCTCAAAACTATTAGCGGTCATTTCATTGGCTACTGCATCGGTTCGAGAGGATGCAGATTTTATTGTCCTTCTCACTCTACACGAGTTATTGAATCTGACCGAGCAGTTTTCTTTGAGGACGATTTGGACAGTGGGAGTTACACACCTCGAATGATGACCTTCAGAGAAGATCGAACCATGCTTCCATTACCATCTTATTCTCTTCCTACAGACATCTCAATGCCAATGGTTCACACAGATGAACAAATTGTTGAGAGGCATGTTGATGAACCACAACTCAATGATCAACAACATGATCAACAACTTGATGATGTTGATGTGGCTCCATTAAGACGATCTCAGAGAATACGCCGACCTTCTATACCAAATGACTATGTTGTATACCTTCAGGAGCACGAATATGATCCACATGATGATGACGATCCCATTACATATCAGGAAGCACTTTCTAGTTCTCATGCTTCTGACTGGCTAAAAGCTATGCATGATGAATTGTCTTCCATGTCTCATAATAATGTTTGGGATCTTGTGGACTTACCAACAGGTTGTAAGCCTGTTGGATCTAAATGGGTCTTTAAGACAAAACGTACTCCAGATGGAAAGGTTGATAGGTATAAGGCTCGATTGGTGGCTAAAGGTTATAGTCAACAGGAAGGTGTTGACTACAAAGAAACCTTTTCACCAGTTTCAACGAAGGACGCACTCCGAGTTGTCATGGCTTTAGTTGCTCATTTTGACCTAGAGCTACACCAGATGGATGTAAAGACAGCTTTTCTGAATGGCGATCTTGCTGAAGATGTCTACATGGTTCAACCTGATGGTTTTGTTGAAGCAGGCAATGAGCATTTGGTGTGTAAACTTAAAAGGTCCATTTATGGACTGAAACAAGCATCTAGGCAATGGTATTTAAAATTCGACCAGGTTGTCACTACTTACAATTTCAAGGAAAATGTTGCAGACCAGTGCATTTACTTGAAGACTAGTGGGAGTGATTTCATCATTCTCGTATTATATGTCGATGACATTCTCCTTGCTAGTAGTTGTATGAACCTATTGGTTGAGACAAAATCAATGTTGTGCAGACATTTTGATATGAGAGACCTTGGTGAAGCTTCTGTTGTTCTAGGCATCCAAATTATTCGTGATAGGTCACATGGCATAGTTGGATTGTCTCAAAAGGGATATATCGAGAAGATTCTCAAGAAGTTCAACATGAATGCTTGCTCCCCATGTGCTGCACCTGTGCAACGTGGTGACAAATTATCTAACAAACAATGTCCTCATAATGATGAAGAAGTGGATGCTATGAAGAAAATTCCATATGCTTCCGTTGTTGGCAGTTTGATGTATGCTCAAGTCTGTACTCGTCCTGACATTGCTTTCATCGTCAATGCCTTAGGCAGATACTTGAGCGACCCAGGTTTGGGTCATTGGAAAGCCGTTAAAAGGGTCATGCGATATTTACAGGGAACTAAGGATCATATGTTGACTTTTATGAAGTCTGATCAACTTCAAGTCACTGGCTATTCTGATTCTGATTTTGCGGGTTGCCCTGATGATCGTAGATCTACTTCTGGCTTTATTTTTATGATGGCAGGAGGAGCTATCTCTTGGAAGAGCGTTAAACAGTCTCTTACAGCTACCTCTACCATGGAAGCAGAGTATGTTGCTTGTTTTGAGGCCACTCGCCAGGCCATGTGGCTTAAGAAATTGATATCTGACTTTCACATAGTTGAAAGCATTTCCAGGCCACTTGTTTACTGTGACAATACTGCTGCTGTGAGTTTCTCTCGAAACAACAAAAGCTCTACTCGTTCAAAGCATTTTGATATCAAGTATCAATTTGTTAGAGAGCAAATTCAAAGTTTTCACACTCGGATTGAAAACATTGATTCTGAGGAGATGTTAGCAGATCCACTGACTAAGGCCTTAACTGTTGGAATTTTTCTTATTCATGTAACTCACATGGGTTTAGTCAAGGCTTTTGATGTATTAAGTTAGTGGGAGTCTGATTCTCTATTTTCTTTAAGAGACATGCTCTAGTTGACGTCATTTTGTTCATGTTTCTTATTAGCATTTTATTTATGCTTGGACCATTGTAGTGTCATTTATGGGACTGCATTATGTCATACATCTATGAAAAATATTAGTTACATGCAATTGATTAATATCCCTATCGGATATTTATTTTGTTGCTCATATTTTTCATATTGTTAATTAATATATGATATATCGGCAATTGTCGTTTTAGTTTAATGATTTGTATGTTGATTATTGATTGACACTATCCAAGTGGGAGAATGTTGAAATTAATTGTGGATTAGTATCACGCAATATCTAATTATCATTAACCGACAATATTAGATATGATCATAATATCAATATGGTTATTTAACTGGGATTACAGTGAGATTGACTCTGTGATGGGTTAGGTCAATCAGATAAAAAAGCCCAATTAAGAGAGGTCCCTGACTACCCTGGGGGGTTATAAATTTGCCATCCCATTAAGCAAATTTACACATCAGAATTGTTCTCTACAATAACCCCTCAGAAGATAGCCAGAAGAACCTCTAGAGTTCTGGTCAATAGTGTTCATGGATATGAATGCCAATTCAGGTACACATTCATTTTCATTCTATTAATTCAATAGTATGATTGACATACTACAATTTGTGTCTAGTACAGTATAATTCAGAAAACTACTCTATACTTTCATCAATTTCGACCTGCACGAGTACTGTGGCAAGTGCCCAAGCTCCCTCTCATGCTCCATGCACACGTGCCAACTAACTCTTGTTAAAGAGTGCTACAGGAGGCGCGTGTGCAACGTGTGCAACACCACCGTGACGGGGTTGTCCTACACGTGCAGGGCGTGTGACTTTGACTGCCACCCTCTCTGCGCCCATCCCAGTTACACCGTGCCCACCCTACTACTGTGGTTACCGCCCCTGTTAATTTCATATCCCATTTATGCTTCGCTTTCGTCTCTTCCTGTTTCTGCTTCCTAGCTCTAGTACTGCTGGTTCTGCCTCCGCCTCTCACCTAGCTACTGGGCGCTTAATAAATAACTGTCTGATCATTTTTCTCCTTAGGGTTTGCTTCCTCGGGAAATAAATAACACTATTATTGTTACTTCAGTCCAACTATTTTTTGTTTCTGTGCAATTATGTGGTCCTAAATTTGTAAAAGGATTAATTCATTTATATTAATTAGGAGAACATATTCAATTTCCATAGTACTATCTCTTATTTATATTCTTTTAATTGTTTTTTTCTTCTGACGCCAGAGAGAAGAAATTCTTCAAAAAAAATTATTACATAGTTTTATATCACTATGTCATCCCATCTAAATCCACCTATAGTTATTTTATTAACACATTAATTTGTAAAATAATTTGATTACTTAAGTATATGTTATTATATTTTTATTAATGTGATCACTGATTTTTTTTATTAGCAAAGCAATAAAATATATACCTATGATAAAAAGAAAGGTAAAAAGTAGTGCAAGGTGTACTAGTTCCACCGCAACATATGACTGAGGTTGAAAAAAAAAAGCACTCATGAGGGATAGAAACACCGCCAAGGATACTAAGATCAACAAGAAAACTCAATTATGTGCTGTCTCCTCCTCTCACCATCATTGGCTACTTCAGCGGAATTATGTCTTGTTTGTTCTGTATCTTGTGTGATTTAAATTTGAACATGTTTTCTTGAATGGTTTTCAATTTTAATAAAAAGAAGGTTAAATGATAAACTTGGTTACTAGATGTGCAATTCGTTAAAAGTTTCATTCTTGAAAATTGAAAATTATGATTGTCATTTCTGATAAGAATTCTAACAATTTTGTCTTGTTATTATTAAGTTTATTTTTATAGGAAAAAATAATTATCTTTATAAACACTAGCGAAAACATAAATTTTGTGACGTCTATCTATTTCCTTTTTATTTTTATATGTATAATAATTTTATAGCTTTAATTTAATATATTTTTTAATAACATAATAGAGTATAAATAATTCACCATAGCGTTTTATTTTGTTAATTTTAGTTTAGTATGTTTTTTTATGTTAACATGATAGAAGCATGTCAGATCATCAATATATATGTAAGATTTGCAATGAATTTGAGAAAATGGAGAAAAAAGAGAGTTTGAATAGAATTAAACATTTTATCGCGCATGTGTATTCGCATTTCTGTTAAAAATATTTATGATCGAAGGTGTACATATATTAATGATGCTTAAGGAAAACTGATTTTTAGTAAAGTAGAACTTGTGAATATGTGAGTTTATTAATGTGAGAGAAGTCATAAAATATAGACATCAACACATCTTATTCACATTATATATATATATATATATATATATATATTATAGATAGTAGAACAATTATCTATGTTGGATACAAATATTTTAAAGTCATTTTTTTAAAGGTTAAAATTTTACATTTGGGTTTGAGTCCTCCTATGACAAAGTAGTTTATTTTTTAATTTGAAATAAGTATAAGGGTAGAATATGCATTTTGAAAAGTGGATATCAAAAGGGGATATTCCTTTATTAATAGTATAGATAATATATATATATATATATATATATATATTATAATAATAGAACAATTATCTATGTTAAATATAAATATTTTAAAGTAATTTTTTTCCTAGGGTTATAAGGTTGATCTAGTGACAAAGTTTACATTTGGGGAGAGAAAGGTTGTGGTTTCGAGTTACTCCTATTAAAAAGTAGTTTATTTTTTAATTGTCAAATAGGTATAAGGATAAAATACGTATTTCGAAAAATGAACATCCAAAGTAGGTATTCTCTTTATTAATAGTATAAATTAGACTTTTTAATTAATATGTCCACATTAGACCCTTATTTTCCATCACACATTATATATACACTTATTTTCCAAAACTATGATATAACAAAACATAGACATATAAGTAAATACATCAGACTTTAAAAATTATTTTTATAAGATTCTCAATTAATAAAGTTCATAATGAAATTTTAAATAATTCATATACATGACAAAAAATTATTAATCAATCTTTTCTATCCCAATGTCACACCTAATTAAAGTAACCTAACAGAAAGAGGTAAAGAAAAGTAAAAAAGATTCGTCATCCATGATATTATCAAGATTTTGTTCACTTAAAAGTGACATTCAACCCAAGTAAAATGCAATAACAAATAGCAAATGGGTGAGAATACATCTCATGTATGTTAAGATACATATAAAGAGAATGGACATTCAATTAAATTACAACAAATAAACATATGAATTCATTTCACATCCATGACAAAGATTATACATCCACGTACATAAATTTATTCATGCTAGTGATGCGCATGCAATACAAGTTCATGCATGCTCTCAGGTACACACCTGAAACGGTCATTTTCTACGTCAGTAACATATAGGTACAACCACTCACCATAGGTCCACCCGAAGTAAATAATTTTTTTACGCCAATAACATATAGGTACAATTTTTGAAATACAAAACAACCCAATAAGATCTGGTTCAGAGTATCATACAATGCATTATCCTTACAAAACTTCTCTAACTATCACACTCATGCATACTTTCTCAGGTACACGTCCAAAACAGTCCTCTTCTATGCCACTAATACGTAAGTACAACCATCTCATCATAAGTTGACCCGAAGTGAATCCTTTTTTATGCTAGTAACATATAGGTACAATTGTGTAATGTAAAATAACTGAAGAAGATTTGGTTTAGAGTACACACAATGAGTGATCCTTACAAAAAAAATTTGACTACCATACTTATGCGTCATGTCGTTGACAACATAAACCATAATGACAATATTTAATCATGTCATCACACTCGACCCCCAAATGCAGCTAGGATGGCACGTCGTCAAGCTCACCTTGACCATCATCATCAACACTATATGTACATTTGAAATCAATATCAATATCATCCATCGGAACAAATTCACAATTAATGAACTTCAAATAATTTGCAAATATTCAAGCACTTACCACACTCACAATTATAAGGTATATCATAATAATCTAATAACTTCATCGCTATCCACCCCAACCGCCCTTGAAATGACACCTTGTCAAGTATACCCGACAATCATCATCAACACAATATATGTTCAATTGAAATCAACATCAATATCATACAGTAGGATAAGTCCCCAATTCAAGCACTTCAAATAACTTGCAGACACTCAAGCATTTATCATATTCACAATTATAACATACATCACAATAATCTAATAATGTCATCGCAATCTACCCCCAATAATCATTAACATACTATACACCCATTGTAATCAACATCAATATCATACAATAGGACAAATCCCCAATCCATTCTCCCTAAATAATTTGCAAACATTTAAGCATTCATTACACTCACACTTATAACATACATCATAATATTTCACACCACCACAATCAGCATCATTACAACTCACACTATCCCTTTTTATCTTATTATTTTATTACATCGTGTAGTTAAAATACAATATCTATAGTTGTACAAATGATATGAATATCGTACAAATTTTATTAGAAATATGATACAATTAACTAATACTTTTATATTGATGCCTAGAGTTGACCTTTCAAACTCACTCACTAAACCCAAATCTGACAGTTTGACCTTTACTCATTATTTTATTCATAACTTGTGTTATATATGTATGTATATATATATATATATATATATATATATATATATATATTAATAATTTCAACTCCAATAGAAAGCTAATATATAAGGCTACAACTTTCATACAGAACACAAAACCTAATCAGGTCATTTAAGTCGTGTAATAGGGCTTACAACACACAAACATATGTTTCGCACACTAGATCAAAAAATGAATTTATAACTCACATAAATTAGTTAATTATTGATATTTTATGTGATTCTTAAGACTAAATTGTAGCCCCGAATGTCTACTTTCTAAAACAGCAAACAAAACTGGATTTGGTTAACTACATAGAAAGATATTATAGAAACACTAAGGTACACTTATACAAAAATTTTTAGATAACAAGTATTCAACTTATATAAGATTTCTAAAATATAATCTAACTTCAAACCCTCAAAGATTCTACTTCTCTATCTCTTTGTTTATTATTATAACACCCTACAATAGCAGTGATAATCATCAATCCTCTTGGTAGAAGAAAACCTATAACACATAACACCAGTTCATTCTTTACCTAAGGAGAACAATTTAAATGATAAAGAAATCTCTCAATCATCATATTAATTGATCATATATATAATTAACTTTTTCATTGTTTAATAATCAATAGCATTCATAGAAACAACAAATTAATCAATCATATAAATCAGATGAAATTTTAATCCCTAGGAAGACTTAGGGTTCACTTACCTCTACTACTCTATTTCTTATCTATGTCTCTGTATAAGTTAATCTCAATCCTCCTTACAATCACTACTGAAAAAACAGTTTTAAAAATGACTTTTCTGATTAGTTACAAAAAACTCATTCTAAAAAAAACGCGATGGTAATTTTGTAATTATTATAAATGTTTTAAGACTGTTACATTAGGAACATATCACAAAAGTATTTTTCTGATCTGTTAAAATTTTAACCGATCAGAAAAGTATCTTTTAAAACCTATTAAAATTTTAACAGATCTGGAAAGACCTGTGAAAATTTTAATAGATCCAACAGAGACACCTATTGTTCATTCTAAGTTAAAATATTCACTTGTATTTCCCATAGTGTCTTGTCCTCACTGTATTTTCGATTCTCTCTCACTCATCGTTCGTCATTTGCTCTTGTTGTTCGCTCTGCTGCTACTCAGGCCGCCATTCGCCGCATCATCATGCTCACATCTCGCACCGTCGCGGTCTTGCAACGTCACACTCGCATCTTGTATCACCGCAGTTACGTCTCGCATTGTCGCGCTCACTTCGCGCACCATCGCGCTCGCATCTCACACCATGCTTGCGTCTCACACCACTGTGCTCGCATCTTTGCGTTGCTGCGCTTGCGTTTCAGCAAAGACATATGGTAATGGCTATGAGGATTCACGCTTGCTTCTTAGCCGCCGTGTCGGTTATTGTTCGCGATGGTTCTTAAAAGTGTCATTTTTAAGATCGGGTGTAAACATAATCATTCTTAAAAGTGTCACTTTTAAGAATGGTTGCAACAGATCTTAAAAGTTGCGACTTTTAACATTTCCCAGAAAGATAACAGTTATACAATCAATCTTAAAAGTCAATTTTTTTAATCATTCTTAAAACTAATTTTTGTAGTAGTGAATCCAACAATATATCAACACAATCAATAATCCAAAAAAATAAATTAATACAAACACTCAGTAACTATTCAGGGGTATCAAACACATTGACTCTAGTTTATCAATACTTCTTATCATTTAAATCCAAAGCTCCAATTAAATATATAAAATAATATCTATACAGTTAGGCTTATTTTATCAGCATTCAGTGCGGGTTCATAACTCTTTTCCAATGGTATACATAAACTCTATTCAAGCTTATGGATTGTTTCACTATTCATTTTCCCTGCACATACCACATGAGAGATACTTTATTATTCCTGTACCTTGAGTGATGATTTTGGATGCGAATGGTGTGTCCTCAAGTTCCCAAATATTGTGTTCCTCAATCTTCCCCGGCAATGTTGTTAACTCTATATGTTTCTCTCAAAACTCTGCAATCATAAATGCAAAACTGAAGCATCATCCCCTAACTCCTATGAATTATTCTAGGTTAAAGTTAGATTGAACTTTCTAACATTAGATACAGATTTGACCTTCAAATTAACTTAGTATTTACACTTACATTTATTTTATTTTTTATAAAATAAATTCTTAATTTGTGCTAATAAATATTAATATTAAATTAATTTAAGGCTATTAATATAAATTACATAATTTTATTAATATTTTATATTTTCTAAATAAAATGAAATGTTACAATTATTACCTTAATTTATATATATTAAAAATTCTTAATTTGTGCTAATAAATATTAATATTAAATTAATTTAAGGCTATTAATATAAATTACATAATTTTATTAATATTTTATTTTTTCTAAATAAAATGAAATGTTACAATTATTACCTTAATTTATATATATTAAAAATGAAGAGATATAAACTAATAATTTTTTTCATGTAATTTTGATAAACTTAATGTCCAATGTTGTTTCAAAGTATTTATTTTTTAACAAAACATTTTTCTTAATCTAATGTAACAAAAATATTTTTTTAAGAAAATCAATTGGACATTAACAAATATTATTAGCAAATGAAAAAAAAATTATTTATTCAATAGCACAAAATGTACACGTCTAATAGATCTTTTACATAAATAATAAAAAATAAAAAACACCATACATGGCGCGGGTCTAATTCTAGTAATGTATAATAATCAGTTATTGTTGTAATCATAAGACTCAATTAGAATCCCTCCTTCTTTAATATACTAATCATTAATTAAGCGTGTTTATGTATAAAAAAACAAATACAACCAATTTAAAAATATTTATTTAGTAATTTTTTACCTCAACACTTTTTTTTTCTAGAATTGGCGATTGATTTGTTCTATAAATTTACTTTTTTTCCCGTTGACATGTAATATTGTGTAGGAAGCCTAAGCCATGTCATGTATATTTTATGGAAAAAAACTTGTTGTACTTAAAATTAATTACAGACCCAATCAAGTTACTGAAAAATAAAAATGAAAAAGAAAACAAAATGAAGAGAAAAATGCAGTAACAATATGAGACAGCAATTTGCCTGAAACAAAATGCTAATCGGGCAAGATACATTTATTCCATGAATGCATACACGAAAACATAATCTAATAGTTATTGAAAGTTGGAAATTAATTCCTAACGGAATTTACACGGCTCAAAGCAGAAAGGGGTTACATCCGTACAACGACACCTAATAGGTTGCAGCGCCTGACAATAGCATTTTTCGCACTCTGAGTGGCAGAGGTCCGCAATATCTGCACAGGTGCACCTGAGAGGCTCTCCTACTTCGCAGTAACAACTGTTACAGCATGCTGTCGTGAATTGACTTGGATCCACGCCAGCATCAACGGTTGTAATCAATCCCATCAGGAAAATCAACGAACCTACTTCCACCAACACTTTCTTCTTCTTTATCTCCATCTCTCTTCTGCATGCCTTACGTGCGCTCAATAGGTCTATTTATACATGCATTTACATGGTGCAAAGGTCACATTTTCTTTTTTATTATTTTTTTAAAACTTGCGTGTTGTCATCCTCCAGAAAATTTATTATTAATCTCAATATCTTTCGATATTCTAATTCCTAACAATGCAATTAACTGAGCACATCAATCAATCACATAAATCGATCTATAGTGATTGACAAATACAGAAGCATGAATCTGCTGTAATTGACAAATCAGAAAAACTCTTTCAAGAATCAAGAGTCTTTATTGCCATTAACATGGTTTTGATATTCGTTCTCGTGACCTGTCTTTCCTGTCATTTATTAAGCCATGCAAGATATATTTAATAAAGGACTCAATTTCACAACAATATGTAGATTTTGTTTACATAACATAGAATATTGTTGCTGCTTTTGTAAGTTTGCAAATCATTATTCTGTTTATAAACAATATTTAAATGAAAGATTAAATAATTTAGAAATCAATACAACATAAGAGTGTTTCGTTTTTCATCTTTTGTCTCATTTTTTCTTATTTTTTATCTTTATTTACATTTATTTAAACTTTATAAAATGATAGATATATGAACTGTTTGTATGGCATCTTCTACTTCTCATTCTCACACATATTTTGATATATTTTTTTTTATTTTCCATTATAGTTAATGTTTTTAAATTTTGAATTTTAATTAATTTTTTTTGACAAATACCTATTTAATACCTTGTATTAATTGTTCAAATATTAAATCAATGCATTAAATAAAGATATTTTACTCTAAATACAAAAAAAAAATTTAGGGGAATGAGAAAGTTATTAATTAGAACTCTTATACTACATTACTCCATTTATCCATAATTATTACCACTTACTAAGAAAATAAGTATATTTAGATCGATAGCAGTACTAAATTTATTTGTAAATTAACAAGTTTTTCAAATTTATCATCAACATTAACATCTTTTTTTTCCATTTAAATATAGAAGAGAGAAGAAGAAAATTAGAAGTAACATATAATTATATGAAAGGTATTCTATAAGATAAGAAATCTTAAAGTACATAGGGAAAAAAGATAGTCTAAATTAAGTTTCTTTAATTTTGTGATGTTTATTTCAAAAAGTAGATTTAAATAATAATTTTTTCTTAGAAAAATAAAAATTTTATAATTTAAACTTTTAATATTTTTATCAAAATCCTTTATCTTTCATCTACTTATTTGATGTCATTAACTGTTGTAAAAAAATTACATATTAAAAATATATTTTACAAAAAAAGAAAAATATATGACTTTATATTTTTTTAAATTATTTAAGTCATTTTCGACATCATTGTTGGATCATCAAGTTGTTACCTGATAGTAAGTACAAAAATAAAAATGAATTTTTAAAGAAATAAAAATAAAAAATCTTTAAAAGATTAAATTTAAAATCTTTTATTTTTTGGAAACGAATTATTTAAATATTAAAAGTAATACCAGGAAAATGTTTTAATTGATAAGACCATTAATCTAGTAAGTACTAGATGAGGTGTTTTTAAGGTAACACAAATCCTTTCAAAGAAAGGAAAAAAAGGTAACACAAAGGAAAAAAAATCAAAGACATATATTTGTATACCATCATCTATGAGAAGGTTTTATCTATGTAGGTTGTGCGAGAGTTAATATAATTTTTTTTATACGCGTTTGATTTTTATAAATAAAAAGTATGTATATACCATATTATACATATATAGCATTTTTTTTTGTCACGTTTGATTTCTAGACGCCTCTTTTTCTTTATTCAATTTTAGTATATAAAACTAAAATTTATTTTTATTTCGATCTCGATGAACGTACAAAAGTAACAAAGATTTTCATGTTATTTTAATTTAATAATTTGTAGGTTAGGGGAGGGCCTGGGTGAGTGCGGTGTTCGACATCTTTCTTGTTTCTCTTCCACTATGATCTAAACCAATTTGAAGATAATGTCATATATTTATATATTTAAGTAGCTTTAAAAGGATATTAACATTTTAACACTACCCCTTTTAAAAGACAAAAACATTTTAACAGTATATTATTGTTATTCCAATTTGCAAGGTTATATTATGGTTGGATATTGAAAGGTCAATGCAAGTTTTAGTAGGATTCAAAGATCATTATGCATTATAGTTATAACTTATAAGGTAACCACAACGTTATAATATGAAAAAATGGAAATATGTTCTTATTACTTAATTTGTCTGAACTGCAGGGCAACGTCAGCTTCAACGAGCCTGCAAAGGGCAAAGATAATGTTTAGAAACTCAAGATGAAGTGTACAGTTTATTTTTTCATCAGCAAGCAATAATCTGCAATTTGATTTTCCAATAAATAGCTTCAGGTTAGTTTGAATACTGTACTATTGTATTGTTATTTGTTTGCTTATACAAAATAAAATAAATTACATTACTCCCTTGGTTTCATAATTATCGCATAAATTGTTATTAAGTAAGTGTTACAATTAACTTTTTTAATATAACATTAATTGCTTTTTCCCAGTATCTCTAAAATTTAATGTAAATTTGGTCTTTCAATATTATTAATATTAATATTAGTTTTATCGAATCATCATTTTTTTATTTCCTAATTAGTTTTTTATCTGTATAAAATAATCTAGAAGTACTACAAGAAAATTATGTGTTTAACGAAGGTTATATATGGGAGGTTAATATATCTTTTGGGATATATATATCCCTGTCATACAGATCTCCTCAGACCTCTTTTGCCACGGCAAGAAGGTTGATAGATAGATCTGGGTTTTCTATGCCTAGGTCTCTTCAATACCTGGGAACTAGGTCGGACCCTACTGTTCCTCAACCAGATTATGAAGAAGCAGAAAACCAGTCTAATTCTCCAAATTTTGAATCTGTACCGGGTCCATCTGAATTTAACTGATTAAATTCATATGGACCCAGTACAGATTCAAAATTTGGAGAATTAGACTGGTTTTCTGCTTCTTCATAATCTGGTTGGGGAACAGTAGGGTCCGATCTAGTTCCTAGATATTGAAGAGACCTGGGCATAGAAAACCCAGATCTATCTATCGACCTTCTTGCCGTGGCAAAAGAGGTCTGAGGAGATCTGTATGACAGGGATCTTCTTAATGGAGCAAAAGCTACTTCTACTGCCCCATCCCTGAATTCAACAATATTATTTAGAACAGGATTTTCAAGTTTTTATGGAGGAAGAATTTCTTCTAATTTCCATTTTAAGCCTGAAGTTATTTCTTCATGTCTTAAAGTTCTAGGAACAATGGCGCTAACTTTTTCGGGATTTACTAATAACATCGTAGTGACATCTTTAGGTGACATTATTAAGGCTCCTGGAGCCAATTGAGTCTTCATAGCTTTATAGTATAACCTGTAAGCTATTGTTAACGGAAAAGAACTTTGATTCCATTTTTCTTCAAGAATTTTTATGGTTAAAATTATATTATTATTAGTTTCATGAAGACTTTTTAAGGCGATAGAGTAATTAGGATAATTATTTATATAAACCGGACCTTGATGAAGATTAGTTTCCATTAAAGCCAAAGTTTGGTTTTCAAAATCTTTTGGCCTATTATCCCTAAGGATGGCTAACAAGGGCATATCCATACCCATTCTAAACAAGGGTTTAATAGCAATTTGTATCGACCCTATATGCAAATATCTATAATCTTTTATATGCTCAATAATTAACTGTTTAGAAATTAAGGGAATTTCTTGTTGGGTAGATTTTAAATCTATTTCCTTTTCAACCGTTTTAATGATATATTCTGATTTAAACATATCTTTAAAAGAGGTTTTATAAATAGTTTTAATATCTAATTTAGGTATATTCCATTTACTTAATTCATATTTTATTTGCGGAATTCTTAATTCATGATATATCATAGTTAACTTAGTTTCTTCCGGTTTTTCATTATTAACATCTACCTTTTCTTTTCCTTTTGAAAGCATTTTTATTGATCTAGACATTTTTCTGAGATAATTAGGATAAAACGGGACCACCAGGCTAAACCAACGGATTTACTGCGTCTCCTACGACTGACTACCGGGACCACCCTTACCGGCTGACCAACGCTTCATCCTAATTGCTAGACTGATTTCTAGATTATTAATCTTGCTTTGAAAAGAATGCAGAAAATAATACACGTTAACAATTAAAACTTTGAAAACTAAATTAATTATGAAAATCAAGAATACAGAATTTCACAAAATTTTAACACAATCTTTTCTGGTATGGAAGATCGCACTAGACGCAACCACATAGCATACTCAGATATAGCATATATATATATATATATACTTTCAACCAAAATTTTTTAACTTAGGCTCTGATACCATTTAAGCGCGTATAATTAACTGAGCAAATTGAAATGTAAGGAAAAGTAATTTTAAGAAATACTCACAAAATATATATATATATATATATATATATATATAAATTGATTTTTTTTCCGATTATTTACTATACCAAAAGTAAGATATATATAGAAAAATAAGAAAATTAATATTTTTTAATTATTTTAATATTTTCTTAAAATTTTGAATTTTTTAAATTCATAATTATTAACGTTATAAACGATTAATATTAAGTTAATGTTTTCTCACCTAATCAAAAACTGACTTATACCTCATAAGTTAAAGTCTAATTCTTTTTTTTATAAAAAAATATATGCAAATAAGTATTTTTAAAAAGTTAATTAGTTTATGATTTACTGCCCCAAACGTAATAAAATAATATTTTATTTATCACTTTTAATATTTCTTGAAACTCTTTTAATCTATAGAAGTTAGCGTAATAAAATATTAATATTAAAATATTAATATTAAGTTATTTTTTCTCACCTTATCAATAATTAATTATAATATATATATATATATATATATATATATATATATATATATGAGAGGAGATTCTCTTACTATAAGAGTAAGTTTAAAATATTTACTCTTCATCGTATCATTTATTTTATTTAAATCCAATAGTTGGAATAAGTAAATATCTTTCCTACATATGTATATATATAAGTGAATATCTTCTCTACATATGTATATACATAGAAAGACTTTAATACTTATACACTATTGGTGTAAAAAAAAAAATTTATATTAGCAATTAATTACAATCATTGGTTGTTTAAATGACTTTTTAAGTAATATTAGTAAAATCAATAAACTTATTATATATAAAAGTTATGATTAACTGTTAGTATAAAAATTTTTACACTAACCTTGTATAATTGTTTTTCTTTTATATATATATATATATATATATATATATATATATATATATATATATATATATATAAAAGCTAAAGATACATGAGAGTGAAAAAAAATAAATTTCTGTTATTAAGAGATGAAAGAAAAAAAAATAACAAATAATAAATATTAAAAAAAAAGAAAAAGTTATTGATGTTAACAATTAATTTTTATTTAAAGACTGAGGTATATATATATATATAAAAGTACAACTCTCGACCTATTTTATATAGAATAGCAACATTGTCATATTCTCACTCATCATTTCGCAACTGGCTATAGTAGCATATTTTATATTCATTTTTCTTTATCGTTAATTATTATTAAGTTATTGCAGCTACTAAAAAGAAGTTTTTTTGTTATTATTTCCTTACCACCTCATTGCTGTCCGTTGTTTCCTTCTTGCCTTAGGTTATCGACAAAGATAACACTCTAATACTAAATGTCATCGTATTAATTATTTTCTTTTATTAAAGCAACTTTCTATTTTTTTATAACTAACTTTGTATTTTATTTTACTAATAATAGTATGTTTTTTAAATTTTTGTAAGCACCTATACGACACCAACCTATGGACGATTACCAGATATGGCTTTACTCAATCAAGTTTTTAGTTTCATTCTTTTAATATTTTTTTCTAAAAATAAATAAATCAAATTTAAACCAACATTCAAATTAAATTATAATCACATTTTATTTTCTAATCAATTTTAAATAAAGATGTTTTATAATCATTAATCAACATATTTGAAAACTAAAATAAAAATATTTTAATTGGGATATTTTAAATTTTAATTATAATTTAATAAGAGAAAGCTAGTTTAATATTTCTACCAATTTAAATTTTAAAAAGTAATTATGACGTAAAACCTCAAGTATTTGCTACATCATTTTGATGACATAGAGGTTTATAAACACATGATCCATATTTAACAGAAGTTTCAAAACTTTCATTAAATACTACGAATTTATAAAACCTTAGTGATTCACAAGGTTAGAAAACCTCATCCAAGTTTAGTATTATATCATGTAAATTTTGGTGATAATGAGGGTTTACAAACCTATAGAAATAATTTTTCTCATTACCTTTGATAAAGTGTTGGAATTTAACCTTTGATAATTCCAAAATTAACCTGATAAATTTTGAAATAAGCAATAACAAATTAATCTCGAATTCTATTATATGATTTGGTAATAATGTAGCACTTTATTAGTGAAATAAGCAATAACACATCTCGAATTCAAACTAGAGAAATAAAACTCTTATATTATAATCAATGAGAATCCTTTTAGCTTTATGTAATAATGTTAGTGTGTTAGTAAAATTGATTTTTAATATAATTAATTTTGTAAAATCTTTTGTTAAAATTCATATTGACATAATTTGATTTATGTTTGAATTTTTTTTATTATAGATGTGAATTAGAAGTAAAATTTAGTGTAAAAATTTTTATCTAACACAAAAGTTACTACTCCAAATTGCTTTAATCCAAAATCAATTGTAAAATATTTTTTCAAATACGAAAGCAAACATAAACTTATTATAATCAAAGAGACTCCACTCTAACTTTATGTAATATACGTTGATGAATTAATGAAGAGTGTTTTCATATAAAAATAAATATAACATTTAAAATTGTTTATTTGGTACTCGCTTCTCCATAAATATAAAACTCTTTAACTATTTTAAATCCCTTAAAAAAATTGTTAATTTAATTTGTTACTACCATTAATTAAATTTGTTAACCATTTATATTGTTTTTTAAAAATTAACATTAAATTTTTGGAACTCATCCACTTAATATTATTGGTCAATGCGAGATACAACTTGAAAAAGTCTTACATTTATTTATGGAAGGAGTATTTGTTTTCCATTTCAATATTTTTTTCTCTGGAATTAGCATTAGTTTACTTGAAAAGAAATTGGGAAACAACGAAGCTATTCCAAAGATGAAAATCAAAACAAAATTAAGAGAAACAGGAACACAATGAGCAGCGCAGCAATTTGCCCTAGCTAAGGCCAACAAGTAAGTACTTTTTTATTCCATGCATGCATATAAACGAAAACAAAGCTTGATCAGTGGCTTAATTTGTCTCACATCTTAGCTATTGAATATTGAAAGTTGCTCGTTAATTGCATTGTGGGTGGCATTCGGTTGATTCATCCGTACAACGACACTTTGGAGGAAAAGACGTGGAACAAAGGCAATGTATGCAAAGTTTGTGGCATTCTTTGTATGTAATATCTGCACAAGTGCACCTAGGAGGATCTGTTTCTGTGCAATAACAATTGTTACAGCATGGTGTGTAGATGAAACTTTGAACGAAGTGAGCATCAGCGGTTGCAATGAATCCCAAGAAGAAAAGCAATGAAACTACTTTCACCAACACTTTTTGCTTCAACTCCATCTCTCTTCTAATCTACAATTAATATGCATTCAATGCCTCTATTTATACATGATTTTCTGCACCAAGAGTCACGTTTTTCCTTTTTATTATCATTAATTTTAAAAATTGTTGTGTCACTAAAATATACACGCTTTGAACAATGAAGAGTCATCGGTTATATTTGCCATTAGCATTCTTCAAGTTGACCATCTTACTCATGACCTGTCTCTCTTCTCATTTATCAAGCCTATGCATAATATATTTAATAAAAAGTACTCAATTTAACGGCAATAGAGGTTTCTCTTTATAAACATAATATAGGATACTGCTGCTTTTCTATGTTTGTAAATCATTATATTGTTTATAGAATATTTAAATGAAAGATTAAATAAATTTTAAGTTAAATTCTAGTCTTTATCTTTAAAAGTTTATTTTTATCTATTATGTTTATAAAATAGTTTATTTTGAACCTTTTTGCCATAAACATAAACATAACTTTATCCCATAATAAAAAAATCAAAGAAATATTATATTTTTAAATAAAAAATAATTAATTTTAGTAATTAATAAATATAAACATTTTTTTTAGATTTTAAGTAGTCACAAATTTCTATAAACACTTTCGTAAAATCAATCTCCATATGTTCCATCATCTCTTTAAAAAATATTTGATCTCTTTCACTTTTTTCTATAAGCTACTACTTATCCACTTAATTTGTAATGTGTGGTTTTAAAAGCATATTAAAATGTTTATAGTTATTGATCAGTTATTGCTTATTAAATTTAATTTTTATTATGTATTAAATATAGTAATTTGTTATCATGCAATTAATTACATTTAATCTTTTTATTATAATTTATATTTGCAAATTATGAGGTGCAAACTCAAAACACTATACATAGTCTCTAATTTCATTGTTAAAGACACCTCACCCACTCTTTTCTTTCTACTTTTCTCTGCTTTTCCTTCTGGTTCTCTTGTTTATCTGTTAAAGACAATCCTAGTTAGCCTAGGGTTAACTTGTAGAAATGAAATGATAATGTTGTTGTGGTTATTTTTCTAGTAAACATTATTACTAATGTGAGTAAATGGGTGATAAAATCTGGGGCTACCAGGCACATATGTGCTAATATAAATGTGTTTTCCTCCTACACTTCTGTGGGGGATGGAAAAGAACAAGTTTTTCTTGGTGATTCTTGATCTACTTTAGTTTTAGGGAAATGAAAAGTTTTTTTAAAACTCATATCTGAAAAAACATTAGATCTAGGTGATGTACTACATGTGTCTACTATCAAAGTAAACTTAGTATCTGTGACATTGTTGGAAAAGGTACGGACAAAAGTGGCTTTTGAGTCGGACAAGATTATCATGACTAAAAAAATGTGTTTGTGGAAAGGTTATTGTGACCAAGATCTCTTTGTACTTAATATCTCTAAACTAATTAATGAGAATAAGGAATCTGCTTATATGATTTATTCGAATGATATGTGGCATGGTATATTATGACATGTTAATTCCTCATATGTTATTAAATTACATCAACTAAGCCTAATCAACTTGCATGACAAAGTAAAAAATGTGAAATATCTTAGAGTGTAGGGTGTCTAGCTAAGCTTATGTTACCTGATCCTAAGCAAAAGAAAATTGAAGCTAAGACCTCTAACTATATGTGTATTGATTATGCTAAGCATAATGCAACCTATAGGTTTCTTGTTATTAAGAGTAATGTACTTGATTGCAATACCATCATAAAGACTAAGAATTTTAAATTTTTTGAGAACATAGTTCCCTATAAATCTAGTATATCTACTACCTACAGTGATAGCACTATTGTTTAGCAATCAGTTCAAACCTATAGTAAATCTATGATTAAGGAATTAAGATGTAGTAAGAGACAAAGGATAGAAAAATCTTTTGGTGATGATTTTCACACGTTATCTAGTTGAGAATAATCTTGAGTGTTTTAAGCTATTAGTTCATCATATACAAACCTATGGAAACAAACTATTAAGATTGACATTTATTCTAAAAAAAAAGAATACTTAAAGTTTAGTAGACTTACCTGAGGGTGTAAAATCAATTAGTTGTAAGTGGATCTTTAAGAGAAAATATAATCCTCATTAGAACCTGAAGGATTTACTCAAAATGAGAACATAGATAACTTTAATACATTTGTGCCTGTTACCAACATTTCCCCTATTAAAGTTCTTATAGCATTAACATCTATTCAAAAGTTGGTGAGTCATTGGATGGATGTCAAGACAAATTTCTTGAATGGAGATTTAGAGGAAGATATTTACACTATCCAGTATGAGGGATGCGTGACTCTTGGTCAAGAAAACAAGGTGTGTAAACTCTAAAAATCCCTATATGAGTTAAAAGAAGCACCAAAGCTATGGCATGAAAAGTTTAATGAGACTATACTTGCTAATGGTTTTGGTCTAGTTATGTTGATGATGTGTGTACAAAAAACTTGTGAATGATGAATATGTCCTTATATGTTTGTATGTGGATGACATGTTAATATTTGGTAGATGTAAGTATATAGTTTTTTAAACTAAATCCTTCTTAGCATCCAAGTTTGATATGAAAGACATGAGTGAGGCAAGTGTAACTTTAGGAGTTAAAGTCATAAGGAAGAGAGATAGTATAATTCTATCCCAAGAACATTATGTGGAGAAACTTCTTAAGAATTTTTACTATTATGATTATAAATCTGTGAGTACCCCTTATGATGCTAACTCTCAACTAATGGAAAATAGAGAAAAACTAGTTTCTCAAACTCAACATGCTCAGATTATTGGAAGCTTACTGCACTTGATGAATTTCTCAAGACCAGATATAACCTATGCAGTAGGTAGATTAAGTAGATACACTTATAATCCTATAACGATCATTAGGAAACACTTGACAAACTCATGAGGTATTTGAGATGTACCATGGACTACGGTATTAAATATAGTGGATTTTCCTTTATACTGGAAGGATACAATGATGCTAACTAGATCTCTTATTCACATGGAACAAAATCCACTAGTAGTTATGTATTTACACTTGGTGGTGGTCTAGTTACACGGAGATTAACCAAACAAACTATTATAGCTAGATAAATAATGGAATTTGAGTTTGTTGCTCAGAAATGGTTGACACGAAGATTGAGTGGTTGAAAAACTTCTTGGCTAACATTCCTTTAGGAATGAAACCTACACTATCAGTGTCCATGCACTATGATTCGCAATTAGCAATAACGGTAGCATAAAATAAACTTGAAATAATAAAAATAGACATATGCAATTGAGACATAACGTGATAAAGTAGTTGCTAAAGGATGAAATATTTTTCATAGATTTAGTGAAGTCAAAAGGAAACTTAGCAGACCCTCTTACAAAACCCCTAAGAACAAAAATGATATTAGAAACATCAAAGGGGAATGAGACTTAAGCCAATTGAAAACAGACAATGATGGTAATTCAACCTTTGTGATTAGAGATCCCATGAGGAAGGTTCATATATGTAAGAACAATTCATTTGTCAATTCTGCTAGAACTAAAATTGATATAAATCAATTTTCTTTTTTAGTCTTTTCCTATGATGTGAGAAAATAAAAGGTTAAACTTTATAATTAAGCTTTATGAGAAATCCTAGAATTTTATAAAGTTTTTAATAAATTTTATATCCCTTATGGGTGGTGTATGATTTACAGCATACATTTGATAAAATCACCTATATGAGTGTAAAATGGGTCCACTTGCATGAGATCTTGGCAAATCTCTAAAGCACTCATGAATACCAGCAAGTGTATGGCCTAAACGCACAACACAGCAAAAACAGTAAAAGATTGTGGGGGTATATTTTGATTAGTAGACCACTATCATACACCACATATTTTTTGTTCATATAGCATAGTTACACCAATTACACTATGTGATAAGTACTATTAGTCTAGGTCTAGTTCATATAGCATAGCTACACAGGTTGATGCAATATATCTCATATGGGAACCTAGTCAAAGATTTCTTCTTTTCAAAAGTGTTATTTACCTTTGTAATATGTGGGGGAATTGTTGGAAAATTTGAGTATTATAATAGGCAAATTAATTTTTAACATGTGGTTTTAAAGCACATTAAAATGTTTATAGTCACTGGTCAGTTATTACATATTAAAATTAGTATTTTTTATATATTAAATATAATTAATTCATAATCACATAATTAATTACATTTAATCATTTTTATTATAACTTATATTTGCAATGACTATATTGATTATGAGGTGCAAACTCAGAGCACTATATATAAGGTCTCTGGTTTCAATGTTAAAGACACCTCACCCACTCTTTTATCTCTACTTCTCTCTGGCTTTCCCTCTAGTTCTCATGTTTATCTAGCTAGTTTTGTAGTCTCAGCTTACTTGAGAGATTCCTGTTGTATTTTGGAAGACTTGCATGATTACCCAAATAAGTCTTTTAGGATAGTGTCTAGCACAACTTAAAAAGATAATTTTTACACGTTTGCACCAGATTTACCAACCATATTTGTGCTAAATTTGGGCAATTATGGAGTAAGGTGTAGGAACACTGCTAAGTATATGACATTTAGTAACATTAAGAAAATATCACTAAATCATAAGGAAATGTTACTAATATGATCTAGCAACATTTTATCAAATGTTGCATATACTATATGTTACTAATGACATTTAGTAATATTTTTACATATTAAATGTAACATTTAAAAATATTTACTAAAATATTTTAGTAACATTTTTCTTAATTGAGAGGTAACATTTTGTGTTACTAAAACCTTTTATTTATACTTTATTAATAGAAAAAGTATCATTATAAAAATGTTACTAAAGGTTTTTAATAATATTTTTTTTAATAGAAAGGCAATATTTTAAAAATGTTACTAAAAGTTTAGCAATATTTTTTTCCCACAAAACAGTAACATTATTAAAATGTTACTAACAAATTTTAGTAATTTTTTTCATTCTAGATATATAGTGAATACCCATACTGATGTGGGTAAAGCCTTAATGTTTCCTCTTAAGATGGCCTTCCATACACTCCTGTGGGAATAGCCATAGTTTTATGGAAAAACCTCTTATATATTTTCTACCAGTGCGTCTTCTACACTCATGTGGGCATAGTCACACTACTGTGGATGAACCCATATGCATTTCCTCTACAAGAACACCTTCCACACTATTGTGGGAATTTTTACACTAGTGTGGGAGAACCCTAATTTATGAATGAAATAAAGTGTACTTATTTAGTCATTCCTCATATCCCTTGTGAAAAATTGGTATGCTTTCAAATTAGACTAACAAAAATAAAAAAAGTGCTTATTTCCCTTTTTTACAAGTGTGTGTGATGTGTAGATTAGAGACCAATAAACTGCTTTGACATATAGCAATTAACAAGTACTAATGCTATAACTTTCTATTAATTTGGAAAAGAAAAGCATATTATATAAAGTTGAAATTCCATAAGAACTTGTAAGAACTAAGAACAACCTAACAGACTACAAAGTAATAGTGGACACACATACATGCATGCACTCTAAAGATGGAGAAGTTTAATTGCTTGAATAAGCAGAGGATCATGTTAATGCTTTGACAAGGTTATTGTTGGTTTGGAAATCAAATTGGAGAGTTTGCTCGATCTCAATGTCATTGGGTCTCGAGAAAATGATGTTGACTTTGCATCTTTCCGGTTAGAAGATGCGTCCACATGAAGGGTCCACCATTAGTGTTGCTTTTCTATTATTTAGGGGAGCTCGATTAGGAAGTTTGCCAAGGCTTGAGCTTTTATAGGTCTTCGTTGTTTGTATGAGTCTAAATTTTGAGAGTTCGATGGACTATGCTACCATTCATCCTACCAAGTCTAGTCGTCGCAATATTTGTTTAATATTGTGTTTCGGGTAGTCGAAAAACCCTGCTAGTGAAGTATAATGGGCTTTAGACCTTGTTTTCTTGTTGTACCAAGACTGAGTTGATTGTGTGGTCTATGACAGACATGTATATGAGTAATTCCTTCTTAGGGGTTAGCTTTGTGAGAATAAGGGGAATTGAGATCAGGGTTTTGGACTTCCTTGAGGGTTTTAGGTTGTGCATGTCTATGAGGGTCGCGTTGGGTGACCATGAAATCGAGGAAATTTCCCCCCTCCACTCCTAATGTACATTTTTCTAGGTTGAGTCTTATGTTGTGGCATCTTACCTTGTCAATGGCCAAGGCGAGGTTTTAAATGTGCTCTTCAAAGGTGCATGATTTGATGACTATATCGTCGATGTAGGCCTATATGTTTTTCTTGATGAGGTCTTCAAATACTTTATCGACTAGCTGCTAGTAGTGACTCTTTCTTGAGTCCAAATGGCATTACTTGGTAGTAATAGTTGGCCTTGTGGGTACAAAATACACTATTTTCTTCGTCGAGAGGGTACATGTATATTTGGTTGTACTCAAAGTATGAGTCTAGGAAGTTGAGGAGTTTGTAGTCTAAGGTCTCATTTACTAGTTTGTCATTACTAGGAAAGGGGTATAAGTCCTTTGGGAACATACGATTGAGGTTGGTATAGGTCACGCACATCCTCTATTTTCTTATGTCTTTTTTACCATCATCATGTTGGATAACTATGTGGTGTAGAGGATTTCTTGGATGAAGCCGACTTCTTGTAGCTTAGTTGTTTTTGCCAATGCTGCTTGTTGTCGATCTCTCCTTGTCTTCCTGTGGTCTTTGTGTGACAGGCTTGGCTTTGGAAAAAATGGATAGCTTATGAGACACGAGGTTGGGATTGATTCCTAGCATATCTACCTCTTTCCATACAAAGAGGTTGGTATTTAGTAAGGACTTTTTTATTGCAGTAGCAATGTCTTTGCCCATTATGGTGTCAGGTTGGGTGCACTGATCTTCATGCTGGTCTAGTTGGAACTACAATGTGTCTCAGTGGGAAGGGTTCGTTAGTCCTTATTTGTAAGGGGTCAAAATTAGTCCACAGGGGATAGTCATTGGCTTCCAGGATGTTACTCACATGGTTTATGCTTGTCGAGACCTCTAGTAACTTGTATGGTGCAACATTGAGACTTTTAACATAACATTCTCATGCTTCCTCTTGGTCTACCTTCAGCGTGATGATGTCTCCTTTGGAGAAGGGAAACTTTATGGACAGATGGGGCAAGGGAAACTTTATGGACAGATGGGGTGTGGAGACAATGGTGTTGAGGGCATTTATGGTCGATGATTATTAACTCTCAATGAAGCCCAATTCACCTATGAAATTGTTCTAGTACCCAATCTTTAATGACTAACAAGGTTTCACATCATTAAACTACAAATTGAGTTCTAAAACTCAATTTTTCAAAATTAGCAAAAACATTGATGTCTAAGACATTCAAACACCTCAATTTGCATTTTAAAACATGTTGGCATACATAACACTCCCAAGCGTCGATGAGTATGTATTTTACCTACAGAGTTTGTGAAAACTTTCCTTCTCCGAATGTGGTCATGAGCTCAACATAGCCTCTTGTATGGACTAGGCATTTCAGATATGGTTTGATAAGTTTGATTGAGATGTCTAACCTTTTAAAGGTGGACAATAAAGTATGTTGGCTGAGCTTTCCTAGTCAACGAGTATTTTCTAAACTTCGTAATCTGCGATGACTGTGGTGATGACCATAAGGTTATCTTGTTTGGTGCTGATGCTAGTGAAATCAACATCTGTGAAGGTAATGGGTGGCATAGATCATCTAGGGGAGTTGCCCACAACATTGATGGTACGTAATTGTCAGAGATATTTTTTCCTGACTGAGTTGGACACTCCCTCTCTAGTGAATCCCCTAACAATAATATTGATGATACTGTAGACTTACTTGGTTCTCTAAGGTTGGTCTTTCTATGGTAGAAGGTCGATGCATGGATTTCCTTGGTGCTTTTGTTGTGGGTGTCAAATTCTTGATCTAAGTGGTACCGAGATGGTCAATGGTGGTGCTTGCTTTGAGATGATGAGTTGTGTCTGTGAACAAATCGGTTGAGTCGCCCCTACTGTACTAGTTATTCTATCTTGTCTTTGAAGGCGATGTAGTCTTCCATGGTGTGGCTATAGTTTAGGGGTGTCTGCAGTGCTTGCTCTTGTCCGCTTTTTCATTTAATTGAGTTGGTTAGGGGAGGCAAAGAACTTCAATGTTGAATGCTTCCTATAGGGCTCGAGCTCTCGATTTTGTTAGAGGGGTGTTGATGATATGCAAATTTTCTACACTACTATCGACAAGTGCACTAGTCGTATGTATTATCTGATAAATATCAGGTCGATCCCACAGGTACTTAGATGATACCATAGAAATTTCAATACTTTTTACTTATAAACAATAAAGGAAAGATTTTTATACTATCAACTAATAAAATAGATTTAAACAAAAAGCATGAACAGTAAAGTAAGGATTACACTAATGATAAGATTTGGTAGGTATTGATTTCATTATACCATCTCTCAAATGCGTAAATCAACTCAAAATCATCATTTACTAAGTGCATAAATAAACTCAAAATCATTGTATATTACTGATAAGTGTCAACTGTTATTAAATTTTCATATAGAATTTTCACACTTTATGATCTTAATTGTATTCATTATATGTTAATTGCTCTTGATTTAAGAATTATTAAATCCAAATGTTTGTTTCCAAGTCTTGCTATAAATGAAGGTATTCGATCCCATTTTTTGTATCATTTTTCAAGAAATTAAAGATGGAAGAAGGAAAGGATTGAAAGAATTTTGAAAAAATGAAAAAGAAAGGATCTGCCACTTTCTCGCTCAAGTTAGTGAGTTCTCGCTTGAGCGAGATTTATCCAGAGAAGGGAGGTTCATCGGGCATTCTTGCTCAAGCGAGATAATTTTAGCTTAAGCGATATCATTTTCACTTGAGCGAGAATTGACCTGAGAGCAATGTTGTTTCAATGGCATTCTAGCTCAAGCAAGAAATATCTCGCTTGAGCGAGAGAATCTTTCTTCAAGTTGAAGTATTCTTTTTGCTTGAGCGAGGTGTTATGTATGCCAACATGTTTTAAAATGTATGCCAACATGTTTTAAAATGCCAACATGTTTTATGTATGCCAACATGTTTTATGTATGCCAACATGTTTTAAAATGCAAATTGAGGTGTTTGAATGTCTTAGACATCAATGTTTTTGCTAATTTTGAAAAATTGAGTTTTAGAACTCAATTTGTAGTTTAATGATGTGAAACCTTGTTAGTCATTAAAGATTGGGTACTAGAACAATTTCATAGGTGAATTGGGCTTCATTGAGAGTTAATAATCAAGAAAAGAGTGAGAGTAAGTTGAAGAAAAAACTGAAAAGTGCCAAAATATTTTGTGTAAGCTCTCTAGAAAATTCTCGCTTAAGCGAAATATGCAGAAAAATGAAAGACAATTTCTTCTGATATTTTTGCTCAAGCTATATTAATCTCGCCTGGGCGAGATTCAGAGCAAAAATGAGACCTTCCACTAGAACAATTTTGCTCCAGCGAAATGTATGTCGCTCAAGCGAAAATATTAGCAAAAATTAGAACTGCCACTGGAACATTTTCGCTTAAGTTAAACATATGTTGCTTAAGCGAAAATATTAGAGAAATTATGAGTTGTCACTGGAACAATTTCGCTCAAGCAAGACTAAACTCGCTCAAGTGAAATTTGAAGAAAAAATAGAGGGAACCACTGGAGCATTTTCGCTCAAGCGAAAGACATCTCACTCAGGCGAAACTCCACACTGAAAACGCTTGAGCGAAATTTATTAAAACTGCTTGCCACGTCAGGCTCGCTTGAGCGAGAGTTCTGCAGTTGCATTTTTTATAAAACGAAAAAGGGGGACTGAATCAAAATCATTTCTCCCCCAAAAGAAATTTGCGTGCCCAGAGCACAAGAGTGTAAAGACACTCATTCTTACCCTCTTCAACTTCAATTTTCTCACTCCAATCTCTTCCTCTCTTCCTCAATCACTCTCCAAGTTAAGTGTCTTACTTTATTTTACAGTTTCACCGATTAAATTTCTATTTTGAGGATTTTCCCTACCCTAGGAGAAAAAAATCAATGTTTGTTTTGTTTTATAATCCTAGGATGACTGTGCTGAAAATAAAATGAGAATGTGTTTGGGTTTGGTTAAATGGGCTAGGAATAGAACAAGTTTGGATCTCTTGATTTTGAGTTTTAATTCATGCCCATAAATTGTTTGAAAGAATGTCCCTTAGCCATAAAAACCCACAAATTGCTTGATAAAAATGTATATTGGACTATGGGTACATTGTTTGTTATTTGAGAAAGGAAATCTAATTGGTACATCGTTAAATGAACTTGCTTACAATGATATCTTGTACCTTTGAAACTCCTATATTTATGCACTTATTATGATGCAATCCAGCTCAAGGCCCTTGAAAGATATATGAAGAAGATTTATTCCATTGTATAAATTAGAATTTAGGACTTTTTATAATTTTATTGACTTTGAGTTTTTAGTAGGTTGACTCCTAAAGTCAACCTTCCCTTTGGACTATTGTATTTAGGTTACCCTTTAGTTTTTAGGTCATCTTTTATTTTTCTAAAAGGTATTATAGTCATCATGTTAGTGTTTGCTAAGATGGGCTACCTTTTAGAAAAGACAAACATGTGTCATGCTCACCCCTCTCATTATGGGCGCCCCTCTAAGCATGCTTAAGGCATGACTACTATTCCTACCTCTTAATTGCTAAATGCCACACCCCCTAGTCATGCCTTAAGCATGACTACTTTTTACCACCTTTTTCTACTATTTACACCTTTTTGTATCTAGACTAGATTAAGGATATATTCATTAGTTGGTTATATATGACCATAATTAGCTAATCATGGTTAGATGTGACTCAACTAGAGTTAGCCTAATCTTGGTTAGATTAACCTATGGTCTAGTTAGCCTAACCCACCCCTTCTAGTCTATAAATAAGATCTCTCACCTATATGTAATCATCTTTGGATCATTGAATATAATTTGAGCATTTTAGCTTAAGTGTGAGCCTTGAGTGAGTGTGAGAGAGAGTTATCTTCCTCCTTGGTCGTGAGTCTCTCTTCCTTGGGAGAGAATTCTTCTAGCTTTTATCAAGGATCCCTCCTTGTCGCAAGCATCTTAAACTCATCTCTCACCCTTGAAAGTGGTATTTTCCCCTTCATTCCTCTTCTATCCAAACTTCATTTCACATTAATCCAACCTCTTCATGGAAGTAAATCTTAGGGAGAAGTTAAGTCTTCGTCATATTATCTCATTCTTTATGATATTCATTGGTGATTCTGATATTTGTATTTCAGATGCCTCATACGAAATCTGTTGCTGACCTCAAAGGAAAAAAAGCTAGGGCATCTGACCCTTCTCCTAAAACTCCACAAAGGAATCTCTTTCGGGATGACCACCGGCAAGAACGTTATAAAGAAATTAAGAGTTGGTCATTTATCCCGGAGCAACCAATTAGTCTTCGGCTAGGTGACTATGATCTATTTTTGGACAGACTCATAGAAACTGGTTGAAGTTGGATGACCCTCTACCAAAATATGACCCTGATATTTTCCGAGAATTTTATGCCAATGCATGGCTAATAGCGGGTCCTGGTGATAAAAGATCAAAGGTTAGAAGGCGATAGGTTGCCTATGATTGGTTGTGATAAGTGAATTTTTAGGCAACCCATTGCATTTGCTTGAGGGGGACCAGTGCATTTACTCAAGAAGGAGAAGGATCACAAATGCTTTTAATGAAAATGAGGTTGCCAAAAAACTATGTCTTCCCAACCGCTCATTCCAATATGGGCATAGTAGGAATCCGCTACAAATCATCAGAGGGGATATGAAAACTATCACGCAGGTATGGATGACATTCCTATTGGCCAACATTGTACCAATAGGACATGTATCTGACTTGAATGTCCCCATATGTCATCTCTTATATTGCATTGTAAAGAAAAAACCCACAGTGGATGTGGCTCTCATAATTTTTAAAGAGATGTATAAATTTGTTAGAATGGAGCTGAGCAGGACCAATTAGAAAGCTAAGGGAGCTTTGGGATTTCCTGCTTTGATTATTGCTCTTTGCATTTCTCAAGGTGTGGAGGTCAATCCCACTATGAAAATCCGACCCACCATTGATAAAAAATATATAGAGCTGAATTGCACTAACCCAACAGAGAATCAACAGTTTGGGCAATCACCAGTGCAATCTCCTTCACCACCATCACCTCAACAATAGCAACCTTCAGCAGCTCCTTCCATAGAAGCCATGATGTTGGAAGAATTGAGATATCTTCGAGCTTCCATGGAATATATGCAGTTGCAGCAAAGTTCCAACCACAAGGGCATTGTACATCTTTATCAGGGATTATATCAGAGCATGCCTGCAGATCAACACAATCCCTAGATGACCCCAGACCAATTTACTTCTTATTTATCATGGCTTGGGGACAGGTACTTTTTTCCTGGGGGGAGTGGAGCAGCTGGAGCTGATAACACTAGTGGAGCAGCTGGAGCTGACAACACTAGTGGAGCAGCTGGAGCTGACAACACTAGTGGAGCAGCTGGAGCTGACAACATTAATGGAGCAGCTGGAGCAAATTTTGCTGGTGGTGGTTAACATGGAGGATCTTCTGGAGCTGCAGTAGACTTTGCAGCTGAAGAGGCATTAGGGGCACAATTTCAAAGTAAAGATTTTGACACAAACTTTGATAGAGTCATGAGAGGAGATCGATATCCCATTCTTCTACCTTTCTCGGAAAACACGGTTTTATTATTTTATGTTATTTATAGCATTTTGTTTTACTTTATGCTAGTTTGATTATTTTAGTTTGTTTGGTTATTTTAGTTTGATATTTCATAGTAGTTGTTTTATTTTATGTTAGTTTGATTATTTGTTTGTTTGATTATTATAGTTGTTTTTACTGATTACTGATAATGATTTAACTGAAGACTTATTTGAAAAAAAAAACCCTTTAACAATGGAAACTTTTTGGGTATACATAGATAGTTGAAATCTTTTTTAGAATCATTGAAGAATCTTTCCTGATGTTGTTTGAAAAGAAATTAGATCCCAATAAGTGTTCTAAGTTTAGAACAACCTGAATAAATTGAGCAAGAATTTGAAAATGAAAAACTATGGTTGAATCCATAATTCAAATAGATTTAGGATGTTAGTACATGACAATGAAAAGAGACAAACAATTGGGTCAATGATTGATAGATTTAAGGAATTAAACCCATAAAACCGAGTGAGTGTGTGAAGCCTTATACAGTTAGAGAGTTCCACTGATTGTTTGACAGTTGATTTTGCTTGAATTTCTGTCAATTTGCATCACTTAAGAAAACATGAAAATGACTATGGCATATTTGTGTAGTTTTAATATTTTGAAAAACACAGTGCCAAATAGCCAACCTATACATAATATGTCAACTTTCTTTTGGTAACCCATTTGAGCTGAAATTCTTTTTATTGCACCTTAGCCTTAAAATGCAATATATGTACTCCTACCTTTATTGCATACTTAGGAAAAAAAAGTATAGGTGCATTTTATTCAAATGATATGGGAGTTGGTTGATTTGTGTCCTACTGTAAATGTTATGAAAAGATTATATAATTCACTTTTATAGAAATATGTACATATATATATAAAAAATAAAAATAAAAAAGGGAAAGAAATAAATTAAAGAATAAGAAAGTTGCAAATTGAGGAATCCAAGAGTTAGACGATAGAGAGTACAAATAAATATGTGTCTAAAATGTAGATATGTTCTCTTTCTTTTTAAGTGTGTATTTGATATCTAGAAAAAACAATATTCTTGGAGCCCGACCTTATTACAACCTGAAAAAGACCTTAGGATTCATGATTATTATGTGTTTGTAATTTGATTGGAAGAGAAAGGTAATTTTGATTTGTTCAAAATCAGTGGAAATTGAGAGAAACATTCACCTGTGAAAAATTAAGAGAGAAATTCTTTTATCAGAATATCAGTTCATTATTAAAATTGTGTCTTTTGGAAATTGATTGCACCGACATCCTGTTTTAATTAAGTTTGGAGGCACCATGTATTTCTACTTTGATCTATTGTTCTAAGTAAAGGTTGTCTTGATTATTGAACTATCAGATTGCATTTCGTTTCAAACAACCATTTTTAATAATTGAGACTAGAATACTTGATTTTGCATTCAATTACTTTGCTTGAGGACAAGCAAGATTCTAGGTTGGGGGAAGTTGATAAATGTCAACTGTTATTAAATTTTCATATAAAATTTTGATACTTTATGATCTTAATTGTATTCATTATATGTTAATTGCTCCTGAATTAAGAATTATTGAATCCAAATGTTTGTTTCTGAGTCTTGCTATAATGGAGGTATTTGATCTCATTTTTTGTATCATTTTTCAAGAAATTAAAGATGAAAGAAGGAAAGAATTGAAAGAATTTTGAAGAAATGAAAAAGAAAGGATCTCCACTTTCTCGCTCAAGCTACTGAGTTCTCACTTGAGCGAGATTTATCCAGAGAAGGGAGGTTCATCAAGGCATTCTCGCTCAAGCGAGATAATTTTAGCTTGAGTAAGGTTCTCGCTTGAGCGAGATTATTTTTGCTTGAGCGAGAATTGACTCGAGAGCTATGCTATTTTAGGGCATTCTAGCTCAAGCGAGAAATATCTCGCTTGAGCGAGAGAACTTTTCTTCAAGTTGAAGTATTCTTCTCGCTTGAGCGAGAATCAGCTAGCTCAAGTGAGAAATCACTTATAAAAGGTCCAGACAGAGAAATGACGAGAGAGCGCGTTTATGGGTAGAAAAATAGAGGACCTCAGGCAGAGAGCTAAAACGAAGAGTTGCGGAAGCTTTTTTCTTCCATTCTTCTCCATTCCTGATTCTATCATGACTACCATGAGTATCTAATCTCCTTTTTGGGATTGAATGTAATCGATTCGAACTCGGATGTATTCTGGTGATATTTATATATAGTAATTCTTTTCTCATTTGATATTGGTATTTCGTTCTGTTTTTAATGCTTGATTCTATCTAATCAATAGATTCTTGAATTTGATTTTTAGAATTGACTGGAAAGTATTTTTGAAAATCTACTCTACAAAATTACTCGATATGTTGCATTATTAAGAATAGATTTCAATATATCGATTACTTTATAACATTTGATCATAATGCTGGTTAATCTGTTAAATATTTGACGTTCATTCAACAAGTAAAATCCACAAAATATCACAAAAATAAATCATAGGATGAAGAACACTAACAATGAGTAATAACCTTAGATTAAGAGAACAAAATATACAAATGAGTTCAAGTAAAGTTACATCAAACCTCAATGAATGACATGACTAGCCAACCATGAGAATGAAGGACATGATCAATGGATGAGAATGAGAGATACAAAAATGGAAGGAGAAATGGAAGAAAGGGTGGAAAAAGTGGATCTAGAAGTCTCAGGTCATCAGGGTGTGTAACACACTTTCAATTTTAAGAAGGCCTTTTATACATGTCAGGACGTAACACCGACGTCCAACGGTGACAAAGTGGTCGTTGGGTGCCAAGAAAAGCTTGGGCGACAATTTTCCTGAGAGTTAGATGCTCACACAACAGACGCTGAATGCCTAGAGTAAAATTTGCAAAGCTCTTGGGGTTTGGGTGCTCGCACTTCAGCCATTGGGCACTTAGACTTTGATAGAATATCTCTATTTTCCAATGTTGGGCACTAGGAGCCTATCTAAACATCAAGGATCTCAAATCTTCGAACATTTCTTATCTTCTTCTCAAAACCTAACTTAAAACAAAGAAAAGTAGGAAAATAATGGTAAAATATGCATAATTATAAACTTAAGACTAACTTCCTAATGCAATCTCATTTTAAGTAAAATATGGGGAAAACAAGACCTTAAATAAGAAAGAACTAGGATAACTGTTCTATTTTACCTATATAAAAATATGTAATTTAGGTAGTTATTAGGTGTAGGTGGTGTATTTTGGTTGGGGAGGTTGGCCTGAGCACTTGAACTCCTTGTTCTATATGGGTTAATGGCGATCGCCATCCTTGTCTCGGTGGTGTTGTTTGTTCTGATCCTTCTTCGACTTGTGGGAGCCCCTGAGTAGTCTTTGTCAAGTTGATGCTTCTTCTTTCTAGATGTACCTCAAGGCTCATTCTTAGAACTTGTCCATTGTTTTAGGTCATCGTTTGGTTATGTTTTTGACAAAACTTCAAGGCTTCAAGGCGGCGATGGATGAGTGCAACGGGACTCTGGATTCTAAGTCTGTAATCTAGGAGATTATCTTGGAGAATCAGTCTATGAAAGCACATAGTGGTTCGTCGTCTTTTTGTTGGAGCCCGATGAGGATGACCAATGTTATCTTGTGTGGTCGGCAGGTGATGTACTGGACGATGAAGTTTTCCACCAGAGTATCAAATGAATCAATCAAGTGGGGGGATATGTGTCCACAAATTGAGGTTGGTACCTGTGAGTGACGTTGGGAACATCCTCAGAAAACACAATTATCGTTAGAATAAAGATTTAATTGAATTAGAAATATCTCTAAGTGATCATTAACGTTGGTCAAGCCATTGTGGCCTTTCATGGTGAGTAGCTTCCAGCCCTGAGAAAGGGGAGTTTTGAGGATCCCGTCAATTAAAGGGTGTTGGCAACTTATGTGGTCGCAGACTTCTCAAGTATCTTGGCACAAGTTGTTTTGTTGTTTGTCATGTGGTTGTGATTCACTATGCAATCATGCTGGAGGTGTCGTATCACGCTTCAAGTGCTTTCGTCGACGATGCTTAGACTCTTCGTTATGGGTGTCACATGTTGTTCTGTTGTGATGGAGAGGTCTGGTTTCATTATTCTGGGTGTGCTCTATCGAGTTGTCCTGTCTTGCCTTGGGTTGTTTATTCTAGAGATATTGGTGTTGGATCTTTATGGCAGCATTCTCCTCTCTTAGAGTGCAGAAATCGACCTCATGTTTTGGGGTCAAGTCTTCCATTTGTTTCCTAAATTCCCCCATGATGTTGGATTTGTTCATGGCGGATCGAGATGTGTCGCTTCTGGTTTGTACTATGTATTGCCGAGGGCGTGGAAATTTTTACGTCCTCAAAGACAGCGCAAAATGTTCTTATCGAGTTTGGCAGAACCTATGATCTTTCAAATCTTGTGCACTGGGCTTCGTGATAACATGTGGACACCTATAAAAGAGACTTTGACACCTAAGTCAATATAAAAAAAAAGTTATTGATAGTGAATAAAATTAGATATCTGAATATAGAATTTAGTATACTTGTCTTTTTAGAGATTTTGTCTCTAGTCATCTTTTTTAAAAAAATAGACCTCCGAGTGGTGAGGTTGCACCAAGGTGTCGTGACTCCAAGGTGGGCGCCTGCGTGTGGAGCGCTTTGGGTGCCGCAGTGAGTGTGAAGGTGGGCGTGGCTGTGAGGTGAAAGTACAACTATGTTACTTACGTAATATTATTTTTTTGTCACGTGATTAATATTAAATTTTGTTAAAAAACTGACATTTATTTTATTTCGGTCGTGATAATGGACGTACAAAAATTACATAAAGATTTTCATGTTATTTTCATTTCATAATTTGTAGGTTAGGGGATGGCATGGGTCAATGAAGTGTTTGACATGTTTCTTTTTCTCTTCCTCTTATCTAAACCAATTTAAAGATAAATAATGTCATATATTTATATATTTAAAGTAGCTTTATGAGCATATTAACATTTTAACACTACCTCTTTTAAAAGAAAAACATTTTAACAGTTTATTATTGTTATTGCAATTTGCAAGGTTATATTATGGTTGGATATTGAAAGGGCAATGCAAGTTTTAGTAGGATTCAAAGATCATTATGCATTATAGTTATAACTTACAAGGTGACCACAACGTTATAATATGAAAAAAATGAAAATATGTTCTTATTACTTAATTTGTCTGAACTGCGGGGCAATGTCAGCTTCAACGAGCCTGCAAAGGGCAAAGATAATGTTAAGAAACTTAAGATGAAGTATACAATTTATTTTTTCATGAGCAAGCAATAATCTGCAATTTGATTTTCCAATAAATTGCTTCAGGTTAGTTTGAAACTTTTAATATTCATGCTATGTATTATTGTTTGTTTATAAAATAGGGATGCCTTCTACTCACGGTACCGTTTTGAATTCGCTTCAATTTTTATGTGGGTTACTTGGACTGATCGGATATGGATATAGTATGTGTTTATCATTGTACCAAAACTCATATCTATCCTTTTATAATTATAATAAGAGAAAAAATATTTATAAACTATGATTGTAAGACTTTTTTTATATTAATATTTAATTACAACTCTTTATACATGATAAATTTATTCATTTTATTAATTAATACTTTAAAAGTTACGTAAAATTATGATTAACTATGAGTATATAAATGTTAAATTCTTCTATAGTGAAAATGTATAGGTGTTAAACTCTTATAATAATTATATAAAATAAATTTAAAATTATATATTTAATTAAAAATTTTAATTCTTAAATTGTAATTTTCTAATTTCTTGTTATTTATTATTTTTTTATGTTTTTAAAATTAAAATATAATTAATAACTTAATATATAATTTATTTAATAAATAAATAAATTTAAATTATGAAAAATAAGATTATACGTGAGCATACCCGAACCTGAATGAAAATTAAAATTTTTTAACTATTTTTTAATACTTGTACTCGCCCATTTCACACTTTTCAAAAATGAAAACAAAAGATATATTTAAATCTACACCTACCAGCTTCATTTTCATCATTATTATAAAATAAATTACATTACTCCCTCGTTTCATATTTATCACTCTTAAAAAGTTGTTAAATAAGTTTCACATTAACTTTTAATATAATAATAATTATTTTTTACTGATATCTCTAATAATTAATATAAATTTGATCTTTTAATACTGTTAATGATAAGTATTTCTCTTTTAATTTTTTGTTTATAAGGCAAAATTTATTAAAAAAACATATCTTTCACATGTGACAAGAAAGATATTTAGAGTTAAAAATCATAATAAAACCATAAAACACATAAATAGACATCCCGAAAGGTTATGAGCCCTCACAAACCAAGGTTCTAACCCCTGCATATACACAAAGGGTACTGAAAGTATCACAAAAACCTAACCTATTAGTAAAATAGAATTTTAATGACGCATCTGATTAATCTATTTATTAATTAGTTTTTTTATACATATAAAATAATCTAGGAACAGCACATGAAAATTTGATGGAGGTGATTCGATGGAGGTTAATTAATATGTCATCTCAAAATATATACATATATATATATATATATATATATATATATATATATATAACAACATTAAAGAAATTGATCTTTTTTTATTATTCACTACACCGAAAGTAAGACATATAGAAAAGTAAGAAAATTAATATTTTTTATCTCTTTTAATATTGTCCTGAAATTTTGAATTTTTTAAATTTTATAATGGTTAGTATCATAAAATATTAATATTAAGCTAAATTTTTCTCACCTAATCAATAACTAACATATACATCGTAAGTTAAGTCTAATTCTTTTTATATATAAAAAAATGCAATTAAGTAATTACTAATCTTTCTATCTCTTTTAAAAAAAATTAATTATTTTATGATCTACTACCCCAAAATTAATATATAGAGCAAAAATAAAGAAATAATATTTTATTTATCTCTTATAATATTTTCTTGAAATTTTAAATTTTTTAATTGGTTAGCACAGTAAAAAATTAAGTTAAACTTTTCTCACATTATCAACGATTAATTTATATATCATGAGTTAGGTACAACTCTAGATCCAATTTATAGGGTCACAACATTGTGATATTTTCGCTCATCTAAAGGTCGTCGCTCATCATTAGTTCGCACTTGTCTAGAGAGGCATATTTCATATTCCTTGATTATTAATTATTAATTATTAGTTGTTGCTGTTACTACTAAAATGAAGTTTTGTTGCCGCTATTGTTTTCTTGCCACTTCATTGTGCTAGTTGTTTCCTTGTCGCCATAGCAACCTAATATTAAACATAATCGAATTGGTTATTTTCTTTTATTATAGAAACTTCGTATTTTTTTTAGTGTATTTTTCTAATTTTTCTACGCGCCTATACAACACCAACCTAAAGACGCGCGGTTACAACATATGTTTTTACTGATTCAAGTTTTTATTTTTTTTTAATATTCTTTTTTAAAAAATAAATCAAATGTAAACCAAAATCAAAATATAGTTTAATCAAATTATAATCACGTTTTATTTTTTAATCAAATTTAAATAAATATCAAACTTTCTTTCTCTTATTAAATTATGCTTAAATAAATATGTTTTATAATCGCTAATCAACAATTTAAAAACTAAAATAAAAATATTTCAGTTGAGATATTTTAAATTTTAAGCATAATTTAATAAGAGAAAGAAAGTTTGATATTTTAACGATTTAAATTTTTTAAGAAAATAATTATTATGTAAAAGCTCATGTATTTGCTACATCATTATGGGACAACCGGGTTTATATACACGTGATTTTTAATGGAAATTTAAAAAATATCGCTTGAATTCAGTTTATTAGTGGATTTCATCAAGTTAAAATGGATCCAAAATTAATAAAATTGACAATCTTCTCTTGTTCTGAAGGTTTATTTGAATGAAATGTTATGTCATTCGGTCTTCAAAATGTTCCTGCTGTTTTTCAGTGAAAAATGGATAATATTTTTAAAAATGCTAAAACCTTTACATGTGTCTATATTGATGACATATTAGTATTTTCTAAAACAAAAGATGACCACTTTCACCATCTAAAACAAGTTTTATATAAATTGGAATATTACGGATTAATAGTTTCAAAATCAAAAATGGAAATTAGCAAAAATTTTATTGAATTTCTTGGAACAGAAATAAGTAATGGAACTATAAAACTCCAACCTCATATTTCCAAGAAAATACAAGATTTTTCAGATAAAATGGAAGAAATTAAAACACTTATATCCTTTTTAGGACTTTTAAATTATGCAAAAAGCTTTATTCCTAATCTAGGAAAATACACATCTCCTTTATATAATAAAACTTCATTAAAAGGAGAAAGAAAATTTAACTCTGAAGATATAAAATTAGTGCAAAAAATAAAACAAATGGTAACAAATCTACCAATTTTACAATTGCCATTAGATTCAGATTACTTAATAATTGAATGTGATGGATGTGAACTTGGATGGGGAGTCATCCTTAAACGAAAGAAAAATAAACACATACCAAAGGTAGAGGAACAAATTTGCAGATATGCCTCTGGAAAATATACTACAAAACCAAAAATTTACAAAACTAGCACAAATTATGAAGTAAATGCTATCATACACGCAATGGATGCATTCAAATTATTTTTGATAAATAAAAAAGAAATAACAATTAGGACAGAGTGTGAAGTCATAGTTTCTTATGGTAAAAATCAAATTAATAATGATAAAAAGCCACATAAAAGATGGTTGATTTTTAAAAATTATATGAATTTTTTAGGAAAAATTATTTATTTTGAATATATAAAAGGTTCTGATAATACTTGTGTTGATATACTTTCCAGGTACATCAAGTAAAGACTTGAACTTCCACAAAGATCTGTTAGGTCACTCAAACAAACATTCATATGATGGAGAATATAAAGAAGGGAGTCAGTGGCCCCAAACAAGTAAAGTCCCCTTTTCAGGTGGACCAATTTACAAAATTTGGCAAACAAGAGTTGTCAATCCTTACAAATATTTTCCAGTACCCTGGAAGAGACAATACAAATGTCAAATTAAATGTTTTAATTGACAATATTTGGAATATTCCAAAATACACTACACAAAACGAACAACAAGTCACAAAGGTGAAACAAAGCATTATAAGTGCATTATACAATTTTTGTTGTCATGACAATAAAGGAGTAGCTTTGACATCTCCGGCCTCTCCTTCTGGGAAAGGTTTCACATATTTTGCTTTGATAACAGGTAAAAACACGGGTGTTTATACATCTTTCAGAGACCTCAATGAGGCTAAACAAGACCATTTTTGGTCTACATACAAAGGTTTCTACTCAATGGAAGAAGCCGAAATGGTAGTTCGATTAGAAACAATTGATGAGGAAAAAATAAAGACTGCCTTACAATTAGAGTCTCGTGCTCAAACACAAACATATGTTACTGCTGCTTGCTTGCAATATCTCACAACAAATAAATCTCAATATCCTTCTAGGTAAATTCGGGATAATACAGGATTTTTTATTTGAAGTCCATTCTGAAACAACAACATATGGCGGTTTATTCGTAAAAGTACAAACATACTTCAATAACAGAAATCCTTGTTTTGGATTTTCTGAATATTGTAAAACTGTGGACAAAGACTGTACATGCTAGTTGAAGTTCATAATAAGAAGAGCTCAGATAAATTTGAGTTCTTTCAAAGCACACTTATACAGGGACGTTTTGATAACTCCCATGTTACTATTAGAAGCAGGATGTCTCCATTCTTTGGTGATACCTCCTACAGACATGTTTTCGGCCCTGTCCCCAACATTAAACTACGTCATAAATGATATTCAGGCGGAACACATGCAGCAGGTGCCTTTACAAATTACTACTTCTCCTAGAAGTATTCACACTCATGATAGTTCACCTACTCATGTCATAAAATTATTTACTGAGATAAATCCTGAGATTCATACTCTGACTCTATTAGAGCATGATTTACTTAAAGGATTATCCTTAAATAAAGACAAAGCATACCAGTACAATCTCTGGAAAGCATACATTGAAGGATCCAACTGGAACTTCTCAAAACAAGATTCCGAGAGTTTTATACTGTTAAAAGAAACCTCGAATACAAAATTGTATTGGAAAAAGATAATGGGTAACATTTCCAATTGAAGCTAACCTTTCCCTTGTCAAGCATTTAGAAAAGGAAAGGTTATACAAAGAAATATATGAAGAAACTAGCTGTTATGGTCAGAACACTCCCGAACTATCATCCTTCTCATCTGACTGTGATGACACTGAAGATCAGAGTCTTCCGGAACAAATGGAAGAAGAAATACAAGAATTGCCTACACTTGCTCGAGTAAGAAGAGCAAGCTAAAAAATTTACCTGTGACAAAGTAATTTTACTTCTTTATCGAAGTAATAGACTGAAGGGTAAAATTTACCTACAAAACAGGTTACCAGTCATGAAATAACCTACACAGCAGGTCACCAGTCAATAGGTTACCTTCTCAGCCGGTTTCCGGTTACAAACTTTGTATATAAAAGGACCATAAGTCTCTTATGCTGAGCAGGTTCGAAAACACTTCTCTTTATCCCCCCTCCAAATACTCTCCTCCTTCTCTCTACACATCTCCTCTCTCCTTCCTCTTGTAAAAATTTATTTTGTGCAATAATATCAGAAGTTTTAGCAACTCCTCCCCTCTCTTTCCCCCTTTTGTAAGTATTTTTTTTAATTTTTATGTGTTTAATATTTTAAGTATGAAGTAGTTTACTCTTAAGGTATCTTCGGATGCCTAAAGCAATAAATATTTAAAGATGCGATGATCATTTAAAGGCTTATCATATGTTAATTAAATTTACTTTTCATCAAGTTTATAAGCAGATATCTAACCGGCTCTGCCAGATGCAGTAGCTTATAAACTTGTTTTGTTCAATATTATACGAAGATGTCTAACCGCCTCTGCCAGATTCAGTATCGTATAATGTTGATCTGTTAATATGAATATTTTAAAAATAAAAAAAACTGGAACAGTTGAAAGTAGTTTTGTTTTTCAGTTTTTTGTTTTTGTTTTGAAAACTCAAAATACAATTAGAATATTTTTTTTTTCTTTTCATTAATAAAATTCTAATAAATATGAACACGTTATTTTTACATCTTTAAAACAGTTTTCAAATATCACTTGTCAAACAAGTTTTTTTTTCTTTTCTTCCTGAAAATAATTTTTGAAAACTATTTTTCAAAACCCTTTTAAAAAACTAAGGCCCTGTTCGGAAAAAATGGTTTTGTTTTGGTTTTTTACTCATTTTTGAAATAATTTTCACTCAATTTTAAAAACAATAAAATTTGATTTTTAGATTTCTGTTTCTGTTTTTATTGAAATTCATTACTTGACTTCATTTGTCATCATTGACTATCACCTCCGACCAAAAGTCACCGACCGCCACTCCGACGGTTATCAGTCATCACCTCCGATCAGCGGTCACCAGCCCCCACCTCCGACTAGCAGTCACCGATCGTCACCTCCGATTGACAATCACCGATGCCACCTCCAACCGGCTGTCACCGACGACCACCTCCAACTGGCGATCACCAACTGCCACCTTTGATCTCCGACCGACGATCACCGGCTGCCACCTCCAATTGGTAGTCACCAGCCGTCACCTCTGATTGGCAGTCACCAGCCGCCACCTTCAACCGATGATCATCGGCCGCCACCTCTGACCAATGGTCACCGGCAGCTACCTTTGACCAACGATTACTAGCTGCCACCTCCGATCGGCAATCACCGGCCGCCACGTCTGATCGGTAGTCACCGGCTGCCACCTCCGATGAATGGTCACCGGCTGCCATCGCCGACCAGCAATCACCGGCCGCCACCTTTGACCAATGGTCACGAGCTGCCACCTCTGACCGGCGATCACCGGTGATCACTGGCCGTCACCTCTGACCGCTAATCACCGGCTGCCACCTCCGACGAACGGTCACCGGCTACCACCTCCGATGAACGGTCACCGGCCGCCACCTCCGACAGGCAGTCACCGACCATCACCTTCGACCAACGGTCACCCGCAGTTATCTCCGGCTGGCGGTTACCAACCACACCTCCGACTAGCGATCGCCAATGACCGACTATTACCTTCAACGATCGCTACCTTCAACTAATGTTTTGGTTAAGATTTGAAACTAATGTTTTAAATTTGGAAACAAAAACAATATTGTTTTTAAAATTTTAAAAAATTAAAATTAAAACTAGTTTTTTTTTTAAAAAAATTTAAAAATGGAAATAAAAAACCACCCCGAACGGGACCTAAAAAACAAAATCAAACCAATAAATTCTAAGAACTTGTAAGGTGGGTTCGCAGATTAGGAAACCTCATCCTTGTGCAAGATCACATATATCCCACAAATTTTGATGAGAACGAAGGTTTTCAAATTTGGATGAATTTTTTATATTAAATTGGTGTCTCATTTAGTCTCTTAATTAATTAATAAATATTATGTTATTTAATAAATTATATAAAAAATTTATCAAATTAGATGATGTTACGGATAGGATAGAAGAGGAGACATAGGCCAGAGGATTTCTATCATACGAACCCATAACATTTAACGGAAGTTTTGAAACCCTCATTAAATACCATTGATTAGTAAAACCTCAGGAATTTGCAAGGGTTATGAAAGCTTAGGAAAGATGTTACATTCCAGAGATTATCCAAAACCTCTTGTTAGAAGTTTAAGGAATAATTTTCTCAGGATTTGAGTAACATTTGGTAAAGTGTACGTTTAACCAAGATTTTTACCCTTGATAATGCCAAAATTAAGCCGTAAATTTTGAAATAAACAATAAGAAATCTCGAATTCTATTCCTGATTAATTTGGTAATAATGTACCACTTCTCACCTTTCAAACAAGAGAAGCAAACTCTTATATTATAATCAATGAGAATCTATTCTAACTGTATTGATATAATTGATTTTAAAGAGATATAATTTATGTCTAAATATTTTTCCTATAAAGATGAGTTCAAAATCTATTTTATAACGTGAAATGAAACTTCCACACATATATTATAATCAATGAAAATCCGTTCTAGCTTTATGCAATATACGTTGATCAATTAATAAAGAGTGGTTATATATAAAAATAAATATAAAAAATTTAAAATTTTTTATTTAGTACTTTTTTCCCATAAATATAAAATTATTTTAACTAATCAAAGCCTTTAAAAAAGTTTGTTAATTTAATTTGTTACTATCGTTAATTAAATTTGTTAACCATTTGTATTGTTTTTCAAAAATTAACATTAAATTAAATTTCTGGAACTCATCCACTTAACAGTAGATTGGTGAAAGCAAGATACAACTTGAAAAAGTCTTACGTTTATTTATCTAATGAGTATTTTTTTAACATTTTTTCTCTAGAATTAGCAATAGTTTAGTTTTTGTTATTGAGATTTAAATGGTGTATTTAAAAAGAATTAGAGAAACAACAAAGCTATTCCAAAGGTAAGATAAATGAAAAGCAAAACAAAATGAAAAGAAATAGTAAGACTACACTATGACCAGCGCAGCAATTTGCCCTAGCTAAGGCCAACAAGCAACAAGTAAATAAGTACTTTTTTATTCCATGCATGCATATAAACGAAAACAAAGCCTTAATCAGTGGCTTAATTTGTCTCACATCTTAGTTATTGAATATTGAAAGTTTGTCATTAATTCCTAGCACGGTTCGTAGCATTCGGTTGTTACATCCATACAACGACACTTTGGAGGATATGACGCGGAACAAACGCAATTTATGCAAGCTCTGTGGCATTGTTCGTTAACATCTAAACAAGTGCACCTAGGAGGATCTGTTTCTGTGCAATAACAAATTTTACAGCATGGTGTGAATAAGCCAGCATCAATGCTTGCAATGAATCCCAACAAGAGAACCAACGAAACTACTTTCACCAACACTTTCTCCTTCAACTCCATCTCTCTTCTACTCTACAATTAATATGCATTCAATGCGTCTATTTATACATGATTTTCGATGGGGTGCTCGGCTAAGGGTCACGTTTTTCCTTTTTTATTATCATTTTAAAATATTCTTGTCACCACTCTTTGAAGAATGAAGAGTCATCGGTTTTATTTGCCATTAGCATTCTTCAACTTGAGCATCTTGCTCATAACCTGTCTCTCTGGTCATTTATCAAGCCCATGCATAATATATTTAATAAAGTACTCAATTTCACAACAACAGAGGTTTCCTTTTATACACATAACATAGGGTATTGCTGCTTTTCTATGTTTGTAATTGTTGATAGAATATTTAAATGAAAGATCAAATTACTTTTAGTAACTAATATGCATAAACAATTTTTTTGAGATTTTAAGCCGTCACAAATTGCTATAAACACTTTTTGTAAAATCAATCTCCATCTGTTCCATCAGCTCTTTAAAAAATCTTTGATCACTTTCCCTTTTTCCTATAAGCTGCTACTCATCCGCTGTCTCCTTCCATAAAAAACTTTATACTTCTCCTAAATGTGGGCAATTACGGGGTCTCGGGTAGGAAGTTAAATTGCAAATTTTTTTTTGCTTATCTCATTGTCGGAGAAACAAAAAGATTTATAAATTTTTTTACTATAAAAGGTATATTAATATTTTTGTAAAAATAAAAATGAGATAGATGTAAAATAAAAATTCCAAATCTAGATAAAAAGAAATGGGACGCATATGCATACCCAAGGCAAAGTCCAACTAATTTCGTTTCTCATATAATATTACTTCAAATGCTCCAAAATTGGAGATTTGCAATTAAACATATGAGTAGGCGCAGTGGAGTTTTCGAACAGGATGCCGCTTAAAGGAAAAAAAGAAGCTTGATGCCGCTATTGTTAATAACAGAAACCATTTTCACCGGCGACACACGGTGGTAACTAACCTTTCATTATTTTCCTTCTTTTTTTGTTTCGTTTCTTTTCATGGACTCTAAATTATAGAGAGTAGAGAAGGGATGATTATCTGATGTGTAAGTCTTCAGTTGCCGGATCAGGTGAACTTCTCTCGGCAAACAAAATGTCCCATTTTGTGTCAATTTTTTCCTTTTATTCTGTTGATTGTGCCCCATTTTAGGATTTTAATTTGAAATTATAGGACAATATTTAATGAAAATTTCACGTTTTTAGGAACAATTTGTAAAAGCAACTGGTACAAATGGATTAAAATATCTTAAGGCATAGAAAAGAGTATGGAAAAGTTACTGTTCTTGTAATCTCAAATCAACCTACTCTGTTTTTTTCTTTACTGATTTTCTTTTCTTTTCAATATATCTTTTGCTGACAATATTTGTTTTTATCAATTGTTGTGTTCGTTTCTCTTAATGTAATATGTTTTTTTTAGTTTCGGATTTTATTGAGATTGCAAAGATTTATGTCAAAATTAATGTATTCTTTTTTTTTTTCGTATTTCTTCTTTGCATCTTTGTATTAACTACACCTGTGCAATTTGGGATGCGTGTTACTATTTACACCTTCTATTTTGCTAAATATACCATGTTGATGTTTTGACTCATAATATATTGATATTAGTTGTTTATCCTTAAGCTTGTAAATGTACGCTATCTCTTTAGGTATACTTACCAAAGATGTATAAATAATAAATGTAAGAAAATAGGATAAAACAAGCTTAATTTTAAAAAAAAGTAAAAATTAAATGTTAATAAAAAGTGCTTATCATTTGTATCAAACAACTCTAATTTATGGTCACTTATATTCATGATATATTGCTATAATATATTTTTTTATTTAGTTAAAATAAAATAAAATTTCATATCCAGAAAACATGCTCCATAGACAAGAACATACTATAGTCACAAAAGAGATTATACAAATGGGATGAGAAAAAAAACAGGTGAGATAGGATTAGAGTGTATTTGAATGATTATTGATAAAATTGATTTTGAATAAATTAATTTTATATTATTTATTATGATTAAAATTAATTTTGAGAGGATGTGATTTATGTTTGAATATTTGTAGAGTTTAATTGATATAATTTTTACATTGACATTCAATCACAACCTTTGTTCATATTAAATTTATTGACTTTCCTCCTTACTACTTTAAGAGTCACATAAGAAGTTATGATTGGATGTTCTTTTGCACTGATATTGAATACCAATTAAACTCATATTTTTATTATAAAAACAAGTTCAAAAATAAACTTTAATACAATTTTTTTTAGACTTTAATTGGTATACACTGTTAGTGTAAAACATTCCATCATAACTTTTCATTTATGTGATTTTTAAAAATCAATTAAGAAAAGCATTGATGCTCGGTAGAAACCACGCGAAGGTCATTATAAATTAATAATATTGGGGAAAATAAGTCTTTTAACTAATAATAAAAGAAGATTAATCAAGAAAAGCATTGATGCTGGTAAGAACTACGCGAAGGTCATTACAAATTAATAATATTGGCGAAAAAAAGTCTTTTAACTAATAATAAAAATAAATCATTCAAGAAAAGTGGCGCCGTTTCATAGAAACTAGCCGAAGGTCATTATAAATTAATAATATTAAAAAAAATGATAAAGTTGAAACGACAGAAATAGAAAGAAAAAAAATGGAAAATTTAAATTCTTATATTGACAATTAAGAAATTGATGTATAAAAAGATTAGTATTTTTTTGTCAATATTTTGTGCAGAAGGAGTAGGTGGTGGCATTTAGTATTTAAATTGAACTATGGGAAGCCTATGAAAGAAGATTGTGTGGTTGTGGTTGCATTTGGATTTGGAGTGAATATGGGTAGGTGGTCTCTTGACGAAAAATACGATGTATTTTTGAACTTCAGAGGAGACGACACGAGAAGAGGCTTCACAAGCCATCTTTATAATGCTCTGAATCAGAGATGTATCAACACATACATAGATTACAAGATAGCGAGAGGAGAAGACGTTTGGCCAGAACTTGTGAAAGCAATAAAGCAGTCACGTGTGTCAATTGTTGTTTTTTCCAAAGACTATGCTTCCTCAACGTGGTGTTTGAAAGAACTGGTGGAAATACTTGAATGCAGAAAAGAGGGTCAAGTTGTTATACCCGTCTTTTATGATGTGGATCCGTCAGACATTAGAGGGCTGAGTGGGAGTTACGGAAAAGCATTTGCAAAACATGATCGAGATCAGGGACAGGGAGACACAGACCGCCAATCTTACAAACAAATATTGTTAAGGTGGAAAGATGCCCTCAAAGAAGCAGCCAATATATCCGGATGGGACTGCTCACACAGGTAACACCTACCCCTACACTTTTTTTCAACTTAATAGTTACCAATCATTGTTTCAAAAAAATATGTTATTCAGTTTCACCATATCGCTTTTCTTATGAAATTATTATTTGAGTAATATTTATTTTTATTAATTTTTTCTTTTTTTAACATCGCCAAACAAAATTTCCACTATTCCTTCCTCTCTTCTATATTTTTTTTTCTATTTTCCTTTCTTGTAGAGAAAATTCTTATTGCAATTTTCTTTTTTTATGCGATTGCTTTTTTTTTTCAATTTCTCAAAATCACACAACTTTTGCTCCCTACTATAGGCAAGCAATTGAGTTTAGATCCATGCACTATTCCTTTAACCCATAATCCGTATGGTATAGTGATTCCATCTTTTTCACTTCATTTAACTTTTTGGAAACTTTATATAGAATATTAACTTATAAGTTTTAAAAATATTAAAATAAAAAATTATTAGATTATTTAGATGATTTGTGTAAAAATTCCTAATTAAGTTATTTAAACTATAGCCTATGTGAGACAAATGCACGCTTGAGAATTTGGAGTTTCTTAAAATTGTAGACTTTGTGTGACTCGTTATATGGATTATGGACTTTGTACTTTGTAGTTTACAAGCTTAAACAAACAAATTGTCTATTTGCCTAGCTTTACTCATTATAGAGATGTAGCTTTTTTAGTTTTTTTTTGTTGATTAGAAATTGAAAACTAAACAAGTTAGGCCCATACTGAATAACCTCTCAATCAAAATACAATACATTATAAAAATAATGACAGACACATGCTCTCATATTGCTATACAAAAACAACTTAAGCATTCTGATGCTGGGATATTTAAACAAATATACACTCCCCAATAGTATGCACAAAATAGGTATAAAAATAGGAAAAATATACCTAGAAACAAACCTAGATACAATAATACCCAAAAATTTTTTGGTCAAAGAAAAACTTATACAATAAGAGCTTCTAATGCTAGAAAGTCCACTTTAAATCCTAATAGACATGTTAGGAAATTTAGAGACAACAAAACCTATAAACAAACATTAGAATATTTTGCTTGTAGCCAACCAGGACATTTCTCAAGAGATTGTCCAAACATTACCAATCTTTACACAAAAGAGGCACAGTTAATAAAATCATGTCCTATGAATCTTCTTCCCATTGATGAAGAAGTTTCTACTGACTCTGAAATCTTATCTGTTATCAGTATAACGGAGTACACAGAGGAATTGAACCAAGAAAAGGTTCATAAACATTATGACCTCATAAATGCATTTACAAACAATGAAAATGTTTGTACAATTATGACCTCATAAAAATTATGTCAACACATTTTTAAACAAATTACAAATTGAAGAACAAATTGAAGAAAGAGAATTTTCTTATCAATTTACGAATAATTTAGAAGATGAAGATGTTTTTTCCACAATATAAGAAAATACAAAGGTAGGTCTCATAAATGAATATGAAGGATCTACATCTACAAATTATCGGCTAGATCCTGCCGGTACACAAAATTATTCTCAAGGATTTCTTCCTCGGGAAACTGTACAAAATATTGTACTTAGTGACAACAAATATGTGTCTCATGGTAAAAGATTACCAGTGGAACCAAACTTCCGAATCCCAAATTTACTTTTAAACATAGGAGGAATAGATCCTCAACTCCTTCCAATATATATTGAACAATGGACTGCTGCTGTAATCTGTGATTATGGCATACATCATGAGAAAGAGGTACAGTCTTCTCAAGAAATTATCGCAAAAGGAGAAACATATCTCGGCGATATTGCTAGATCTGACTGGGAATCTTTTAAGAAAAATTTCCCTAATGATCTAAACATACTGGTCATTGAACCAGGTCCAAATATTTACAATTTATGTTCCCTTATACAGAGATTGTTTACCTCACAATCAGCCAATGACGGCAACACAATTAGACAACAAATTTATTTAGGACATCTCGAAAGATTATCTATTGAATATTTCAGGAAAATAAAAGAATACTGTCAAGATTATCTCTTGTACGCATCAATAGCTGGTTGCTTTCATGATGTAAATATAGGAGATAAAATGTTTCTCAAACTTCCAGGAAAACTGGGACAAAAAATCAGAGAAACTTGGAAAAATGATGAGGTTATGCCCATGCTGAATAACCTCTCAATTAGAATACAACACATTATGAAAATAATGGAAGACACATGCTCTTATATTGCTATACAAAAACAACTTAAGCATTCTGATACTGAGATATGTAAACAAATATACACTCCCCAACAGTATACACAAAATAGGTATAAAAATAGGAAAAATATACCTAGAAACAAATCTAGATACAATAATACCCAAAAATTTCTTGGTCCAAGAAAAACTTATACAATAAGAACTTCTAATGATAGAAAGCCCACTTTAAATCCTAATAGACATGTTAGGAAATTTAGAGACAACAAAACCTACAAACAAACATTAAAATGTTTTGCTTGTAGGCAACCAGGACATTTCTTAAGAGATTGTCCAAACATTGTCAATCTTTACACAAAAGAGGTGCAGTTAATAAAATCATGTCATATGAATCTTTTTTCCATTGATGAAGAAGTTTCTAGTGACTTCGAAATCTTATCTGTTATCAATATAACGGAGTATACAGAGGAACTGAACCAAGAAAAGGTTCATAAAAATTATCACCTCATAAATGCATTTACAAACAATGAATATATTCATTTATACCCATATAATAATGATTTTCCTATGGGAGATGAATACAATGAAATGGGAAAAGAATTAGACGATTTAGGATATAGTCTAATGAAAACCATAGAAACAAATCCCTGTTCTCACAAAATACAATTTTATTCTGGAACAGAATCCATTCCGTGTAAATACTTCGAAAGATATTTTCACATATTCCAAAGGGCTCATTGCCCACTTTGTTACAAAAATTTTTGTATTAAATGTGTCAAGGAACACATGAATATACAGGAAATACCTTCTTTTGAGAAGAAAGAAAACACAAATAAAGTATATAAAAAAGACTTAACAGATACTAGAGTTTCTGTATTAGAAACTAGTGTAAACAACTTAGAAGAAAAAATTATTCTTTTAGAAAAGACTATAAAAGGGAAAACTAAAATAGATTTCCCAAAATCAAGTCAATCTTCCATACAGAATAATATTATGGGAACTATGAAATGTATCCCATTAGTTTACAACAAAAAACAACATAATTAATTTAAAAGTATTAGTCAAATTAACATTTCTGAAAATAAACAACATACCATTAACAGAAAAAATCATACAAGCATTATTGGACACAGGATGCTCTAAAACAATTATATGTAAAAGTATAACTCCACCACACAACATAATAAAAAGTAAACAGTACAAAAAACCAGAATTATGTCTGAAGAAATCATGATAAATGATGAAGAAGTTAACAATGTTACTTTTCAATTCAGTACAAATTGTGACCTTTTTGGTCATAAAATTTTTATAAAAACAATTAGGGTAGAAAACTTAGTTCTCTCAAAACAAAACATGATAATTGGTTTAGATTTTATTCTAGGTTAGAATAGATTTGTCACAATAAACAAAGATTATGTTATGATTAGTGACAAAACCCAAATAACACCAATAGTTAGTGGTGATTCGTTAAAACAAGATACTCTTTTTAGCGAGTGTCCTTGTGAAAACTCAAATTCTCCTGGTACATGCAATTGTACTATAAAATTATCACACTTATTAGATGAAACAATAGAGGATTATTTCTCTTTATCACACATATTAGACAATATAGCTGAGGCTTTTTCCTCAATAAAAATCTCAAAATCCATAAAATTTGAAAACATACAACAAATCTTAGATAGATTAAATAAAACAAATATAATAGGAGAAGATCCTACAAAATTTTGGGATAGAGATCCCGTTACTTGTAAACTGGAAATAATTAATCCAGATTTAATCATTAAAACAAAAGACATTCAATTTAATAATTGGAAACAAGAAGAATGTCAAAATCACATACAAAATCTATTAAAACTAAAAGTGATAGCACCTAGTGTTAGTCCACACAGAAGTACGACTTTTATAGTCAATAAATCTTCGGAACAAAAAAGAGGTAAATCTAGAATGATTTACAACTATAAAAGACTAAATGATAACACAGTAGAAGATGGATATTCAATTCTATCTAAAGATGTTTTAATAAACAGAATTCAAGATGTCAAGTGGTTTTCTAAATTCGACCTTAAAAGTGGATTCCATCAAGTAAAAATAGATCCAAAATCAATAAAATGGACAACATTTTCTTGTTCTGAAGGTCTATTTGAATGGAATATTATGTCATTTGGCCTTAAAAATGCTCCTGCTGTTTTTTAACGCAAAATGGATAATATCTTTAAAGATGTTAAATCCTTTACATGTGTCTATATTGACGACATACTAGTATTTTCTAAAACAAAAGATGATCATTTTCAACTTCCAAAACAAGTTTTATATAAATTGGAACATTATGGACTAATAGTTTCAAAATCTAAAATGGAAATTTGTAAAAATTTCATTGAATTTCTAGGAAGAAAAATCGGTAATGGGACCATAAAACTCCAGCCGCATATTTCCAAGAAAATACAAGATTTTCCCAGATAAAATTGAAGATATCAAAACACTTAGATCCTTTTTAGGACTTTTAAACTATACAAGAAGTTTTATTCCTGATTTAGGAAAATACACATCTCCTTTATATAATAAAATGCTTTAAAAGGAGAAAGAAAATTTAATTCTGAAGATATAAAATTGATTCAGAAAATAAAACAAATGGTAACAAATTTGCCAATTTTACAATTGTAATTAGATTCAGATTATTTGATAATCGAATTTGATGGATGTGAACTCGGATGGGGAGCAATCCTCAAACGAAAGAAAAATAAACATCTACCAAAGGCAGAAGAACAGATATGTCGATATGCCTTTGGTAAATACACAACAAAACAGAAAATTTACAAAACTAACACTGATTACGAAGTCAATGCAATCAAACATGCAATGGACACATTTAAATTATTTTTGATAAATAAATAAGAATTAACAATCAGAACAGATTGTGAAGTCATAGTTGCTTATGGTAAAAATCAAATTAACAATGACAAAAAACCTCATAAACGATGGTTACTTTTTAAGGATTACATAAATTTTTTTGGAAAAAATATACATTTTGAACCTATAAAAGGTGTTGATAATACTTATGCTGACATTTTATCCAGGTACCTCAGGTGAAATCATCACCCTTACAAAGACTTTTTCAAGTCTACATGCTCGAAAATACAAAAAAGGGTGCCTTCGGTCCCAAACAAGTAAAGTCCCCATTTAATGCGGACCAATACACAAAGTTCGGCAAATAAAAATTGCCAATCCTTACAAATATCTTCCAATACCCTACAAGAAATTACACAAATGTCAAATTAAATGTTTTAATTGACAATATTTGGAATATTTCAAAATACACAACACAAAATGAACACCAAGTGACAAGGGTGAAACAAAGCATCATAAGTGTATTATACAGCTTTTGTTGCCAAGACAATAAAGGAGTAGCGTTAACTTCTCCTACCTCTCCTTCTGGGAAAGGTTTCACACATTTTGCCCTTATAACAGACAAGAACAAAGGTGTTTATACATCATTTAAAGACCTCAATGAGGCAAAACAAGACCAGTTCTGGTACATATATAAAGGCTTCTATTCAAAAGAAGAAGTAGAAATGGCAGTTCGGTTAGAAACAATCAATGAAGAAAAAATAAAGACTGCCTTACAATTTGAGCCTCATGCTCAAACACAAACATATGTTATTGCTGCTTGCAGTATCCCACAACAAATGAATCCAAATATCCTTTTGGGTAAATTTGGGTTAATACATGACTTTCTGTTTGAGGTTCATGCTGAAACAACAAATTACGATGGATTATTCGTAAAAATACAAACTTATTTCAATAACAGAAACCTGTGTGTCGGATCTTCTAATTATTGTAAAACTGTTGACAAAGACTGCACTTGCCAATTAAAATTCATATTCAGACGAGCTCAAATTGATTTGGGTTCTTTCAAATCTCACTTATACCGGGATGTTCTGATAACTCCCATAATGCTACTAGAATCGGGTTGCCTTCACTCCTTAGCGATACCCCCCACAGATAGATTTTCTGCCCTCACCCCAACATTAAACTCATTCAGGCTGAACACATACAACAAGTGGCTTTACAAATTACGACTTCTCCAAGAAATGCATATAATCCTGATAGTTTAGCCACACATATAATAAAATTATCTACTAAGACAAATCTAGAGATTCACAGTCTTACATAATTTGAGCATGATCAACTTAAAGGATTATCTCTAAATAAAGACAAATTATACCAGTACAACCTCTGGAAGGCATATATTGAAGGGTCCAACTGGAACTTCTCCAAAAGGGATTCTGAGATTTTTACGCTGCTAAAGGAAACCCAGAACACAAAATTATACTAGAAAAAGATAATGGGTAATAAATTCCACCCATTTCCAATTGAGGCAAACCTTTCTCTCGTGAAACATTTTGAAAAAGAAAGGTTACACAAAGAAATATACGAAGAAACTGGTTTTTATGGTCAGAACACACCGGGACTATCGTCATTTCCATCCGATTGTGATAACACAGAAGATCCATGTCTTCATGAACAGATGGATGAAGAAACAACTGAATTAGACACACTAGCTCGAGTTCGAAGAGCAAATTAAAATTTTATCTGCGACATAGTAATTTTATCTCTTACTGAGATAATAGACTGAAGGGTAAAATTTACCTACAAAACAGGTCGTAAGTCACAAAGTAACCTTCTCAGCAGTTACCAGTCACAGGGTTACCTACAGAACCGATTTCAGGTTATACAATTTTTCTATAAAAGGACCATAAGCCTCTTATGCTGAGCAGGTCCTAAATACACACTCCTCCTTCTCCCTACACTTCTCTCTCTCTAAACCTCTCTCTAATACTTGTAAAATTTCTCCATCAATAAAATAAGAAGTTTTCTGCAACCCTTTCCCCCTCCTCCCTTTTTGTAAGTATTTCTTTAATATTTCCTTTCAAAGTATGAAGTAGTTTTCTTATAAGGTATCTTTGGATGCCTTAAGCAATAAATATTTAAAGATGCGATGATCATTTAAAGGCTTATCATATGTTAATTAAATTTACTTTCTATCAAGTTTATAAGCAAATGTCTAACCGGCTCTGCCAGATTCAGTAGCTTATAAACTTGATAGAAAGTAAATTTAATTAACATATGATAAGCCTTTAAATGATTATCGCATCTTTAAATATTTATTGCTTAAGGCATCCGAAGATACCTTATAAGAAAACTACTTCATACTTTGAAAGGAAATATCCTCAAGTTATTAAAGAAATACTTACAAAAAGGGAGGAGAGGGAAGAGGTTGCAGAAAACTTCTTATTTTATTGATGGAGAAATTTTACAAGTATCAGAGAGGGGTTTAGAGAGAGAGAGAGAAGTGTAAGAGGAGTGTGTCTTTAGGACCTGCTCAATTTTATATCTTCAGAATTAAATTTTCTTTCTCCTTTTAAAGCGGTTTTATTGTATAAAGAAGATGTGTATTTTTCTAAATCAGGAATAAAACTTCTTGCATAGTTTAAAAGTCCTAAAAAGGATCTAAGTGTTTTGATATCTTCCATTTTATCTGGAAAATCTTGTATTTTCTTGGAAATATGCGGCTGGAGTTTTCTGGTTCCATTACCAATTTCTGTTCCCAGAAATTCAATGAAATTTTTACAAATTTCCATTTTAGATTTTGAAACTATTAGTCCATAATGTTCCAATTTATATAAAACTTGTTTTAGATGATGAAAATGATCATATTTTGTTTTAGAAAATACTAGTATGTCGTCAATATAGCACATGTAAAGGATTTAACATCTTTAAAGATATTATCCATTTTGCACTGAAAAACAGCAGGAGCATTTTTAAGGCCAAATGGCATAACATTCAATTCAAATAGGCCTTCAGAACAGGAAAATATGATCCATTTTATTGATTATGGATCCATTTTTACTTGATGGAATCCATTTTTAAGGTCGAATTTAGAAAACCACTTGGCATCTTGAATTCTGTTTATTAAAACATCTGTAGATAGAATTGAATATCCATCTTCTATTGTGTTATCATTTAGTCTTTTATAGTTGTAAATCATTCTAGATTTACCTCTTTTTTGTTCTGAAGATTTATTGATTATAAAAGCCGGACTTCTGTGTGAACTAACACTAGGTGCTATCACTTTTAGTTTTAATAGATTTTGTATGTGATTTTGACATTCTTCTTGTTCCCAATTATTAAATTGAATGTCTTTTGTTTTAATTATTAAATTTGGATTAATTATTTCCAGTTTACAAGTAACGAGATCTCTATCCCAGAATTTTATAGGATCTTCTCCTATTATATTTGTTCTATTTAATGTATCTAAGATTTGTTATATGTTTTCAAATTTTATGGATTTTGAGATTTTTATTGAGAAAAAAACCTCAATAATACTTGTAAGGAGTAGTTTTTTAAAATATATTCATTTTATTTTTAGCATCTTTCAAAGTATGGATAAATGATTTATATTAGATAGGGTGTTCAAAAAGCCTATGGATAAATTATACTCCAGTATAATTTTATTCCGCAGATGGGGTGTTCGAAAACTATTTTGAACTAAACAGATAAAAAACTAAATTATAAAAATTTGAACTATTTTATAGAATAATTTATCTTGAACTATTTTGTAAGTTAAGTTTTTAAAAAATAAAATACTGATTAACTAGTTTAGCGCATTAAAACTAAACTCTTAATCCAACTTTATTTTACATAATATAAATTACATTGTTTACCGCGTATTATTATTGTTTATTGTTGGATAATATAATTTTTATATATATAAATGTGTTACAATTTTTTATTACAATTAAATTTAATATTAAAACAATGTTTTATTAGATTGAGTCACATAATCACGTAACTTATTTGATTACTACCAAAATGACCACTTATCATATTAATAACTAGTGATGTTTATTAGATTGAATGATACAAAGACTCAATATGATCCAATTCAACTCAAACAGATTGGGTTGGATTTTTTTTATGATTGGACGAAACTCGACCTAACCCAACTCAATCTATTACGAGTTGGGTGACAGGTTTTTTAAGTTGAATCTGAAACTCAACTTAACCTAATCTGTCTATAATATTAAATTATTATATATTATTATTATTATTTAAAATTATGTGTTGTTTTGGTATTATGTTTTGTTAGTTTGAATAAATTATGTAATTTGTATTTATTTGTATGACTTAACTAACTTAGACAAATTGGATTTCCTTTTATTTTGGAAAAATGCTTCTTTAGTTATTATTGCTTGAGAATTTAGTTGTATGTTAATTTTAATTTGTTTGTTTTGAAATATAATTTGTAATTATAATTTTTTTTATTTTTATGCTATAACAATGATATAGTCTATTTTTTAAAAAATGCCATAAAAAGCTAACAAAACAATATTTTAAAATTTATTTAAGAAAAATAATTTTTTTTAATTTTCTTTTTAAAATGTGACCCAATTAACCCAATTCAACCTGTTTAAAGACGATTTAGGTTGAGTTGTGTTTAATGAAAAAAAAAAAAGCAAAAACTCAACCTAACCCAACTCAACATTTTATGATTGGATTGAGTCTTGGGCTTGTCTAAACTCAATCCAACCCAACTCGTATTCATCCCTATCAATAAAAGTTAAAAGCTTAATTAAGAATAAACTTAAAAATTCATAATTATTATTCTAACATATCCCACAACAGTGTGGCTATGACCATATAGGTGTGAGAAATATGTTGGAAAGGAAAATGCATCAATAGCTCTCTAACAACAATGTGGCATATATACCACAAAGTTGTGGGAGACACATTGAACTACTTTATTTTTCAGCAAATCTTGCACATATATATGGGTCATGTCACACTTCTGTTGGAGAACCTTGATGATTTTTTCTCTATTAGCGCACCTCTCACACCTCTATGAGAATAAACACACTTATAAGAGGATCTAATCTTCATTTTTCAACAACACTAAATATCAATGAGAATGTTCTACTGTTATTATCATCTTTGCAATTTATTATTTGATAATGATGCATTGCTAGACTTAGTTATTTAAATATTGTGAAATTTGTAGTTTACTATGAGATACCCTATTTCTGAAAATATGAGTTATATATATTAGGATTGATGTGGTTATGTTTCAAGAGCTTGCTTGAACGTCTGCTTCCTCACTCGAGCCCTCAAGATAGCTTTGCTTAAGTAGCCGAATGACTTGCTTAAGTGACCTAGTAGCTTTTGGCTCATTCAACGTTCATAAACATAAGAAGTGTAAATGATTGCAAATTTGTGTATAATTACATAAATTTTCAATAATCATCACCACTCAAAGCTTAGAACCTTGTTTGTCCTCAAACAACAATTTAAACAAAAGATAGGGAACAACATTGTCCAATGCACATGCTCTCCATTAAAATAATGAGAAGATTACATTTTATTTATAAGGTGCCCACCAAAGAAAATTATTGCTTACTTTCAAATGAAAAATGGCATCAATGCTGTAACCTTATGGCTCTACTGTCAAGCAAATATTCCTTTCAAATTCATCACTCAAGCACATATTCGCAACTGTCCTATTGATCTCGATTTTCATCTCGCTATCTAAATTTTATTAGCATGCAAAGGTGAATCATGAAGGACTTTATTGGGTGGCTTACTATCAATAAATTCTTAGTTTTATCCATAAGTTTTTCTTCTTTAATAGATGTGATTACAACTTATATTTTCTTGTATATCTTAGATTTGAATTCTTGATGTAGATGATACATAGTTGATTCTCATCCTTCAGAGACTACAACTATAATAGGAGCATTCATCAACAAAAAAATCACCCTAAGATGATAATCTCATGACTATTGAGAACGAATGAAATCAAATGGTTCTACTTTTTATTCTTAATATTTTCAGTCTTGGTTTTGTAGGGACAACTTATAAAGATTGAGAAAATCGATCATTAACAACCACTAATGAAGGATTCCTGAAAAAATTAAGAATTAGTAATCCTTTTAAAAATTCAAAATAGAAAGGATTTACTTTCACACACATGCGAAATTAATAAAAAAGAAAGAAGAACTCGTCATTTTTCTTTTATCACTTAGGAGTTGTGTTAGATGAAAGTTTCATGCACAATTTTGAATGAAAGAAAGAAGTGGAAAATCTTCTTTTCAATTCTGACTTTCACATTTTTAGTTGTTGCTTTCTCTTACTTCAAAAGTAGTTGCTTTAGCTTCAGTCACTTGAATTTTCGATATCCCTTTTTATTTCTCATCAAATGAATGACATCTTATTCTGAAAATCCTAACTATTCTTAGCATGATATTGGCGAATCTCATTGTTATTACGCAAATAAGCATGAAATGTATGCTTACATATTCATCCATAGGTCAAATTGAATATGTAGTTATTGGAATAACTATTGGTGCTCAAATGGTGGATATGCAAGCATGATAACTTATATGTTGTTCCATATCTCCATGAATCTAGGAACTTTTTCTTGCATTGTATCATTTAGACTACACATCGGAATTGATAACATTTGAGATTATGCAGGATTATACATGAAAGATTGTTTTTTTTCCTCTCTTTGGCTCTATGTGTATTATTCATTTCATGCTCAAAATGTTAATTGCACTTCATTTCCAACTTGTGGAGGGATGTTAGAGATTTAGGATATTAATTACATGAAATTAATGTTATTAAGATTGGCTACATAAGTCGTGTTGTACTCCTTTTAAATTGATATTCTCATTTGAGTAATATTCATTTTCAATTTCATTAATTTTTTCTCCTTTTTTCATGATAGTGATTTCTAACATTAATATATATTTTCTCTTTTATGTTAGGGACGAGTCTCTTGTTATTCAGAATGTTGTGAATGATGTAATGCAAAAGTTGTACTTGAGATACCCTGTAGAACTGAAAGGCCTTTTCAAAAATAAAAAACCTTATAAACAAGTAAAATTACTACTGAAGACAACTCGAGTGATTGGAATTTGGGGTATGGGGGGAAGCGGTAAATCAACTATTGCTAAATTCTTGTTTGCCAAATTGTTTCCCAACTATGATAATGTTTGCTTCATGGCCAATTCAAAGGAATTTTCACTTGCTAAGCTTTTCTTTGCACTATTCAAGGAGGAAGTTTCAACATCAAATGTGGTTGTTTCCGAATTTGACATGAGAAAGCTCCAAGGTAAAAAGGTTCTCATTGTACTTGATGATTTTGACATGGATAATGCAGACTTGTTAGAATTTTTATATAGAGAGTACATGTGCCTACACCACGATAGTAAACTCATTATAACAACAAGAGATAGGAAATTGCTCGAGGAAAGAGTTAGCTTGATATATAAGGTCAAAAAATGGAAAAATAGGGAATCTCTAAAGCCTTTTTGCTTAATAGCCTTCAACCAAAGACATCCTCGAAAGGGTTATGAGAATCTCACAGATATTGCAGTTAAACTTGCCGGGGGTATTCCATTAGCTCTTAGAGTTTTGGGTTCACATCTTCGTTCAAGAGGAATTGAGGTTTGGGGAAGTACATTAACAAAACTAGAAAAGTATCCAGATAAAAGGATTCAAAATGTGTTAAAAGTGACCTATGATGAATTACATTATCTTGAACAAGATATATTTCTAGACATTGCATTTTTTTTTAAAGGAAAAAAGAAAGATAATGTCATAAGCATATCAAATGCTTGTGAATTTTGTGCAACTAGTGGAATAGAAATTCTTGAAGACAAAGCTTTGATAACTATTTCAAATAGCAACACAATACAAATGCATAACTTGTTGCAACAAGTGGGTTTGGAGATAGTACGTCAAGAATGTACTGCAAATCCTGGAAAACGTAGTCGGTTAAAGGATAATGAAGCTGGTGAAGTGATTAAAAAAAATACGGTAAGTAAAATATATGATGTCCTTTCAAATTTACTTTTATATAAAAATTGTATTTGATATTATTTACTTTTTGTATTTTGTTAGGGAACCGATGCAATTCATGGCATAACATTAGATTTGTCTCAAATGGAAGATTTAGCTTTGTGTGCTGACACACTCTCAAAGATGAAAAACTTAAAAATTCTAAAACTCTATAACTCCTTGGGTAAGAGTTCTAGCAATACATACCTCAACCTTCCTGCTACTCTTAAGCCATTTTCTGATCAACTGAGGTACATTGAGTGGATTGGATATCCTTTTGAGTATATTCCATCACCTTTTTGTACTAAGTTTCTTGTTGAGATTCACATGCCACAAAGTAAGGTTAAACAACTTTGGCAAGGGATACAGGTAAACAAAGACATATAATAACACAAGTTTACATTTATTTTTAGGATTTTCCATTCTGATTTATGATGTCACCTTTTAAATTTTTTACAGGAACTTCACAATTTAGAGGTAATTGACCTAAGTGAATGCAAACAATTTGAAAAGCTTCCAAATTTATCTAATGCAAAAAAACTTAAATGGGTCAATCTCTCTGGTTGTGGAAGTTTGTTGCATCTTCATCCATCTGTCTTATCCTCGAAAACACTTGTTACTTTGATATTGGATAGATGTACAAAGCTTAAGAAAGTTAGAGGTAAGAAGCATTTAAAACATCTACAGAAGATAAGTGTCAATGGCTGCTTAAATCTGGAGGAATTTGCAGTCTCCTCAGATTTAATTGAAAACTTGGATTTGAGTCATACGAGAATCCAAACATTGGATCCTTCAATTCAGAATATGCATAATCTCAAGTGGCTCAATTTAGAGGGCTTAAGACTTAAAATACTTATAAAGGAAATATCTTGCTTGACATCTCTCAAGGAGCTGAAGATTTCTAATAGTAGTCTAAAAATTGACAAACAACGACTACATGTCTTGTTTAAAGGGTTAAAGTCCTTGGAAATACTATATTTGCAGAATTGTAGTAACTTGTTTGAACTACCTAACAACATTGATGTCTTATCACAATTAAAAGAACTAAGGCTAGATGGAAGCAACGTGAAAAACTTGCCTGAAAGCATTAAGAATCTTCAAGATTTGGAAATTCTATCCTTGGAGAATTGTAAGGGGCTTGAGTGCCTACCAGAACTTCCATTCGGAATCAAATACCTAGGTGTCATTAACTGCACGTCATTGGAGTTAGTGTCAAACTTGAAAAGTTTGGCAACAAGAATGTTGGGAATGACCAAGCGTGTTACATTTAAGAACAGCTTCAAAATGGATACGCATTCACTCAAACATATTATGAAAGGCCTTTATTTAACAATGATGAATGCTGCAATTGAAAATGTTTCAGTAAGAACCCTTGGGACGATCAATGGCTACAACTATAATAGTGTTGAACTTTGTTTACCAGGAGGCAAGGTGCCATCTATTCCATGGAAGATCAACCATCGAACCACTAATTTGTCCATTACCGTTAAACTTCCCAAACCTTACAAGTTACTTGGTTTTATTTACTCGGTGGTTCTTTCTCCAATTACTGGAATGAAGAAACATGATTGTAGGATAACATGCAAATGCTACTTGCCAAATGAAGACATGAAGGAAGCATGGCTAGATAGTGATATTGGGGGATTAAAATCAGATCATGTTTATGTATGGTATGATCCATTGCATTGTGACAACATTCTCAAATATAATGCCCCAAAGGTGCGTTTTGAGTTTTGTGTTGCAAATAACAAGGGGGAAGTTGATAGTTCCATCTGTATTAAAGAGTGTGGGATACGCCTCATAAGAGTTTCAAATATGTTTAGCATTTTATCAGAGTTGCAATTGGATTCAAAAAATAAAAAGGATTTGGAGACAAGGGAGGTGGTGGAAACAGGAAAGAGGATAATCATCACATCCACAAAACGATCTGATGAGGAGGAAAACAATGACAAGAGAAACCAGATAGGGGATCAACAACGAGAATTAAGTGAATACAACTCCTTTGATAATATAGCTGGTATGCAACTCATTACTCTCCACTTATTTATTATCATAACAATCTTAAATAACTACTCCTAACTATCCACTTGAAAAATGAGTTTTATAGGTACTTTTTTGTTCCAAAATTATGGGAGTATTTGTTTAATGGATTGAATTATATTTTTGAAAATGATATTTTTAAATATATTATTACCTAAATTTTATTCTATTAATATATAGTGTTTGATAAATATTTATTATTTTTTGAAATATTTTTAATTTTATTTTAACATATAATAAGAAAATAAAAAATAAGAAAGAATAGAATGATAGTAGAAAGTAACTTCCATGATTCTTGTGGAGGAGTTTGTTTTATGGATTAAGAGTTTCCCACCACAAATATGAATATGAGAATGTATTATTGGAGAAGGGATGAGAATGTGATATTCTCATAGAATTATTAGAGGTTTTTTTTTTATATAACACATCAAACTTTTATTTTTATTTATTTATTATTTTAATTATTTTGAATTTTAAAAATCATTTCAAGAAATATCAAAATATAACTAAACATATTTTTAAATAACCCTGCAATATCTCAGAATTATTTTTTTATAGGCAATTCCAAACATATTATTTCTAAGAATAAAAGTTAAATTTGTGAAACAAATGTACCATATGAGAATAAAAGATTCTCATTCTTTTTTTTATGAGAATGTGTATAATATACATTTAATGAATTATACCTAAGAATATTTTTTATTACCTATACCAAATGAGAATGCGATATCTTGATATTTAATATTATATTTATATTTTAATTATATTCCTATTTATATTTACTTCTTTTTATAAGCTGTTATTTATATTGAATCTAGCTCACGAAAAAGGAAATTTTTAAAGAGTTATAATTTATAAGGAGAAATTTTTTGTATGAATCATAGATATGCAATTTTGTGTATTTCAATAAAATATTCTGCCTTGTAACTTCTTAATCAATGATCGTGTGTTAAGAACATTTGTTAACATTTTCTATTTAGATTTACTAACAAATTAAATTTTATTAGTATCTAAGTTAATAACTACTCATCAAGAATATAAATAATTATTAATAGTAGTTTCAACAACATCCTTTTAAATAAGGATATTTAGTTTACAAATTTGTTAAATAATGTTTACTTTTTTTTAAAGAATTAATATTTGCTTAATGGTATGCAATAACGTAAACATATTAATTGCAGTTTTATTTCAATAAATTTCATTGCTTTTTAATACAAATATTTATTACCGACCAAAATTTTGAGTTTTTAAGGAGTTCGGTGTTACAAGTATTTTTTTAGGAAACAGTATTAAAAGTATTTAAATACTTCATTTTTATGTTTTTTCCATTTTAATTTCATTCACATCTCTTCATATTGTCAAACCTTTTTCTTACTTTTATATATATATATATATATATATCAGAAACCCACGGATCTACAAACTAAAAGGAGAGAATAGGAGAGATGCTATGCATGCAATAGTCTAACCGAATTTACGTGGCGGTAGTCCGCACAATACCGGGTATCAAGAGCTCGGGGCGGTAGAACTGCCAGTTAGAGCTCAGGTTTTCACAAATATGAGTGAAGATGCAGCAGATAATAATACAAAATAGTTGTATTGATTGAGAGAATTACAAAGGTAGAGAGAGAGACACACAGAGAGAGAGACTCAGTCTAAAAATCCTGCCCCCTCCTCTTTCAAATTGATACAATTTATAGAATTTGAAAAGTTACTATTACAACAGTAAATTGTACTATTTCAACAGTAACTTAAAATTTCCGCTACAGTGAACAGTGTACAGTGACTGACGGCTTCGCTACAGTGCTCGGAGATGAATAGTGACTTTCCGCAAAATGCATGCGGGATTGGAGTCAGTCTTCATCAGATTCCTCTATCTGGTAAAATGAACCAGAGGAAGAGGATGGAGACGGACTGTCTTCTTTCTTCATCTTTCCTTTAGACGAACTAGCTTCTGAGTCTGTTGAAAGGAGATTCAAGATTTGATGAAGATTCTTGGCCAAGGCTTCATCATCTGTAGATGCTGCAAGGGCAGCTGCAATCTTGGCCTTACGATTGAGGAACTGGCAGGTCTCTAGGTCTACCGCTTTGAGGCTTTTTGGGTTCTTCTGGAACCATAAAGCCACTCCTTGAGAATTGTCGTGGGAGGCATTGAACTGATCCCACCATTTGACTGAAGCTTGTCGTGGGAGGCAGAAGCTTGGGATTTGTTGCATTTTTCTAGTACTGATGGTGCCAGGCAAAAATCCATGCTAAGGAAAACATTGAGAAGAACCGAAGAGATGGGTGAAACGGATTGTTTCCTTTTTCAGTTCTTGATTTAAACTGATTGAATCCTGCCTTGATCTCTTCAGGAAGGATGGATTGAATTGGTCCGAAAAAATCCCACCACTCAGCAAACCACTGAGGAAAGAAATATCGGACATTTTTCTTAAAATAAATTAGCCACGAGTGCTGATAATTTTTATTTTGAAACCAAAATACATTGGTCCAAGCATGAATATAATCCCAGTAGGTATAACCAATCGGGTCGAAAGGTTGGGAAAATTTCCTTACTTGGTTTGGTTTAGTTTCAAAATCTTTAAAAGTTAAAACTTTTAAAATTTGTAGTGTGGAATGGGTGATAACATTGTTATCATTTTTATCAAAATTGTGTTTAATTGAAACAGATTTTGAGTCCACCAAAATAAATTCATAAAATCTTCTAGTCTTATTGAGACTAACAGGTTTAAATAAAAAAGTTGGTGGAAAGATTTTTTCACAAACTTTATTCGGATTGAGATCCCAGAATTCACGTTCCATTTGGATTGTTGGATAAAATCTTTCTTCTTTTGGCAGATAGGAAGAAAGCTATTTTTGGGCAATTGGTTGAGGCACCTCCACCAATTCTTTTGGATGCAGGGTTATTTTGGATTGGGCAATTTCTGAAATAATAGATTTCAGGTTTTGATTCCAGAAGAGGTCATCAGATTCCTCTGAAAAGATTTTCTTCCAAGTTTTGGATGGAAGATTAGTAAGCCCACAATCTTGAAGGGCTTGAAGAACCGGAAGGGTCATCGCATAGTTGGATGGTTTGGTTACTAGGGTAGAAGACCCTTTAGCTATTTGTGGGGTAGACGACCCTGTTTTGGTGATGGCTTGCTGAGTTGATGACTCAGTCTTAATGATAGCCTGCTGGGTTGATGACCCAGTCTGGGTAGATGACCCTTGATTTCCAGTCTGTGACAAGACTTGGATAGATTGAACATCCTCTATTGAGGAAGTGGATTGTTCTGCACGGGATGATCCTCGGGTTGATTTGCCACGGCCTCTGGAAGAGGCAACTTTCATTCTCAATTTTGGGGCATCTCACATTTGTCCGACCCTGAAGAAATTCACGAGTCAGATAGTCAGGAAGGGTGTTTGATGTACCTTTGATATATTCAATTTCGAAATAAAAAATACTTAGAATTGCTTGCCAACGGGCAAAAATTTGTTTTGATGCAAGATTTTTTACATCTTTTTGTAAAATTTCTTTGGCTGACTTACAATCAACCTGAACTAGAAATTTTTGATTTAGTAAATCAGATTGGAATTTTGATATGCAAAGAACAATAGCCAAAACTTCCTTTTTAATAGTGGAATAATTTTGTTGGGCTTTGTTCCAATGTTTTGAAGTGAATGCAATGCAATGCTCAGTATGATGCATGCGTTGTTTGAGGACACCACCATAACCTAGGTCAGAAGCATCGGTTTCAACAATCTTAAGGAGATTGGGATTAGGTAGATACAGACAGGGTAACACTTTGACCTGCTGTTTGATTTGTTTTACAAGATTGGTGTGGATATATCAGTCCATGGAGGGGGAGACTTTTTGAGTCTGTCATGAAGAGGTTTTGAAATGATACTGAGCTGAGGAAAGAAATCAGCGACATAATTTAGACAACCCAAAAATCTTTGAAGTTGTGATTTTTCTAAAATTTGATTGGGAAATTTGTCAGCGAACTCGATGACACGACAAATTGGTTTAATAGTTTCCTGAAAGATATAATGGCCAAGGAGCTTGATTTTTGTCTGAAAAAGACAGATCTTAGTTTTAGAGACGGCCAGACCATTTCGTTTGATAATTTTGAAAAAGATTTCAAGATGTTTGAAATGTTGGTCGACAGATTTGAAGAATATAAGAACATCATCTATATAGACAATGCAGAAATTGGAGTAGGGATTGAAGATATCATTCATGATATTTTGAAACTCCGAAGGAGCATTTTTGAGACCAAAGGGCATTACGTTCATTTCGTACTGCCCAAAGGGAACAGTGAAGGCCGTCTCGTAGCGATCACTGGGATTGATTTGGATTTGCTAGAATCCAGATTTCATATCGAATTTAGAAAAGATTTTAGCCGAATGTAATCGGGAAAGTAGATCTTTCTTGTTTGGAATTAGATACCTAATCCATTGAAGAGCTTGATTAAGAGGTTTGTAATTGATAACCAGTCTTGGGACGCCTCGCTCAATTTCAGAGGCTTTGTTAACATAGAAAGTTGCGCAAGACCAATGGCTTTTGCTCTTTCTAATTAATCCTTTGGACAGAAGGTCCTTGATTTCATTTTGACAATAAGTGACAAGATCATGACTCATTTGGATTGGCCGAGCCTTAGTCGGGATTTGTCTATCCGTAAAATCCTTTTCGTAAGGAAGATTAACCACATGTTTTTTTCTATCCCAGAAAGCATTAGGAAGGTCAGAACAGATGGTAGATTGAAAACGATCAGAAAGATTCTTGATACGTTGTTTGACATGAGGAAGAGAGAGTTGACTCTCAATTTGTTTGAAGGAAATTTCTTCTTTTAGAAAATTGATTTGATTAAGTTTAAGATCAACTTGGTTGATGTTCCTATAGACAAGTTTGTCAAGGAATTTGAATACGATTGTCTTCCCTAAGTGTTGGGTGGATATACCTACACTGGAAATATTGATTGGGAAGATAGATTTGATGAATGGTGTTCCTAAGATTACATCATTCTTAAGATTTTTAATCAGAAGAAACGGAGTTTCTATCTAGAGATTGTCTTTTTGTATGATTGCCGAAGGAAGCTTATACTGGATTTCTAGTTTAGATCCACTAGCAGTCCTAAGCCGTTCAGAAGTTTTATGGAAGTATTTGGTTGGAATAAGTCCTTCCAAAATACAGTTTGAATCGGCTCCGGTATCAAATAGAGCGATAGTTTTGAGAACGAAATCGTCGATAAAAATAGTAACATCAATATAGAATTTTTGGATGCTACACTGATTGATTAGGTTGTTGAAGAGAGTATCTTCGTTTGATGAATTATGATCAGACTCATAATCCTGATTACAGTTTTCATTGTCATTTGGAACCATGTTATTAGATAGAGCTGCAGTTATTTGAGATATGATAGTCTCGTGCAACTGTGATTGAGTTTTGAGTTCTCGAACCTCAGATTTAAGAGAACGAATTTCAGCCTGGAGATCCTGAATAGTGACTGGCTTGGCTGAAGATTTTTCCAGTCGTTTGAGAGTTTGAGTAAGATCAAACGTATTATTGACAAACCTATTATCAGAACACGTAGGTTTGGGTTTGGAAAGAATTGTTTTTAATTTCTCAAGATACTATTTTCTATCCTGAGGGTCTTGAATGGATTCTAGAGCATCAAGCAATAGATTTTGCTCATCATTGTGAATGACATTGATGAGGGGAAATTCAGAACCTTCGCTACTAGAGGAAGAAAGATCATCATCAGCTTGGATGTCGTCAGAAGATATCTTGACATTTTCATCTTCTTCTTTTGAGGAATTATCAGAAGAATTTATCAAAAGATTATTAAGTTGATCCTGGACAATAGGATCAAGATTAAGTTCACGAACCTTAGAAGAGATTCGACAAAATTTAGCTAAGTGACCTTTTCGACCACATTTATAGCAAGTTCTAGTTTCTCTAGAAAGATTGGTATCCTTTTGAGGAGGATTAGTACTTCGTCGAGGAAGATTATGATCAGGAGGCCTACTGGGCTTGGAATTGAGATGACGAGTCTTGAACCTAGACACTCTGCAATGAGGTTTACTCAGCTGGTGCTGAGAAGGTTTTCTATGTGTAGTCTTTCCCGGATTCTTAGAAAAAGGAAGACCGAATTGTTGGCAGAAATTTTCCAAATCTCTGCGATTCTGAGCCTTTTCTCTGGCTAATTGTTTTTGGATGTTGTCGTCTTGACAGATTTTAAGAGCGACTTTTTGAATGTAAGTTATGATATTACCATAACTTAACTGATCATAAGGAATTTCTCCGTTAAACTGGGAACGGATTTTTTCCCTAACTTTGTCTCCTAAGGATTTTGGGAGGCCAGCTAGGAAGGTTTCTTTCCAAAAAGGTTGGTGACAGTCATCTCTAGTGTAGACTCGAGAAAGGAAGGTATCCTTATAATACCTAAAATTTCCTAAGGTCTTACACTTAAGAGTAGAGAGGAGATCTCCGGAATGATCTTTGTAGATAGAAGGATCTCTAATGAAATGTTTGACAATGGTCATGATTAAGGTATTAATGGCGTCGGGAATAGGCTTCCCTTTCTCAGTAAGGACGTTTCCTTCAGCGTCTGTTTTGACTGCTGTAAAAATTTCATGTTTCTCAGTGTCGAAAACATAATTATCCCACCAGCCTTTGAGTTGGCCAGAAAAGCCAGCGGTCAGGATTTCTACTATAGTCTCATCAGTGCTATCTAAAGCAGTCTGATATGCAGTGGAGACCATAGTCATATGTTGAAGAGTATTAAGAATATTATACTCAGTTTGACCATCTATGTTTCATTCATAGATTTGATTGGCGTTGAAAGATCTCACTCTTTGATCATTTTTTTCCTCAAGGAGAAGATCAGGAATAGTAGCTCGATTGTAATAGAGTTTAGAAGGCTGCTTCCAGTTGAGAGCCTTACTAATGACAGGATTGATTTGAGGAATGGACTTACTGCTAGATGCAGCATCCTCAGACTCAGAACCTATAGAGGACATTCCTAACTTATTAATCCTAAGAGATTGGTCCTTTTGGGAGACACTCCTAGTGATTGGTCCTAGCTTGACAGATCCTACCTGCGAAGAACTAGGGGTATCAGGGATAACAACAGAATTATCCTTAACTTGATTGGATTTTTCTAAGGCTTTAGTCCAATTTTGATGAATAAGCCTAAATTTATTTCTAGTCTCATTTGTCAGACTAAAAGGTTTGAACAAAGGTTTGAAAATGGAGGAGGTCTCATCGTCTTTAGTTCCTGAGGATGAGGCTTTTCCTATAAGATTTTCACCTAAAACTTGGAGGTATTTGTTGGTGTAATTGTTTTGTTCCATAAGGGCTTTAATATCTTGGGCTCCTATGGTTTCATCAGATTTGTGCTTAAAGGGTGAAGCTAAGTACTCATCCCCTAAGTCTGGAATAAAATAACTGCTAGACGGAGGTCAGTCAGACTTAATGAGTTTACCAGACAGTTATGGTATTAACAGAAAGGTCTTCTGTGATTGTAATAATCCAAGGAGGATAGATTTGGTTCCTATGAAGGTAGACATTTAACCAATCAAAGAAACAGACATGAGTTTGAACTTTTTTAAGAAATTCATAAAAAGAATTGATAATTTTTTACCTATGGTCACCCTTAAAATTACTAAGAAACCATTTCCTCTGAGAGGTCCAAGTCTCAGAGTAGAATTCCTTACGAAGGGTTGGTTTGTCTATGGTGTAACTATTCATAGTTGACCATACTGCATTTCAGATTGAGTAGGAGAATGAATTTCTGAAGAGATTTCTTCCTCAGCACTACTGTAGATATTTCTAGGGATAGAAGATGAGTTATCTAACCCTTGAAGATTGATTTCTAGAGTAATAATTCTGGGAATAGAACTCCGATTTGACTGGGAAGCTATAGAAAAAGATCTTCTGGCACTAGTATAGGCCGATCTAGAAGCTTCGGATCGTGAAGAGAAAGAATTTCTTCGATCAAAAATAATTTCTACCTTACCAGCCTCAGATTGTCTAATCTCCTGGAATTCAGGGGTTTGGCGAGGAAGGGTAGGGGTAGCTTTCTCGAGTTGCCAAGAGGTTGGTAACTCTACCTCATCCCATTTGATGAGTTTGAGAACGACAACATTTGCTTTCGTCATATCCGTGACAAACAAAGTTGCTTCCCGATCATTGGTTTTAAGGAGAACTCTTGAGTTACAAGTGTTCATGACCTTATATTGGATTCGATAGAGGAGAGCTGCAGGGATAGAACCTTCTTTCATGTTTAACCCATGCAGACGAATGTTTAGAAACAATGAATCTAAGACATTTTGATCTAAAAGACTCACCGTTTTGTTTGGAAAACAGTTGAAATAAACAGGACCATGTCCTAGACTGGTTTCTACGGTTCCTATCAGGGAATCGTGAAAGTCATTGTGCCTAATATCGCAAAGGCACATAAGGATTGAGACATTAAAACCTTCCCTAACAAGGGGTTTGACAGCTACTTGAACACATCCTATATGGAGGTATTTGTACTTCCTAGAATGTTCAGCTATGGATTGTTTGGTAAGAAGATGGAATTCCTCACCGGCTTGGGGATCCAAAGGGATATTGTTTTCAGCAGTCCTAATGATGTAGTCAGAACTACGGACATGTTTGGATTCGTTAGGAATATAAAGTTCATCCTGAGGGATTTTAGGAATTTCCCAATTGTCGATTGCTTGATTGATATCCTCAAAGCAAACTTCTTCTTCGAAGGTATTATTTTTAAGAGGTATTTCCTTCACAGATTGGACATGCTCGGTGAGCGGATTGCTAGAGGAAGGAGAAAAGGATGAAGAGGATTTGAGAGAGAAGCGACGGGAGAGAGAACGAAGAAAGGAACTCATATTTTTAAATCTTCTAGTATCATCACCTTCACTTGGTTTTATAAGAAATTATTAATATGGATCTAAATCTAAGTTAAACACAAAATTATCATCCAAAGGTATTCCAGTTTCCAGGTTACAGACTTTTTTTTTAATTCAAAATACGAACAGAATCACAAGATTTACAAAACATCATCTCTTTTAGAATTACTTCATCAATGAAATAACCATTCATGGTAGAGACAGCCGGCAAAGGCACATAGGCAACATGGACTTACTGCCTCCCTTCGGGCCTTACTGCCAATCCAGTCTCAGGCCACATACCAGATACACACCATGAATCATTACTCAAAGAAGTCATAATAACAAAAGAGATAGACAACAAAATAGAAATATTAACAGAACGGAAGAAAATTAGAAAAAAGCTGGATTTACAAGGCTGTAATCCGCACAGAACCAGTTATCTGCGTCATACCTTATGAGTTTTTCAACCCAACAAAGTTTACAAAACTGCAGTTTTTGAAAATCAAGGGCAAAGACTCAGGTTTTCAGCAAAAATAACAACAGATAAGCAGTCTGCATCCCCAGAACAGAATAACATAAAATCATAATTTGAATGATAAATTAAACTTAGATCCAGAACTTTGGTGCATATATATATATATATATATATATATATATATATATATATATATATATATATATATATATATATATATATTCTCACATGAATTGATCGAGCACGAAATCTAAATATTATTTTCCGGTACTATTGCTATAGACTATATATGCACCACATTAATGTTCAACTAACTTTTGTAAATTGACGCATCATCTCGCAAATTCATCAAAGAAAAGTATTCCATCCAAACCTCATATGCTATTCTTTTTTCTTTTTTTTTTTTAAAAAAAGCACCTCATATACTATTCTATATCTAAAGAGAAGAAAATGATAATACAAAGTCATGAATATGGATATAATATACATTTGATGTGAAAAAAAAAAAAAAGAATACTTCATCGATCCCACGACACAATCTTTAAAAAATTTGTAAGATTTTATAATTTTTATAAAATATTGATTTTTGTTGGTCTTATTTTTATTCTATTGTTTTAAGAAGAAATTGAGAAGTTATATATAAATATCTATTCTTGTGTCTTTTAAGATTCTTGTTAATGAGTGTCCTTCAAGAGTTACAAAGATAAATTGTTTTAATAAAATTAATATGAGTGCAACTCTCAAATAGTGTCATTTATATTAATTTTTAAAAATTAAAATAAAATAAAATTGATACATTAATAAATAAATTCATAATATTATTTAAAAACCTATAAATTAATTAATTTAACATACTTTTATAGATATGTGTAATTTATGTTGAAAGTGTTTTATTAAAAAAACCCATTAAAAATTAAAAAAGATAAGATTTGCTTCTTAAAATATCTTAAAATTATTTTATAAAAAAATAAAAATTTTTATTCTATTAAAAAGTGATTTTCTTAAAAAAATTAGTTGTAACAAACACATGTATTATTTATTAGTATGTGCATTATAAAGAGACTTTTTTTTTTGTGAGATTAAAATCCAAGATTATTTTTTTTGACAAAAAATCCAAGATTAATCTTCGCCAATATATATAGCTTTATCATTGTGCTCGGACTCTCCAAAAACTAAGTACTATAGCATTATAAGGCTTCTTGCTATTTTGAAGGTACGAAGGAGGGTCATTATGCAAGACACTCTTTTTAATACAATGTTGATATTGATTAAAATTTATTAAAAATGTAAAAGAAATAGAGAAAATAATATGGTCTCATAAAATTATATATTTTTAATAAATATACTTTTATAGATAAATAAAAACAGTTTAAAAAGTGTATGCTCCGGGGTTATCCTCAAATATGAATAGGAAAATTTTTTATTTTATATAATTAAAATTTATTAATAAATAAATATTTTTTAAATATATAAACTATACTTTTAAACAAATAATAATTTTATAAAAACTAATTACTAAGGTCCTGTTCGGGGTGGTTCTGAGTTTTTGGTTTTGAAATGTATTTTGAAAACAGAAACCTGTTCGGCAAAAATGGTTCTGTTTTGGTTTTTTACTCATTTTCGAAACAGTTTCCTCTCAATTTTAAAAACAATAAAATTTGGTTTTTAGTTTTTTGTTTCTGTTTTTATTTAAATTCATTACTTGACTTCATTTGTCATCATTGACCATCACCTCCGACCAAAAGTCGCCGACCGCCACTCCGACGGTCATTGGTCATCACTTCCGATTGGCAGTCACTAACCCCCACCTTTGACTAGCAGTCACCGGTTATCACCTCCGATTGACAATCACCGATGTCACCTCCAACCAGCTATCACCGACGACCACCTCCAACTGGCGATCACCAACTGCCACCTTCGATCTCCGACTGGCGATCACCGACCGCCACCTCTAATTGGCAGTCACCAGCCGTCACCTCCGATTGGCAGTCACCAGCCGCCACCTTCAACCGATGATCATCGGTCGCCACCTCTGACCAATGGTCACCGGTCACTACCTTCGACCAACGGTCATCAGCTGCTACCTTCGATCGACGATCACCAGCCGCCACCTCCGATGAACGGTTAGCGGCCGCCATCGCGGACCAGCGATCACCGGTCGCCATCTTCGACCAACGGTCACCAGCTGCCACCTCTTACCGTCGATCACCGACCATCACCTCCAACCGCTAGTCACTGGCTGCCACCTCCGACAAACGGTCACAGGCCGCCACCTCCGATCGGCGGTCACCGGCCGTCACCTTCGACCAACGGTCACCCGCAGCTATCTCCGACTAGCAATTACCAACCATACCTCCGATTAACGATCGCCAATGACCAACTGTTACCTTCAACGGTGCCTACCTTCAACTAATGTTTTGATTAAGATTTGAAACCAATGTATTAAATTTAAAAACAAAGAAAATATTATTTTTAAAATTTTAAAAATTTAAAACTAAAACTAGTTTTTATTTTTAAAAACTTTAAAACTAGAAACAAAAACTAATCACGAACGGGACCTAAAATAGTTACTTTAGTTGATTTTAACTAATAATATCGTTTCTCCCAATATAAAGCAGGCAGTGATGCAATGCAATGCACTGTTACTTTCTCTTCATTTCTTGTCATCTCTGTGCAAACGTACTGTTTAGTGGGATTGATTGATATTTTCTTTTTTCCAAAATTTTTTCACAGACTTTCCAGTTTCAAACGCTTTTTATCTTTGGACTATTTTCTATCCGTTTTACTTTCTTATTTACACTTTTAATTTGTTCAAAAAAAAAATCTTACACTTTTAAATCAACCAAATTCACCCTATAGGTAAAAAGGCATTGGAGAGGGGAAAAAATAGTGAAAGTGATGCCGAGGAACCTCCCAAGACCTCAAAAAAAAGAAAAGCTCAGGCCGAATTGAAGAGTTTGGCCCCCAGCAGAAAGGTATAGCCTCTCTTTAAAATTTAAATTGTTGCTTTTAACTTCAGTTTGTGTTCAAAATTTTTATTATTTCAAATCGAATCCAGCCTTCGAAGACCCTTCAAAATTTTTCAAAATTCACGAAGAAGCTCAGAAAAATCGATTTTTTTTAAGGAATAATTAACTTATTTCCTTCTCAACTCTTACATATTTCTTTCTTCAAATGATTACTGCTCAATCAGAAAAACAGAAGCAAAATTTGCTTCACCTTCGAGGGATAAGGAAACTAGAAAAAAAGGATTTGACTTAGTTTTCCTGCCTGATATTTATTTTAGGTTATTATAAAATTTTTATTATTTATTTTTTTGAAACACGACTTTCAACTATTTTTACTTATGGAAGGTATAAAAGAATTTGTTTTATTATTAGATTTACATGCATAAAAACTGTGAAATTTAATTCATATTCGAACAAGAATAGAGTGTAAATATATTAAAATTTGCATGAAACTAGGAGTTAAATTTTATAATTTTTATATTTGTAAACATATTAGAACAAATTAAGTCAACAAAAAAACTTTAAAGTCATGTCTCAAAATAACAAATATCATTATTTGGAATTTTTATTTTGAATTATTTTAAAAATAAAAAATAAATTAACTTGAAAAAAAAAAGAAAAAAAAAACAAACAGACATAACCGAAAACAATAACTGGATGTATGGATTATTTCCTATGTAGCCCAAAGGAAGTCGTCACAAAAGATTGAAAGTGGAAGCTAAGATACGAAGCCATTCACCGCCAGCCTCCAAGGTATGTTTTCGTAGATAGACTTGCGTGTTTGGATTTTCCTTGAACTTTTCCAAATTACTTTGAAATACCAATTAACATTACTTTCACATTGATGAATTAATTATTCGTTGACAGTTGATTCTGAGTTGAATCTTGTCTTTAGATACTAAGTTTTACTATTAAGTAGATAGTACCATATGATGTACGAGTAATTTTCGAGAGAAATTGTTTTTGGATCATATATATAAATATTTTAACAATTTTATTAATTTATTATATTATTAAAAAATTCGAAATCAATTTAAATACTCATGATATGGAATTTATTCATTAATAAAAATATAATAAATATAATTGAATGTGAGGTTAATTTTCAATACAACTATAAAATTAATTTTTATATAGTATCGTTTGTCTAAAGTCAAAAAATATTTTTTGAAAGCATGCTCTAACATTTTTGTTTAGATTATCTACTTCTAGAACATACTCTCCTTTCATCAAGCAAAATATTTCATTTCTCTTCTCTTTTTTTTATCATCATCCTATGAAAGTATTTTGTATTAACATTTTTATCTCTCAACCATTGACTCCTCGTTTCTAACACATGAAAGAACTTTATTTTCCCACCCACTTTCTCAATATAACCATTTAGGAAAGTCAACCTGACATCAAGTTTGAAAATTAGTTACTCCATTCAAGCTGCTAAAGAGATAAGAATATGATTTGTTTTCATACAAGCAAGTAATGCATACACTTGATCATAATCAACTCTATGTTATTGTTTGTATCATTTTACAATCAACCTTGCTTTGTACTTTTCCACCTCTCCTTTTACTTTCTTCTTAATCTTGAACACTCATTTGACTCCAATTGCATGATGACCCTTAGGAGGTTTTGATAATTTCCAAGTGTCATTCTTCTTAATGACATCAATTTCTTCCTTCATTGCTTGTCTTAACTTCTTTTCTTCTATAGCTTCATTGAAAGTTAGAGGTTCCCTATCAACAAAAAGACAAAAGATTTATAAGTTCAGTTTCATCATATATTTCTTGAAAACTTCTCATTTTTCTTGGTTTTTCAATTAAGCTCCATTCAGAAGATGAGACTTCATGAAATTGAAGTAATTGGTGAAAAAGGAGGAGTAGAAAACTCGTTTGGTACTACGCTTCTTGATCAAGCTCTTCAAAATAGGGGAACAAATCATAAGTGTCTTCTTCTTTCTCCTAATTTCATGTCTCTTCTTTATCAAATTCTACATTTCTGCTTACAATAATTTTCCATTGTTGGATTGTACAATTTGTAGCCCTTTGAATTTGCATCATAACCAATGAACACATGTTTCACACTCCTATCGTCAAATTTGGTTCTTCCTTGGTTGAGAACATGAGTAAATGCAATGCTCCCAAAGACTCTAAAACAGTTAACTTTTAGCTTCAAGTACTTCACTCCATGTTTTTTTAGGTGTTTGACCTTTGGCATTCTTTATATGAGAACAGTTGGACAAATAACTTGACATGAAACAACTTCAGCCCAAAATTCCTTGGACATAGACTTAAATTTCAACATACATCTAAACTAATATTCAGAATTGTTCTATTTTTTCTCTCTACCATCTCATTTTGTTGTGGGATTTTATGAACCATTAGAGGGCAATGAATCCCATTATTTTTACAAAAATCATTGATTATTTTTATGTGAATTCTCCATCTCTATCAAATCTTAGAGCCTTGATTACATAGTCACTCTCTTTCTCTATAAGAGCTTTAAATTTTTAAACATTACAAATGTCTTAGATTTTTGCTTAAAAAATACACTAAAGTCTTCCTACTTAAATCATTAATAAAGAGCAAAAAATATTTATTTTTACCAAAACAGAAGAAGGATTAATTAGACCACGCACATCAGTCTGCACAAGTTAGAGAGACTCCTTTGCTTTTTATTTGACATCTTTAGGAAGACTTCTTCTTGCATACCTTCTAAAGAGACGTGTTTCACAAAACTGATTAGGATGATTGATGTGAGACATCCCTTTCACCATCTTTTCATCTCCTAAGGTCTTGAATGCTCCAAAATTCAAGTGACCAAATCTCATATGCCAAACTATGTTACATATTTTATGCTAGTCTTCAAACATTTTTCTTCATCAATCTTCATTTTCAAAGTGAACATTTTATTTATTTCTTGACATAAAAACCTTGGTAATAATTAGAATTTTGATCTTTTAAGTCACAAATACTTATCTTTAATGATAACTTCATACCCTTCTTAATAAATTGTCCCCAATTTGAAATGTTACTTTTTAGCCAAGGAACATAGTAAACATTCTTTTATTAATTTGTGAGCACCATCTTTTAAGGAAATTAAAATAATACCTTTCTCTTGGATTTTCACCTTAGAAGAATCACCATAAGAAACATTTCCCTTCACTTTCTCTTCAAGCTCCACAAATTTTTATTTGTAGCCACACATGTGATTGCTTCCTTCATTTTCAAGACACCATAAGAAATTATCATCATCTTCTTCATTGTTAAGTAATAGAAATAATGTTGGCTTTTCACCTTCTTTATCATCAACAAGATTGACTCTTTCCTCCACATTGTTTCTACATTCCCAAGAAAAATTATCATACTTATAGCAATTGTAACATTCAACATTAGATTTATTATACCTGTTTTCATTTGTTCTTCCATGATTGCCTCTACCTTTTTCTCCTCTTTTGCCATGACCTGTAGCGGGTTGATAACTTATTTCATTGTTAATTGTCATGATCTCCTATTCCTCTTCCATGGCCACATCCACGTCCTTTTACATGAATACGTCCTCTTTGACTTTTTTCTCCATTTTCTTTTAAAGAAGTTTTGACTTTTAGGACTTGCTCTAAAGACTCATCATGTCTTTTTTGAACCTTTCTTCATATGCTTGAAATGAACCCAAAATTGGCCCATGATCATTGATTTTGAATCCTTTGATTCTTCAATTGCAGAAACCAAAAAATCATATTTTGCGGTTAAAGAACGAAGGATTTTCCTAACACACAAACATCTCCTATCTTCTCTTCGTAATGTTTCATTTTGTTCACAACTATCATCACTCTATTGTCAAAATCCAAAATTGACTTAGACTTCTTCATATGCAAGGATTCAAACTCTCCACATAGAGTTTGAAGACACACTTTCTTCATCTTGTCAACAACACCTTAGGTAGGTTCTTAATCTCCCAAGTTTCTTTCGAGGTGGCTGCATTGGACACCGTTTCAAACATATTTTCATGTAAACATTGGTAGATGAAAATAAGTGTTTGTTGATCTTCTTTTTTATCCTTATCAAAATCTCCTTCTCATTGAATGATAAAATATCCTCATTTTTAGGTTAGGTATAACCAATAAAATTATTGAACAACCTTATTTCTTTTGTTTTCTGGTTGTCGGCTACCCCCTTCCTTTCTCTCTCTGATCGAATAAAGTCCTGTGCCTTGCACCAAGAACCCTCACCCCGTTCTTTCATGCTTCTCTTGAACTCAAGCCAACACAACTTTTTTTCCTCCAAGTCACACAAAACATAAATATTGATCACACATAACATTTTTGCTTTCCTAGACCACCTTCGTTCCAATCCTACGAAGTTCAAGTCCTCAAAATTTGCTATCTAATGGAATGTAGTTGTGTCCTACAATAGACCTACTGTACTTTTAGAAGAAGCTTTAAAACTCTAACCCATAACCTCTCCATGCCATAGGAATTCAGAGAGACCTGTTTTTCTATTATTTTCATATTTGTTTCCCTTACACATAGTATTTTGGGTTTTTGTTATTGCACTAATTTTCTCAAAATCCCACTTCTTCACCCTTTTCCCAACCCCGTATAAATAATAATTATAAAATTTTATGAAAGAAAATATTGAGAAATGATGGTGGTGCGTAAACATAGACAAACAAAAAAGGAAGAAGATCTTTAAGAGAGTTTAGAGAATGTAAGTTGCATAGAGTAAATGAGAACAACAGGATCAAGATACTGACATGCTACTTTTTTTTATTTTAATTTGCTGTTAAATTATAATTGATTGTGTATAAGAGTCTTCTGTCAGATGTATGCCTATTTATGATTTACTCCTTCAAAATAACGTGACTTTGTGCTATCTAAAAAAAAGCTAGCTAAAATAAAGAAGTGTGATCTTCATGTCTTAAAAACAAATGTTTTATCCATTGGGAGCAATCTTGATCTTCATCTTGGGATTCCGTCTTATGAAATATCAGCTCTTAATTAAGCTTCAGAAATAGCAATGCATTAATACGATAAAAAACACATGATTTATTGCATTTTCGTCAAAGTCTAATGAAGACTTATTAATTAAAATTTTTATAATCATGCTCGAACAAGTTTAAAAAGAACAGGAACTCCTTTATTTCCTTTCTTTCTTTTTATTAATCATAGTTTTTGAGAATTCATTTGTTGATTTTTCTTTGAACAGGATGCTGAAGATATTTCTACCCCGGAGACAGAAATTTTCGCAACTGAGGGAAATAGTCAAATTAATCTAGTCGAGGAAGAAATACCATCGAATACCCCCATGACTCAAAAGGTTAACTGGAAACTTATTTTAAAATTTGTCGAAATATAAATTTTAAAAATGTCCAAGTTATTTTTTAACTTTTCAGTTTCAGGCTTGTACTCGTGCCAGTAATAAACAAAAAACAAATAAGCCAGAGAGTCTAGAGGCTGAAAAACAACCAGTGACTCCGGAAAATGAAGTATGAATTCAATTATTTTTGCTTGGAAACTCATAATTTAAAATTGAAAATTCCATTAATTCATGATTTTGTTTTTCCAGAATATTGAAATAGTTAAGATCTCATCATCTCATAGGCCCAATTCTAAACCAGAGGTCCAAAAGGTATTCTCGATTTCCATTTTTAATAGAATTGAATATTTTTCTCGTAAATCACTTCGATATCTACAAGGTTCTTATTCTAAAACAGGAAATAGTCAATGTGTTTAATGTTGAATCATCTTTGAGATGTTTAGAAGATGAGCATGAAAATACAGGTAAATGGACTCAACTCATAACATCTCTCAAAGAAAGAAGAGCTCTAAGCTTTACACTTGGATTAATTTATGGCCCAATTACCTTTAAATTGTTTTTTCAGGGCAAGAAGAACTTGAGTGCAGTTTGAATGGAAATGGATGTTCTCCATCTAAAGAGATTCCAGAATTCGTGAGCAATCATCCTAGTACTCCAACTCTTACATACAATCCGGAGGAACTCAAGGATTTGTTGAATCAGGTGGAGACTGATCCTTTCAAGATGTTGAAGTTATTCCCAGGGGGGACTTGTATGTTTTCAGGGCCTTCAAAATCAAGCGATGAAAATTTCAATGTTGCCCTGGACGAATTTAGGCATCTGGCTTTTACTGGGAGTCTGTACAGAAATCTTGAAAATCCTGAATATAAGAGAAAAGTTGAAGCTGTATCAAAGAGAGTTGTTGATTTTCCTCAAGGACGGACCCCAGAAATGCAAAACAAAGTTAAAGTATTCATGGATCTATTCAATAAGGCATACAGTTTTTACAACTCACAACAAGTAATGTGTGATCAATTTACTCAAATTATCAACCAGAGGGATGCTGATTTCAACAAGCTCAAAACTGTCAATGATCAATTCAACAAGATTGAGGAAACCATGAATAATCGCCGGCTTGTCATTGATGAAGGAAAACATCAAGAAGAAGATATTGAAGAAAAAATAAATAAGCTTTGGGACAAGTTGAGCAAGGCAAAGAAAGAAAGAGCCAGCCTAGAAGTGGATCAACATAAGAGTGATACTGCCAAAAATGACTGTGAACAAATAGCCAAACAACTTTCCGTTAACATTGTGAAGTCAATAGAGAAAGAGTGTGAGCTTAAAACCACTAAGGACCAACACGCCAGAGATATCATAGCTTTGGAAGAGTCTTATCAACAAATGCAGGCCAATCCTCCTTTTTAGGCTTCCATCATTTTTTAAAATTAACCTGAACAATATTAGTTTTCCTTTTCCTACCTCCCATAAATTCAAATTGTTCAATGTGCACTCTTCCACACACTCTCCAGAGCCACCGTTCCTCACAGTTGAACAACTTTTTAATTGAGGATAACTATTGGGAATTCTTATCTATATCTATAGATAACTAAGGGAAGGTTGAACTATTCCTCATTTATTTTTTAAGTTGTCCACAATAATTGATCCTTCTTTTATATATATATACACCAGGTGAATATGATTAGAAATCTTAAATACATTTTTTAATCAATCAACATTTTGAAAAGTAAAATATTTTAAGTGATGTTTCTATTACAACTTTATTTAAATTTGATGTTTTATTTGACTGACACTTATTATAGTATTCATAGTCCATTTCCAGACTTTTACTACTTTTTCTTCTTTCCCATTTCACCTGACTTTACGGTTGATACCCTGTCACCTTTATTGTAGCTGATGCCACTGCGAATACCTCAATATGGTGTTTTTTTTGTCCAATGAATAGGTCTCGTAATTCAAATATGATTCTCAAGTAATAAAGCAATCCCCATTATGTAGAACAATAATCTTTGACGCACTTTAATGGCAAACTCTATTTTGAAGCTATCGATTGCATTACTATCACTTCACAAGCATCTAAAATGCTAGAAAACATATTGGACCTTTACCTGAATCGACCTTCGACGTGAAGACCTTTCACTACAAAAAATGGATTTAACTAGGGTTAATTTTGGCATTACAGGGATTAAAATCCCCTTAAATGCTTTACTAGTAGTTACCCAAACCTAGGAAAATTATCCATTGGGAACGTGTAACCAAAAAGTTTGAGACATTTCCTGAAATGTCAAAACTTGCTTGAGGTTTTCTAACCCATGCGAATTCTCCACTATTTTTCAAATCCCATGGTATAAAAAGGATCTTATTAAAACCAATATTAAATATCATGAGTTTGTAAACCTGTTACTATCAACATTTCTCTTTAGTCTTTCTTTTACCATTATTATTGATAAGCTAGAAATATGGAGAATAATAGAAAAATAACTTAACTGCTAAATCAATATCAATAAAGCTATAGGAGGACTCAAGTGTTGAGTCCCGAACAATAGGCCATAACAATTTTTTAAGCTCCTAAGTGTAGCTAGTAGTATATATATTAGAATTTTGGTTTGAAAACATAATAAAATTAAGCAGTGCTACAATCGTTAGAGCATTATTATGAATAAACATGAAAAATAATTAACATATGTCAAGCAAGTAAAAACCTCTAGTTGGCACTAACTTGTAGCATATTCTCCATGTCAATAACTAAATATATAGCCTACGAGAGAGATTATGTGTTTAAATCTCTCTATTAACAAAATTAACACACTAATCTTTAACATATTTGCCTAAAATATATAGCAACACTAAAATAACAGGTATAACATGTAATCAATATTACTATTATGCATTTCATTTAACACCTTATTAATAATTAATTTGCCTTTTGAGAGAGTCTTATTGTTCATATATGACAATGACACAATTATGGTGAAAATGTTTAAGAAAATCTCTATATAAAAAAATTTAATCAAAAGAATTAAAAATTAACACATGATATATAAATCATTTGTTAATTAGGTGAAAAGTGTTTGTTTTAATATTAATAATTTATTACACTAACATTATAAAATTATAAATATTCAAAATTCCAAGGCAATGATAAAAGAGATTAAGTGCTCGTTTGATTTTCAATATTTTAATATTTAAAAACTAAAAAACTTGTTTGGTTAGAATTTTTTTAAAATTATTCTAATTTTTTAGTTTTAAAAACTAAAAAAGATTAATAGTTATAAGTAATTTTTATTTTTAGTTTTCTATTTTTTTATAATTTAATATACAATGAGAATATATTATTTTTTGTTTTTCATTAAGGACATTTTTGTAAATATAAATAAGTTTTTTTTATTTTCACATATTCAAAACAGGCTTTTAAATAACACTTATTAAACAAGTTCTCTTCTTCCAAAAAAAAGATCTAGAAAATCATTTTAGAAATTCTTTTCAAAAACTAAAAAATAAAACAAAATCAATCAAGCCCTAAAAAAATTAAGTTCCTTACTTTTTCTATATATCTTACTTTTGATAGTGGTGGGAGAAAGAGCAATTGTGAGTTAAAGGATAGGTTGGATTCAATGGTGCTAACGATTGAGACTTAAGATGGGTGGTTGTGGACGACAGATGAGATGAGTATGTATAACATAGCATCAGTGTACCATAGGTAATAGCACTTTTGTCATCCAAATAGTTGGATTTATTTTTTGGTATGCTATGGAAAAAGGAATTTCACACAAAGTCTAATGTTTAATCCTAAAAATTGGATGCAAACAAATTGCTAACTCGAGACAATTTAAGCACAGAGGGGAGTATTACATGCACAATTAAGAGGTTAGGTGTGTTCTTTTGTGGGGAGTAAGTAGAAACAATAGAACATATGTTTGTGAGGTGTCAAATGTCTTCGCGAGTGTGGGTCAAATTATATGCTTGTGAGGGGTGGAGACGGTATTTCAAAATTATTTCCGCACTCTTTATTATCAATATCTAGGTTTGGTAGTAACTCCAAATGACGGTTACGGGCTATGGTATGCAAGTTTATGGCATATATGGAAAGTGAGGAATGCAGGAATATTCAAGGATCAAGTTCTAGAGATTGATGGTATTATTATTGCAAACTCACTTGAGATCCTCAAAGTGGTGTATTGAAGAAAAAATCATGACTCATTCTTTTATTGAATCGGTTAGGAACCCTTCGTCATGTGCTTAAGTTTTTTTTTTAATTATTATGTTTTTGTAACTTGTATTTATGTTTTTTTATCTAAGCCAATACATTGTGTGCTCTATGCTTAGCTTACTTTTTAATAACATTTGCTTGTAAAAAAAATCTTACTTCTTACATAATAAATGATCCGAAAAAGATTAATTGTTTTTAAAAGAGATAAAAAAGATTAATAAATCCTTAATTGAATATATCCTCCTGTAAAAGAATTAGATTTAACTTATGATATATAATCCGATGTTGATTATGTGAGAAAAAATTGGCTTAATATTAACCTTTTGTTACATTAATCACTATAGAATTAAAAAAAAATTAAAATATCAAGACAGTATTAAAAGAGATAAAAAAATTTCTTACATTTTCTATATATCTTACTTTGGCGGTAATGACTGATCAAAGAAAACTAATTTTTTAAAAAAGATAAAAAATATATTAATGACTGCTTAATTGCATATATTCTTTGAAGTTTGAAATAAGTCTGACGAAATTTTCAAGGCTTTTAGGTAAACCATTGAAAATTAACTGAAGTTACCGAAACATTGGTTAATTGTATTTATTTTCAGAAGTTATATTAATTACTGTTAAATACAGAATTTCTTATATAGTGTTTCCATCTGTGGTGAAGGAAATAATAGCAGGAAAACAAGGAGGATATACGTTTTATTTTAAAAATAAATAAAGTGACAAACTATTTTAAATTTTTTATTTTTTAAACTTATATTTTATTATAATTTTATAACTAAAATAATAGTAATGATGACTAAAAATTGTTACTATTTATAAATAAAAACAGTTAAAATTGATAACTTAACAGTATTATTGGATTGAAATGGCTACCAAATTAATTAGGATTATCTAAAATTAATTAAGATATCCAATTAGAGTTTTAAAAGAGTAGCAAATTGAACAACCAAAATTGATTAGGATATCCGATTAGAGTTTTTTAAAAATTGAATACCAAATTAAACATGTACAACTGAAATTAATTAATTAATTAATTAGGGTACCAATTAATTAATTAAACTTTTTTCTTTAAAAAATAAATTTATTTAAAAACAAATTTACATTATTTGAATTTTTAATTATGCTTTGGATTGTAGTTTAGTTTGATCTACCTCTTTTTTTTTTATTTATTATATCCCTAGTTGATGTATTCATTTTATTTTTGCACAGTTTACCTTAGATGAGGTGGTTTAAGTAACTATATCTCCCAACCTTTCATCTGATGAGTTAGAGCAAAAAAATGTGTTCGCTGGTTATACACGTCATGCTTTATAAATTCAATGCTTTATGAAACATTTTTCATAAAATATCCTTAATTAATAGCCTACAATACTTAAAAGAAAAAAAAAATTAGTTTAAGTAATTGCATTAGATGTATCAATTATTGATAGTATTTTTTTTTAAATTATCTGTATTCTCTCTTTTTCTATATATTTAATTATTCAAATTTAACTAATTAATATGTGGAAACAGCGCAGAGTCAGAAATGTTGTTTAAAGGGTTAATATAAAAATTTAATAAAAGATATAATGTTATATGAGCAAATAAAATTTTAGATAATTATATACCGTATATGAACATGTCAATATTATATGCATTTCTTTAACATTTATAAGTTTTTATCTTTTTTATTATGAAATTGTGTTATTATGTTACTCATCATCTTTTTATTTATTTCTTTTTCTGTTTTTAAATGTCAAATAGCATTAATTTTTATATATTATTTATGTCATTTTAAATATTATATTGGGAGTCATACAATTTTTTTATAATAATTAAAACAAATTTATAAATTTAGAGGTCATTTTAAATGCATCCATTTTTATTTTAATTATTACTTGTTAAGTATATTGCCAATGCATCCATTTTTTTTATTTTTAATTATTACTTGTTAAGTAAATTGTCAAGGTTGCATTTGATACCCACATTAATAAACCATTATATGACTTTGTTTAGTTTAAAATGGAAGTTATTATAATTGTAAATCTTGTTAATTTGGTGTAGGCTAAACTATTTCATATTTTTGGATAAAATTGTAAATTAGTTTGATTTTATTTAATTTGTTATAGGTTAAATACTTATGTTATTTAATTATCACATTATTTATTAATTTGAGATAAAATTATTGTTTTTAATTCCAAATTTTTTTATCGAAATTTCAGCGAACGGAACCAACCTAGTCACTATCAGTTCTGTTTGGTTGGATCATAGAAAAAAAATTTGATCCAATCAAAGTTAATTAGTTCGAATTTTTTTTCTGCCAAAAATTGAACCTAACTAACTCATAAAAACCCTACATAATATTACGCGTCCGAATAAAACATTTTCTCAATATGGCTCCTTAATCAGTGTCCGTACTCCTCGTTAAAAAATTAAAATAACATTGTTAAGAATATTTCTCAAATGTAAAAAAAAAATTAATATTACATTAAAAACTAAACGCGCACAACGCTTGTTTAAAAACAATTAAACTTGTTAAAATATTACAGTAATTTTAGAATAAAGAAAGTAAATGTTAAAATACATGCAACAAGGAAGTATATATTTTTTAAATTTCTTGGCAGAGTTTCCAACTCTACAACAATTAAGTATTAAGTATAGATTGTGTTAGAAAAAAAATTTAGAATTCATTATGGAATGAAACAATTTGGAGTAGCTGAATTAAGAATTCTAAATTAAATTTTACTCCTAACTCAAATTTACAGTAAAAACATCTAAAAATAATTACATTATAAAAAATCAATTTTATAAAATTAATTGTATTAAAAAATTAATTTTATTAACGTTATCCAAACACGCAATTAGTTATCAAAACTTGCTGGTTAATTCTTAGTGTCCGAAACCACACAATTGATAGTGGTATATTTTAATATTTCGCTATAATTTTATACTTAGATTCTTGAAACAAATTTGGTGGCAAATTAATTTTTTATATTTCTGTTTTGAGTGAATTATTCTTAAAATATTTTAAAAAGTGATTTAGATAACACCAACAAAGTTACACAAATGCATAAAAAGATAAAATATTAATTTAGATAAAAACGTTCTTCAATGACCTATTTGCTAGTGCTCCTAACTTTTAATAATGATACATTTTTCTGGACCTATTTGAGTAAGAAGCACGCCTAGAAGAAGAAGAAAAAAAAAAAGCCAAAAAATTAAAATTCTCTAAATTTTTTAAACGATGTGAAATATTTTATATAAAGTCTCATATCATTTAAAAAAATTTATAGAAAAATAATTGAAACTTATTTTTTCTAAAAATGGGTCTGAAAAAAATGAGCCAAACCTTCTATATCCTTACATTGACACTTGCGAGTATCCAAGGTGGTCCAACAATAGCAATCTTTGCAATATGAGTGGCAAGATTCCCCAATATCTTGACAGCCGCACAGAGGAGGATTTGTTGGTGTACAATACCAACTCTTACAGGTTGAAGTTGGATCTATGCCACCATCAACTGTTGCAATCAATCCCAATACAAAAACCATGCATCCCACTTTCTTCTTCAACTCCATCTCTCTTCTACACTACTACCTTCCCTTCTCTATCTATTTATACATGCAAAACGTCCCATTTTCATTTTTTATTTTTTATAAATTTGTGTGGTCATCCTACTCTAAAATACACTCTTCCAAGAGTGAAGAGTCATCTATCTCCATTAGCATCTTGTTGAGCTACTACAACATTATTCTATCTCATGCCTGTCTTTCCGGTCATTTATCAAGCCAAGCACTATATAATTAATAAATTAAGGAGAATACTATCACAGAAGAAGAACAAATTATTTTATTGACATGTCAAATTTATTCATGTATGGTTTTTATTTATGCTCATTCTTTAATAAATATTTTCTTTCCATTTAGATACTTAATCAGTGTTCTTAGGATACGGCCGGGCTAGGAATATCGAACTCAGTGTCACAACCACATATAAGTTTTTTCTTTATATATAATTATATAGCATATTGCTTATATTTGCAAACCATTATATCCTTATTATAAAACAACATTTTAAAAGGATCGATGGTTATTCCTTTTATAAGATATTTCACAATTTTTATATTATATTTAATTTTTGTTTTTAATTGTTATTTTTATTGAATATTAAAGTAAATTATAATAATACTGAAATTTAATATAATTGCATATGTACCATATGTTTTTTCAATTATTACTTTTGTATCATTTGAAACAATGTTATTGAAAGTTTTGAAGAGATTCTAGTTTAATGTTTTTAAACATGTAGAGATGTTAGTGTAATGTTTTTAAACTTAAAGGAAATTAAATGTAGGAAAATATACAAAGAGTTAAGTTATGTGTAATTTGATAAAAGTTGACGAAGTGTTGTTGTAATTTGCTTTAAATATTACTTGTTCTATTTCTTTTAAGTGTCGTTATTTTAGAAAATTGTCTCTATTTATCTTTTATTTGTAAAGTTTAATACTACATTAATTATCTTTTTATCAATTATATCCTTACTTTGCTAAAGAGAAAAGAAATAGACATTTTATTATAGAAATAAAAGATAAGTAAGTTATTTGAGTGATTTTCAATAGAAGGAATATGAAAGGAATATAAAAGTTTGATTGATTTAGTTTTGTTTTTTAGTTTTTAAAAAGAGTTTTGAAAAATAATTTCTAAGAACTGTTCTTTAGAAGAGAAAAAAAAACTTGTCTAGTAAATGTTTTTGAAAACTCTTTTGAAGATGTCAAAATAAAAAAGTTTGTTTATATTTACAGGAATGTATTACTAAAACATAAAAAACAATATCTTATCTTTATATTTTGAGTTTTCAAAACAAAAAAACAAAACTTCTAATTATTGTTTCTTTTTTTTAGCTTTTAAAAACTAAAAGACGAAAACAATTTTTAAAAATTATTTTATTAAATGGAACTTGGACTAATGTCTTTGACATTAAGATAAGACACACTTTCCACTAAGCTATTTTATTTTAGTTTTTTTATATTTAGGACAAATATATATATATATATATATATATATATATAAAATTAATGAATACTTGAATAAATGTATATTTTAATTCTAAAAATAATGTTAAGCAATTAAGATAATTTATTTTATTAATTTTAGATTGTTTTTATAACTTTGATTATTTGATAGGATTTGTAATTGTAAAATCATATAAATTTACTTATTATATATTTTTAATATGAGTGGAAGCATGTGAGTCAACTTTTGACTCTGAGAACCCCTAACTCAGCCGAGTTAATGGTCGAGCTAAGACAAATAACATTAGAGTTTAATTGGTATAAACTGTGAATGTAAAGAATTTTTACACTGATATTCAATCATGACTTTTCATTTTATGTGACTTTTAAAGTAGTAATTAGTAAAGTCAACAAATTTACCATGAATGAAGGGTTGTGATTGAATGTTACCAATGAAACTCTATTAATAATAAAAATCAATATTTCTTATTTTATTGATTTTTAAATAAATATTGCTAATTTGTTAAATTTATTTTTACTAATACACTAATATTAATAAAAAGCATAAATACTTATATTTCTTCTGTTTCTTTCTATATTCATAGTCCTTTTTATGTGACATTTAAGATATGTTTCACATAATGTTATGAGTTTAATTGGTCTACACTGTCAGTGTAAAGAAATGGAAGAAATATAAGTATTTATGCTTTTTATTAATATTAGTGTAATAGTAAAAATAAATTTAACAAATTAGTAATATTTATTTAAAAACCAATAAAATAAGAAATATTGATTTTTTATTATTAATAATGTGTGAATTATATTCATGTGTCTTATAATAATAAGGGATAAAAGAGATTAATATTAAAATAAAAGCTGAAATAATTTTTAATCATTAAAATATTTTTCTCTTTACGTACAACTCCAATTAACTAGTATCTCTTAAAATTCTTGACAACCCACTAGCTATTACATTAAATATATAGTAGCTACCTTGTCCCTGCTCATGTACAAAATACTCTGCCTTAAAATGAGTTTTCCATTTTGAAAAAATATTAGACCAAATATGTGTTGCATTTGTCTTTTACAATCTAATATTAATTAATTGATTTTATTACTAACATCTCTAATATTGTGAGGATAGTAGTAGACTATATAGTAAGAGTAGGTGAGGGGATGCATTTTATTATAAAAAAATTATTTTTTTTAAAGTAAAATTTTTATTATATAAAATAATAGTAATTGAGGCTAAAAATCGCTACTATTTATAAATAAAAACTGTTAAATTTTATAAATTAACGGTGTTAGTTTCATTGGGTGAAAATTACTACTATTGGAAATCAAAATTATTTAAGATATCCCATTAGAGTTTTTTAAAATAATGATATCTATTAAATTGAATAACCAAAATTAATTAAGATAAGAATTAGGTAATTAAACTTTTTTATTTACAAAATCAATATGTTTTAAAAAAAATTATATTATTTGAATTTTTAAATATGATGATTTGCTTTAGTTTCATCAACCTATTTTTATTTTTTCCAATATCCCTAAATGATTTATTCATTTCATTTCCTATTATTTTGTAACATAAGATGAGGTGGTTTAAGTAATCATATAATACACCCTCCATTTCATATTATATTATGTATATAACATTATTTAGAAGAAACAATCTCAATTTGAAAAAAGGAAATAATTTATTCTATATACATTATATCATGCTTTACCAAGTCCATGCTTTAGTAAATATTATATCATAAATTATTCTTAATTAATACACTAGAGATTTCAATAATTAAAGAAAGGTAAATAATATATTAAACATATTAATAATATTTTTAGAAAATTCAAAATATTAATAATATTTTTTAAGGAGAAAAGATCCGTCACTTTAAAAGTAAAAGTAAGTTTAAGAAACTTACTCCTTGTTTTAACTATGAATCTTTTTAAAATTTAATGATTAAAAGTTAGTTACTCATTACGACCATTAAATTTTAAAAAAATAAAATATGAAAATGAAAAATAACTTTCTTAAAATTACTCAGAGAAGTGATTTTCTTCTCTTTCTTATTAATATTTGCCTTAAAATCTTAAATTTTGCATAATATGAATAAGAGGAAGTATGTCACAAAATAAGTATCATTAAAAAAATGTTTTGAGTAAGTGTTGCATTTAGCTTTTATAATATTTTTTTTTCATTTATACCCTACATTATTAATATGAAGGTTAATTTATTAAAATTACTATTTTTATGTATTTATCTGTGTTGTAAAAATTGGATCGGACCGGTTGATTCGACTGGAAAACCGGTCTGGTGACCGGTTCAGTCAACCTCAAAACTGGTGGAAAAAAAAACTGGTATTAAAACCGGAAAACCGATTCCGGTGGTTCACTGATTCAATCAGTTTGTATTTATTTTTTTTGAAAATTTTTTTATTTTGCTAAATACACCCGTTATTTTTGTAAATCAACCAATTTTTAATTAAAAATTAATAAAATGGAGCTTAACTTACGAATTTGAAGGTGTATTTAGTAAAATTACTTTTATCCTTTTATAATTACAATCTTAATACATTTTTTCTTTTATAATTTTAATTATTATAGCACATTAATATTAAAAAATATTATTTTATTAAGACCGGTTTAACCGCGAGTTCAATAACAACTGAACCAATAAACTGTGAACTAGTACTTTCATCGGTTTGATGACCGGTCCGGTTTTAAAATTAACGTTTTCTATATATAAAAAAAAATTGAAAACAGTTACAGTAAATGGCAAAAGTAGAATGATTTAAATTTATTGTGAGTGGTACAACTGATTACAACCATTAAGTGTGGTTAATAATCTTTGAACTGGTTATTTATTCATGCATACACATCTTAGTTATAAAAACTTGCTTTAATTCCTGGTAGGTATCATATTACGCGGTTCATAGCAGGCGTTGGTTGTATCCGTACGACACTGAAGAACATCTGAGACTGTCCAACAATAGCAATTTATGCAACCTGGGTGGCAGGATTCCCCAACATCTTCACAATTGGCCATAGGAGGATAACTGTTTTTATGTAAAAACAACTGCTACAGCATGGCGTGCCATATGAACTTGGATTAATGAAACCGTTGCAATGAAAAGCAAGCACCCTACTTTCGCCATTAGTATGTGTTGAGCTAGTTACAATATTATTCTTGCTCACCGCCTGTCTTTTCGGTTATATATTTATCTGAGAAAAAACATTTATAATAATATTTAATCACAATTTTTTATATATAAAAAATTAATTTATTTTAATAATTAATACTTTAAAAATCATATAAATAAATAATTATAATTAAACGTCCGTAATATATAAGTGTTAAATTTTATTTATTAAGTCGAAGTACCTACAATTTTATTTATAAATTAGAGGATTCAGTATCACCATCATAAAGGTTTTACTTTTAACTGTTTTTTTATGATTTTTAAAACTAATTTACTTTTATTTTTAATTATTTTTTTCAATTTTATTCTCTTTTATTTTTATTATTATCGTCATTATCATCATTTTTACCGCCACCAACACTAAAGTCACTTTTACTACTATTGGTGGTAGTCATAGTAAAAAAAAAAAGTAAAAAAGACATTTAAACCTTTCAATAAAAAAATATATTTAATACTTGTAAATTATTTTGTCCTTTCTTTTAAGTGTCCTTTAACATTGGAGGACTATGAAAAATATGAAAAGCCTGAAATAGAGCAGTTTTTAACTCAAAGGAAGTCATAGTTCAGGATATAGTTGAAGCTATATAGTTGTTTGCATGAGAAAGATATTGCATAATTAAACTTACAAAGCATCATCCATAATGATTTATGAATCCTTGATGTTGTTTGTGATCAGTATTTGTTTTACTTTTTTTTTTCTTTGGCATATACGTCTAACTTTTCTTGTAATACACTAAAAAGCATCTCTTGTGCTTTCCGTTTTTATTATTAATATATTTTTTAGCTTATAAAAAAAGTGTTTTTTAACATTATATTAATTTTTCTGAGAAAGTTCTTAAATTTTTAATTAAAAAAAATTAAACAGATATACTTAAATTAAATTGTTGTTTAATAAGTGATGAGTTTTCGTATCCTGTATTAAACATTAATATTAATGAAAGTCTCATTTTAACCAACTTTAACTAGATAATTAATAGTCATTTTTTTGGAAAAAATAAATCTATTTCTTATTTATGATTCACTCGCTTTTTTATACATTTTCTTTTTCCTATAAATTTCATAATTAGTAGTTTAGGACAAAAGATAAACATATTCTATTCACTAACAATTTACAAAATTATTTTTGTTATTTTCTAATTTAATGTTATTATCATATACCTTTTTACATAATATTATTAAGATTAATTTATAATGTATAATAATATATTTTATTTTGTGTAATATTTTTTTACATTAAGATATTTATAGAAATAATTTAAATTTAATTATTGATTATAATTATTAAAATATAATAATCAAAACTTTATAACATAAAAGTTTACAGATAATTGATATAAATTTTAAGAAAAAAAAACATAATATTGTTTCTCACAATTCATACATATAATTTTAATTTAAACAATAAAACACTAATTTAGAAAAGGACAAATAATTTATAAAATTATTTTTATGTTATTTTTTAATTTAATGTTATTATCTTATAGTTTTTTACATAATATTATTAAGATTAATTTATAATGTATAATAATATATTTTATTTTGTGTAATATTTTTTTATATTAAAATATTTATATAAATAATTTAAATTTAATTATTGATTATAGTTATTAAATTATAATAATCAAAACTTTATAACATAAAATTTTACAGCTAATTGATATAATTTTTAAGAAAAACAACATAATATTATTTCTTACATATACTTTTAATTTAAGCAATAAAACATTAATTTAGAAAAAGGCAAATAAAAAATTATATGTATTTAAAAAGTATAACATTTTTCATTATGCTTTTTTCCAAAACCTAATAATTATGCAATTTAATAAAAGAAAAATTATAAAAAAAGTCAATAATAAATAAGAAAGATATTTTTTTCCTCAAAAAACTGTCATTAGTTATATAGTAAAAATTAGTTAAGATGAGACTATAATTAATATTTAACATGTGTAAAGTTACAAAGGATAAAAAATCCATAAGTAATAAATGTATCCTTAAAAATAATTAATATTATTTTGAACTATGGAGAATTAAACGTAGACTTGTACATTTGATTTTTCCATGTGCATCAGAGTGCTGTGGAGAATCGCACATGGGTGTGGTTACTGGAACTATTCTGCTACACTGTCCACAGGACTGTGGTAACTGTCAGAATGGTGTGGGATGATACACATGTTACTATCCAAATAGACTCCTGTGGCCCCGAAGATGTACACATGTTACTATCTATTTAATTTACTTTTCTTTTTTGGAGGAAGAAAGTTCATACTCTTGTATTTTGTTCATGAATAGGAGACCGGGTTAACTAGCTTATTTTTATTTCTATTTGGATATAAATTGGCCTAACATAAAGTATGTTGTAAAGGGATTAGTATATATTGTATTTCTCTTATTTTCCAATATTTATATATACATATATTTCGTGGATTTAAAAAAATCTTTGAGCTATGAGCACGATAAATAAATAAAAATAAAATATTTTAAATTCCATAGTTAAAAACAAATAAGTAATGCATAAACTGTTTTATCATGTTTTCTAATTAATTAGATATTGTTATATATAGTAAGTTTCTTTAATTAATTGTATAATGTTTATTTAAAATTAACCTTACAATAATAATTTGGTCATAGAAAATAGAATTTTTAGTTTTTATTTTGATTCTTTAAAGATTTTATATTTTTAGCTTTAACACCTAATAGTGTCATTGAGACATTGGTAATCCAATGACTGTTAATTAAGTTTTTAAAAGGCTATTGAGATATTTCTATGTAATTTTTCTTGGATAAACTTAAATCTTTAATCACATAGTTATTTAACGTCAAAAGCTATTTTGAACGTACATATAAAAAAAATATTAAAGATGTATTTTGGGTAAAAAAAATAAACATTTGGCATTCTTACTTAATAAAAGGGTACTAAACTGAAAAGACATTGTTAAAGGAATAAAAAAAAAACTTTAAGAGGTTAAAGTTTTGTTTGATTTAGGATAGTTTTTAGTTTTCAAAGAACATTCTTTACGTAAATTTAAATTTTTTGTTGAGGAAAAATTTTGAAAAAAATATTTTTTGATAATTATTGTTTTGAGAACTGTTTTAAAAATGGAAAAATAAACAAAATTTTTGTTTAATTTATTTTATTTATTTTCCTTATTTTCAAAACTAAAAAATAAAAAACTTGGTTGATGTATTGATTATTTTTAATTTATATTTTTAATTATTTTAAGAATTTATGAATCATATATATTAATTATAAATCTCTCTTTATTGTTATATAAAACAATTGTTTGGTATAAAATCAATTTAATTACTACTCCTTCACTTCAAAAGTATATATAAAAAAAGTATTGTTTCATATATTTGTTGACTAAAATATCCTTGATGGACCTTGCGTCATTATTGCCATTTATCATCAACATATATTTCTTATTGATAGGTTTAGTCTTGAGTTAGGTAATTGTAAAATTTAATATTAATTAAAAAATATAAATAAGAAATAATTGAACTATAAATTCAAGACGACCATATCCGTTCAAAAATAGCCATTTCGTGGAGTTTTAAAACAATTACAAAACCATTTTCCCAAAAAAATTTCAAAAACACATCTTTATTAATCTATTAGGACATCTGATAATAATGTATAATTAGTTACTCTTGTAATCTTGAGACTCTTAATTTTTTCAAAACAAGAAAAAACCTCATATATTATAGTAATTGAGAATCCATCATATTGTAGATGTAATACGTACTGATACATCAATTAATGAAGAGTTTATAAATATAAATATATATATATATATAAACAATTTAAAAATATATTTTACTATTTTTTTGTGCTTAAATTTTCTAGAATTAGCAATACTTTAATTTTAGTATTAAAATTCATTGTCAAATGTAAAATAATTAATTATATTTTCATTTAATTACAACAGATTATTTATATAATTTTAAAAATATTTATTAATAAAATTAACAAATTTTTTTCACATCATGAGTAACTTTTTTCTCTCTAATTTTTATTTATTAAATTCATTGTGTCCCATGCACAAATAACTAGTTGCCACCTGCTATTTGTGTGCCAAGCATATCACAGCCTAGTCTGTGCCATGCCTGTGTCCATGTATGATTTTATAAAAATAAAATAAAAATGTTGTACTTAAGGTGTTAAATTAGAGAACCAACCAATTTATTATTTTAAATAAAAAGATATATATATGAAAAAAAAAAACATAAAGAGAAACAGTAACAATATGACCATAAGAAACAGAATGACACATAATGCAGCAAGTAATTATTATACATATAAACTAGTTATTTATTCCATGCTTGCGAAAATAAAGGTTAAGAGCGTCTACATGGCTCACAAAAGGTAGTTTGATCCATACAACGACACATAGGAGCATCTGACTGGGAACAAACACACATTCGGCAAGCTGAGTGACATGCTTGCGCAACATCTGTACAAAAACACTGTGGAGGAATTGTTGTTGTGCATAAACATTGGTTACAGCATGTTGAAGATGCCATCTCATTAGTTATGAAGGAACTTGGATCCAAGCTAGCATCATCAGTTCCAATGAATCCCAAAAGGTAAAGCAAGCAACATAATTTCACCAACACCTTCATCTCTCGATTGTCACACTCTTTGCTACACTACCATTCATGCATTCAGTTCGTCTCTTTATACATGGATTTCCATTCGGTCCAAAAGCTCAGGTTTCCTTTTATATTATTTTTAATGCTTTGCGTGTTCTCGTCGTACACTCTTTCAAGAATGAAGAGTCATGCGTTTCTTATTACCATTGTTCTGACATTTGAGAATTTTGTTAGCACCTGTCTTTCATATTATCAAAGCCGTCAAAGTGATTTAATTTATTGGGTTTAAGTCTAATTTAATACGGTGTAAATTATTATTATTATTATTATACATAGATATTTATATATATCACTTTGATGAGTATAAGAGATTAAAAGCAACCCGTATGAAAAATATAATTAATATTATTATTATTTAAAGCATGCCTAGCTGTCAACTTGAATCATTTTACTTTTCCAAATTTGTCTCTCACCAAGCAGTGTTTTGATATACAACTGGGTGCTTATTTGACATGCAATATTTTGTGGGGTCAAAGAAAATAAAGTACTTAAATTATAAAAAGATTAATATCTGACCTACATAATAAAAATTCAATCGGTTTGGGGAAAAGCAAGTAAAAGAATGAAAAGTGGGATAATATATGCCCAAAATATTGATATATTTGATGACATATCTAATTACCACTTTTGAACTCAAAACTGTTATAATCTACTACAGTTGGACCGATATGTTTTCTTCTACTCAGCGTCAGTTAACCAGTGGGCAAGACCATTTGTTAAAGCAGATCTTGAAGTTAGAGACGCTTTCAATATGCTGAGACCCTGCACCAAGGCAACCATCTAAATTAGAAAAGAGCAACTACATTCCATAACAAATGTCATTTTAAATTTTTTCTACGCACACTAAAAAAATTACTAGTAAATAGATGAAAATATAAATTATTTATAAAACAAATCTTATTTTTAAGAATATAAATAAAAAAGTAATTAATATTAATTGTATTTGATTTTTTTCTTATATGAAATTCTACCCAACCTTTTGATGATATCAGTCTAGCTAGCATTACACAAATTTCAAATCCATACATCCGTAACAGTATATGTGTAGGTTTCAGACTCTTTCTCACCTCTTTGGCACCAACAGTGACAACCTTCTCCTTCAAGTCACTAAGAGGAATATTTAAATGGATTAATAAAGATAGGATGAAATTTTAGACACTGACACAACAACCAATCCATCCGTAATGTTGAATATTGAGCTCAGGATAAGACCAAAACAATTTCCTATAGAAAAATTGAGATGGAATAAACCAAGTCAAAATTAATGCCAATATAACCAGAGATTATAGGTACAGAGAATACAAACATGTTCACTAAAACCACAACTTTGACAACAATTATTAATTACGAAAAATGGTAGTAATTAATACTCTTACCTAGTGTGAAGTGCTGAGCTACATCACCATTAAGAAGCCTGTTTTTAACATCCTCTGACGTGAAATATTTGTTTTCATCTAAATCAACGATGCTCTTATACAGCTCATCAACGCAACCCAGAGAAGAATTTCCTCCTAACATATGAGTTACTCTTCCCAAAGGTAAGGTTAAGAATCTTAAAATGAACTCCAAAAATGGAAATTCAACTTGAGCAAATAATACCTTGCCATCTGATTTTTTCATAACCAGCTTCACGTCAGTTCTTGTACTCATGCTACTATTGTTTTCAACCCCACAAGGAGAGAAACATGACCACTCCAGGAATGGTTTCTTTTTAATGAACACATCAGTCAGAGTAAACTTGGAGAGCAAAAAACACTTCAGCAGATCTAGTACCTGCATAGTTAACAAAACCAATTATGATGAAATGAATGCATGATACACTTATGAACTAAAGTAGAACAAGAAACAATAAACAACAAATTATAAACTGCAAAAGAACAGTAAATGCAAAAATCTTTTCCTTAGTGACATTCACAGTCACTTTCTGTACTGAAGACAAGGTTTTTATTCCATATTTCTGGAGCATATCAAAGGTGCTACACAGTGATGATGGCATGACTATCAGATCGTCAGTGATGATGAAAGTCTGGGAACCCTTGACAAATCCTTCGGTAATATCGTCCTCTATTTTAGGGGTACTTCCAAAAACAAAAGGATTGTCAAGGTGTTGATTAGGATCAGTACTTTCTTCGATGTTAAGTTTCAAATGCCTACAGTAATGTGCTAATGAGTTCCTTGAGCTCAATAGCAGTTCTTTAGAAAGATACTCGTTGTCAATATTTGCCACACTTGTATAGTGAGTTTATACAGCCAACTCGAACTGGCTCCATTTCTGACTCCTTTCGCACAAGTCTTGCAATGGTTCCTAAAGAGAATGTTAAGAAGCTAAATAGAACGTCCACAAAGTCCTTCTCTGCCTCAGCCAATATCACATTGTTGGTCTCTTTGTCTACTAGAAGTTTCAATGAAACTTGGTTCTCTGTTTGAGTTGTAACCACTGCAGAAATTATAGCCATGTTTGAAACTAGGAAGCAGAAGGAAAATTGTTTTAGCAGTAAATGATTGGAGCATAAAATTTATAAGGATGAATATAACATATAAGCAACATAGTAATAAATGCAAATTAATTCACTTTATACAATGAATCTGTTTACTGAGACAGTGCCATTTTCTTGATCCGTTGTTTTATATCTTTGATAAAGCAGAGAAGAGTACTCTTCATAAGCTAGATTCATTTACTGGCTTTTAAATGCCAATTCCCGAAATAGGCGTTTGCATTCTTTTCATTAAAATTCCTCAAACAATATGCACGGAAGGCCTACAGTCTTATGCTCTTATTTTTTTGGTACAGGCAGAAGGCCTAAAGTCTACACCGATAACAAAAAGGCGTATCAATTAGTCACTGGATTTTGTCTATATTTTAAAAAATTAAAAATATATAATATTTTAATATAATTTTATTAATTCACTATAAATTTCAAATTTATATCATGATAAATTACTAATATTAATAACAAATAAAATTCTACAAAATAACTAAATATCCAATGTAACAATTCAGCTAATACATTCCGTAATAATAACACAGCTTTCCATATAACAGTAAATAATATAAATTCGTAAACAACTTCAAAAGTAAAAGATAAAGAGCGATGACTTAAATGGTTTGGTCTTGCTATTTAATTTTTAAGAATGTTTTTTAAAAAAAGAAAAAACTTGTTTAATAAAAATTGTTTTGAAGATATGAAAATTAAAAAATGTATTTATATTTATAGAAATATTATTAATGAAAAAAAATAAAAATTCTCATTATATTTTGAATTTTTTAAAAAAAAACTGAAAAATAAAATTACTATAATACAAATCTACAAATACTTATCATTATTAAACTTATCTTATTTTTATTTTTTTACATTAATTTTAGTTTTTAAGAAGAGGTTGGTATAACATAATTTTTTTATAAAAACAATTGATGTAATTGTTAATTCATAAAAGGAATCAGAATCAACTATAATTTCAAATTTTGATTATAAATATTTATAATAGTAACATTGTGTTTGGTTTAAAAAAATAATACACATTGTCAAACATAGTCATTCACGAAAAAACGCAGAACAGACTTTGATCATGATATTCACAATAGAATTTTACGACATTATCTCCTAAGCATGATACTAATGTTTCATGTGTCCACCGACTCCAAATCCCAACAACATTGGCACTTGTCATGTGAGGAGGTTCATCACCTTCCAAGATTCACCGGCCGATGACTTTCATTGGAGTAACATATGGTAGACAAATTAAGTTGATTCAATTAGATTATAAGTCCTTTCATGATGCTATACTAATCTAGAGATTCAATCATATTCAACTTGTACAACAAAGCTGTTAAGGACTTGTTCTACTTTTACACGTGCAAGCCTTGTGACTCCTCCTCCTCCTCCATCGCGGATCTATTTAATCAATCCTATTCCTATTCCTATTCAAGGTCGTGTCGCATACCACCTTTAAGAGGTTGATTTGTGTGCTTGTTTTTCCTTCATCACGAAATATATGAGAAATTTAAGAGTCCGTGGAACATATCAACAAAAAGGTGAATTCTATCACTAATAAAAATTACCTATAAAAATGTGGAATATGATTGTACACGATGAATATAATCTAGAAATTCAATCATAATCAACATGTACAACAAAGTATGTATAATTTTCTTCAATTTACCTTGAATAACGTGAAAATACCTAAATATATTATTTTCATCAACTTGAACAGATTTCACATTTATATGATTTGGTTTAGATTCTAATTCTGATAAGAAGTTTCTTACCATGGTTGGCTAGGAGACTCTTAATAGCCAGCAAGCGTGTGATTTGTTTGTATGGTTGTTGATAGAAATATAGGATTCTGGAGATTCAAACTTTTTTAATATCGACTATAGTGAAACTTAGCTAAATTTTAGAATAAATTTGTTAGTATTCTGATATTAGCTTTATTAGCTCTGCAAAACATATTTTGAAAAACTAACAAGTTATAATTTTTCAACAATCAAAATAGAACTTATGATGCACATAATATAAAAGCAAACACACACTACATACATGATCTCCAAATAGCATCAACACCCAATGAAGTTATTAATGGTGTTAAGTTTTCACTCGATTCAAAAATCCCATAACAAGCATTCTTTATGAATCCCCTGAAACACGTATTTGTTAAAAATGACAGCGTACACAGTACTAGTAATTCATGGATACACAATTTCAAATGAACATAATCAGTACTAGTAATTTAGTACACTGTAAATTGTCAACAAAAACTGTTCCCAGATATCACGCCAATACAATTAGTTGGAAGAGTAAAGTTTTCCTTTAGAGGAAAACAAGTAAAACAAAACAAAACTTTTAAAGATAAAATGAAAGACAGTTGTTTTCAAAAGACAGCTACACACGAAACAGTAAATTTATTGCAGTTGTCCATTACATGATTTTCCCTAAAATATCTTAAACGTACTGATTATCATTTCTCCAACTCAGTTTCGTTTAACAAATGGCTGAGACCATTTGTTAGAGCAGATTTCGAAGTTAAAGAAGCTTTCAATATGCTGAGACCCTGCACCAAGGCAACGAAATTAAACAGGAGCTACTTCATAACGATATCAATATAATGTTACTTAACTTTAAAACCATGAAATCAGGTAACAGTATGTATAGTTATAGGTTCCAAACACTTTCTCACCTCCTTCACGCCAATGGTGACAATCTTTTCCTTCAAGTCATTCAGAGGAGTTTTCAAATTGATTGGTAAAGATACAGTAGAATTTTGAGACACGGGTACAACAAGCAATTCATCCGTAATGTTGAAGATTGTGGTTCCCGGGACATAACTAGGACTTCCTGCAGATGATTTGGGATGGGATAAACAATAAAGTTCTATTCTGTATTAGTTTCAAATTTGCTATCATAACGCCTATACGCACAGTTTATAGAGAATATAAATAATACTTTGACCAAAACCACAACATTTACACTAACATAAATATAATATCAAAAAAGTATTAGGTAGAAAACATGGAATTAAATTTTCTTACTTGATAGGAACAGCGGGGCAACCTCAGCATTAACAAGTCTGTTTTTCATTTCCTCTGACATAAAATATTTGTTTTCATCTAAATCAACTATGCTCTTATACATCCCAACAACGCAACCCAGAGAAGAATTTCCACCTAACATACATGCTGCTTTCCCCAAAGGTAAGATTAAGAAACTTAAAATGAATTCCACGAATTCTTGTTCACCTTGAGCAAACAATACCCTTCCGTCTGATTCTCTCATAACTAGCTTCACCTCAGTTTTAATACTCATACTACTATTGTTTGCAACCCCACAGGCAGAAAAGCATGACCACTCCAGAAATGGTTTCTTTTCAAGGAACAGATCAGTCAGAGTGGATTTGGAAAGTAGAAAGAACTTCAACAGATCCAGTACCTAAATAACAAGATCAATCATTCAAAAATGAACACATGCTACAGGGAGAAATAAAAATTAGGAAGTAAAGTAACCCTGGTGGAGGACATAATTAATAACAACTTATTAGAAACCGAAGTTCAACTGCAAATTGTAAAACCTTCTACCTTTTCCTTAGTGACGTTCACAGTTACTTTTTGTACTGAAGATATGGTTTTTATTCCACAATTCAGGAGCATATCAATGGCTGTATCCAGTGATGTTGGCATGAAAATAAGATCGTTAGTGATGATAAAAGTCTCGGAAGCTTTAACAAATCCTTTGCAAATATTATCATAAATCTTGGGACAATCATAATAGGCAAAAGGGGAGTTGAACAGGTTTGGCTCAGTATCATCAATGTTAAGTTTCAGACGCTTGCAATAATGATTCGATGAGTTCCTTGGTCGCACTAGCAGTTCCTTATAAGGACATTCCTTGTCAAGAGATTCCACACTTTCATACAGTGAACTGATACAGCCAACTCGAACGGGCTTCATATCAGACTCTTTACGCACAAGTCTGGCAATGGTTCCTATAGGGAATGTTAAGAAGCTAAAGAGAACGTCCACAAAGTCCTTCCCTGCCTCAGCAAATATGACACTGTTGGTCTCATTATTTATCAGAAGTTTCAAAGGAACTTGCTCCGATGTGTGAGTTGCAGCCATGGTTTTGGAAGCTTTGAGCATAAACATATAACTATGTGTGACTTTGTATAGTGAATCTGTTTAATGAACTCTGCTGTTCTTCGTAGAAGTTGCATTGTACTTTTTTTATGAGCCAAAACTGGAACTCTTAGATATAAGCTAAATCATTTATTGACTTTTAAATCTCGTGTCTTGGAATATGCAAATGAGAGTGTGCAATTTGTCTTTACATCTAGCCGAAATGATTTGAGCTTTCTTTCAATACAAAAAATCTAGCAGTTTTTATAAAAAAATTTACTCTTAATAATTCACTCTCGTATCATTATATATTCTCTCTTCTTTATTTCTCTTTTTTTCTTTAATATAATTATAATAATTTATATATAAATTTATAATTATAAAAAATTATAATTTAAAATTTATATTTTATATTATAGAAATTATAATTTAAATATTAATTATAGTAATTTATTATTTAAATATTAATTAATTTATATTATTAAAATATATTATAATTATTTTAAAATTTTTATTATTTAATAATTAATAATACCTTTATAATTTAAATACTTAAAACTAATTTTTTAGTTTTCGGTTAGTTTCACAAACTTGTTAAACACATCTTAAACTTTTTTCATCTCTTGATATACTCCTCCTATTAGCTTACATAATTTTATCCTGGTAGAAATAATGTTAAAATTTAGAAAAAACAGAAGGCCATCGTTCTAGTCAACAAGAAAGAAAAAAGATTTCAATAAGGATCAAGATTCATGGGACCTTTGGTTTTAGCATATTGCATTCAAAGGTAGTTAACGAAAAAAATTTGTCTGTATACATGTGCAGTGGAAAATCTTATACGAACATTTAATCGTAATTTAATAAGTTTGTTAAATTTATTTTTTGATATTTTAAAAATTATATAAATAAAAAGTTATGATTGATTGATAGATTAAATTTTATACTGTTAGTATATAATAATTAAACTATATATATACACTTTTACAATATTTATTTAGTACTCCTATAAAATTGTTTAAAACAATTATGTATATCATTATTATAATAATTATTAAGATCAATTAATTTAAAATGTGTAAAATTAGTTGTGTTTGTTATTATTATTAAAGTTATTATAATTTAAAATAAAATTAATTTCAATTTTATTAGTAAAATTTGTAAATATTTTTAAAAGTAATTTATTATTAAAAACTAATAAGAATGTAAGTGAATTTTATTTTTCATGTAAGAATGTAACGACTACTAAAGTAACAATATATAATAACAACATGAATTATAAAATTCACAATTATTAAGCATTTTAAATGCTACTTCAACTTCAAATAGCGTATTTTTAAAATATTATTTTATAGTTTATTTATTTTTCATTCTTCAGCATTTATTAGAATTTTTAATATCTTTTTTATATAACATAAAAAAATATTATTTTTTATTTATGTTATTTGACATTTTTAATAATTTTATCAAACATTTATTATTTAATAAGTTAGTTTGACATTAATTTTCAACTACAACTAATTTTTTAACTTTGAATTAACTTTTTAGTTCTATCTATCTTTTCAGCTAATAATTTTTTTCACAAATAACCTACATACAAGATACACAAAAATCATTGGATTCTTCACTTTTTTTTATTTTCAATTAAAATGTATAAAGATAAATTTTTTTATTAGTGACAACTATTCTACATATATATATATATATATTAATTATATATATATATATATTAATTATGGGGTAACAACTCTGGTAACTTTGAATATTTTTTAAAATTCATCAAGTTCTTTCAAATCTTATAAATTTATGATGATATTTAAAATCTTATAATTTTTAATTTTTTATAACACAAATCAATTAAAATTAAAATTAATATTTTATTGTAATTAAAAAAAAAACTTAGTAGTCATTACATTCTTGCATGAATTATAAAATTCACAATTACTAGTTTAATAATAACAACAAATTTTATGAAGAATTGATAAAAAAATTACATTTGATGATATACCTAAAAAAAATCAAATCATTTGTATTAAGTTAATGTCTAACTTCTTATCTCAAGTAATCAATAAACATATATTATTTAATATTTTTTTATATTTTATATAATTGGATAGGTTATGATAAATGATTTCTGTTATGCTTAGTAACTGTAGTTTTTTACTCCACATTGGTTGAGAAAACCAAGATCTGTATGGAGTGTGTTTGGAATAACATGACAATAAAAGTAGGACTAATTTTAGACTGCATAACTTATGGAAATAACTGAACGGCCCATAAGATTGCTACATTCAAATTCACATCTTTGATTTGGAAAGGTGCTCGACAGATAATTGCCACAATTCGGAAGCATGAAGTGCTGCAGAGATGATCAGTGTTAATTTTCAGACATGTGCAATAATCTTCAGAGGAGTTCCTTGGCCTCAAAAGCATTTCTTTGCATGTCTCTGTCCACTGACACTCTTGTTCAAGATTTGCCACACTTTCATACACTGAGCTTATACAACCTACTCGAACTAGACCTACATCTCACTCCTCATGCACAAGCCTGGGAATCGTTCCTAAAGGCATAGTAAAGAAGCTAAAGAGAATAATATCCAGAAACTCCTTTGCCTCTGCAAATATGACTTTGTTGGTTGAAAAAGTTTTCCACTCGCACTTTAAAAGTCATATCATTCTAATTATAAGTTATAAAATAGAGTTTGCATTTGCTCATCTCTTCCTTTAGGAGATTGTAGAGAATCATGTATTTTCTTAAAAACAAAAAAATTAAAGATGAAAACTTTACTTATCTCTCCTCAAGTTAAAATGGAAAATTGAAAGAGGTGCTAAGACATTTGGGTGTGTATAATACAGGGAGGGGAAGGGATTGTTAAATTTCAAGGTATGAGGTGGGGAGTTGGGAACGTGGGTCGTCGACCGTGGGTGGGAGAGGGGATATATGGTCGTTAATTTTTATTTTTTTTTATAGAGGGGGAAATGAAGTGTTAATTTTGTTTTTGTAAATTAAAAATAAAAAATAGTATAAAAATAATAGGAATAAATAGATTATAAAATAATTATTATTGTATGTTTTATGTATTTATATTTATAAATATGTAAAAAATAATTAGACTTTATTTATATATTTAGTTTTTGTTTTAAGGAGAGGAAATATATTTTATATTTAATTACTAGTTTAATTGACAACTTATTTATACAACATATTATAGTGTATTGTTTACACTTTTGTAGATTTTGTCATACTCTAATAATCAAAGGTTTGATGTACTTTATGTTTTAGCGCGTCTCCTACACCTTTGTAGGATTTACCATCATGCTATGACTCAGCATTAAAATTTATGATTTTTTACTATATTTTAATTAGGTGTGGGTAATGACATATAGTATTTTTTGTATTTATTTTGGTAGTACCATAATTTTGACATATTTTTCCTAGTATTTATATATCCATTAATAATTAGTTTATTTAACTATTGTAAACACACGCATACATATAAGAATGTCATCAAGTGGGGATGAATTTACGATAGGAAAAAAATATGGTGCTCCAAGTGATGATAATGAATGGTCTTTTGGAATACTTGTGGCAAGAAATTGAAAAAATGTCCAAACGTTGTAACAAAATAGTAAAAGAGGGTATTACTAGATTGAAGCAACAAGTAGCCCATGTTTAAGGTCAAGTTGCAAGTTGTCTTAGAGTTACATCATTTGTTAATTGTTAGAGAGAATATTATGTAACTCCTCCAGAATACAAAAGGAAAAAAATAATAATCGACTCTAGGAAAGAAAAAAAGAATTTGAAGCGAGAATAAAAGGAGATGATGAAGAAGATATTGATGAACAAATAAGGATAACTACATAAGAAAGTATTAGATCACACCATAAATGAGAAGATAGACAATGATTTAAACAACAAACAAGGGGGTTTAATAATATAAATGAATCTAGCGAAAGCTCTTGTCCTAACATTAGTATAGGTACAAAAGTCGCAAGGATAAAAGATAGTAAGTTTTCTTTAAGAATTGGACATGTGGATCTTATAAGGAGTAAAAGCATGAAACAACAAAAAAATTGTGGAGATTTCTAAAAACTTTAAGGAGGAAGCTTGGAAAAGTAGTAAGTAAGTTCGTAATATATGAGCTTTTACCTATTAACATAGTTTATTCTCCCTGGTTACACAATTTGATTGTTGCAACTATTGAGGTAGGTCCATCAGTTAAAGGCCCTACACCTTATGAAGTCACTTATGTTTATATGGAGTTGGATATCAAACCATGAAGGAATGGATAAATAAGTTAAAAATTACATGGAAGGAAAATGAGTAACTATAATGTGTAATGGTTGGATAAACACTATAAACCATACACACCTTATGATTTTTTGTTGTTCTAGTAAAGAGACTATTTTCTTGAAATCAATTGATAATTCTAGTGTTGATACTAAAATATTATTTATTACTTCCAATTATTGGATAAAGTAGTAGAAAAAGAATATGTGGTGCAAATTGTTACATATAATGAAAAGGTAGTTAGGGTTGTTGGTCAAAAACTAATGGAGAAGAGGCAACATTTGTATTGGACTACATGTTCAACACATTGCATGCATCTTTGTTTGGAGGATATAGGAAAAAAGAAAAATGTGCAAAAGTTATTAAGTAATGTAAAAGTATTGACAACTTTATCTACAACCACATATGGATTATCAATCTCATGAAAAAATACACTAGAGGTAAAGGAATTGTTTGACCAAGTGTTACTCGATTTGCAATACAATTCTTACAACTTCAAGCTCTTGTAGAACAAAAGCAAACTTTGAAAAGTATGTTTAATTGTGAATAATTTAAAAAATTAGATGATTTAAATTTAGAAGAGAATAAAATGGGCTAAACATTTAAAGCAAAACAAATTGTTTTTGTATTGAAAAAGATTTTTGGAATAAGGCTATTGACATTCTAAAGATGTTGGAGCCATTAGTAAAAATTTTTATGTTAGTTAATGGTGATAAAAAGCTAAACATGAGTTTTATATATAAAGCAATTAATCGAGCAAAGCAATTAATTCAAAATAATTCTTGTTATTATTCTCAATACATGGAAATAATAGACAAAAGGTAGATATTTATGCATTTTAATCTCCATTTTGTTAGTATGTCATTGTATTTTTAACCTTTTTTTATAAAGTTATCATTTTCTTAATTCATGAATATTTATGCTCTATTTTTTAGGTTACTAAAATTTGTACAACAAAAAGGTTTCTATTTAAACCTATACAATCCTGCATTCACATAACATAGTAGTAATATTAACTTATATTTGTCTTTTTCATCTTATCAAACATCTCTCGATATTTACAAATGTCCCAACTTTGACCATGATAGTTAATAGCAGCCCCACCTTTCAACTCGTGTAAAAATGACCAATAAACGTGAAAATCCAATTACACATGCTAATTATAAAAAAAAAATTGTAATAAGGACAACAATCACAAACCTTGCTCCAAGCAGCAATCTGTGAATTAGGGTAGGTTTTTCAATGAAAGCTATGTAGGGAAATCTCTTCCATGCTCGTAATTGGAATAAAATACAACATCCAACAATGTCGTGAGTTTTATAATTTGTAGTTTTGCACAACTCGTGGTATAGGTTGCTTAGTAGCACAGCCCCCAATTGTACATGCCAATTTGTAGGAGCCTTAAGGGAAGACCATTTCTTGAGTGATAAGGAAAAAGTAATCCTCCAATGAATCGAAAGATATACGCCTTTGCATTAATCTCCAAATTCTCGGGCAAATTGTTTGCGTTCTGGATGTTGAAGCTGACATTCCACAAAGTTGTTCTCAAGAGGTTCCCTCTAATGTTGGTTTCTCCAGGACGACAACCAAACACAACATCGACTTCCGCATGCTAATCAGGCTGCCCAGCCATGCTAGACATTGGCAACCTGTCAACTTTATGGCTAAGCAACATGGCCCTATCTTGCAAAGTGATTGTGCACTCAACGTCGGTACCTCCACCACTACTGGCGGCAGCGATAGCAATACCGGCCATTGTCCTTTTCATATATAAAATTAAATTTTTGACTTTTCTAATTACATTTTGTCTTCCTATTTTTTCAATTTTTTACATTTTATACCTTATTTTTAAATTATAATATTGTGCCTATTTTTAAAATTATTAAATTTGTTAACCATTAGTGGATTGACACTCCTAATTAAGTAAAGTAACAAATATTAATTGACACGTAAAATTAATATAACAACATAACAAATCTTTCTGTAATTTAAAAGTGATTTTAATTCATTGCAATTATTTTTAATTATCCATAGTGAAGTGTATTTTTATTTTCTTATTTAATTTTAATTAAAATCATCCCAAAAAATAGCAAAAACGCAAAAATGGAAATAGATTGCCATAAGTGAAATCACCTCACCTTGTCAAAAATAAAATGGCTGTTAGAATTCAAACGGCACAATTAGTAAGAAAAAGAAAAAAAGAAAAAAAAACGGTTGCTCCATTTAAATTGGCTTCCCTTGATGAACAATTAATAAAAAAAATATTAAAAGTAGTTGCTCAATGTGAAACGGTGCCACCCCCACGAGGAGAAAAAAATTTAGGTGCCCCATTTCAATTGGCGACATCCAAAGTTAAATAATAATAAATGTTTACTTTGGTAAATACTTTTTTAAATATCTTATTTTCACAATAACTTTTAGAAACAATACTTTTTTTCTGAAAAAAAAAAACGTTTTCATAGAAAATACTCCTAATATATGTTACAAAAGGCTTAATATATGATATTGCATCTCCAGTTTTTTAAATTGTTAAATTTGTGTACAATATTTTTTAAATAATCATGTTAAACACTAATTAATGTATTACAATATTAGGAGTGACAAAATGGATCTCATTCATAATAATATTGACATAGTAAGTTATGTATTTTTGTTCGTCTATCTGTTTAGGTTTGTCCCACCTAGCCGCCAACCCATCAAGCCAAGGATGGATTGGTATGTGGATCCATTATTTAAAATAATATATTAAATTATTTAAATATTAATAATAATTTCTATATTAATTATATTATAAATATAAAATAATTAATCATTAAAAATAAAAATAATGATAATGATAATTTATTATTACAAGTTTAAATTTACTACTTTAATAATTTATTTTATAATTTTATAAATTTATCAAATTATTTAAAATTTATGTCATTACAAGTTTAAGTTTACTACTTATAATTAATTAATTGATAAACCACTTTTAATTAAGACTTATTATGTCATTAAATAACAGACCGTAAGTAAGGTCTATCACATCATTAAATTACTGTCAAGTGTCATTTATCATTTATAGGTTAACCATCAAGGTCAATTTAACAACTAATTACCACAAACTCAACCACTTTAAAAATTGAGGCACAATGTTAAATATTTGAAAAAATGAGATACAAAATGTAATTAAGCCAAGAAATTAAAAAAATAATTAATGATGTAATCTAGTAATTAATTTAAAATTGTTTTGTCATTAAATTATTTTTAAATTCAATTTGATATATGTATCATAAATTTGTGAAAAAAAGGTAGTTAACACTATTATATAAATATTAATAAATAAAATTTATACGTGTATATTATTATTATATAAACATGAAAAATTATTTAACGTATATAAATATTAATAAATTAATTAATATATATTATTTAATCTTTAAAATGTATCTGTTAAATCAATGGAAAAAAAAAGTTTTGATGTACACAATTGTGTCGAGTTTCCATGAATGAAGTTTGAGATTTTTTTTATAAAATAATTAATTTAATCGAAGGAATCTTATATGACTTTCTTAAATAAATGCTAAGGTGGTGGCCTTTAAGTATTTGAAACACTTACATATTAAATGCTCAATAACATTTGTTTTAACTTCAAAATTTAAAATATTATTTTTAACTAAATTGTGTCGAGTTTTGTAGATTAATTTAATGAGAAAAAAAAAACAATTGAACAGATAAAATCATCTAAACTAAGGATTCTAATTAAACTTAGGTGAAAAACTCTTTTATAGTGTTAGTTAAATTTCATAATTTAAATTATCATTCACGGAAAAAAACTATGTTTACTTAATATTTGGCTAAATGTGATCCATGTTTTGGTGCTTTTTCATTTTGGTAAATTAAGTTTTAAATTTTTCATTATGGTCATTTATGCTTTTTTTTTTTTAAATTTCATTTTAATTTTTTTGTATTCCGTTATTTTTCAATATCTTTAAAATTGTGAAACAATTAAATTAAAATAGTAACAACTAAAAATTATCACTATCTTTATTTCAATCTCATCAATATTCTAAAATTACATTTACAATAACCACCATCGCTTGGTACAATCTAATTCATTTTCAGTATTAGAATCATTGTAATTGCACACAATAATTATATATGTGATATAAAAAGTGTGCAGACATAAAAAACCTAATATGGATCAAGTTGGGAGTGAGCAAACTTGTAGTATCATTTTATTAAGGATAAAAATGACATATTTGAAAATATAAAGTACTAAAATAAAACTTTTAAAACTTAATATAGAAAAATAAAAATATTTTATACATAATAGTGTTGGACAAATAATTTCTTTGTGTATGATACGTGTGATTTCTATTAGAAATAAATTTAAATTAATTTAGTTTATATCTGCTATTTAGATAAAGTAAAAAAAATATTATTAAAAATTTAATGTGTTAAATATGTTAAGATGGTTTACCTTGGCTAGTTGAGCAAGGTGCTGTTTTTTTACATAAAAATAAAAAATTAAACAAGAAATTAAAAAAATAAAATATTGAAAATAAAACAAATAACATATAAAATAAAATATAAATTGAAAAAATAAAATATAAAAATAAAAAAACACTTATGAAAAATGAAAATAGAAAAAATAGTAACTTCAAAAGAATTTATATACATATATTAGATTAGATAATTTATTCACTTGTCATCCAACTATATAATTAAAATAGAAATCTTAAGCGCAATGTATATAGTTCGAATATAAATAGCCACAAGATGATTGACTTTCTCTGCTATTCTGCTATAAGAGCTTAATATATAAGTGTTTGTTTAATTACAGTTTTATAAAACTGTTTTTGGTATTTTAATATTTAAAAATTAAAAAAAAAATTAGATATTATTTTTTAAAACAGTTCTGTTTTTTTTAGATATTATTTCTATTTTAATTTTAAAATTCAAAATACAATCAAAATATGTTTTATTTTATCTTTTATTAATAAAATTTTAATAAATATAAACAAATTTTTTTATATTTCTTTTAAACATTATTCTTAATTTTTTTTAAAAAAAACTAAAAAATAAAATCAAATCAATCCACGACCTAGAAGATTCATTCTTAATCATTCTTAGGGATCTATAAATACTGAAACAAGAGTCACATTCAACAACTTAAAAAAGAACAGCTCTTGTAATTACAAACCGAATTACCTAAAGATGTCCAGAACACACAGCAGTTTTGACAATATCATTGCTCCTCCTTAAAATCAGTTAGCAAGTGACTGAGACCATTTGTGAGAGCTGATGTTGAGGTTAAGGATGCTTTCAATATGCTAAAACCCTGCACCATCTTAACATAGTAAAATGAGTAAAAAAAGCACATAATCTGCCACAAAATCACACCAGCACGTACACAAATGTAAGACAAAAGAAGCAAAGCTATAAGTTCAGAAAACATCCTTACCTCCTTAATGCCAATGGCCACAACTTTTTCCTTCAAGCCATTAAGAGGTATCTTCAAACGGTTGAGTAAAGACAAAGCCGAAATTGGAGACATTGGTGCCACAACCAAGTCATCAGTAGCCATGAACATTGCTGGTCCCTTGGCATAACCTTCTTTACTCCCTTCAGTTCCTTTAGGTGACTTGGGATCTACTAATGCCAACCTTGTATACCGTTCAAACTTCTCAAAATTATCATATTCATAATAATCTGTTTTATAGAGTAGATTACGAAATATACATTCTGTATAATGATCAAACGGATAACAACAATAATACTCTGCAACCAGTTCACTAATCGGTAACATCTGCTTGCCTATGTTTGTTTGGAACTGATGGGCAAGACCAGGATCAACAAGCCTGTTCTTCACTTCCTTTGATATCATATATTTGTTTTCATTTAAATCAACTACGCTCTTGTACAACCGATCAACACATCCCACACAAGAATATCCTCCTAACAGTCCCACCACTCCTCCCAAAGGCAAAGTGAGAAAACTTAAAAGAAAGTCTGCAAAATCTTCTTCCCCTTCAGCAAACAATATCTTCCCATCTGATTTTCTCATAACTAACTTCACTTTTATTTGGATAATACTACTGTTTTCAACAACAGCAGGAGAAAAGCATGAGTTCTCAAAATATAGTTTATTAGTTAAGAACAAATCCGTCAGAGTTGACTTGGACAATAAAGAATACTTAAGCAGATCCAGTACCTGTTTCATTAACATAAATAAAAATCACATTCAACAGCTAGCTAGAATCAATATATGTATTGACTATTGAGAAAGTAATAATAAACAACCAATTATTAACCGATGCAGACAACAAGCGAGAAAAATAACCTTTTTCTTGGTGACATTTACAGTCATTGTCTGAATTGAACTCAAGCATTTCACTCCACAACTCTGAAAGAAACCAAGATCTGTATCCATCGTGTTGGGAAGGACAAGCAGATCATCTGTGACGATAAAAGTAGCACCACCCTTTACAAATCCATTGAAGACTTTGTACATATGGTCATGGGCACAGCCATAGCCACAGAGAGAAACAAAAGCCATACTACGCCCACAGCCACATGAAGAATTTCGGAAAGTGCTCACTAAGGAATGTAGGCAATCACCGATAGTGTCCGTACACATGAAGTGAATTGTGCGCTCGGTATCATCAATGTTAAGTTTCAAACTCGTACAATAGTCTTCTGATGCGTTCCTTGGCTGCAATAGCATTTCTTTGCATTTCTCTGTCCAAAAACACTCTTTGTCAAGATCTGCCACACTTTGATACAGTGAGCTTAGACAACCAACTTGAACTGGACCTATGTCTGACTCCTTCTGCGCCAGCCGTGCAATGGTTCCTAAAGGCATTGTTAAGAAGCTAAAGAGAACATCCACAAAGTCTTTTCCTGCCTCTGCAAATACCACTTTGTTGCTCTCTTTGTCTACCACAAGCTTCAACGAAACTTGCTCAGACATGGTTGCAACAGCCAAGCAAGAACCAAAGTTGGAAACTGTTTAAAATCTGAAACAAAGAAATGAGAAAGGCAAATTCAGTATAAATTAGGAATTTTCATAAAAGTTTATACTGAGCTGCCTTAAAAATCAAGGAGTGTTACACTCTAGAGTAAATAATTTTCACTTTCAATATTGTACAGTATTGTTGGCAATTGGAACCATATATTTTGTTTGGAAAGTATAATATTTAAAGAGTGTGGAATCACTCTTCTGAAATAATTGGATATCCTACTTGATGAAGCTGATGCAATATTTGGTTAGACAACAAGCAGAATCCAAACTCCAAAACAAACCATCTCAAAAAATAGAGCATAAGTTCACAACCATAGATACCCTTTTGAAAAAGAAGAACAGAAAATTAAGACAAGTAAATAAATTTACCTTACTAATAGAGCAGATACCCGTCAACCATATACGTTAGCAGAGGAAAGAGAGCAAAAGTAGACTGCAGGGGTGTTCTGTAAACAAGACTGAGTTTGAAATTTTAGTAAGAAATGTGTGCTATAGTTTTTCTGAGTTTGGTTTACAGTTCATACTTTAGAGTCTAAATCATTAGCGTACGGAAAGTTGACGGATTCTTTTCTTTCTAGTGCAATTCTTAATTGTGAAGGAATTGAAAAAAAAAAAAAAACTTTGAAATCATCAATAATTACCAAATGCTTTCCCAATTTTTCGAAAGAAATTAGTTGACTGGAGAAGACTAATCTATCTTGGTTGTTACGATTTATTTAATACGAATATTTAGATAATTTTATATGCATATTTTTTATTCTCTATGAAAAAAAAAATCATCAAAGTCCACGTAATAGGAAAGGAATGTGGAAGGCCACAGAGTCAAGTTTCTGCTCTTAGAATGTCTTCGGTCCTCTCCCGCAAAAACATTCAGCCGTTAAATTTAATGAGAATTAAGACTAAAAATTATAAATTTATATTTAAATGTTTTTGAATATTGCGTATTAAAATTAGATAAAAATTATAAATTTACATGTTTTTGAATATTGCGTATTAAAATTAGATTAAAAATTATAAATTGACATGTTTTTGAATATTGCGTATTAAAATTAGATTAAAAATTATAAATTTACGTATAGTATAATATTTTAGATTATTTATAATAAATACTTAATTTTTGTAATTAAAATTTAAATTAGGCTATAATTTTGCTTTGTCAATATTTTTTATTCACAATTTTTAGTTTTTTCATGGCTTAAAAAATTTTTGGTTTTTATTTTAATTCGTAATTTTTTTATACATTTTTATTTTAGGATAAACTATGTTTTATATTATTATAAAATATGTCAAATATTAATCTTATTATAATATAGTTTAAATATTTAAAAATATTTATTTATTTGAAATTTAATTTTATATATAGTTTAGAGATAATCATGGATGCACTCTCTCCTTTTTTTAAACTATACAAGTCCCCATATTTTTTTTTCGCACTTAGTACATTGGTATTCCTTCATTCCAAAATAATGTAATATCATACATAAATTTATTACGCATATATCCTTAAGTTTTGTATAATATTATAGATGTACACCTAAGTTTTGTATATTATTACATATGCACCCCTATATTTTTCAAATTTTACAACTGACACTCTTCTTACCTTCATTGTCGCACTATTACAAAGGTGAGGTACAACTCTAATGCAAAAAATAAACAAGAGTTTTGGAATCCAAAAATAAAACATAATGTAATGAGTACATAAAAGTAAATATGGTATTTGTAATTTAAAAGAACTACACGAAATAAAATATAATAATGCAAAAATAAAACACAATAATACAAAAATAAATGAGAGTTTTGTAGCTTTGAAAGGTGAGGTATAACTGTAATGAGCACGTAAAAATAAATATGGTCTGTGCAATTTAAAAAAAGGAGGTGCATCTATAATTATACTAACTTAAAAGAGTCTATTCATGATTATTTCTATAGTTTAATATGCAACACTAATAGACTTTATAAGCTAAGCAAGTTTCTGGTTCTTTATTTTGAAATGTATTTTGAAAACAGAAATGTTTTCAGTAAAAATGGTTTTGTTCTAGTTTTTTACTCATTTTCGACATAGTTTTTACTTAATTTCAAAAACAATAAAATTTGGTTTTCAGATTTCTATTTCTGTTTAATTTCATTACTTGACGTCATTTGTCACCATTGACTATCACCTCTGACTAGCAGTCATCGGTCGCCACCCTGACTAAAAGTCATCGACCGCCACCTCTGATCAGTAGTCACTAATCACCACCTCTATCTGACGGTCACAATTTTCACTTTCAACTGGCAGTCACCAGCCTCCACCTCCGACCAACAATCACCAGTTGTCACCTTTGATCAATGGTCACTAGTTGTCACCTACGATCAACGGTCATCACCTTTGATCAGCGGTAACCAGCTGCCACCTCCGACCAACGGTAACCAGCTGCCACCTCCGACCAGCGGTCACTGGTCATCACCTCCGCCTGGTAGTCACCAGCCATCACCTCCGACTGGCGATCACTGGCTGCCACCTCCGACTGGCGATCACTGGCTGCCACCTCCAACCAGCGGTTACTGGTCGTCACCGTCGATCGTGATCACCAACCGCTACCTCTGATCACCAGTCACTGACTATTACCTCTGACCACTAGTCACCAACCACCATCTTCGATCGTCGGTTACTGACCACCACCTTCGATTGCCAATCATCGACCGTCACCTTTAACGACTGTTTCGACCGCTACCCCCAACTAGTGTTTTGATTAAGATTTTAAAACAATCTTTTAAATTTGGAAACGAAAACATTGTTGTTTTTAAAATTTTAAAACTTAAAACCAAAACTAGTTTTTATTTTTATAAATTTCAAAACTAGAAAGCAAAAACCATCTCGAACAGGGTCTAAATTTTTCACACACACCCCTAAATTTTATTACACATGCACCCCTATATTTTTCAAACTTTACAACTGACACTCTTTTCCTCTTCATTGTTGCACTATTACAAAGATGAGTACAACTGTAATGCAAAAATAAACGAGAGTTTTGGAATGCAAAAATAAAACATAATAATGCAACTGTAATGAGCACGTAAAAGTAAATATGGTATATGCAATTTAAAAAATGACACAAAATAAAATAAAATAATGCAAAAATAAACAAGAGTTTTGTAGCTTTGAAAGGTAGGATATAACTATAATTAGCGCATAAAAGTAGTCTGTGCAATTTAAAAAAGAAAAAAGAAAAAAGAAGAGAGACATCTATAATTACACTATACTTAAGAGTGTCCATTCATGATTATTTCTATAGTTTAACATGCAACACTAATAGACTTTATAAATAATAACCTGTTTTTTAGATTATAAGTGTTTTTTTATAAGCCAAATATTAATTTGTTAATGTGTTAATTTTTGTTAGTGAAGAAATTCGAATCTACGTCTTCTTCTTCTTTATCTCTCTACTTTACCGTCAAACTAACATTATAACTGTTTTTTAGATTATAAATTATTTTGAAAAAATAAACTGGATGTTTGAAAATTTGAAACTACTTTCCCATGAACTTAACCAAACAAAAAATTATTCTATTTATAATTTATTATACACATAATTAATTATTGAAATAACTAATTTTTTTCATTTTTTAAACACACTATTAATTATCTGATTAAATTAATACAAACATTTTAATAAAAATAATTCATGCAAAAAGAACTCATAAATAGGACAAAAAAATTAAAATATACTCTTATAATTACATACTAATATTTTTATTGAAATAGTATTATTGATAAATAATCTAGTCCATGGAGTATAATAGACGTCTCTTATTTAATTTTCTATAAAAAACTTCTTACTTAATCTGATTTTCTTTTTTAAACCAAACTAGCTTCTAACAAGAAGAAAAATCTATTTTCATTCCTAATAATAGAAAATATATAAACATATTTATTTTTCAAATACTCAATCAATACCTACATTTTTGTTTTTCACATTAGGATACTTTTTATACATGTACTTTTTCTTTCTCTATATTTACCATGGTGTGTATATATGAACTTTAAAATTCATATATATAACCAGGCGTATATATGAACTTCAAAGTTCAAATACTCCATCAATAGAAAAACACTACTAGAAAAAGTTCTAAACGATATGAAAGAAGAAATAATCAAAGGAGAAAAAAAGTATGATCACCTATTTCAAAGTTGATGCAACCTTCGCAATTTGCTACACAGTAGTCAAGATTGCTGACATATTAGGCCAATTGTGACTGACGAGTAAGATTCAATATTTCAATTATTTAATTTTATATTCTTATTAATATTAATAAATATACAAAATTTTATGTATATTCAAAATTATTTAATAGTTTGATCGCATTACTATTATAAATAATTATGTAAAACGATATTAAAAATATATAAATAATTATTATAAGATGACAAATATACAAACATATAAATTATATAAAAATTTATACACATTATTATTAGTATAAAATTTAACATATATAGAAAAATAATAACATATATAAAAAATATAATTATATTTAACAATTTGATTGATAAAATTTACATTTAATAGAAAATTATTGAAGGTGCAATTAAGTTGACTAAATAACTATTATTTATATTTTCAAGTAAAATATTCTTTTCTTAAAAATGTAACAATAATTTTATTATATTTCAAAGTATAAATGAATATTGTTAATCTTTTAAATGAAGTTTTGTTAAATATTCATGAAGAAAATGTTTTTATTAAAAAATTAAAAGAATTTTATTGGATTTTTAAAATGCAAATGTGATCCTTTTATTGATTAAAAGTAGTTATATTAAAGCTCATCAAATAAACATTGATATCTACAATAATTTTAAATAAGATTATCTCTTGTAAATATTACTTATAGTGTTTATCATTAAAAAATAAAACTAATTAAATTATAATATTAATTTAAGATATTTTGAAATTTTTATTTTTTTAAATTAATTGAATATATAAATCATTTGTTAATAAAAAATAACATTGTTATATAAAATATTAATAAATAAAATTACACTATTTTTTAATAATAATCTATATATTATCGAGTGTTTAAAATGTAATTGTGTTAAATAATCATAAAAAAAAGTTTTTTTTTTCATAATAGCATAAAGTAGAAATATCTTATATAAATGATATTTGAATTTTATTTTATAAAAAATTAAAAAAAATTATGATATTATTACCTAGTAAGTAATAATTTAAACTATTTTATTATAAAAAAATATTTAATAAATTTATTTTAATATAATTAAAATTTATATTTTCAAAATGATTTTATACTTATAATGTTGTCACATAAGTTTTCAGAATTATTTATATTTAAATTTAAAATATTCCCAAGTAAATAAAAAAAAAATATTATGAAAAACTAAAGTAAATCTCCCTATAAACTAAAATGAGTTTATTCTTAAATTAATCTTTAAGTTATCTCATATAGCATTTTGTAAAAGATACAAAACCTTTTACAAATTAACTTTTTTTAAACATAAGTGAATTTTAATATTATTTTTTGAAAATAAGATATATAACTTTTAAAGTTATCTTATAAATTCTTTTGAACTTTTCTAATGTATAAAATATAAGAAGCAAACATTTTGTACATAAAAATTAGTCACGTTCAATATAACTTTTATTCAAACTCAGTGTGTTTTGTTCCCATCAAATGAATATTGTCTTATTGTCTTGTCCTGAAAAAAATAAATAAATGAAAAGGTAAATACATCTGACTTCTTAAGAAAATAGAAAACATTTTTTTAAAAATAAAAAGGAAAATACAAAACATTTAATCCTTACATAATTAAAGAGATTAATAAATATTCCCTATTAGTGTAAAATATTTATATTATCAAACAATTAAAATTTATCTTTAAACTAAATATTAAAATAATTATTATAAAATAAAAATTAATATTTACAGATTTGTAATTGCATGGCAACATAACAAATCTTTAGATTATCAATACTTTGTAGGAATATATACAAAATTATTCTTTAATATTGTAATATTAGATTCTCTTAAAAAAAATCTGTAATGTTAGACATACGGCTAAGTCGAAGACAATTTTTTTTTTCGAATAATAAAAATCATTTTACAAATAGTTAGTTAACATGTCACACAACAAAGTATAAAACAGACGAGTTTTAAATCGTTCACAACATAGCAAGGATTTTAACAAACACAACAAAATAGTGCTAATGATACCATTTCTGCTCCATAACTTCAGGTAACAATAACAAGTGGCTGAGACCATTTGTTAGGGCTGATGTGGAGGTTAAAGATGCTTTCAATATGTTAAGACCCTGCACCAAGACGACATTGTAAAATGAATAATTGCTACAAATATAATATGCTAGAAGAAGATCAGTCTAGACTGTCAAGTTGATCACAAAAGCATGATAAAGCAGGGAAGCTATAGTTTTAAACCACATCTTACCTCCTTGATGCCAATGGTGACAACCTTTTCCTCTACGTCTTTAATAGGTGTCTTTAAACGGTTGAGTAAAGATACACCCGAAGTGGGTGACATTCGTTCCACAACCAAGTCATCAGTAGCCATGAACATTGCTGGACCCTTGGCATAACCTTTAAGATTTCCACCAGATGACTTGAGATCTACTAATTTCAAGACTTTACAAATTTCAACTTTGCTATCATAACTCCTATGTCCTTTAGTTACACTGAAACGAATGCTGTTTGGATAACCTCTACGCTGAAAATAACAATGATATTGTGAAGCCTGTTCATTTATTGGAAACATCTGCATGCCTAATTTTAACTGTGGGGCAAGGCCAGGATCAATAAGCCTGTTCTTCACCTCCTTTGCTATCAAATATTTGTTTTCATCTAAACCAACTATGCTATTGTACAATCCATCAATGCTTCCTATAGAAGAATATCCTCCCAACATACGAACTACTCCTCCCAACGGGAAAGTTAGAAAACTAAAAAGAAAGTCTGCAAATTCTTCTTCCCCTTGAGCAAACATTACCTTCCCATCTGATTTTCTCATAACTACTTTCACTTTGATTTGGATAGTACTATTGTTTTCAATAATAGAAGGAGAAAATTGTGAGTTACTCAACAATGGTTTCTTTACTAAGAACAAATCCGTCAAAGTTGACTTGGACAATAAAGAATATTTTAGCAGATCCAGTACCTGTAAAGAAGTATAATAAAAAAATAAAATCACATTAGCAAGGAATTAAGCAATAAAAATTGGCAAGTGATACATGTATAGAGCCAGTAATAATAAGCAACCAACAATCAATCAATACAGAAATACAAATGAAAAATAACCTTTTTCTTTGTGACATTCACAGTCATCTCCTGTACTGAACTCAAGCTTTTCACTCCAACTTTCTTCAAGACACCAAAGCTTGTATCCATTGCATTCGGAATGACAACCAGATCATCCGTGACAATAAAAGTTGCAACATCGTTTACAAATCCATTGTATACTTTGTCACTTTTGACAGAAACTAAATGGGCCAAATGATTGCCACAGTCGCATCTTTCATTTTTGAAAGTGCTCAACAGGTAATGGCTGCATACAGGGAAGTTTGTACACAGGAAATGCTTTGAGGACTCAGTATCATCAATATTAAGTTTCACACTCCTACAATATTCTTCCGATGAGTTTCCTGGTTGCAATAGCATTTCTTTGCATGTCACTGTCCGAAGACACTCGTGAAGATTTGTCACACTTCCATACAATGAGCCTAAACAACCAACTCCAACCGGTCCCAAATCTGACTTCTGCACAAGTCTGGCGATAGTTCCTAAAGGCATTGTTAAGAAGCTAAAGAGAACGTCCACAAAGTCCTTCCCTGCCTCAGCAAGTATGACTTTGTTGGTCTTTTTGTTCACCAGAAGTTTCAAGGAAACTTGCTCTTCTATTTGAGTTTCAGGCATGGTTGGAAGAACTACCAAGAAGCAAAATTGGAAGATTTTCAAAACCTGAAATGAAGTTTTTTTATCGACAACTTTGATTGAGGTTCTGAGTATAACTATAGTACATATAAATAAGTGTATGCTAATCAATCACTCAGTACTGCATAAGAGATTAATAAATAAAAAAAAATTATTGAAATAATGAAAAAGTTCATTGTTACATGGTTAGCATTTAGAAGTTTGATCAAATGATATGAGGAAATGATGAAGCCCATCAACGAGTTTTAACACTCAAAAGAATTTAGAAGAACGGAGGACAACAGAGACGTGAATATTCTTCTAACTACTTACACAATCATGGTTAGCATGCCCCTGCTGGAATGTGTCAAAATATTCTGAATAAATGGGAATATCTTTCTAAAAAAAGCTTAAAGGGAATTAAAGAGCTTAAATGGGAATATCTTTCTAACTATTGACATAAAAGGTTATTACCAGTCTTAATAGCCAAATGGACAATAATAATTCAATGAACTCACACACCTCAGGATATATCAATCCTTTTTCAAATTCGGATTGGATATATAGTTTGAAGTGGCCTTTGTGAAGAGCCTTTGTGATTGACTGCAAATGAACTTACCTTCAAAACCTATTTCAATGACCAGTTAAACACCAGCATGGAAACCATAAGTTAATAGTGGGTAGTTGACCTCCAATTAATACAATAGATTTGTCCTGCTTAAACAAATTCAGCCTTTATTTTATTGATTGAATGAATAGTGGTTGGCTGCACCTACAAGTAGGATACTCAATAGAATTATAAGGTTGACTTAGTAGTTAAAACTAGGAAGAAGGCAAAATTAATGAGAAAGGATAGGATAGACGAATCCCCTCAATAACAAAACTAACAACTAATATTTCTTAATAAAAAAAATGAGTGGATACTCACCACACCTTTTGACCACTTATTTCAATGCCATTGTGTGTCAAAGTGGACATACTTATGTTGCCAGGATTTTAGGTTCATTCCTAAAACCTTGTTTCCAAATTTTATTACATTTCTGATTTTGGTTGGTTTGGGTGAGTGTATTGGAGAACTATGACTTGATGAGAAACTTGGTCATTCATGTTGCTACATTTGTTTTTTGGATTTTATAGGCTAACTATGATACAATCTTGAGGTTAATTACAGGTTACCATAAACTCCAGTTGTTTATCAAGATTTAAGGACTTACTCGGATAGAGTTCTGTAACTTCATACTTCTGATAGATTATCTTCAGAAGTTAAAAGTATTTCACACTAGCTCCCAAATGATACGTCAGGATTTCACACTAGGTCCCAAATGAATCGTATAAAGGTGATGGAAATTTGTTATAGCAAACTATGTTTTGATCTCATCTGCTCAAATTCATGTATCAAGATGAAGTGTAGACTCTTAGTGATGGACATTCTGGATTTTTATTGGTCAAATTTTAGTATTATTAGTCATGTTAATCTTTGTAAATGGTGAAGATTGAACTTGCTATCTTTGCCCACCTTCCTTTTTTGTTTTTAAAGAATTGAGATATGTTATATATCCACACATTATGGATATCAAAATCCAGTCATTCTATTTCACCCCAGTTATTAATTTTGGGAGGGCTGGGATATGGTTGGTGTCAGCAACATCTCTGCATACTTAAGCTCGAACATATTTATTAATTTTAAGAAGGAAAACTACATCTCAAAATTATTAGGTTGTCCCTATAAATGGGATGGGATGTAGTTTGTTCCTCGAAGCTCCCTCAATTATTTGAGGATTTTTAATTAAGTCCCCAAACTATAAAAAAAATATGATTGAATTCTGATGTTGTAAAATTTTTGTAAGAGTCTCTAGAATTAGTTTATGGCAGTTTGCAATGATCAGAAAATGACAATTTGCAACATTTTGAAAATTCTAGAGACTCAACTACAAAAAATTAACCTGATTAATTAAAGATAAAATTACTATTTTTCGTTGGCTTGGAGAGTTAATTAAAAACACCTCTGATTAATTGAACCTAAAAAAGAAATACCTGAGGCAGCCACGCCAGAATCAAATCAGCTTGTTATGCAGCAATAGCAATGAGGGAATGACAATAAGCGATTACAAAATAGTCTTTTTTCACAATTTCTCATAATTACAACTACTGACATAGGCTAGCTTATAAAATTCAATGTGTGAGTGAGGCAGATGAAGTGTAAAGTATGTATAGTTATTCTGAGTGACAATAAAAGAATGAAAAAGGAATCTGGTCTTACAACACAGAACGCGAGAATGAAATTCCCAGTCGCCGATCACGGAAAGACTGAGTCAGCAACACGGATTTAGCTCTGAGAAACGAAAACAATAGATATTAAAGGAAACGCAATGGGTCGAGGAAATGAAATAATTAAAGCAATTATGGTGGAAATGAGAGAATCTCAAAGCCAATGAGAAGAGGACTAGGAAAACATTGTTCAGTGTTGACTAAAACTTCTGGGAAAACCATTCAATTAAGGAAAAAAACTAGCTTTTCTTTTTTTTTTTTTTAAAAAAAAAAAAATACCCGAAATTTAAGTACCAACAAATTCCTTATTCGGTCCTATATTATAGTCACTAAAAAAACAAAAAACATCTAGTTGACTAATTGAAATACACCCGTTTAACAACTTGATAACAAAATATTGTACTAGTTTTTGGAATTAAAAAATCAAAATAAATTATTCAAATTTTCAGTTATCTATATTTATTTATAAAAAAAAAAATTGTTCGATCGACAGGACAGCACTGTACTTTTCGGTCATCAAAATAAGTTATTAAAAATTTTAATTATCTATATTTATGTATGAAATTATTCAATTATAGTCACATATTAACTAGGACAATACTATACCTTTTTATTATTTTAATTTTAGCATTTTTCATTTTCTTTCTATTTTTTAAAAAGTCGTGCAAGGATTACAAATTTAGTTTTATGTAAATTTGTAAATTTAAATACTTATTATCATTTGGGTTCTGTGATGTAGATTTAAAATCTTGAAACACATTAGTTTTTCTCTAAGGACAAAATCTTATTAGTGGATAATGTATCACAAACTTGCACTTTTAGTGTGTTTGTGCATTAGGTTGATTTGTTTGTTGTGATTATTTATCTAGAGATTTCACTTAGTTTGTCGTCGATCGATCACTTTATCCAATAATGTAATATATCTATGAATCTACAAAATGGTTGTTAAGATTTTATAGTCATCTATCTTTGATTAGTCCTTCGTTGAATTTGACATGGATAAATTCTTCTTCCATAGAAGTTCTATAACTAAGCATTTTACATTCCTTTGAGGTATATATATATATATAAAGAAACAATTTCTTATTAATTTGAAATAAAACTTATCTGAATATTTGTATTAAGAATGAAATATAAATATGAAATTAATGGAAAATATGACACCCTTAATATTGTTAGCTAACGTATTAGAAATAAGTCATGCATGTAATCAATTGTTAAGTAGATTAATAATAACTTGTAAAGCATTTTTAACAAAGATTTTAAGCTTCCTTTGACTAGTAGAATCCGTTTAGTGAAAATATAATGATTTTGGTAGTCAGTACGGCGGTATAAAGGTGGTGGAAGAAGTTTGTGGAATGGTGATTTGCTACCAAATCTGCTCAATGAAATGAATTTTGCTCTATGAAATTTGGTCAGCCCAAGCTTATAAATAAGGGTCCTTGGTGCGTGGCAAAGAGGCACATCCAGTGAAAGAAGGAAGTTAAGAAGTAGAAAGAAGTTATAGTGAGAGGAAATGAGGTTCTGAAGGAAGAAAGTTAGGAGGAAAATCTTCTAAGAAAGATTGAAGCTATGGAGGTTCTACACCACTTTTAATCAACCTCTTATTAAGATAACAGGAGAGTGAAATTTATAAACTGCGGGAGGTGTTAGTCCTAATAAACTATGTGTTTTTATTGCTTTCATTCAGTTACTGCCTTCTTAATCTGTAATGTCTATTACTTTGATTGTTAATATCTGATTATTCTTCCAGATAACTTTTTGGTCAATCTTTCCAGATAATCTTCTGGTCTTCTCTTTATTATCTTCCAGATAACTTTCTAACCATTCATTTCAAATAACCTTCTGGTCATGTTATTGTTTTCTCTAGATTTCTTCTAGTACTTTGATTATTTTTTCCAGAACTTACTTTGATCTATTAACTATTCTTTCCAGATAACTTCTTGGTCATCCATTCCAGGTGACTTTCTACTCCTTAATTTATTTACTCTGGATATTCTTTTTGGTCCTATATTGCTATTCTCCAAATACTATTTATGTTCCTCTATGATTTTCAATTACTACTTATGATTCTTATATATGTCTGATTGTTGTTGATATCTTGGTTATGATAAATGGATTGTTTAACATTGGTTTTCATATTAATGGTTTTATGAATCAAGTTATAAAAATTATGATTTGAGAAATTTTTTTGAAACTATTCTTCAATTGGATTATCTTAAAATTGTCTATATGTTTTCAAAAGGATAATGAGATAAAAGGAAAAAATGTATCTTTGAAAGAATGTTTAAAGAAAAGTTGGTCAAACTAACTAATAGAAAGGCAAGCTGAGTATGCTTGTGGTTATGATTTTATCTGATCTTCCACATAAAAAAAATATCTTTTAGTAAATATTGTACTATTATTTGATAAATATTAACATGAATTTTGAAAAAAATCAAATCACTCGCTATGAATTTCTATTTGATACTAGTATGAAGTATGATAATATAAATATCATCAGAGATGTGATTTATGAATGCCATTGTGATATTTGAATTGTGATTAATGAATGATGTCATGATCAAGTTTAAAAATTATGTTATTTGTGGTTATTGAATTAGTAATCCTTGAGAATGTGTTGAGAAGTTGTGAAGTGAACTTAGTAAAAAGTCTAGGTTCCTTATAGGCACATGAGTACAGTGTTTGGGAAGTCACAACTTGACACATTGCGAGATGAAATGCAAGACAAGAAGTCTTAGGTTTTTTTTTAAGTAAATGAATATTCAAATAATTATTGTGGATACTTGGGCTGAGGATGTTCATCAAGTAGGTGAACATTCAGGGGATTCCATATTAGTACGTGGATGGAATATTTATTTACTTAAACTATCGACAATACTCGGCATCTCATGATTGGTAGGGTATATTTTTCTCGGCCTAAAAGTGTTGTCGTTTGTGATTAGCAGGTAGCCCAATTGGCAGTTAGCCAGGTGATTATGATGGCCAGGTAGCTCAATCTGTCAAGGGGATTATTATACCAATTAGAGAATGATATACAACTATCAATCACTTTCCAAACAAGATCTTTAATTATTAGGGTGAATCATTATGGATGGTCATGAATCCATACATAGAGTCAAATAGGACTAAGTTTGGAGTTGAGAAGACTGAGATTGAGGTTATATGGAAACGAGTTCTAGGATGAATCTTATGCCTCATTGTTTGATTAGTTTATTAAGATTAACATTTATGATTTATAATTATCCCATTCTTCTGTGTGTTTTCTATGTGTTTCACAAATGTTCAAGATATGAATAGAAGAGGAACTTGATCACCCAACTAAGATGAGAATTATAAAAGGTTTTTTTCTATGTTTGATGTTTTGTCATGGATAATGTTTTGTACTAAGTTACGCTAATGTTTAACTAGTTTAATTCTGTCAAAGGCTCACTGCTCTAATTAGGTTTAATTTGGTTTGTAGTAATTATGTATCTGAATATTTTGTACGAACAAGATTTTGTAATGAATATTTCCATTCCATATTTATATTAAGAAGATTATGATTATTTATATAATATTAAGTTTTGAAAATTTTTCATATTTGTGAAAATACTTTCGACAAATTTTCCACATTCTCTTATATGAATTGGGTTGTTGTAGTAAACATTCTTCTTCTTTATAATTCAAAAAAAGTGTTAACAATGATTTTATAAATATTCTATTTTGTGCATAACATTTTTTTAACAACTTTTATCCAAAAGTGTTTAGAAAAATAAATTTTAAAAATCATAGTTCTAACCATCTCTTGATATCTATTTTTTTTTTTAGTTTCCTTGGTGAAAGAAAATTGTGAAAAATACTATGTTTTTCACATAATGTTTCAACTTAGCATTTCCATATTATTTTTCATTATTATTTCAAGATTACAAAATATTATTATTTTGAACATTTACGTTCAAAATATTTTAAGACCTTATAAAAAACATTTTTGTGACTTAAGAAGTATGTATATCTAAAATAATCATAAAAAATAACAAAATAACACTTTTTACCACAAAGTTTTATACTTTTTATAAGACCAAACAAAACAAATCTATGTGTAATAATATAAAGTGGAAACTACATTTCTAGCTTTGAAAGAGGTTTTAATTTATTTCCTTTTTTTTCATGCTTTACAAAGATGTGTACATTTTTCAAGAAATTCTAGACTAGCCTTTAACACTTTCTTTTTTTGTAATTTTAAAATATGCTAATTTCAAATTGCCATGCATGCCTAAGCTTTCTATCCCATATCCATGTTTCATCTTTTTTGAAAACTGTTAATTATATATCTTGTAATCATTATTATGTCTTTTATTAATAAAAAGAACCATGTCAATTCTTCTTTACCTATCATTATCAAAGAAAATACAAAATTTTATTAAGTTGTCATTTATGTCAATTCTTCTTCGACTATTGTTATCAAAGAAAATATAAAATTTTATTAAGTTGTCATTTTTTATATTCTTTATAGCCCTAATTTAATGATAGATTCTAGGAGCAGTGGTAGAATAATTATTTTGCTTTCTAAAAAATGTGTTTTCATTATCTTATTCTTTTCTCTCACCAACCTTCACCTCTATAAAAGATAACCTCCAAGTTTTTTCTTCAAGAGTTAAAAGCCTTCCAAATCCAAACTCAACCACCATGAAGAAATACAAAATCCTTACCATACTACTCTTTTACAAACCATGAATATCCACTCTGATGTTCTCACCTCCATCTTTACTGGTATATCCAAAAAGTTTGAAGCTTTTAACTTTCTTACGTTTTTGCAACCATCTCCCTTTTTTCCTCCTTGAACATTCTCACCTCCCCACACCACCTATTCTGCACCCTACACAATATGCCTTTTCCTCTTCATCATTGGATAATAGAGTTCAACCGTGCGCACTAGTATTTTAAAAAAAATAATAACAATAAAAATGATAAATCCAGAAAAAACAAAAATGTTCATTTTCATGCATAGTCAACATACACAACCTTGTTCAGAATATACATCAATACAGAGAGCTCAAAATAGAAATTTTCAATGGAAAATAAACAATAAAAATAGCAATAATAGAGGCCATCAGAAGGGAAAACAAAAATGCAAGAGTCAACCTCTGAATCACTGAACCACTGTAATGTTTCAGCTCTCTAAATCAATGTTCTTTGGCTCAGCTACATCACTAACATAATCTCATAAAATCTAGAGATAAAAATTTTAAATTTTTAGGAATAAAATGGTTTCAAACTGACTCCATAAAATGGGGCACTTGAATCAGAAAAAGAAGAAAAATAGGTAAAAGGGTTACTTTAAAAAAAAAAAGATACTTTTTTCGGAGGAGAATAAATAGTTTGAAAGATTAGGAGAAAAAGGTGAGGTGGAAAGCAAAAAGAAAAGTTTTGAAGGATAAATATGTATTAATCTACACTACTCTTTTTAAAATTCAGTAAAAAAATAACCTAAATAAGATAGAAAAATTACTTACCATTTTAACCATGCACTACACGAAAACCTCTCCTCCCTTATTCTCTCTCCTTCACATTCCCCGCCCCTCAATCTGTAATCATTCTTTCTTTTTTTAAAAAAGAAAAGTAGGTTGCATAAGGGGACGCTGCACACGTCTCCAAATTTTACCTTTTCTTTTAAAAAAATCATGCTCTGTTAAGTTCACTCTTGCAAAACTACTATTTGCACCCCCTTTAGGTCTAACAAACAAGCATTGTCTATACCTCCATTTCTTACTATTTGCGCCCAGCCCAATAACAGACGAGTACTATCTGCACCTCCTTGTTTTTACTATTCGCATATGTTTTATATCATGACCCATTTTGCTGTTTTTACCTCTATTTACGGTTTGCACCTCTGTTTTTCCTAGATGTGTATTTCATTCATTTTAGAGCCCAAAATGCATTATTTTTAGTCTTTTGTGAGTATAAATTGTAATTTTTTATTTTATTATTCTATCATTTTCTTTTATTTACGTTGTACTAGTTAACATTCAAAATAACAATTAATAAAATTTCAATTAAATCTAAAAATAATAATGTTAATAATATTAATTTTTAAAAAATAAAAATTTATAATAACTATTTTATATATTTTTTTAAATGTTATAAAACCTTTAGCGGTTATAATTATTTAAGAAAAATTTAATGATGGTCACTTTAGATACACTTCTAATTTGGTATTTTATAAATTTTTAGTTGTAATAAATATTATTACGTCATTTAAATTAATATAATAATAGTCACTTTAGATACACCATGGTTACTTTAGATGCACTTCTAATTTGACCATTACTAAAACTAAAAAAACCACTTTAGATGCACTTCTAATTTGGTCTTTTATAAATTTTTAGTTGTAATAAATATTATCACATCATTTAAATTATTTAAGAAAAATGTAATAATGATCACTTTAGATGCACTTCTAATTTGACTATTATGAAAACTAAAATAACCACTTTAGATGCACTGCTAATTTGGTTTCTTTTATAGAACCTTGGTTATTATAATTATTATCATGTTATTTAAATTATTTAAAACAAATAATAGTCCCTTTGGATGTTCTTCTAATTTGACTATTGTAAATTATAAAAAGATTATGATGCTCACTTTGGATATACTTCCGATTTGATTATTGTGTAATCCTTTAAAATTATCTTTTGTATGTAAAAACATAAAATATAAAGTTTAAATTATGACTACTTCAAATGAACTTTTAATTTAGTCATTATAAAAGCTATCATAATTTAGTAATTATCACTTTAGATGCACTTCAGATTTGACGGTTATGCTAAATAATCATCATGACCACTTTGGATGCACTTTTAATTTGGTTGCGATAATAATATTTTAAAATAAATCCAAAAATAAGAATTAATCACTAAAATTAAAAACCTAGTAAACAAATTATTATCAAGAACTATGTATACTCTGATTCTCCATTACACATGGAAATACGTAAGAGCAGAAACTTACTCTTGTCGAGCCACGAAAAATAAAAATAAAATAAGTTAATTAAAAATTAAAATATTAATAATATTTTATAAAAATAAATTTTTCAATAATAATTTTCTCATTAAAATGTTAAAAACAAAAATAAAATAAATTATTTGTTATATTTCAACTATTTTAAGGGTGAAAATAAATATTCTTAAAGATATCTAGCTTTTTACATTTAATTAGAGGTAATAGTCCTTAAGACGGATGTCGTAAGGTACTAATATCTTCTCTACGCGTAACAAATTCCCGAACTCAAAATGTGGTTTCGTAGACCATATTTTTTAAAAGGTTTTTTTCAATGTTTTTTTAAATAAATATTGGTGGCGACACCTCTAATTTTTATAACCTAATTTTTCACTGTTCCGTTGAGACCTCACGTGTCGACACCAACCATCTCAACCATTTCCACAAAGCACAATCTTCCACTCACCCTCTCAGCCAATGCCCTCTCCACATTTCAGTTCACTAATCGTTCCATTTCCTCCAACTCCATCCACACCATTTAAAGTCCGTCTTTCTCCAACAAAATACCAAAACTCCAACATTGGATTAATTAATTTTTGCATAAGTCATTGGTCTTAACCTTGAGGACAAGGTTCTTTGTGCATGCACCTGTTAGTAGTGATAGAATGGGCCAAAAGAGGTAAAAAAAATGAAAAATTAAGTGGCAAGAGGATTTTATAGGATGATCTTAAAGTATTATTGTATTTATTTATTTTTATTAGTTTTATTTCAATTCTCTAAATGATGACACTTGTAAAATCATTATTTAGTTGTTGGTATTTTAAGCAATATAAGTATATCCCTCTTTACTTTATCATTATTAATGGAAATATCAGGTTGTCATTTTTAAATTCTTTATAGCCCTCTTTAAAGGTATATTCTAGGATTAATGGTAGAATAACTATGCTTCTTAAGAGTGTCTTTCACGTAATTTTCATGCATGATTCCTGACACATTTTGTGCCTCCTTGGTTAAAATATCTAAAAGCCATTCTTGTAAATATTTCTAACACAACACCAATTATGTAATTATTTGATAAAATCACCCTAATTTTGTAAATAAAGTCTCATGTTTACTTCTTGTTTTGATAGTCTATTACAAATCCTACTAGAGTGTAAGTCTCATCAAATAGATCTATTCATCTTATATTGGATTCCAATCCATGGTGTTTAACTATTTATTGCCATTTGAGCAACATCAAGCCTCTTTTGATGTAAAGTATTGAAATTCACCAGCAAAATAGTATCATAGCATTGACACGTGTTTTTTGATGGACAATGAAAAATATGATTTGAAAATCAAAGAAGTTGTCACTAATGTTTATTGAGGAAAACATCATAAAAGCCTTTTAAAACTATGGTTTGTGAAATTAAATTTTAAGTTTAGAAGTCAATTACGAAGGTATTAGCATCCTACAACGTCCGTCATAAAAACAATTTCCTCTAATTAAACGTGTAGAATTAAATAAATTTAAAATTTTTATTTATCCCTTAAAACAAAGATTTTTTTTTATTTTATTTATGGATTTTAATATTTAAAAAAGGAATTTTATTATTGACGAGAATTTATTATTTATTAAAATTATTATTATATTTTTATTAATTCATTTTTTTATTTTTATCTTATTTTAGGGGTTCAACAAGAGAGGGATCCTACTCCTATGTATCTCCATGTGTAATGGAGAATCATAATTTACGTAGTTCTTGAGATGATTTGAGTATTAGAGACTTTTGATTTGATTTTTTAATTTTAATATTCTTGTGTTTATTTTGAAATATTCTTACCACGACCAAATTAGAAATACATCCAAAGTAGTCATAATGCATTTTCATTATTTAATATAACTATCAAATTAGAAGTGTATCTGAAGTGACAATTATTAAATTATGATATATTTTATAATCACTAAATCAAAAGTGAATTTGAAATAATCATAATTAAAGTTTTGCGTTTTATGATTCTATATAAAAATTAATTTTAAAAGTGTTCCGATAATCAAATTGAAAGTGCATCAAAAGTGATTGTCATAAACTTTTTAATAATTTAAAATAGTCAAATTAGAAGTGCATTCAATGTTACTATTATTAATCTTCTTCTTTTAAATTAAAAAATTTAAATAACATAATCATAATTATAATAACCAAGATTTTGTAAAAGAAACCAAATTAGAAGTGCATCTAAAGTGGTTATTTTAACTTTTAGTTTTTTTAATAGTCAAATTAAAAGTGCATCCAAAGTGACCATTATTAAACTTTTTAATTTAAATTGAAATAATTTGAATGATGTAATAATAATTATAATAGCTAAAAGTTTTTATGATATCAAAATTAGAAAAGAATATAAAGTGGTTTTCTTAAATTCTTACTTTTAAATTAATATTATTATATTTAATCATTATTTTATTACTTGCTATTTCACTTATTTGTAACATTATCTTAACTAGATAAAAATAAAGTATCTAATAAAAAGAAAAGGACAAAATAGATCAAATAAAAACACTTACTATTTACACTCACGTATTTGCTAAGTATACCTCATTAAAGAAATAGTGCATCTAGCAAAATTGTTGTGTAAATAGAAAAATTCTAGAAGTAAAACATTTTGGGCCTTAAAGTGAAGAAAGGGTGCGCTTAGTGAAAACAGGAGTTCAAACAGAAAATGGATAAGCCTTGACTATTTAGGTCAGACGTGTATTAAGAGAAAATGGGGTGCAAACACTAAATGCACAACCAATAAGAATTTGAGTTAGGGGTGTTTCTAGCAAAAATAGGGTATAAATAGTAAATGCACAACCCATAAAGATTTGGGTTTGGGATGTCTTTAGTAAAATAGGGGTGCAAATAGTAGACACACAACCCATAAGAAATTGGGTTAGGGGTTGTGTCCAGCAAAAATAGGAGTTCAAACAAGGAACTTACAACCCATAAGGATTTGGGTCAGGGGGTGTGTTTAGTGAAAGGGGAATGCAAATAGAAAACGGACAACCCATCAGGATTTGGGCCAACAGGAGTATCCAGTGAGAATAAGAGATCAAACAATAAACGTACAACCTACAAGGATTTGGGTCAAGGGGTTGTGCTTAGTGAAAACGGGGTGCGAATAGAAATAGATGTTAATAATTAAAATAAAAGATAAAGCAGAATGTGTATGTCCTATGCACGTTAAAGGAGAGGCACAAAGGGATTTTAAATACCTAACTATCAAATGTGCAGGGCGAGAAGAAAAAGAAGAATGCCGAAAATGAAAGGCTCTCGGTGCTGAAACCACTTCCATCTTCGGTGATTGTTACGCCACTCTTACCATCGAAAATAATTTTGGTGGTGGTCAATGGTTTAAGTATTTTTTTTTCTTTCCTTTAGCTACTTTTTGCTGGATTTTAAATTAAAGTAGAGAAAAGAGTGTGAGTTAGTATCTGTTTTCGCTTTCAAATCTCTTCTCCTTTGTTCCTTATTTTCTATTTTTTTTACAATTCTCTTTCTTGAAAATTTTCTTAGAAATTTTCTAACCCCAGCCTCTGATTCATATACCTCCTTTTATAAACTTAATTTCTGAAATTTTTACTCATGAAAATTATAATTTTTCTTGGGACAAATCCTAGATATTCAAAATATTAGAGAATTATGTTGGTGGTTGCAACTGAGTCGGGTTTGGAAAAAGTATCTTCATTGCTTGATGATTCTTCTTACATTTCTCTTTTTCTTTTTTGTTGTTTTTATTTTTTATTTGTATCTATTCTCATATAGTGGAATTTCTTATTTATTTTGTATGTTGAACGGTATATGAAAATAACAAAATATTTTTTTTTCTAAATTTACTATTTGCACCTCGAGCATACTAAATGTATCTCTTTTTGCCGAAGTATCGAAAAAGAATTTAATTTGTTATCTATATCCTAGATTTTGCTAAATACCCTCTATACTTGTTTTTGTCTTTTTATTTTTATTGTCATGAGATAAAAATACCTTATTTTAAAGGTAAAAAAGAAAAACCAAAATATAAACAGTCGGATAAAATTGAGTAAATAAATATAATGCGAGCTGGTATTGAAAGAAAGTTATTATGCCTTGCTCGGAAAGGAACCTCCCGGCATCACACCCATGCACATCCCTTTCCTGTCACGCATGTCTAATTCCATTTAGCCAATTGGTAAAAATAATCTTCCATAATTGATGTTTAGTTTTATTTGGCATTATAACTTAAATAATTTTTTTCTATTCTTATGTTATTTATTAACAATTTTTATTTGTTAGATTATATTAAAATATTTAATATTATCACTTAACCTAGACCAAACTAATGTATAATTAATCGATAATAGACAATTACATGTATATATAAATATATAATTTATTTTCAAATATTTTGAAATTCAAAATAATTAGGATAATGGATTATATAAAAGTTTAATTTTTGCTTTTCCGTCAAATTTAGGACATTAACTGTTAAAAATGAACGTTGACTGACAGGGGATCGAACCCAAGTCTTGAAGGTCAGAGCCTGTTTTATTTTGGAATTTTAATGTATTTAAAATAATCAATAACAATGTTAATTTTAAAAATATAGAAAATATAGAAAAGTTGAGAAATGTTGGAATCAAACTCAGGTTTAGAAGTTTAAATGCTAAAGCCATACTACTGGACTAAAAGCCAATATTAATTTTCTTGTTAGATTCAAATTTAATTAAACTAATTGTGACAAGATTAATTTTAAAAATATATTCAAATTTACAACTTTTTTAAATGAAGAAATTTTAATTCTCAATTTTAATTTATGTCTTTATTTTTAATTAGATTTTAAATTTTATATTGTTGTTAATATAACTAAATTTAGTTTTAGTTGTTAACCCTTAAATTTTAATTTCAACTTTTAATTCTTAATTTTAGTTTCAAAATCACAAATAAAATATATAACATAAAATGACCTACAATAGATTTAAAATTAAAATATACAAATAAAATATAAAATTTAATTAAAAATAAAAGATAGAAATTAAAATTTAAATTAAAAGTTAAAAACTATAAATTAAAGTAACTACTGAAACTTAAATATAAAATTAAAAATTAAAAAAATAAACTTATTCAAATAGATGTAACATAAAATTAAGGTAAGTAGTTTTTAGAATTTTAAAAAAATTCTTTATTTAAAAAATTTACAACATAAATAACCAAAAATAGTAAAACAAAACAAAGGAAAAGAGACAATGAAACCAAAATTGTCCAATTTTAATATAAAATTAATGTTGTCACATGATTGGTTTAATTAAATTTGAATCTCACAAAAAAACTAATATTGGCTTTTGATTTAGTGGTATGACTTTAGCAATTAAACTTCTAAACTTGAGTTCAATTCAAGCATCGCTCAACTTTTCTATATTTTTAAAATTAAATTGCTATTGATTAGTTTAAATGAATTCCAAAATAACATAGGCTGACATTTGGTCTAATGGTTTGACTTTAGCTTTTCTTCTTCTAAGACTTGGGTTCAATTCTTGCCATATGTCCAAAAAAGGAGCACAAAGTGAGCTGGGGCATCGGTGCTAACTTAGCCAAAAAATTAATAGTTATTTTAAAACCAATTAATTATATATTAGCTATCAATATTATTTTTCTAATTAAAATTAATATTATTATAAATTAAATAGAAAAAAATTATAATTTTTTAAAATTAACTAGGATAAATTTTTTCTGATTAATTAGTTACTCTTTTTAAACTACCAGCAATGTTGTAATTTTTTACAGCTAAATTATAATAATTATTTTTACTAGATTTTAAGTTACCAATTATTTTTAAATTAAGATTTCTACTTAATATTTAATTATAAACCTTTTATTTATAGTAAGTTTGTTAATTTTACTAATTATTATTTTAAAATTTGTATAAATAAAAATATTCTGTTCAGTACAAAAATATTCTAGTCTGATATTATATATAATTAAACTGATTATTATGAATAATTCATATAAAAATATAATATATAGTTAGATAAGTATATAATGGAAACACCAGTTCCCATAATTCTTGTAGGCAATTAGGGATGGCACTATTTTGTCGATGTCACGAATTAATGGGGAGGAAGAAGACGTAGGATACAAGGACTTTTCTTCTGTTTTTTTTTTTTTAATACGGTGTAGATATATCTGTTGTAGTCTAACACTCTTCTAGAAAAAACATGCATCCTATGAACAAGCTTTTTTTTTTTTGCACGATGGGGGATTTGCTCAGCTCCCTACCCTAAAATTCGTGTTGTTTGAGTATATAAATTTTCAGTAATTGATAAAAGTCTTCCATTTTTTTTAACTTTTAGTTTTTTGGTTTCTATTCAACACTTAGGTGTTGATATTTTTTATTATCACGTAGACAATTATGTGATTGACACGAAAGTATTTAATTAAAAAATAAATAGAAAGGATTAACGTGTAGACAAAAATATTAAAAAATTTATGTAACAAAAATTCACATACTATAAGGTCATTTATTTTACCTTTCACCGTGAACAATACGGTAAAGGGGGAAAAAAAGAAAAAGAAAAAGAAAGGAAGAAATCAAGACGGAGAAGTAGCAAAGCTATAATATGTATTATATATAAATATACCACCGTAAGCTTTTGGTTTTGTTTTTATTAATAGTTTCCATAACTTTATTTAATTGTTTAATATTTTATAAATGAAAAATTAAATTAAAAAATATAAGAGATACTAGCAGTCTAGCTCATTTACAAAAGAAGACAAAAAATATTAAATAAATAATAATCCACAATCAAACCTGGGAAAGATCACGTTTAATAAAATTCATTAGGTAAATCAAATCAATGTAACTCGGATAAAATCAAATTAAACCTTAATTTTATTGTTTTTCACTATATTAAAACATGTTAAAAAAATAATAAAATTAAGGAATAATTTATATTAATGAGTTTCCTTCAAAATTCTAAAAATAAAAAAACAATACGGTATTTTTAATTATTATTAAAATATATGAATAAATAACAACCAATCCCTTTTAAAAATACAAGAGCTGAAAAAAAAAAAACAGAATAAAATCAATAAACATATTAACATAAAAAACCGTACATATAACATATGTAATAAAGGTTCACAATGAACCTCAGAAGGCGCTGACGCCACCGCCACCAAAATCAAAGCCTCCTCCATGACCTGCGGATGTGGTATCATGAGTTGTATGATGATGATGATGATGACCGGTATCATGAGTCACATGATGATGATGGCCTGTGGTATCATGATGAGTCGCATGATGTTGATGACTAGTGGTATCATGAGTTCCATGATGGTTATGGTCTTTGTTATCGTGAGTTCCATGGTGCTGGTGATTATCTTGGGTATCATGAGTTCCATGCTTGTGATCTGTGGTACCATGAGTTTCATCCAAAGTTGTGGTTTCAGCATCACCGTCCTCGCCACCAGCATCACCACCATGGGATCTTCTTCTATGTTGAACTCCTCCACCTATCTCGTTTTTGTTATCACCATCTTTTTTCTTTCTATTTCGGAAGCAAAAACACCCCATGTTTAATTTCTTTTCGATGTTACTGCCTCGCATTCCTCTATCCTTTATATAAGGTAAAATTCAGGCACAAATATTCCACAAAAGCTGCTGACATAATGCTTTCCTCACTTATGTCAGCTTCTAGATTGACATATATAAAATACCTATAAAATATAAATGGTTTGTGTGATTAATATATTATGTATATATGGAATGATGAAAATAATTTTATATAGTGAAGGAGATATGCTTATTAAATTGTAATTTTATCATTATAAACTGATATGACAAAACTTTGGTGTTTTACATATAGTCTGTTGTTTTCTTTTTCAACTTTTTTTTTATAAGGTATTTTCTTTTTCTACTTACTTTTATATCAACATCTACTATGAATATATTTGATAAATTCTAAAATAATAAACATATAAGAAAATTAAAACTATAAGTTTATATTATTATAACATATGATCATGATGGAGACAATTATACCGCGTTGGAATATATAGAATATGCTTCCACTTAAAAGTCTAATGTATCCTATATACACGGTTTCTCAAAATATCAGAAAGACTGAAAGAGAAAACCAAGGAAAAATCGCACTACTATAACGATCGAAGTTGCTTTTCAATTATGAATAGCACATTGATTACAAGGATGATTCGCGGATCAGGATCACTCCGATTATTCAAACCAACATAACTATATCTAAAAATTTGATGTTAATCGGATGGGTTCACGGAATATTCTTGAAATCCGATGATAGTAAATCCATGTAATCAAATTTAATATTTAATATGAAGTTATAAGATGAGGAAAAAAATGTTATGAGGTAAAATTTTTCACTAACAAAAACTATACATTAATAATTAATATTTAATTTTTAACAAAATTTAATTTTTAACATTTTTTTTATATATAGAAAAAAGATATTCACTTGCTCCGATAAGTTTAAGAAGTTATAACTTGATTTATTTAATTTTATTTTTTAATTTTTGAAAAGATTTTTCAAAAATAATTTTCAAGATCTATTTTTTGAAAAAAAAAACAAAAAATAATATATTTTTATTATATTTTGAGTTTTTAAAATAAAAATTGAAAATTGAAAAACAAAACTACTTATAACTTTATAACTGATACTCTTTTTAAATTTTTAAAAACTAAAAGATTAGAACTATTTTAAGAAAACATTAATCACACGAATTTTTTAGTTTTTAAATACTAAAATACAAAAAAAAAATTTATAAAATTGTTACCAAATAAATACTTACTCTTCATCTCACCATTCATTTTTTTAAAATTTAATTGTGATAATGAGTAACTAATTTCAGTCATTAGATTTCAAGAAAATGAATTGGTAGGATGTTGAGTAAGTTTGTTAAGCTTAATTTTGAAGTTAGTAAACCTCTCATTGTTTAGGAATTAGTCCACCTACTCCATATTACAATTTATTTTTTAAAATTTAATGACAAAAATTAATTACTTATTACAATAATTAGATTTCAAAAAAATAAACGTATTAATAAAAAATAAGTCTCTTATGTTTATTTCAATATTTAGTCTTGAGGTAAACATATTTCTTCCCATGTTATATATATATGAGAACATATATATATATATATATATAAAATAGTGTGTAGATAGAAATATAATAAAAATAAGAAATACCCCAATCAATATATTTAAAGGTTATGTTTTATTTTTAATTTAATAATTTCAATTTTAGACTAATTTGTTAATAATTTTTATTTTCTAACATTTAGTTTCATTTAATATATCATCAAAGATAACTTGAAAAATGAATACATTATCGTCATGAAAATTATTAGTTATTTTAAAGAAACAATGTATGTTTAATTTTTATTTACAAATTTTTTATATTTATATTATTTTATTTCCTATGTTTTATATATAAACCAAAATATTTTATTAAAAAAATAGATCTAAAATAATTTCCTTGTAATATGTAAATGTAATTTGATCTGATTCATTTTTAATTGTTTTAGATCGTTTTTTTTTTTTCATAAATCCAGTTCGATCCAATCCAATTAAAATGGATACGATAAAATTTCATTTTATCTCAAACCTTATCTGATTGATCAACTCTAAACATCCCTAACTAGTTATTTAGTTATGCACACACAGTGACCATGCATTTGTCAATCTATTTCAAAATCAACTAAACAAAATAATAAGTATATAAGATTTTTTTTATAGATAAATGCTAATTGTTACTCATTACTTATGTGTTAGTATATAGAGTTTTGTTGGTATATGTTAATAATTATGATTATAAAATATATTATAATATATAATGATGTAATTTATTAAAAAAGAGAGACTACAGTAATAAATACTTCTTGGATTTATTAACATTTTTAATTAAAATACATTAACACTATATATATATATATATATAACAGTCTTTTTACTAAGTTAGATTACTAATTTTATAAAAATTAAAGCACAAAAAAGAGCTCTAAGGATGGAAGTCAAGAGCAAAGCTAATAATTAAGGTTTATTTTGACGGTGGTAATCCTGCGAAACCTCCTGATAGAAGGGATGTCGGGCAAAAAGTGTTGTTGAAGGAAAAACTTTTATAAAAGATTTGGTATCCCATAAATTTAATACTTGTTTTATAATAGTTTTATAAAATTATTTTTAATATCTTAGTATTTAAAAATTAAAAGACTCGTTTAGTTATTATTTTTTTAAAATAATTTTATTTTTTGAGTTTTTAAAAATAAAAAACAAGAACAATTGTAGTTAATTTTACTTTTCAGTTTTCTATTTTTATTTTGAAAATTCAAAATACAGTGAAAATATCTTGTTGACATTTTAATAAATATAAACAAGTTTTTTCATTTTTATGTCTTCGAAACAGTTTTTAAATAACACTTACCAATTAAGTTTTTTTTCTCTTCTTTCAAAAAACTATTTTTAAAAACTATTTTTGAAAATTCTTTTAAAAAACTAAAACAAAATCAAATCGATGAAACTCTTCCTCTTCAAAGGAATCATGAAACTAGATTTTGAAAGCGACAACTGCTTATTGTAGAGATTCATCATTGATAATGTAGTCTTTTAGATGGAATTAATAAATGTATGGTGATTAAACTCTTAAGGAAGAATGTTAATTTCATGTTAAAGATAGATCCTAACAATCTTTAGTTATGATATCTCAATGATTCCATTCCACAACGGCTCACATTGTAATACTTTGCCCAATTTCTCATTGGTCAAAACTCTCCACAATTTAAAAGCCTACAAACTAACATATATTTTTTTAGAGTGTTTTATCCTTACTCAAGGTTTTTGGAAAATTTTCTAGACATTAAGGTTACTCATCCTATAATTTTTCTAAGTCAAACACGTTTAACTATAAAATTTTTAAGAGATGTGTTACCAAATAGTAGATGCATCTTATTGGTATAGGTAATACATATTAATTAATTTCTATAAGTCATGCTCAATTATACAATCTCATATTTATGACCTTTGGATCTATCTTTTTTTAGTGTGTTTGGTGTATTACAATTTACAAGCCCACCAACTTTTGCCTGATTCATCCCAAACCACATGGTACTGGGAAAGAAGACTTACTCTGATACCATTTGTCACAACTCTCATATCTGACATCTCAATGAATCCACTTTATAACACTTTACACAACTTCTTGTAGGTCAGAATCCTCCATCAGTCAAAACCCTTCATAGGTAGTCTTTTCTAAGACACCCGGTTGCTTCCAAGATCATGATAGATCCCATAGAACAACATATATCTTTTAGCATATTTTGTCTTCACTTGCATACTTTTTGGGAAACTTCCCAGAAGATCACCCATCTCATAATTGCTTTAAGTTACTCTTAAGTATAAAGTTTTTAAGAGATGTACTACTGCAAAGGATATCCATTTTTTATTCTGCTATTAGTGTAAATAACTTGTTACGGTACATATCCAAAATCCCACATCGCTTAGGAATCGAGGTCAAGGTCGTTTATAAACACCATCCTTCCTTAACTTTTCAAAGTGCCTTTTCAAGAAAAAATATGATGGAGTCACAATTTCTAAAGCGGACGGTACCTTAGGTGGGTGACCTTAATGATGTTTGAGACTACTAGTAGGAACATTGATGTCATCTGTGAAGAGTGTGTCTTGCTCTCACATCCCTTGCCTTGATTGGGGAGCTTGTTTTGATACATATACAACGTCCCACATTGCTTAATTGTAGGAATATAATTCATTTTTTTCTTTTCATAATATATGTATGTTGTTGAGAGTCCTTCAAATTAAAAATAAAAATAAAATATTTTTCTAACCATAATATTGGTTTAAGGTTTATGCATACATGCCTTGACGTGTATATATATAAATATATAATTATGAATTATCACTATTTATTTTTTTGAAAACTAAAAATTATAATACATAATTAATTTTAGACATTAAATTTAAAGAAAACGAATAATAACGATAAAAAACAAGTTGTTATACTTATTTTTTAAACAAAAGAATAATTTTCTTTTATATAAACAACATAGACGGGCGCAAATTAAATTGAAAATATGAAAATGTGTGGCATACATAAACAATTGAAAGGAAGGGAAACAAGTATCTATATTTAAATACTACTAAAAAAAGTACCTTTAATTAAATAATATATAAATTCTTGCATATACACCCATATGGTTCCACTCCATATTAGCTGATTATAATAAGAATCCTTGAATCAACTTTGTTATACATAAAACTTGGAATATATATCCTGTTACATGCTCATGCTCTCAAGTTTAACACGCTCCTCCTCCGCCGCCACCACCTCCTCCACCACCACAAGCTCCTCCCCCACCTGCGCTAATGGCGGTGCCTCCAATAATCCCACCCATCATTCCAACGTGAGAATGGTGGTGGTTGTGGTGGCCAAAACCATCACCACCACTTCCCATTCTTTGCCTGCCTGCAGCCCCTCGGCACAATAATGACAGTATTACAAGGAAGGTGAATACGCAGACAATTACTATGACAAATGTTACGAACGTTTCCATCTCACTTATACAATGTGAAAGTGCTAATAAGCTTATTATATTAAATTCTTCATCTGTGTTACTTTTATAGTACCCCTCCCAATGCACCATATAGGCTTCACTTTGTCCTTATGTTAGACGGGAAACTGCTTCGTGTGTCAGGTTAGTTTATTGTGCAAGATACGTAACTTGTTACGCGCTGTTTAATGTTTATACCTATGGGTTTTGACTTTTGACGAATATGATTATCAAATTGAAGACTCGGTCTTCAGACAAATTTTGTTATGAACTTATCTCTGTATTTTCCTTGTTGAAATTGCATTTGTGAGCAATAACCTTTATCCCTATCTTAAAAATAACCATCAGAATTTGCAAGTCAAAATTCGTTAAAATTAACGTCATAATCCTGATAATGACAAGACTTCTATTTTATTAGTATTTGACGTATGTCATTAAGGATAAATGAACAAGTCTGTGTCAAGATGTCCAACAATTTGTCATTTTAGCAGTAAGTAGGTACCAAATTTATGTGCGCTATACATTATTCAAATTTTGCGGGCAAAAGATAAATATAAGCTAATTATTTTGAGGATGAAGATGACTGTACCAAACCATTTCCGAAGAAGAGTTTCTTTCTAATTAATTTATTAAAATTATATTTTGCCAAGTATTACAGTAATATGTGTTCTATTAGTATTAGTTTAGGTTGAAAATTTTTCAAAATTGAGCAGTAAATCTGTAAATATATTTATGTTGTTTTACTTATCTTAGTATTTTTTTTTTCAATTAGTATGCTTTAATCAAAGATTATTTTTTACATTCAATTTTAAATCCTTTAATTTATTTTTGCTATAAAATTTATAAATAAAATTAACAAGTCCAATTTTTACATATTAATTGGATCCAAAAATATATTAATCTAATATATATAAAATATTTAATACAAATAAAATATTTCTTTTACAATACTTTCATTTTATAAAAAAATAGCCTATGATTATGCCCTTTTCATAAAACATATTAACAATGAAATTTAACAATTAATATATTAAGTATTTTAATTCATTTAATAATAATGAAATTTAATTTATTTTATAAAATATTATCATCATCACATTAAATAAAAATAATATATTAATTTAGCAGATACTCACCCTACCAATAATATTCGTATTCGGTAATGAGCATGCAAGGAAAACCGTGCATCTACAATGACAAGTTGATTATGAGTTCCGAAGTTATTTTTTGTGGCTATCCCCTTTCAAATCATTAATAAGAACTTAATCAATATTTTATTGCAACAAAAATTTATTATGAATTTGATTTGCTCTCCATGTTACCTCAGATGTTCTAAAGAAAAGGAGAATCTTAGAATTGAAGTTCTTGGTGAAGAATTGAACTTCTAGATATGTGTCTTGGTCATGTAGTAGAAGCTTGAGAAGAAATAAATCTTGAGCTTAAGAACCATCTTTATCCATTTTAAGTTATTATGATATTAGTGTATTTAATATTTTCCCACTGATTAATTTTATTTAAAAAATATGGTTGATTAGTTTTAGTAGGCTTTCTATTTCTAACTTCTTTTTTTTTCATTTGAAAGAATTAAAATCAAAATCTTATTTAATAAGTTTATATTCACTTATATTAACGACTTATATAGCTATTGTCTGTTTAACATATATCTTTTATTTATAAAAAATAAAAAAAACTGTTTGTTTGTATAATTATTGGAGTATCCTTTGTATAATTATTCACCAAAAAATATTTAATTAAATTTTAATTGTTAAAAAAGTAATAATAGAGTGCTAATGAATTATATTTATTTGGATAGACAGGTAATATGATTGATATAGACATTATCGTTAAACAAGCCTTGGACCTCTTGAGACTGAGTAATAACATCATATTATTAATAAAAAACAAAATATATGTAATTAGTCAAAATAGACTAGAAAACACAAATCAAACACTTAAATAGTACAAACTTGCTAGACACTGCAGATACATCATATATACTTATGCTGTAATGACAACTATTGAACCTCAGCAGCCACCACCGCAGCCGCCATCACCACCCCCACCCGCACCCCCACATTCTCCATCACCACCTCCACCATGACCTGAGGAACCACGAGTTCCAAAAGAAGTTGTGGTTGCTGCAGCAGTAGCACCACCACCTCCAACTCTGCTGGCACTGGTTTTGTATGCATGGCTACTTGTATCTGCACCTTGCCATCCTCCACTGCTCTTGTATTTCTTATCATCTTTTTTCTTTCTACCTCCGAAGCAAAAACACTCCATATTTTATTTTCAATGTTATAGTACTGCTTTAAGTCTCACATTCCTATATCCTTTATATACTCGCTACCCTTTTCATATTTTTTCTATAATCAAAATATTAATTAAATATAGTATAAAGATTCCTATATGATCCTTTTTATATTATATATGTAAAGTTAAGCACCAACATTACAAGAAAAGTATAGTAAACCTCTATGCAATTAGTATATGCCTTCTATGCTTACGCCAATGTTTCCCTTGCAGTTGCGCATACAAACAGGACTTCAAACGTAAGTTGCCATGACTAGCCCCCAAAATCCACTTGTTTTATAATATACAGTTACGTTTATTAAAAAAAAAAAATACCAACAAGTTTAATTAGCTCAACCGTCGTATTATACATGAATGATTTTAAATGCGTCTTCTTGTTATAGTCATCGTAATTTTTTTTTATTACTTTTAGTTTTCTAACTTTTTCTTTCTTTATCATTAGTTTGAAAATCAAAAGTATTAATTAAAATAATTAAGTAAATTTAAATTAAAATAACTAGATTACTTTTACGTACATAATTTGATTAATTAATTAATGGATTTTTATTATTTTCAATAAACAAGATAATTACGTATAGCTTATTTTTATTTTTAATAAATTTTGAACAGTTACTTTTACGTTATAATTTTTAAATAATCGTTAATTTTCTGCTTTTTTTTTTCAACAAAATATCATTTAAATTAAGAAAAAAAACTACATATATATAACCATTACTTTATATATTACATAATATATTATATTATTATTTAACAAGTATAAAGAAGGATTAGGAAAACATATATTTTATATATTGTATGAACAGAATTACTTTTTTAATACTTTCTAAATCACATAAGGATTGAAAAATAAAAAAGTAACGATTGCTATTTATAATTACATATCATTTTTTATATATTATGATCTATAATTTTAAAAATATCAAACATATTTAATATTTGTATTAATTTTGTCTTCGGAGATAAAATTGCCGTTTGTGATACATTAGAAATAAATTATATTACAATATAATCTCCAAAATTATATTATAATATAAAAATAATGTATTAAAATAAATTATAGCATCCAAGTAAATTATATTTAAGAAAATTAAGATTAGTGAATATTAATTTTAAAAAAATATAAAATCAAATGAATAATTAAAGTTAAAAATAATTAAAATATTTCGTTGAAAATAGAAATGAAAAAAAGGATTTGATTGAAATTACACCAATTAATTGATGTATAAGTTTCGTAATATTCGTTTAGTGCTATTTACTATTTTCTGCAAATAAATAAAAAGAGAAAATGAACCCGACGTGAATCGAACACGCAACCTTCTGATCTGGAGTCAGACGCGCTACCATTGCGCCACGGATCCATTCTTACTAAGTGATTACAGTCTTAAATACACTAATAATTAAAATAAAACTGTTCATTATTAATTGTTGTATAAGTTCCGTGATATTCATTTGTGCTATTTAGTATTTTCACCATTTTCTGCAGCAAAATTTAAAATATCAAAAAAGAAAATTGGAATTCAACCATACGTAAATAAAACATGCAATCTTCAAACGCGTTACCATTGCGTCATAAATCGACTTTTCTTATTAGAGTTTTGGAAAAATAAATAACAAAAGTAAAATAATAAAATAACTGTTCATAATATATTAAAAATTAAAAATAAATTATGAAATACATTCTATGTAATTATATCATTTACACAAAATACAGCATCAAGGGGTGCTGTATACCGAACAAAGATGCTAGTCAGGCTTATTTATCAAACTGGCTCCCTTTATAAGTCAGATTTTTAGTTTGACTCATTTAATGCTGATCATATCAATAATTAGTTTTAAAGTGAATTCATTTTGATAAATAATGAGACCTGATGAATCACCCTATAATAATCATCATATAAAAATGTATTTAGCATATTATATGTGGAATTCAAACGTTCTTATATCTTGCAAATAAAAATGTTACTTTTTGCTACTAGCTAGAATTTTTAGTTTTTATCGGAAACTCTGCCGTCATCTCATCTTGGTGCTGTTGCGTCTAATGTCAATGCCACTGTAACCTAGCAGACCCAAAGGTTTTAAAATAAATTTTATTTAGTATTACAAATTTTTAGTTAAATTTGGGTTGATTTTTAGTATTTATTTTATAGTTTTAAAATTTATAAAAATAAAAATTAGTTTTACTTTTTAGTTTTTAAAAATAATATTGTTTTTGTTTCCAAATTTAAAATATTATTTTTAAATCTTAACTAAAACACTAATTAGAGGTAACATTGAAACATTCGTTTAAGGTGACGGTCAGTGATTGACGATCAAAGGTAATGGTCGGTGACTGACGATCGGAGGTGATAGTTGGTAACTGGTGGTTGAAGGTAGCGGTCGTTGATCGGAGGTGGCGGTCCATGATCACTAGTAGAAGGTGACAGTCATTGACCGCTGGTTGGAGGTGACAACCAATGATTGTCATTCGGAAGTGGTGGCAATTGGTGATCGTCAGTCGGAGGGGGTGACTAGTGACCATCCATCGATCAGAGGTGACGACCGTGATCATCGGTCGGAAGTGGCAGTCGGTGACCATTGATCGAAGGTGGCTGTCGTTGACGTCAGTTGGAGGTAGCAGTCTGTGATCGCCGATTGGAGGTGGCGATCGGTGACTATTGATCGGAGGTGACGACTGGTGACTGTCAGTCAGAGATGGGGGCTGGTGACCACCAATCGAAAGTGGCCGGCGGTTGATGACTACTGGTTAGAGGTGGCGGTCGATGACTTCCAATCAGAGGTGGTGGTCGATCAAAGGTAATGGTCAACAATGACAAATAATGTTAAGTAATGAACTTTTAAATAAAAACGAAAATCTGAAAACCAAGTTTATTGTTTTTTAAATTGAGTGAAAACTGTTTTGAAAATAAGTAGAAAACAAAAAAAGAACCATTTCTATCCAATACATATCTATCTTTAAACTACATTTCAAAACCGCTAGTTTTTTGGTTTAAGTTTATTTAAGTTCTTTATAATAGTTTGTTAATTTTTCTGGTTCAAAATTATTAAATAAATATTAACGGATTTTATAATTCTTGGTTACAAACTGCAGTAAGTCCACTAATATTGGTAATAATTGAGTTTTGTAGAGTTTATAACCGCTAGAAAATACCTTGAGTTTTGTAGGGTTATTAAACCCTCATTATCTTTCAGGGTTCTAATTAATTAAAACCATAGAAGTTTCAAGGACGATTATGATGAGTAAGTTTTAACTTTTCCACGGTTATCATAAATCCTAAGTAACTAGTTAGCAACAGGGGTGGTATTAAGAAAAGTCAAAATGTCGGTAATGCACATACACAGGAGGATTGTCGAAAAAGCAAAAAATAATCGTCCTTAAATACAATTTTTTTGTACGTGTCTTGACGTCTACAAAATAAACTTGGAATAATTTAAACAATAAAAAAGTTCTACATACTTTTATGTATAATCAATATTTAAATAACAAAACTTGATAAAATTTTTAAGTAGAATAAAACTAGTATGATGAGTTTAACTCATCCTTAAAAAATGACTTATAAGATAAGAGCTGTGTTTCTCCCTTATATAATATATAATCATCTATTTACTTAGGATATTTAATATGTTATTTACATAGATTAAATCTGTGAAGAATAATTAGAGATGCACATTTGAGTTTAAGCCAATAAATTACTCATGAAACTCATATGATATGTAAATCCTAAAATTTTAGATTTATTTAGTATGTGTGTTTTTCACACTCGATCTATAAAACTAGCAGGTTTAGCTGGTTAAACTGCAGGTCAATTTTTTAATAAAAATGATATTATATTATTTATAAAAACAGGTGTTATAAGTAAAAAGAAAAAAAATTCAATAGTTTTGTGATGACATTTAAAAATAGAGATTTTGTAATTTTATATCTAAAGGTATTTATATTTTATTTTTGTGTGTTTTAAATTTAAATTATTTTATTTTATATATTAAAATTGAGAATTCATATTATATTTAATTATTTGTGATGATATTTAATATTTAACTATTAAATAAAGTACTTTATGCTTAACGATTGTCTTGTAACTCTAAAGTGAGTTTTTATATATATATATAATTTTTATAATAATTAAAAATGAGATAAATTGGTATTTTTTTTAAAAAAAACTTTTTTTATATTTTTATATGAATTTGTTAAATATAATGAACTTGTTTAGAATACGGATTTTACAGATCGAGTTTTACATATTACAAATTTAGCGAGTCGAGTTACTTATATGTCCATATTTATCTATAATAAATATAAATATATTTAGATGTGAAATATGTAAGATTAAATATTTGTAAGTATTTTATAAAATATTAGATAAAAGTTGACTTGATAGACCTAAAATAGATTTTATATCTTTTTAAAAATATAAATGATTGAGGTGAGTCTACTATACTTAGTAGAGTAAGGCTTGCCTATGTAACTCTAGTCATTTCCATGTACATTAGTAATTATTTAAGACTTTATATTTGATAAATAAATTTATTAATAATGAATATAATTAAAAAGTGAACAACATTATAATTTCATGTATGAGCAAATTAACGCCGTTGAACTGTTTCATATTGAAAATATGAAAAAATTTATCCTAAATAATTCACTTACTTACATATATATATATATATATATATATATATATATATATATATATATATATATATATATATATACTCATAAGGTAGTATCAACAATCATTGAATCAACTTTGTCATACTTAAATAAATAAACTTGGGATATATATTCTTTTGTTGTCAAGTTTAACACGCAATAGCTCTTCCACAGCTACCACAAGCTCCTCCACCACCACCCGCGCTAATACCACTGTTCCCAATAATTTCGGTTGATTGAATTAAGTAGGTTTATTTTTTAAAAAAATTATCTAGATGAGTCTGTTTTTTAAAATATTATCAGGGTCTGTTTTAGTATTTGACTTGATCAAACCGCAACTCCCAATTGCGGTTTACGTGCCACGTCAACTGGGTGATTACGTGGAAACTAGCGTGACAAAAAATTACTGTAAAACCGCAACTGGAAATTGCGGTTTGACTGGTCTTTGACCAACACCTATTTTTTACCCAGCAGGTTTAAAAATCGCAGATTCCAAGACACACAAAACCGCAATTCCCAGTTACGGTTTGTGTGGTCTTTAACCAGCACCCCTTTACCCAACAGTTGCAAAAAAACACAAATTTCTACCGACATAAAACCGCAAGTGTCACTTACAGTTTTAATTAAATTTTTTTTCCTGTTCCCCGTTTTTACCCAACAGTTGCAAAAGATGAGAACAAATTTCTACCCACATAAAACCGCAAGTGCCACATACGATTTTAATTTTTTTTTTCGTCCCCGCCTTTTTACCCAATAGTTGCAAAAAAATACAATTTCTACCCGCATAAAACCGCAAGTGCCACATGCGGTTTTAATTAATTTTTTTTTCCATTACCCATCAGTTTTAACCCAGGAATAGGAAGGAGCGTAGATTTTTAGGACATGAAAACGCAGTTCACACTTGCGTTTGCATTAAATATTCATCTATTTCCGTTACAGCCTTGAAACCAGCAGTCATTGTCCACATAAACCGCAGATCAGACTTGCGGTTTATGTGGAGTTTTTCTCCTATTTAATCTCCCTTTGCGCCCCACATAGTCACAATCAAAGAGTTTTTGTTCTCTGAAATTTATTTCCTAATATTGAGTTTAGTTTTCTTATATAATATTTTGATATATGTTTCTTATATATTATTTTTTTTGTTTTGTTATATATTATTTTGGGTATTATTTTAACATAATATTTCGTTTTAAATTTTAGCAATTGTCATGGCATCTTCTTCTTCTCACCCTTCTATCGATAGTGTTCATTCTGGACCTGTGGAGAATGACATGTTGTACATGCAAAATCAACACGTTTCTCAACATATATGGAATGGAGAGGACGACAGAAAACTCTGAATCAGATGTGCAGTTCCCACTTACAATGAAGAAGAGTCAATTCCTCCACAATTTGTACGAAATTTACGACAATCGGTATTCTACATGGTCGCCCAGATGAGTTTTCTTCGTATTAACGCAGGTTTAATTAATGCATTTGTTGAGCGGTGGAGACCTGAAACTCATACTTTCCACATGAGATGTAGAGAATGCACTATCACCCTTCAAGATGTTGCAATTTTGTTGGGTTTACGAGTGACTAGAATTTCTGTCATAGTTTCAACCAATATTAATTGGGTTGAACTATGTGAAGAACTGCTTGAGGTTTCACCCAATGAGGATGAAATTGATGGTAGTTCTATTCGAGTTAGTTGGCTAACTCATAATTTTGGTGACATTGCTAATTTTGAAAATAATGAACAAAACTTACAGAGATTTACTAGGGCATATATTTTACTACTCATTGGTGGTGCCCTGTTTGTTGATAAGTCAAGTAGTAAAGTCTCTTTAAGGTATTTATTATTGTTGCAAGACTTTAGTGAGTGTAGTGCATATGCATAGGGTGCTGCTGTACTTAGTTTTTTATATAGAGAACTATGCGTCGCAACAAATTACAAAATAAGATCTATGGGTGGTTTATGCCTATTAATACAAATATGGGCATGGGAAAGATTCCCAAAAGTTGCACCAACTATATTACCCCCATACAAACCAAACAAACCCATTGGGTTAAGGTAATTTTTTATTGAGTATAATATTAGTTATATTTTACAACATTATTCGTAAATTAGTTATGTAATATTTAATACTAATTATATAATTTTGGTAGGTGGCTACGACGGGGAAACCGACACATTGGGGCCACCGATGATTTAAAACATCATCGTCGATTACTGGATACAATGAAGCAAAATGATGTAAGAAAATGTATGTCATTATTTTTTAATTTGTTTACCTATTAACTACTTCGTATGTTATATAGGTGATTTGGATGCCATATCCAAACGAAATTTTGGCACAGTTACCCCTGATATGCGTAGAAGGGATTAATGCGTGGAAATGTGTTGTGTCATTATTTTGCTTCAATATTTGTGAATGACATCAACCAAATAGAGTAATGCGGCAGTTTGGGATGCGGCAACCCATACCTCGTCCTCCTTTACAGCCCAAAAAATTACATGGTTGACTATGCGAGGAAAAGGTTCTAAAAATTGACTTATGTTGTTGCAACCCGCCATTGCAATGTAGAACAACCTAGACCAATTTAGCGTCGAAGAACCTGGAACTCAGGTTGGAGACCTGACATTCAACTCTGAGTACATGGTTTGGTATCGTGCCAAAACCAAATTGTTTATCGACCCAAGAAATGCACGAACATCGTTGTTGATAAAATTTTGTATACTACTTATTCAATTTGTTTTTTAATTTTTGCAATAACATTTTTATGTTTAAAATGTTTTTTATTCTATTTTTATTGTAGGGTGAAGTTAGAGAGACATTATCATATATGGTGTCTCCGAAGGGAAGAAACAAGTGGTCAGTGGACGATTTAGTTCCATATGTTGATAAAAGAATGGTCTTATTGGAAGACGAAGATCGAATCATGCGAGCGACAGTGCCAACACCTAAAAGTATGCCTCAGGTAGATGTTCCAGATTTTCAAGTTAAACAGTCATATCGTGAAAGTCGTGGTCTAACTAGACGAAGGGACGTGGTTCAACCAGAAGTTTACCCTATTCCTAACTTGCCTGAACGTCAAGAATACATTTATTATACACCGACATAAATAAGTGGAAATATGCCTAATACTTATTATTATCCGTCTCAGACACACGAAGGACTATCTCACCAAAGTCGTACACTGTACAGTGCTAGCATGCCCCAAGACCATATTTTTGAGGAAATATTTGGATCATTACGCACACCGGAGATGCCACCAGAGCAACAACCAGCAACGACAGGAGGTATGGGCGAACCACAGTTCGATATACCTTGGGATTCTCCCTATGCCGTTGCTAGTCTAGAATTAGGTGGATCATATGATCCACATTCATGCCAAAATGTAAACGACGATGACAATGAAGAATGAAATATTATTTTATTTGTAATAAAGTTTTTATTTTATTTTTTTATGTTTAAAAAAACATAATAAATTTTGTTATAAAATATTAAAAATTATAAACAAATTTAAAACAGTAACAGTTTAAAAAAAAGATTATAACCTTTTTATACAAGATTTAAAAATATAAAGAGATTATTATAACCTTTTTAAAAAATATTTTAAAATATAAAAAATTTTAAAACTGTAACGTAATTAATAAATTAAAAACAAAATTTATAAATATTTTACAATATATCAGTTATTCGAAAGTTGAAAAGAGATAATAAAAAATTCTAAAATATAACAGATATTGAAAAGTATATTTAAAAATTTATTTTTCAGCCACATCAATATTTATTTAGTTACTTGATTTTTTGAAACACTAACACATTAACATTTAAGGTAACTACATATCAGCATCAGTTGGTTGAGAGCATCCTACGTCAGCATGCAAAGGACAATTTCTCCGATTATGACCCTCTTGTCCACATCGGCGACATTTATTTTTTTTGTGTGTTTGTGACTCAGTAAAATCCATTTCATTTCTTATGCTGGTTGACTTCGGACATCCTTTTCCTCAGACAGTAGAATAGTTTGGGATAAGAGTCCAATTTTCTTCATTATGAGGGATTAAGTCGTCATTCCCAAGAGGAAACCATTGACCAGAGTATGCATGCATGATGAAGTCATTGATGTATAATTGATCAACAAATTGATAATAGTCTAAACTAATTGCACCGCACACAGCTATTACATGTGAACAAGGGTAATGGAAAACTTGAAATCGGCCACATTGGTAGTATTTGTCATTCAAGTTAACTATCCATTTTTGTCCTCCACGTTGAGTCACTGGATTAAAAGCGTCTTCGACTTCAAATCTAGTGGTTTCGATATTATATTGATGGACTATATGGGAACAAGCATCTTGTTGGTTTTTACGCAATGCTTGAATTAATTTATCACAATACAACTTTCCAGCTTCCAATTGGGACCTACCTTGGGATCCTCTTTCGACAAAATATGCAATACATTTACTATACGTTGACCTTACCAATGCACTGATGGGAATATTCCTACAATCCTTCAACACTTTGTTAACACACTCAGATAAATTAGTTGTCATGTGTCCATACCTGTAACTTTTAATATCGTATGCCATACTCCATTTTTGCTTCGATATGTCATTTATCCAACTAACTACTTCAGTGCTTTCTTGACAAAATTTTTCAAAATTTTGGTCAAATATATGCTTGCATGGAGTGTAAGCTAAAAAACAAGACAAAAAATCGGTTATTTCTAATAATAAAAATAAATTTCAAAACAAATTAGTCATGTTTGTAAAAAGAAATCATACCTAATTTTATCAACATTTTTTTCTGTGCCATATTTTTAAATCGGGTGTTGAAATTACTTGCAATATTGCGTATGCAATACTTATGATAAGTGTATGGTGGTTGCCATCTTAATGCCTCATTTTGCACAGCAGACTTAGTCGCAGCATGCCGATCAGAAATTAGACATATTCCTTATTTTTGTGTCACATGCAGTCGTATGTGGAATAGGAACCAAGACCACGACAATAAGTTTTCACTTTCAACCACAACAAAAGCTAAAGGTAATACATTGCTATTTCCATCTTGTGTGGTTGCGATTAACAACGTTCCATGATACTTTCCATATAAATGTGCTCCATCAACTTGTATCAATGACTTACAATAGTTAAAGGCATCAGCACACTGTTTGAATGTCCAAAATACTCTTTGAAACTGTTAGTATTCACGGTAACCTCGATTGCCAACAACAAGATCATCATGACATATTTGATAGAAAAAACCTGACGATTTACTTTGAATGAATTTAAGAAATGTTGGAAGAGTGGCAAATGATTCATCCCAGTCCCCATAAACATGTACAATTGCTTTTTGTTTTGCTTTCCATGCTTTCCTGTATGATATTTTGTATCCATATTGACTAGAAATTCTCTCCTGAATCAAATTAATTTTTAAAGATGGGTCTGAACCAACCATTCCTAAAAAAAATTAGAAACTTAATTACAAATCATAATAGTTTAATTTAAATATTACCTTATATATGGACAAGTATGCAAACCTGATATCAAGTTACTGATGAAATTTGAGTTTAATTTTTTGTGGTCTTGTGAGAGTGCCGGATTGAGACATACATGATCTCCACCCCATTGAGTAACCGTCCAATTTACTGTTTTTCGAGACAAAATTGCCCTCATATAGAATGGGCACCCATCTTGATAGTTGGGACATTTGATAATGTATTTTGAACTTTTTGACTCCACAACATGATATGTTTGATGTGTTCGCATTGAATATTGTATCAATGCATTTTTTAGATCTTCTTTTGTCTCAAACTCTAGACCTTTGTACAATGCATCTCCAACATTCTATGACTCATGCAACTTTTGACCTAAAATATCTTCTTGATTAGGATGAAACCAATTAATGTGTGTATAATAAGTTGCATCAGTCCAAGGTGGACGTTGCCCTGCAAGTGTAACAATATTCTTATTCATGTGTCTCTTATTCAACAAATTAAAGTAGTTATTCTTAACAAAATAATAATTATTGTTAAACATACCTTGTTCGACATTTCTTACTGACAATGACTCCATATTACGAGTTTCAACGTCATCAGTATCAGATGAATTATCATCAATTGGAACATCATTTTCTTCTTCAGATGTTTCTTCACCATATGATTTAGCAATAACATGATTATCATCTACTTCAACTATGTCAGAATTCATTATTCCAGTGTCTATTGGAGTGCCTGAACTAGTACCAACTGATGATTTCTCAACATACAATTCTATTATATGAACATCATTTTGTTGTTCAAAGGCATTAAACATAATTTGAATATCTTCATCATCAACAATTTGTAGTGGCACATATGTTTCAGAAAATAAAAATCTACAAGTTACAGATGATATAAATTCATTTGATTGCATTTTTAACTTTTCCTGAATTTTGTTCTTTAATGAAGTAAAACTCATAGCACGCGTAATTCTAATTGCTCTTCTACTCCCTTCAAAAATAACACATTCGTCTCCTTCGTACATTCTTCTATCACTATAAATAAAGGTGACAATTGGAGCAGACATAATATTGATAAATGTACCTACAAATAAATAATAATTAGTAATATAAAACCAAATTTGTATAAACAAATTTAGTACAAAATTTTAAAACTTAACAAAATACTAAATTTAAAAAAATTGGAACAACTATAATATTGATAAATGTACCTCTAAAAAAAGTAACATTTAAAAGTTTTAAAAATGTAACAAAATAATAAATTGAATTTAAATAAATAAATTTAAAAAACAGAGTTACAAATTGATATTTTTTTTAAAAAAATGCTAAAATTAAAAAAACATAATTTACGTAACTAAAAAAAATAATTTTTAAAAGGTACATATTTTACCTAAACGTAAAGATTTAAATTTTTGTTTAAAACAATTTAAATTAAAAAAAAAACAACTTCAAAAAGTCAGTTTAAAAAACATTCAAAAAGTCAGTTTCAAAAATTAAGTTAAAAAATAAAAAAACATAACAAAATAAAATGAAAGTCAGTTTAAAAAATTAAAAAGATAACAAATTTAAAAAAAACTCAAAACTTAAATTAAACAACAAATTTAAATAGTAATGTCAAATCTAACAAAAAAGTAACTTTTAAAAATATTTATAAAATATAACAAAATAACAAAGTGAATTTAAATTTTAAATTATAATTATATATTTATATTATATTTTTTGTAATTATAATTTTTTTAAAATTGAAATTGTAATTGTAATTATATATTTAAAATATAACAAAATAATAAAGTGAATTTAAAAAAAAATCAATTTAAAAAAAACAGAGTTAAAAAAGCAATTTGTTTTTAAAAATATTGAAAAACACAAAAATTTTAAAAATTACATTTTTTACCTAAAAAACTAGATTGTAACGTAAAACTTTAACAAAATTTAAAAAGTAACAACATTAAAGGAAGTGACAATACCACAACAAAGTCAAAATTAAGAGTGATATACTGTTTTTTACCATTTAAAACAACGGTGTATATATATATATATATATATATATATAAACCGCAATTTGTAGAGGCGGTTTATACATCGTTAACTTTTTATTGGTGTAGAAAAAGATAGTTGATGGATAAATGGTAACAAAAAAAAAATTTAATTAAAACCGCAAGTGTCACTTGCGGTTTTATGTGGGTAGAAATTCATGCTAATTTTGCAACTATTGGGTAAAAAGGGAGGCTGGGTAAAGACCACACAAATCGCAAGTGGGAATTGCAGTTTTGTGGGTCTAGAAATTTGCGTTCCCTGCAACTGTTGGGTAAATGGGGGCTGTCAAAGACCACACAAACCGTAAGTACGAATTGCGGTTTTGTGTGTCTTGGAATCTGTGTTTTTTAAACCTACTGGGTAAAAAATAGGTGCTGGTCAAACCGCAAGTCAAACTTGCGATTTTACCAGGGTTTCTGTGCTCTGTTTACTCATTAGACAGGGAGGAGGTGCTGGTCAAAGACCACTCAAACCGCAATTTTCAGTTGCAGTTTTACAGTAATTTGTTGTCACGCTGGTTTCTATGCAATCACCCAGTTGACGTGACACGTAAACCGCAATTGGGAGTTGCGGTTTGACCAAGTCAAATACTAAAACAGATCTATGATGGTAATATTTTAAAAAACAAACCCATCTAAGTAACTTTTTTAAAAAATGAACCCACTTAGATCAATCAGCTAATAATCCCACCCGTCATCAATATTCCATCACCACAGGCACTAACAGCCGTGCCACGCGTCATTCCACCGTGAAAATGGCGATGGTTGTGGTGGCTAAAATCCACCCCACCACTTTCAAATGCTTTTCTGCCTCCGATCACCCGGCACAATATTGTCAATGTTACAAATAAGGTGATAATGCAAACAGCTACTATGATAAATATTACGAAAGGTTCCATGTTAGATGTAAAATGTCAAAGTGCTTATTAAATCCCCCATATCCGTCTTTGTCATATTTATGGTACTCCCAATCCCATATTATTACCATACATGCACCATATAAGGTTGACTTTATTTTTATATTGACTTTGTCTTTACGACAAGCTGCTTGCATGTTACGTTAGTTTGTTGTGCGAGATACGTAGCTTGTTACGTGCTGTTTGTATCTTATAGGTTTCTCTTTCACCAATATGATGAACAATATTGACCAAGACTCGGTGTTTGCACGAATTTTCCTATGAACTTGTCTCTGTGTGTTTTTATCCAAATTAGTTGCGGAAAGAAAAATTCGTATTGTGAATTTCATGGATTGTGTGATGTTTACTTTCAAAAACTTCAAGTGCCCCATGTCACGAATATTCAAAATCTGCAGGCAAAATTAAGCATTAATGTTTCTTATTTATTTCTGGGAGATAGAGATGACTTATGCGCACAATTCTCGTAAAATAACTCCTTTTTAAATTCTATAAATAAATTCCTTTTTAATTAATTAAAATTCTATTTTGCTATTTATCACATTAATGTATGTTCAATTATCAATAGTATTTGAAGGTTGAAAATAACAAGCTTATGAAACCTGAAGTCTACGGTTGGGAACATACCATAGACAGACTCGACTCTAGTCCTCAACCTGAGACTAACGGTTGCAAAATCACTCAATATTCTTCACTACTTTCAAATTACTCAATATACTAAGATAAGGTTCCGCAAACTGATCCAATTCAGTATTACGTGTAGGCACTTTGAATCACTAATATAATTTGGGCAATTTTTTAATTTACGTAATTAAGCTCCTTTTAATTTTTCTCCCATGCATGAAACAACAGACAAGAGCTAAATTTGCTTTAGCCTAAAATTCATTTTATGTTTTAGATAATAATTATTTTAGACGTTAAGGAGAAATTTAAATTTTGTACTTCAAAATTTGTACCACCACAACCTCGATCGCCACAGCCACCACCTGCACACCCTCTACCGGCACTACATCCGTCGGTACCACTTTCATGATGACATGTGGAACCATGAGTCCCAAAAGCAGCATCAGCTGTCAAAAACTTATCACAGTATTTGGCAGCAACCACTTGTGTTTTTTCTTGGCTGCTTCCTTTTGAGGCATGACCTTGTTGAACATGATGGCTACTTATTGCATCAGTTTTACCCCGACCTTTCAATTCTCTACTGCTCTTATATTTGTTATTGTCTCTTTTCTTTCTACCAAGGAAACAAAAACAACCCATGATCTTTGATGTTACTTAGTCTCTATTTCCTATATTCTTTTGTACCGTATGTAAAGCCAATCACCAATTTTCCAGGAAATGGGTTGTAAGTTTCTACGCAATTAATATATGCCTTCTATCCCACGTAATGGTATAATATTTTCCGTGTCCCATATATAAATATAAACAAAATTAATTAATTATTATAGTAATTAAGAAATTTAATTAATATAATTTTATTTTAGTAACATATATACTTAAAAATAGAATATCTGCTCAATTATAGAATAATAAATAAATATCAAAGAGGATAATAATTAAAATTAAAAAACTTAATTATATTTACTATTTAGTTCTATAAGTATCATTGGTGTTGTTATCCAGTTATATGAATTTAGAGGAGTTTAAGATTAGATTTTAATTGATATATACTAATAATGTAAAAAATTTTACATTAATATCTAATCATAATTCTTAATTTATGCTAATTTTGTTGACTTTACTTGTTAATACTTTAAAAGTCATGTAAATGAAAAGATATGATTGAACGATAGAGTAAATTCTTTTACATTATCAATACATACTATTTAAACTATTAAGATTATTAACAACAAGTGAAATGAAATTATGTGTATTATCAAGATAAAACTCTACAAATTGTATCTTAGTTTTTTGGGTAATTAAAAATAGAATAGGGTTATAATTGAATGATATTTTAAGATAATAAATATCATTAAATATGATATAAATTTTAAATTTATCTATATTTAAGTAAAAAAAGTTATTGCTTATTAGATTAGAAGAAAGTATTGTTAAACGGCGCATGTATAGAATCGAAATTGCAATTCTTAAATTGTGTTTGGTTCATGTTATTTAATAATTTTTTATTATAAATATTTTTTATCTTTTATATAATTCATTAAATAATATAACGTTTTTGAATGGATAAGAACAAAAAACGAGAAACTAATTAAAGAGAAAGAATTTCCGTGTGTAGAGAAAGTTGCAATACCTATTTGTTAAAGCCTCAAATAATTTCATATATATATATATATATATATATATATATTAATATTAATATAAAATAAGTTTAAGTTTAACTTTGAGGTCCTAAAAAATTTATTTGAGTTTTAACTTAAAATAATTCATTAATTTATTAGTATTTTTAATTACTGGCTAATTCCAATAATTTACTATATGATAATTTATTCAACGGGTAAAATATATCACAAACATTACATGTATTTGAAAATATTAAATATTTTAATATAGTTTAATACTTTTAATCGGAACATAATTTTGTTTGTTAGGAATAAATTTTTTCAATACCTTCCATTTTTTTTTAAAAAATAATAGCATAAGTATAATTAAAATAATGTAATTCAAACGAAAAAGTCAGAAGTGTCATTCTTTATTCTAATCATTAAGTTCTCACTAAAATAAAATAAATTCAAATTAATATTACAAAAATAATTGAATTGGTTAGAAATTTTATTTCTCATAATTAATAGAATTTAATGATTATACATGGATAGTGTAAACAATATTGGACTGATATTTAATCGTATTTTTTTATTTCGATGACTTTTAAAGTATTAATTGTTAGAATATACATATTTATCATAAATTAAAGATTGTGATAGAATATCAATTTAAAAAAACTTTAAAAACACTTTTTATACTATCGATACATTCTAATTAAACTCTAATTAATATGTCTTATATATATAGTTATTTACATCTAGTTGGACTTAAAGTGATTTAATTTTAGTAACGGTAAAGACCTGTTTTAATAATGTTATAAGTGAAAATTAATAGAATGAGAAGTTAAATTTAAGTTTTGTTTTAATTAATAAATTAATTGATGAGTTGTAATCCGTTGTATTAATTTTATTAATGTTGCGTGATTGAAATTAAATAATATTTAGTAAGGTGAGGTCATGATGATAATTGTCATTCTTTTAATTTGAGGTGTTGGATTGATTTTTTAGAAATATTCAGAAATTCCTGTAGGGGTCGAAATAGTAAACTAACATTTAAACACACCCCATTTCTTCCTTCTTTCCCTCCCTTTTCTCCTTTCTTCTCCATTCTTCTTTCATTTAGATTCTTTTCTTGGACAATTAATATTTCTCTCTCTCTCTTTCTCTTTCTCTTTCTCTCTCATCGTAAATACTTTGATTTGTTGCATGTCAATGAATTATTGACAAGAGTATGATGAGATATCTTCTATTGCTTCTGATTCTCAGTGTTGATCATTATAAGTATATTTGATCTTAATTTTTTAGACTTTTTTTTTTTGTTTATTTTTTGTTCAATCATTCTCATTGAAAGGAAATAATTGTCTTTATAAAATCCCAATTTCTTAGTTTCCTTTTAGCTTTGGGATTTTTGTTAGATTTTGAGTGATTTCTATAATTGAACTCTCCTTTCTAACTAAAGTTAGCTTTAAAGGGAGAAATAGGTAAGATAAATTAAATCTTTAATTTTAATTTGAGAAATTATAATTTAATAATTATGAAATTAATTGATTGTGAGTGATTGAACTCTTAATCTTGATTTGACTACTATGTGGAATTGAATGTTTTGTATAACTGGTGTTCTAGTATTGATTTTGGTATTAAATGGAACTGTATTATGAAGTGTAATGATTGTGATGCATGTTAATGAGATGTTATGTTGGATTTGTTGGATGTGAGAAATATGGGTAGTTACAGTTGAGTAATTTTGCCTTAAGCGATCTATTTTATGTGAGGTCTATTGATGTTAGGGATACAACTAAGGTCAATATAATCTAAGATACCAAATATATAGGGATGGGGGTATTTGTGTGATATATATTATGATCCTAGTACCAAATATGCAAGGGGTTACCTGTGGGTATATACTCAGACAACAATTGTTTTATCATAATGGCTTAAGACGTCAGACAACAATTAATAATTGTCAGATGAGTATGCCTAAGCTTTAACTGGTGGTCATATGAGGTAGATGGATGTTAGACACAAATTGAGAGAAGTATCTAGTTGCCTTGGTATTTGAACTTAGTAAGTATTTTGGAAAACATCGTGTCATAATATCTTATTGTATTAATTGCTTATATTCAGAGGAAATATAAGTGTGTTTGATTATTTGATATTATTGTTATTGATAATTTAATTTTGTTTAATGCATTTCATATGTTAATACACTTACCCTTGTATTGTATGTGTTTTATGTTTATAACTGTGATAATCCTGTCTTACATAAGAACAAATGGTAAAAAAGGTGATGAGAGGCACGAGAGTCAGAATTGAAAGTAAATTAAGGCTGGACATCGGAGGCAGAATGCATTTTGTTTGGATGCTTGTAATCTTTTTAATTTTGCATATGTATAGGAGAGTATGACATAAGTTTAGTTATTGAGTAATGTGATTATGTAACGGTAGAACTACAATGTACTTGAATACGTATGATGTGATATAAATGTTTATTATAAGTTTTGGATTGTAGTTGATTGTTTGGGGTTGGTTATGTTTGGCAAAGAAATATTGTAGCAGAAGTTTTACAATTCTGCAGAGTCTTGCTAAATGATAGGTTTCGTCTAATGCAAAATTGCGACTGTAAAGCAATTCCTTTGCTTTGCACCTAGCGATAGATCTCTCTCAGTGCAAAACATCTTTTGTCAAATTTTATGTGTGACTTTTCGCCCAACGATACCTTTTGTTGAGTGAGATCTCATTACTGGAACTACATGATTGAGACCTCTCGCTGGGCTACATGTATCGCTGAGTAAGATATTCCTGTTCTTGCCTAGACAACATAGCCCACTGAGTGAGCTTTGCTATGTTTAAAATGAATTATTATTTGCAATTCTATTATTCTAAGTTTAATTGTAATGTAAAAGGTTATGTTGATGAATGGTAGCATAAATTATAGTAGTATTTATTTGAGATGTTACATTAACCTTGAACTGAAAAAACTGAAATGGGCTCAATGAGTGAAAACCGGATTGACCCATTGGAGTTAATGGAAACCCTAATAGATTTTAAATCATAAAGAAGGTCATAGCTTTCAAGATGTCAAATCAAAAACATCTTTTTGTGTCCCCTAACAAAAGAGGAATATATGTTCCATTTGAGAAGAATTGAGTGATTTTGATAAGAAAATCATTCCACTAGTTTGTTATTTTGTAATTGATAAAATTTATAACCAAAATCAAAAGAATTATTTTACTAAGAAAAAAATTATTTTTCAACAGAATGTGTGCGATCTTATCACAATTATTTTAGTCAAAATATTTTTTGTTACGGATTTTTTTTTTTTATGAAATTTAAGTTCTTTATTAATTTGAATGCTGTTTTTTTGTTAGATTTTCATGAAATGTAAATATTTTTCCTTATCAGTTAAATGAGTAAAATGTGACTTTTTCCCCAGAGAGTAATATGACCTCTCAATTTTTTAACAGAAGAGTAACATAATATGCATGACGTCTTAAGTCTTAATTAATAAGTAGTGACTGTAACTGTACTGTACAAAAACATTTATATACATATTTTTATGCATAATTCTACTAGTTGATAAATAAACTCCAAATAATATAATAAAATTTGTAATTTAATAATTTAAATTTAAATGATTTTTCAAAATATAAAAAATTAAGAGACATAGATGACTAGGAGCCTATGCAATTCCCTGTTTTCCCTTGAGAGATAAGGTACAACACAAACATTTGTTGTGTATAACTGATCCGTTGATTACACGGCTTGACCTGATTGATAATAACACTGGTTACAACAACAGGTATATAATTTAATCAAGAAAATTCATCAATGCAAATTCAAGTATAAAATTATACGATAAGCAGCAATGATAGTTTATTATTAAAACTTAAAATTGATTACATGATTGGATCTTAGAACATATATATTTATTCCCAACATCCTCCTCCTCCATCTCCACTACCACTTCCTCCATGATTGGCAGCATCAACACCGGAAGTGTCATCTAAGATGAAACAGTCTAGGCAACTCAGAAGATCACAGCGCTCCTTTTCCTTTGGCTTAGGTTTGTAAACATAAGGGACACTGGAAGTGTCATCCTTTTTTATCTTTTTATTCTTGTTCTTCTTTCGCCCAAAGCAAAGATACCCCATTATTCTCGTGTACACACAGATTGATTCAGAATTTTCTCTACTGTAATATCTTCAATCCTTCTCTGAATTGAAACACCTTACCTTACACTTCCAAAATTATATATAGTTGATGACAAATACGACCTTGTCCGTTTGAAGTGCAGTTCTATTACGAATTGAACTATTACTGGGTCATATGCCAAGATTGAAGTTCATTATAGAAAGACACAGTTGTCTTTTGTTATTGAAATCAAAGCAGAACTGGTCTTCATGGCTTTCTTTTTTACTCTTCGAATGTTAAGATTAAAAATAATGTGGCGTACGTATACGCATGGGTCAAAAAATAAGAAAACGTGTTAAAATGTGTGCCATAGAGAAATAAACAAGAAAAAACAATTTTTTTTATTTTCTACATAATGAAAAGAAATAGGCCAGTATATATTGAATTATAAGTGTTATTCACGCAAAACATAATTATTTCACATTAATTTTAAAAGGAAAAATAAATCTTTGAAAAAATCATTTCGAAAAATCATTAATCCTCACAAGTAAAAATTGTATTTGAAATTATTTTTTTCTCCAAAAACCCGTAGATACTAGATAGTCAAGGTAACTTAATCAAATTCAATTTGTTTTATTTAGTGCAAATTTCCGTGTCAAATAGGTAAAAAAATCTATGTCGATCAATTAATAGTTGGTGCTGCTTTTATATAAGAGTTAATTTATTATTTTAAAGTGATTCAATTGAAAGAATGGAATAAAAATTAGAGTTAATACTTGGAAAATTACTAGTTATTAGTTAATATTTAAAAATTATACACATATTTATATATTAATTAAAATTTTAACCAATGATTTTTTAATTAATGATTATAAGTCCCCACTTTAATTTTTAAAATCATTTATCAATAGAAAATCATCTAATTATAGCCCTATGTATCTCTCTTTTTATATATTTTTTATTTTCTAATACTGTGTTTTTTTTATATACAGGTCACCACTTAATTTATTTTAAAGGAGTTAAATTTGATTTATTTAAAGGTTAAATCTCACTTTCGGTTTATTATATATTTTAGTTTTGTTTCATTTTATTACATTCAATTTTAAAAGTTTCACTTTTGATTCTTTATATTATAAAAAAGTTTCATTTTGATACATGTAAACTCTAAAGCTAAACATATGACCAAGATTTCACATCTATGTTGATGATAAATTATTGTGTGTCTATATATGAGGGTGACACAATAGTGTTATTTTATATGCTTCAGATTTGAGTGTTTAATTAGACACTAACGTAAAAAAATAAATTAAAAAGAAGTTTTTGAAAACATAAAAGATGAAATTTAAACTTTTGAAAATATAAAGAATAAAAACTTTCAAAAACATAAATAAAAAAATTTAAATTTAACTTTTAAAGTTTAACGTTTAATTTTTTTAATGGATAATTAAGTCAATATTGTGTAAATATTGAATGCAACGTGTTAGAACCTCAACCAAAGAAGCAAAGAATGAGATATAGTGGACCCTAAATCCGAATTGTTTGTGGCCAATTGGTCTACTAGATGTCTAGCACGTAATGGGGAGTTAAACAAAAACGTGTCTACTGCACTCAACTCAGCCACGGCTCTGCATAAACATCATATACAATATTAACTCATCATTGACCAAATCAATACATAATTGTGATCATTAAAATGTTATAGAGGGCGGGCAATGTAGAGGGAAGGATCTAGATCGTCATCTCACGGTGGTTGATAAAAGATGCTTCTCTCCCTCTTGGCCTCATCTCAAAATAAGCCAGAAGTATTAGATCCTAATACTAGTTGGTTTCAATTATATGACTATAATTATCAGCAAAATTAAGATTCATCAAAGAAGTATCTACGGAAAGGAAGTATTTAAGTTTCATACCATTAAAATGGGGTCACTTTTTACATGTTATATATTTGTTGAGGGATATTTTCATTCTTTTTAAACCAGTGAAAATACACACGCTATTATATTAATGTTTTTGTATTTTATTTCACTATACTATTTAGTAAGCAAGTAAGTAGAAAGTATAAATGAATAAAAAGAAAGAACAAAAGATAAATATATAAAAAAAATTAGAAAATGATTGAAAGTAGTTTTTCAAAATCATGGAAGAGACATAGGTATAATAAGGAAGTTAATTTATTATTAAGTGAGTATGAGTAGTTTTTTTTAAGAAGACAAATTTTATTCATTAAGAGTAAAACATTCCATGTTACAAAAAGTGACATGAGAATATTTACAAATTACAGCAATAGACAGAGACAAGTTCAATAAAAAAACTAAAAAGTCTCACTACCTAATCTTGGAAAAACAATTTTTTATTGTACAAACCATTCGTAGAAGCAAAAAGACAATTTTTTATACCGTCCATGAACCCACAACCACAATCTTTGCAAAGACTTCTGCCAGACCTGTTCAACATTAAAAGGCATCTCCTAAAACATCAAAAAGTTCTTTGCCAACCAAATCCCCCACTGAATGACTAATCCAATAATACCCAGAATATCCCTAGACTGTTTCCTAATGGCTTGCAAAATACTTAAATGTTGCCAAAAATGAGAATGATAGTCTAATGGCAGAATACATAAGTAGTCTAACCATCTATAACATTTCATCTAAAGTTTATAACTAAATTCACCTGTAAAGAGTAAGTGTATCACAAATTCCAAATCAATGCTACATACGAACAAGAAGCATCATCTGGTAAAATTATGTTCTGTTTTGCTAATTCAACCTTTGTCGAGATACTATTATGGGCTGACTTCTAAGAAAATGTTAAGACCTTAGAAGACATCTTCATCTTCCATATCCTGTTGAAGAAGTGTGAGTCATAAAGTTGAGACTCTCCGCAAACTAACTATAGGCTTCTCTTATTGAGTAAAGAACATTATTCCTTGAACTACCTACCCATCTCCAACTATCTTTTATATCTTGCCTCATTTGAACACCACCAAGAACCCCTTCTAACTCCCTGATTCATTCATACTCCCAACTAAACAACTCTCTCTCCCACCTAAATCTCCATTCCCAATTCTCATCCTTTCATCCCCCAACCTCACACAGAAAGCCTCCTTCTAACTGGACAATGCATACAATCTTGGAAATCATGACTTGACTTCTTTCGACCCACCCCATGTCCCCTCCCAAAATTTGAATAATGACTCATCTCCTATCACAAATTTGATACTTCCCATAAACCATGCACCCATTCTCACATAAGAGATTACCTTTACTATATCCTTCCACCACTGAGACTCACCACTCTGCAACATAAAAAATATGTTACTCCTCATGTCTTCCCCATACTTGACTTGTAGAACTTTGATCCAAAGAGATTCCTACCTGAAGTATCCTCCAACGTCACTTATCGAGAAGCGTTTGTTTAAAGGTCATCACATCTTTTATACCCATAGCATCTTGCTTTTCTCTTTACATATTAACTCCCAATTAATCCATGCAACTTTATTGAATTCATTAAATCCACACCAGAGAAATTGCCTTTGCTGACTCTGGATGATAAGAGTCACCTTCTTTGGAACCTTGTAAAAAGACAAAATATAGAGGGATAGACAAGAGAGTAGACTTAATTAAACACATACACCCTCCCAAAGATAGATTTTTTTATTGTTAGGAAGTAAGTTTAGCTTTCATTTTTTCAAGAACCAGTTTCCATACTCTCTCACATCTCATATTTACCCCTACAAGTAATCTCAGGTAGGAGAATGCCAACTCCATTACCCCACAATTAAGAATCCTCGCAAAAGATTGCATATACTCATTATTGACCCATATACCCTCCACAATACTCTTGTGAAAATTAATTTTTAAGTCTAAAGTCAATTCATAACACCTAAGAGCACTTTTAATAGTATATAAATATTTTGTAATTCAAGAGCCACCATAAAAATAGTATCATTAACATACTGTTAAGACACAACCTGCAAATCGTGTTTCCCTAACTTAATTCCAAATAGAAGATTTGCTTGAATAGCACTATTAATTAAATTCCTAAAACCTTCTGCTACAATTAGAAATAAAAATTGAGTCATTGGATCCCCATTGTCTAAGGCCTCTTTGCCTAGAAAATTCCTATGTTGCACTATCATTTATCAAAACTGAAATAAAAGACGATTGAAAACATCATTGAATTCAACTACATTATGAGTAGTAACATTATGTGTGTGAAGGGTAACTTAGGAAATAAAAAATTTGTAAACCAAAAGAGATTAGTTTCTTTATTAATGATTATTGATTAAAGTAGTAAACAAATAGTGTATATTAAGGTAAGAAAAAAAATAGTGACCAAATCAAGAAACAAAAAATGTTTAGAAAAAAAAAACCATTAATGAAAGGAAAGGCTATAGTATAAATAGATATTTATAATGTGTACATGATAGTAAAAGAAATTATGGATTTTAATTATTTCTACTATTAAAATTAATGTTTTTGCTTCTATTATTAAACTGTTTTAATTGTATTTATTATTTATTTGACATTTGTAATTGTATTTCCCTTTTACTACTAAAACAATATCAACTCAGATACGTGCATACACATGTACACATATTGTACAATTTCGATTAAGAAAATTAAAAGTGTTAATCGTCGCACATTATATTTGACTATCAGTGATCAATTCTATTTGACAATAAGAACACATTAAGGTTATAATCACAAGGCAAACAAAAAAAAAAACATCTAAAAGAAAATCCACACACATATATTAACGAACAAAAATTTATATAAACTAGCTACGACATTTGTACACCAAATTAATCACCTAGCATTGTACAATATTTATCCAAATAATTTAGCTAGGTAACCGAATTATTTTACATGTGTAAATTTAACTTCCAATATATAATTAAAATTTTCATTTGACTCGTATAACCACCACCACTTGAGCATACCATGATATACCAATATTGACCTGAGGTAACCTGGAAGCAAACCGTACTAATTAACCACCACCACCACCACCACAGCCTCCTCCTCCTCCTCCACCGCAGCCTCCTCCTCCGCCGCCGCCATCTCCTCCTCCTCCTCCGCCGCCATCTCCACCATCACTATTTGCAGCAGCCTCAATACCACCTGAGAACAAGCCGTCTAGACAACCATGCAGAAGAGAGTTTTCCCTTTTCTTCGGCTTAGGTGGGTAACCATAAGGGACACTACCAGTCTCATACTTATTCTTGTTCTTCTTTCTCCCAAAGAAAAGACACCCCATAATTCACGTCTTCACAAACCTGCTTCAGATCGAATTTTCTCTGTTGTATTATCTTCTATCTTTTCCTTAATTCAATAACCTCACCCTTCCATAATTATATATATAGATCTTGAACATTAACACGAGGTTCCACGAAGCTGCAGTTCTAGTCCGAATTGAATAGTCAGGTCATACGCTCCGAATTGAATAGTATTAGGTCATACGCGAAGATTGAATTTAAATATCGAAAGGGTACTCTACACTCCATATGATTAAAATTGAAGCAGGACTGTTCTTCTATGGATTTCTTTTTCACCCTTCTAATACGTGCCTCTTTGTAGTTTGTACCGTGCTGAATGTTAAGATTAAGAATACGCTAAGTGTACATTCATGCGTCAAGATCAAAAAGTGTGTTTTTTGTTTTTTTTTATGATAAGATAAAAAAGTGTTAATTAAAATGTATGGCATGGAGAAATAACCAAGAACAAACAATATTTTATTTTCTAGAAAACGAGATAAATAAGCCATTATTATAAATGCTATTCCATACACAAAAAATAAAATAAATATTTCACATTAGTTTTAAAAGGAAAAGTAAATCGTATGAAAATATTAATATTTCAGAAAAAACATGAATTCACGCATGTAAAAGTTTTATTTGGAATGATTTTAATTTGTTCTCCTGATATAGTACGTGATACCCATAAAAATTAGATAGTCCTTAGTTAACTATACAATTTGTTTTATTTTGTACAATCTTTTGTGATGTCAAATTAAATATCAAAAGTATTTATGGTAAAAAGTGGTACTACTTTTAAATAAGAATTAATTATTTAATTTGGTGAAACATGCATTCAATATAATATATAACTTCACATAGTAGATTATGAAATCGTATATTTACATGGAACTGTGTGGTCTTCTTTAGTTTTTAAGAGACTCCAAGTTTACTCTCAAATCGCTTTATCTGTTTTTCAAATTTTATATTACATTTGATGGGCATATCTTGTATTTTTTTATAAGTTATTTATAATATTATATATATATATATATATATATATATTTATATTTGCTTGTCTTATAATAAAAACATACATGTCGAGTGTATTTTCATTAAAATTCCTTGTGATAGTCTCATCATCTTGATTTTTGTAAAAAATACCGTGTGATACAGCATTGAACATGTACATATACATATACATATATTTTAGTTTTATTTTTATATCTATATATTATTTTTATAATTAAATAAATTGTAAAAAGATTAAATAAATTAAAAAAGACATAAGATTATAACGTTGTTATGAGAAAAAAATAGTTTTTAAATTTAATTATAAAAATTTCAATTATAAAAAATATTTATTATATACTTAAATATCATGTTTAAAGTTGTTAAAGAAAAAGTAACACTTAAATTTCCTTCAAGAAAAATTTAGTTTTTAACATGATAATAAATTAATAATATATTTTTTGCTTCAATTAATAAAATAATATTTTTCTTAAAACTATTTAAGAAAAAAATAGAGACCTTAAAAATTGTTAAAATTATGGTTTTATATATACTTATATTCATCTTGATTTATAACGAAGATACAAAAATGATGGAGATAAAATTTGATATCTAATAGAAGATTAAAGAGAAAGAAAAAATGAAATAAAAATTACGAAGAAGAAATTGCGTAAAATGATTATTATAAATAAATAAATTATATATACATGTTATGAGTTTTTTCTATTATTATTAAGAAGTGACATGAACTTATAAATAAGTACTTATTTTCATAGATGTAAATTAAATAATAAAATTAACAGATGAATAACTTGAATAAAAAAATACGATGCCTCGTTGAAATTTATTATTCATATTATTCTTTCATAGTTTGTTATGTGTTAAGTGTCAATATTACTTAAAAACATTATGAAACTTAAAATATTGTTACATGTTTAACATATATTAAAAGAAATTTACATTCTAAAACCCTAAGTATAATTTATAAAATAAAAGTTTGTGTAAATGTTTTAGTTTTTAAGAGTTGAATAAGATTCTTAATCTAAATCATTTCATTATCAATCAACATAAAAAAAAGGTTATGCGTAAAATATAACTATTATAAGATAAGTGATAAATCAATTTTTGACCCTATTTATATCATATTTAATGTCTATTTGTAAGGAAAGAAATACATATTTATTGACAAAATTTGTTTTTAAGTATTTATTTTTCGTACTTAAGAAATAGGAAGAAAATCAGAAAAAATGAGTCTTTATATAACAATGATTGAAGATCTAACTTAGCACAGTCGTGCTTCACTACATCAAACCCGTGTTAAAAAGAAACTATGCCCAAACCTTTTTTATAAATACTACAAGATGAGAAATTAAAAGAGGATTCACTTTGGCTCTGACAGGAGATAGATTGTGACCTAGAGGCAAGGAACACCAATGAATAATTGGATTGAATTAATTCACAGTACTTCATATAAATAATTCTTTCTTTTATCATTAATGCACTATGTAATTCAGAGGTTGGTTGCCTTTATATCACTGGTGTCTATTAATCCCTTTTTTCTAGGTTTGTGATATAAACTCTTTATAACCTCCATATACTGTCATTCAGTGATTAAACCATTTGACTATTTTTTGTTAATATCTTAATTATTTGAATATTCATAACTATTGATATTTGTATTATTAAACTGCGAAATGATTAAGTTTGTTCTGATATAATCGACTAAATTTATTGAATGGACATCCAATTGATTAATAAGGAACCAATTCTAAATTGAATTCCTGATGACCAAACTGAAAAACAATTTAGGGTTAAAGTGTTTATGTGTATAGCCAAACGCACAACAAACTCGATCAGTAAGGTACTGATAACCATTGAATAACAAGAATTGAATTGCTTAGTAAATAGGGATGAAAGCATAGTATTTGAAATCATAACTCTAGGCTTTAATCTATTAACTTCCAATCTTATTACTTTCTTCTTGTTTACATTCTACTACTTAGAGTCTAAAATACCGAAACACATATTACATCATTGTTTCTCTTAAATTGTTATTTCATCTCTTGAATTGAATTATTTGATAACTACTTCTGATTATTTGAATACGATATACGTACTTAAGTCCATTATTACTATTGCATAGGATACATTTTCCCTAGAATGGTCAACAAGTGTACCCTGCATAGGAGTAATAGTGGACCTAAGTTCAAAAATGTACCCAAAGGACAAAAATAGTTCTCAATTAATTCAATTCATACAATAAAAAAAACAATTCAAGATAGATTTAAATGTGTTTGTTCGATCGTTCTTAGTATGAGTAAAGTGCAAACAAGTAATGGGTAATAAGATTGAGATTCAATGGATTAAAGCCTAAGGTTATAATTTCAACTACAATGTTTTTATTCCTATTTATTAAGAAATTCAATCCTTATTATTCATTGATTATCAATACGTTACTGAATTTTTTGTGCATTTGGTTATTCACATGAATACTGTAATCCTAAATTATTTTCCAAGTTAATCATATAATTCAATTTAAAATTGGTTAATTGGTTCTAGAAAAGAGTGTTTAAGTTTATTAATTTATTGTAGGTTTACCCAACACATTGCTCATTTGCTTTAGAACAAACACAATTGTTTCACAATTTAATCATTTAAATATTATTGATCACGAATATTCAAACAATTAAGATATTAACACATAAAATAGTGAAACAATTTAATAACTAAATAACATTGAATCTTATTGTAAAGTAAATGGATTACAAAGCAGTTTACATCACAATCCTAGAAGAAGAGGATTAGTCTCACATGGGTAAAGTAAATCCAAACACCTTAGGAATTACATAGTACATCAATGATAAATAAAAGAAAAAATTACCGATGTGGAGTATTGTGAATTGATTCAATTCAAAGTTACTTTGTCATTTCTCACTTTCAGGTTATAGATCTATCTCTTTGTTAGAGAAAAATCGAGCCCCATTAATTTCTTAACTTCTAGTATTTAAAGAAGGGTACCAGTTCCTTTTTAGCATAAGTGTGTTAAAGTGAGCACAATTATACTGTCTCGACATACCTCTCAAAATTTAAATAGTACAATTGTGCTTCTGTTAGCATAGTCGTGGTTAGTATTAGCACTATCGTGTCTGACAAGAGAGCAAAAGTATTTAAATCATAGCACGATCATACTTAATCTGAGCATGATTATACTTGTTTTGGTTAACATCTGGACTTTGTTGACTTAACACAACTGTGTTATAAAGGAGCACGACAGCGCTTACTCGAATCCTCAACATCTACTCTGATGCTTCTTTTTCTTCCTCTTTCTCAAATACCTATTTAAAGTGGGAATATTCACTAAAAAAAGTTAGTTTTGTTAACAAATATGTATTTCTTTTTTTTGCAGAAAAACATTAAACATAACAAAAATATGGGTAAAAAATTGGTTTATCAATCAAGAGTTACAGGCTCTAAATTACCTTGCTAAGCAGAATTCATTTGTTAAGCGAAATAAGGAAAGTTGAATAATTTTTGTATGCTAAACATTGGCTAAGCGGAATTCCTTTGGCTAACCAAAATTGCTCGAAAGGAAAACTACTGGTAAATAGAAGTTTTGTATAGTTAGGGCCATACATTCTTCAATATGAAGAATTAATATTTTTCTTAGTAATATTGATTTGACTAAGCGAAATAATTAACTTTAGTCATACTCTATTTCAAATTATGTCAGAAATAAAAGGAGGAAAGATTAGGTCCCTCATATAAAACCATCACAAGCATCAATCATCGCAAGTCACTACCATTAATTATTGGGCAAGATATTGCTCATTCCCTTTTTTGTTTGTTAAAATCCATAGTTCAAAGAGAAAGAAAAGAGAAAAAAAAGTTTAAAAAAAAATGGTTGGAAAAGAACAAGAGAAAAAAAATAAAAAATAAAAGTAAATATTATTCAAGTAAGCAAATCAAAATCTACAAAATTATAATATAACTTATATAGAAAAGTTAAAAAGGCGTGATACTTTATATCCCTAATTCGAATTCTTCTCCTTCTCGGCACCGGTAATCACATGAATCTATCATTTACCTACTTGCCGGACCAATTTGGCACATACAAACTCATTTATACCGCTCATTGTAACCTCCATGCAGATCTTTCACCTTTAGCCACCACCTCTTGTGAGCTAAATGTGCCCCATTGATATACTAGTCTTAGGTTCTCTGTATGCGCGACATGTTGCATGGAAAACTTATGCATAATTGATTGGTCATTCAAGTATATATGGGAGACAAATTTAGACTATATGTCAGATTATTGTGTTCAAGACGTGTTCTTTTGAATGCTTAATTTGGTATAACAGTGTTATGCACAAATGCTGATGTTTTAAACCGGTGCTTTTAGATGCATATATAATAATATAAAATTTAAACTTCTATTTGGTTATACTAATATAAACTACGTTTTAAGTTAAAAACTGTTAATCACCCGAAACGGAAATTGCCTTTTAAACACCCACTAAAATGAAAATGAATTACAACATTAACATATATAAGATTGGACATTTGATCAGATAAATGCTATATATACCTGCATTGTATAAATGAATGTGACTGTAAGTAACAGCAAGCACGCACTACGTACAGATAGCCATACCCAGACCGAATTGGGATGCATGGAGTGAATTAACCAATTTCATTGTTAATTTAAATTTCTTAAAGACGAAGAAAAAGAGAAGATGCGAGTGCTTGAGTGAGTCTTAAGCTTCTTGTAAATAATTGAACTAGTAATTATTAATTGGTGGAGAAAAGGCAAAGTTCATCCTTTAGCACCCACACCCAACATTCTTTTCGTTGAAAAAGGTGTTGTTTAGCTGTAATGTATTCAATTCTTCTACCTAACAATATTGCAGGCTCATGAAAAGAATAATAAAGGAGTCACCGGAAAGTGTCAAGAAAGATATATATATGCATCCTCAAAATGAATTCAATAAATTTGTCCCAAAATATTTATAAAAATAAAATGAATTAATTAGTTTTTTCTAAATTCAAATTAATGCAAAAACTGAAGTAAAGTTCTCGTTCATCTAATGCAAAATATTTTTCCTTGTATTTTCATCTTTTATGTATTAATAACAATCGCAAATGAAATTAAAACTGCGAACTCTAAAGTGTATATAAAAATCTATGGAAGTAAAGGAGAAAGAAAAATAGCAAGGAGAAAGATAGAACACTGACAATAAAATAATTAAAACCCATTGGAAGCTCAAATTTAGAACTGCATATATCTGCAACACTTCTACCTAGCTAGCAAAATTATCCCAAGCAATACATATATCTGATAAACTGTCAAGTCTTATAATTTATAGCTATACCAAAGAACTGAATTACAAAATAATCGTAGCAAAAATTAAATTAGCACTAAATTAATCAGCTATATACTTCAATATACCTTAACCAAACGAACTATACTAGTGGAGAAAAAGATGGAAGAGAGAGAGAATTGAGTGAAGAAAAAATCAAACACAAGCATGGCCACCAGTGTCACAAGTGAAACCACCGTTACCATTAATAGTATCAGTATCATGTCTTGGTTTGGTGCTGAGGCAGCAACACATAAGAGCCACAACCAACATGAATCCCCATGCTGAAGCCAAAGCCTGTACCCAGCTCAAGTAATTCTCCATCAATAACTTTTTATATATATCACACTAATTGCTAGCTATGAGGCCTTAATTAGATCTTCTATCTCTGGTCCTTAATCTCTTCAACTAATATCATAAATGCCAACAATTAATGATATGATATGGTATCTACCCTTTGGGGCGAAGAGAATAAATATGGTATCAAATGGGAAGACGATGATGATAAGAGGTTTGAGTGAGACATGGTGTCGCACATGGTATGAGCTTGAAAGAGTCCGAAATAACATGGGCCAACCTGTGTATTTATAGGATCCACCTCTCATCGTTTCTTAAAGCCACAACTTTATTTATTCTGCTCATTCACTTGTGTTTAATTTATAGCCTTTTCATCAAGGTTACAGGTTTATATTGAATTTACATCAAGTCATGTGAATATTATTTGGTTTTATTTTTTTTCTCAATAGAGAACCTCATTCACTATTTTGACCAACAACCAGAGATTTTATTATATTGAGAGAAAAAAAAAAAAAGAAAGAACGACAACAGATTAAAAACACATGTTTAATTAACAATGACATTTCCTAAAAAAAGATAAAAAGATTTTTTATTTTAAATTTCCAAAAAAATTTAGCAATGAGATTTAATGAAGACGGAGTCAAATTAAGAAGGAAGCAGTCACGTGAGGAGTTTTGTCTCCTTTGTCGGTGTTTTTTACTGCGTTTTCAATTGAAAGATGACTACCCGCCAAAACTAAAAAAACAATAATAATAACACTCTTTCTTAATTGAAAAATGGTAGAAATACACTTCTTAGTACATCCCTCCTACCATACTTTATATAATTAAAACTTTTCTTTTTAATTATTAATTTTTTTTACCAAGTATTAGCTTTTAATTATAATTAAAAGTACAAAAATAAGAATTAAAAAAGTTGAATTGGTAGGAATTCCCTAACAAGACTCGTCATTTGGTGAGATTCTCTGCTAGCAGGTTCTGTTAGTGATAGTGTTTTGTTTGGATGACTGCGCCACCTTTCCCCTCTTTTCTAAGCCCATGCACACCTTTCTTATGCTCTAAGTATACCTAATGGTGTATTATACCAATTTTCTTTATTACCATTTATTATTAAGAAAATAAAGTGAAAGAAATAATAGTAAGCAAAAGGAAGAGATGGGCCATTATTACTGAACTCATTACTACGTACACGGGTTATTGAAAAAAGAGGAGACCATTGATTTCAAATTAAATCTTGCAATTGAATTAAATACTTAATAAATTAAATATATGTAATTCAACTAAAAGGAGGACACCTGTAACTGTCAGTGTAGATTACTTTTTGGACGTAACTAGTGTTTCTTTCTTCTTCTTCTTTTTTCTTTCCTCTACGCTTTGCTTTGAATGTCAAATAAAGGAAAAGAATTGAAGAAAAAAGATATAGAATGAATATTTTTTAAAAAGGACACCTGACCTAAGCCCAATTGAATACTGTTCCTGGTACCCGTGGAGACAGAAGGGTGAGAAGAATCCTAAATCCTGAAATAAACGATAACCAACAAATTTAGAACACTAATCTTAATTATTAAATTTTAAAAAATAAATTATTAAAATAAAAAATAAATCTCTTAAAGATGAATAAGTGAATATTATTGTATCTTGTTTTGCATACAGTGTTGTTTATAGGGGAAAAAGAAAAAGCATAGAGTGTTGCTGTAGAGTATATATAATAAGCAAGTCTGATCTCCGCGTGATGTCCATAATCACAAAGCCTTTATTCATTCAATACACAAAGTCTTACTTTTATCTTGGAACATAAATAATGGTTATTTCTTAGGCTATTATATCAAGAAAAAATTCCGCTGACCTTTTCTTCAGGTTCTCTTAACATATATGTCATAAGTGATAACATTTAAGAATAATTCTTTAAAAGTCTGATATTTTTCTATTTGTGGAGTGAATATTAATTTGTTTTAAAATTAAAAAATAATAAAAGAAAAACAAAGGTAAAGAAAGAGCAAGTACTTTATCCGTGGTATGTATTGTTGATGAGAATCCAATAATGCATCATATATAGCTCTTCTTAATTATCATATTTAATTGTTTCTGCGGAATCTGCCATCATCAATCATGAGGTAAAAAGTTATAGAAGAAATCCTCTAGATGTTAATGACAACAGAGTAGCATGTGTTGTCTTGAAAAGTCTGTCTTATTTAATTAAACAAAATAAGTCACGTATATATCACCGTTTCTTTAAAGCGTTTAATTTTTATCAACTAAAAAGTGTAAAAGCTTTAACATTTAATTATAATTTTTTAATTATATAATGTATTAATGAGTAAAATTAATAAATTTATTATATATAAATAATTATAATTAAATGTTAATATGTATTTCTTTTTCTATTGTTTAAATTACTAAAAGGTTGTGATTGTTATTAGAGAAGAATTTGAAAGATATGAGTGTAATTTTTCCTTCTTGTAAAGCATCGAAACATATTTTCTTCTTTAATTTTAGATCTAATTTTCATATTCTCTAATTTATTAGAAAAGATTGTTTACTTTATAATCGGCTAATGATGACAACACAATTAGACAACAAATGTATTTAGGACATCTTGAAAGATTATCTATTGAATATTTTGGTAAAATAAAATAATATTGTCAATATTATCTCTTGTATGCATCTATATTTGGTTGCTTTCATAATGTTAATATAGGAGACAAAATGTTTCTTAAACTTCTAGGAAAACTTGGACAAGAAATTAGAGAAAGTTGGAAAAATAATGAGGTTACCCCATGCTGAATAACCTCTCTATACGAATACAATACATTATGAAAATAATGAAAGACACTTGTTCACATATAGCTATACAAAAATAGCTTAAGCATTCTGATGCCGGGATATGCAAACAAATATACACACCCCAACAATATGCACAAAATAGATTTAAAAACAGGAAAACTATATCTAGAAATAAACCAAGATATAATAATACACAAAAATTCTTAGGACCAAGAACTCCAAGAAAAACATATACAATAAGAACTTCGAATTCCAGAAAACCCACTTTAAATCCTAATAGACATGTTAGGAAATTTAGGGATAACAAAACTTACAAACAAACATTAAAATGTTTTGTTTGTAGTCAACTAGGACATTTTTCGAGAGATTGTCCAAATATCGTCAATCTTTACACAAAAGAGGCTGCTTTAATAAAATCATGTCATATGAATCTTCTTCCCATTGATGAAAAGGTTTCTACTGATTCTGAAATATTATCTGTTATTAGCATAACAGAATACACAGATGAAATAAACCTAGAAAAGGTTTACAAAAATTATGATTTAATAAATGAATTTACAAATAACGAATATAGTCATTTATATCCCAACGATGACAATAATTTCCCAATGGGGGAAGAATATAATGAAATGGGAAAAATACTAGACGATCTAAGATATTGTCTAATGAAAACTACAGACTCAAATCTTTGTTCTCACAAAATACAGTTTTATTCAGGAATAGAATCAATTCCTTGCACATACTGTGAAAGGTATTTTCACATATCAAAAAGGACACATTGCCCACTCTGTTATAAAAATTTTTGCATTAAATGTGTAGAAAAAAATTTAAATATATAGGAACAAGAAATACCCTCTTTTGAAAAGAAAGAAAATATGAACAAATTGTATAACAAAGATTTAACTGATACTAGAGTTTCAATATTAGAAACTCGCATAAATCATCTAGAAGAAAAGGTAATTCTTTTAGAAAAAATAATAAAAGGAAAAACTAAAATAGATCTCCTAGAGTCTAGTTACTCATCTGAACAAAATAATATGATGGGAACAATGGAATGTATCTCATTAGTTTGTAACAAACAACGACTAATAACTTTAAAAGTATTAGTTAAACTAAATTTTCCAAAAATAAACAACAAACCATCAACAAAAAAAACTATACAAGCATTATTAGATACAGGATGCTTGGAAACAGTTATATGTAAAATTATAACTCTACATCAAAACATAGTTAAAAGTAAACACATCCAAAAAACCAGAACAATGTCTGGTGAAATTATGATAAATGATGAAGAAGTTAACAATGTTTCAATTTAGCACAAATTGTGATTTTTTTTGTCATAAAATTTTCATAAAAATAATGAGGGTAGAAAATTTAGTTCCCTCAAAACAAAATATGATAATCGGCCTAGATTTTATTTTAGGTCAAAACAGGTCAGTTACAATAAACAAAGATTATGTTATGATAAGTGATAAAACACAAATGACACCAATAGTTATTGGTGATTCATTAAAACAAGATACTACCACTAATAATTGTAATTGTAAAAATTTAACATTTTCAGGTACATGCGACTGTACTACGAAATTCTCATACATATTAGACGAAACAAAAGAGGATTATTCTTCTTTATATAATATACTAGACAATACAGTTGAGGCTTTTTCCTCAATAAAAATTTCAAAATCCATAAAATTCGAAAATGTTCAACAAATTCTTGATAGGTTGAATAAAACAAATATAATAGGAGAAGATCCTACAAAATTTTGGGACAGAGATCCCGTAACTTGTAAACTAGAGATTATTAATCTAGATTTAATTATTAAAACAAAAGACATTCAATTTAATAATTAGGAACAAGAAGAATGTCAAAATCATATACAAAATTTACTAAAACTAAAGGTAATAACACCTAGTGTTAATCCACACAGAAGTTCGGCTTTTATAGTCAACAAATCCTCTGAACAAAAACGAGGTAAATAAAAAATGGTTTACAGTTATAAGAGACTAAACAACAACACAGTAGAAGATGGTTATTCAATTCCATCCAAAGATGTTTTAATAAACCGGATTCAAGATGCTAAATGGTTTTCTAAATTCGACTTAAAAAGTGGATTACATCAAGTTAAAATGGATCCCGAATCAATAAAATGGACAACTTCCTCTTGTTCTGAAGGATTATTTGAAATGGAATGTTATGTCATTCGGTCTTAAAAATACTCCTGCTGTTTTTCAGCGAAAAATGGATAATATCTTTAAAAATGATAAATCTTTTACATGTGTCTATATTGGCAACATATTAGTATTTTCTAAAACAAAAGATGACCATTTTCACCATCTAAAACAAGTTTTATATAAATTGGAACATTACGGATTGATAGTTTCAAAATCAAAAATGGAAATTAGTAAAAATTTCATTGAATTTCTTGGAACAGAAATAGGTAATAGAACTATAAAACTTCAACCTCATATTTCTAAGAAAATACAAGATTTTCCAGATAAAATGGAAGAAATTAAAACACTTAGATCCTTTTAAGGACTTTTAAATTATGCAAGAAGCTTTATTCCTAATCTAGGAAAATACATATCTCCTTTATATAATAAAACTTCATTAAAAGAAGAAAGAAAATTTAATTCTGAAGATATAAAATTAGTGCAAAAGATAAAACAAATGGTAACAAATTTTCCAACTTTACAATTGCCATTAGATTCAGATTACTTAATAATTGAATATGATGAATGTGAACTTGGATGGGGAGTCATCCTTAAACGAAAGAAAAATAAACACATACCGAAGGTAGAAGAACAAATTTGCAGATATGCCTCTGGTAAATATACTATAAAACCAAAAATTTACAAAACTAGCACAGATTATGAAGTAAATGCTATAATACACGCAATGAATGCATTTAAATTATTTTTTATAAATAAAAAAGAAATAACAATTAGGACAGATTGTGAAGCCATAGTTTCTTATGGTAAAAATCAAATTAACAATGATAAAAAGCCACATAAAATATGGTTGTTTTTCAAAGATTATATAAATTTTTCAGGAAAAATTATTTATTTTGAACATATAAAAGGTTCTAATAATACTTGTGCTGACATTTTGTCCAGGTACATCAAGTGAAGTTATTCACATATACAAAGATCTTTTCAGATCAATGCTTGAAACTACAAAGAAAGGTGTCGTCATGGTTAGCAATATCGAGAGTTTACGTAAACTCGTGGAAGTCCTGTAAACTCGACTTGTAAACTCGTAAAAGTTTACTTCACATAAAAAATTAGTATATTTGTATGCAGCTGCAATATAAAATAACATTTTAACAATATAAATATATAATAATAATACCATCAAATTCCAACCATAAGTGATAAGTTCAATCATAAGTCATTAAAAGTTAAAACTACATAATCAAATATTGAAATTATACCAAAGTCCTTAAAATTTAAAACAATAGTCAAATACTCAAAGAAATTGCAAAGTTCCAAACAAAGTCCTTAAAGTTATTAAATAACTAAAAATGCACAGATGTCTTCAGATGATTATGTCTAATCCTCTAATCTCACCATCTCCAAGATCATCATTACAATCATCATCATCTTCAAAATTATCTTCTTCAGACTGTGCATCACCGTCATTAGGTTCCCTAAAAACTAAATTATCTAAATCAAAAGCATCAGCAATTGCATCAGTTGAACTTCCCCCAACATTTCCAGCCAATTCAACATTTTCACCATCACCTACAGCTTGTCCTTGAGGATCCTCCAACTCAATCTCATCATTATATCCATCTTCTGTTATCCATTCATCATCGTACTCAATCTCTTCAAATGGAAAAGTCATAGTTTTTTTAATTTGCTTACTCTTCAACTTCAAGTTATACGTAACATAAACCAAGTCATTCATTGTCTTTTGATGTAAACGGTTCTTCTTTTTGTATGAACCTATAATTAAAAATAATTTTGTTATATTTTAAACCAAATAAATAAAATTAATAACACTAACACAGTAACACAAATAAAATCATAATTTCAATTTCATAATTCATAAACTTGAATTACCATTTCAAATGAGCTCCAATTACGCTCACAACCAGATGAACTACAAGTCAAACTCAAGACACGAATAGCAAACCTCTTCAACTCAGGAGTTCTATCTCCAAACATCTCCCACCATTCTCCCGGTTGCATAGCCTTCCTTGACTCCTTGGCATCTTTCATAGAGAAAAGCCCTCTAGCAAAATGGAACTCAACAAGTTGCAAATTAATTTTCTTTTGTTCTGCAACATCATTCACCAATTTTCTCATGCAGATGTGCAACCCTTCTTTCACCTCAGGGGCATCATGTTTAAAAGTAGGTTCATAATGCAAATAAGGATTAAAAAAATATGCAGCTGCATGCAAAGGCCTGTGAAGTTGATGTTCCCATCTCTCATCAATAATTTTACAAATAGGTTAATAGCTACACAAAAATAAAATATGCACTATTAATAATACAGTAATAAATAGACAAATAACAATACTCCCAATAAACAAATGAAACCCATGGCAAGTTTACGGTTTTACCTTTTCTTAACATTATCAAAGTTGTATTTTATCTTTTCTTTAGCTTTTTCCATCTCATCATAAATGAAACCCATGGCAAGTTTTTCATCAGAATCCACCAATCGAAGGACCACCATAAGTGGGGCAGCAACTTTAAGACATGTAATTACATTCTTCCAAAATCGACTATCCAAAGCCACATTTTCTACTCTTCTCCCTTCTTGAGATTTTCCAAACTTGCTTCCTTTCTATTCTTCAGAACTAAACATGTTTATCAATGATGCTTTTAATTCATGAAGACAAGCTAAGGTTAAATAAGCTGTAGCAAATCTAGTCATGCCAGGCCTAATCAAATCTCTTCCTTTTGTGAACTTCTTCATTATGGAAATTAACATTGTTCTACCATAAATGTAAGTAGTGATCCTTCTTCCTTTCTAAATAGTAACTTGATGAACATTTTCTCAAAATCTTCAAAAATCAAATCAATGCAATGTGCAACACACAGGGTCCAATACAAATTTTGTCGTTTTTGCATCAACAATTCTGCACCTGCTTTGAAGTTAGCAACATTATTAGTAACCACTTGGATTACATTCTCCTCTCCAACAAATTCCACTACATCATCCAACATTTTGAATACTTTATTAGCTGTTTTTGAAATATCTGAAGTATCCACTGAATAAAGGAATACAATCCCTTTTGGACTATTTGCTAAAAAGTTACAAATTGAACGCCGTTTTTTATCTGTCCACCCATCCGACATAATTGTGCACCCAGTTCTCTTCCACTCATATCTAAATTCTTGAAGCATATCATCAGTTTTTCTAACCACTCTTTTCAAAAGTGGGTCTCTAATTTCATGATAAGATAGAGGTTTATAGCCCACTCCATATCTCCCTATCATCTCACACAATTTTGCAAATGCAGAATTTTTTATAACATTGAATGAAATGGCACTAGTATACCAAAATTCAGCACATTGATCATCAACTTTTTCTTTCTCACCTTTTTTATACATTTGATTTAAGGTGGCTTGGACTCTATCACCTCTACCTTGAATGCTTTTTCCTTTTCCTCTAGAACCAAACATTCTTTGTAATTGGCTAGTATTTGGCTCTACCCCCTCAGACTGTATATCTTCTTCTTCCTCTTCAATACTAACCAATCTTCTTTTCTTTTTAGATGTCTCCTTAATTTCTGCAATAACTTTCATCATGACAACTTTGACTTCATCTGGAACTGAAGCACAAGGTTCACAATCCTCTCTAGTTCCAGGTGCTTGAATCTAGAAATACCCCCACTCACAATCTTTGAACAATAATTACATTTAACCTTTTTTGCATTTCCTTGAACATCACTTCCATGCTTCCAGAATATCTGACCTATTTCCAGCAGCATTTTTTCTAGATTTAGCAGCTGAAGAGGTTGCTGCTGTTGCATTAGGATCAAATGAATTTGATCCAGTTCCAGTGTCACTCCTAGACATTATAATTTACTACCAAGTACCAAATCAAAATATCAAATTACTTCAAATTACTAGTTTACTAACAAACTACCAAATCCAAATCATTATCAAATTACTACCAAACTAAATCATAGTAAGTAAATCCAAATCAAGTAAATCAAAACTCACATATGGATCAATATAGCTAAAGGAGAAAGGATCAAAACTCACTACAAAACTCACATATGGATCAAGTAAATACAAATCAAGTAAATACAAAAATTAGCAGTTAAGGAGAAAGGAGTTTGTAGGAAAAAAAACCTTCTTCTTTGTTGCCTCGCCGCCGCTGCCGCCGCCAGTCGCCGCGTGTCACCACTAGCCACGTCGAAGGCCGAAAGTCACCGTCAGTTGTCGTTTTCTTGTCGACAGTCGCCGCGCTGCTCGCTGCCAGGCGGTGAGTCGAAGGCCGAAACTCACTGCTAGTCGTCGCGCGCTGCTCGCTGCAGTCGCTGAATCGCCAGTCGCGTCGAAGGCCGAAACTCACGGCCAGTCGGCACGTTGCTCGCCGCCAGTCGCTGCGCGCGCTGCTCGCTGCCAGTCGCCTCACGTCACCGCCAGCCGCGTCGAAGGCCGAAACTCACCGCCAATCTCCGCCGCCAATCACCGTCAGTCTCTGCCGCCAGTCACCTCCAAAAAGCTAGTTTTGATTTGGAGAAATCAGAAATTGGGGGAACGAAAATGTTGGTTTCAATAAATGCGGTTTTCCTGCAATGCCAAAAATGATGTCGTTTTGACGTTTTGTGAACTCGTGAAATTGTGAGTAAACTCGCGATTTCACACGATTTTACCGAGTTCGCATGATTTTACTCGATTTTACTCAAAAAGCGAGTTTACTCACGATTTAACTCGAAAGCGACCACTAGACTTGTAAAATCGTACGATTTTACGAGTCATATCGCGATTTTGACAACCATGGGTGTCGTAGGCCCTAAACAAGTTAAGTCCCCTTTTATTGCGGATCAGTACACAAAATTTGGCAAACAAGAATTGTCAATTCTTACAAATATCTTCCAGTACCCTGGGAGGGATCAAACAAATGTCAAATTAAATGTTTTAATTGACAACATTTGGAATATTCCAAAATATACAACACAAAATGAGCACCAAGTGACTCGTGTAAAACAAAGCATCATAAGCACATTATACAGCTTTTGTTGCCAAGATAATAAAGGAGTAGCGTTAACTTCTCCTGCCTCTACTTCGGGAAAAGGTTTCACACATTTTGCCTTAATAACAGGCCCAAACAAAGGTGTATATACATCATTTAGAGACCTCAACGAGGCTAAACAAGACCAGTTCTGGTACACATACAAAGGCTTCTATTCCAAAGAAGAAGCTGAAATGGCAGTTCGGTTGGAAACAATCGATGAAGAAAAAATAAAAACTACTTTACAATTTGAGCCTCATGCTTTGACACAAACATATGCTACTGCTGCTGGTAGTATTACCCAACAAATGTATCCAAATATCCTCCTAGGAAAATGTGGATTAATACAGGACTTTTTGTTTGAAGTCCATGCTGAAACTGCAAATTACGAAGGGTTGTTCGTAAAAACACAAACCTATTTCAATAACAGAAATCCATGTTTTGGATCTTCTGATTATTGCAAGACTGTTGACAAGGATTGCACTTATCAGATAAAATTCATTGTGAAAGACGAGCTCAAATTGATTTGAGTTCCTTCAAAGGTCACTTATACAGGGATGTTCTAATAACTCCTATGCTTTTACTAGAAGCTGGTTGCCTCCACTCATTAGTCATTCCCCCTACAGACAGGTTCTCAGCCCTGTCCCCTGTAATAAATTCAGTCATAAACGATATTCAGGCTAAACATATGACCCAGGTGGCTCTACAAATTACCACTTCACCAAGAAGTGCTCATAATCCTGATAGTATAGCCACACACGTAATAAAATTATTTACTGAAACAAATCCAGAGATACATAGCCTTACTTTGTTCGAACATGATCCACTAAAAGGGTTGTCCATTAACAAAGAAAAATTGTATCAGTATAACCTCTCGAAGGCATACATTAAAGGGTCCAACTGGAACTTCACTAAAAGAGATTCTGAGATTTTCACTCTGTTAAAAGAAACTCAGAATACTAAATTATACTGGAAAAAGATAATGGGTAACAAATTTCACCTATTCCCAATTGAAGCAAACCTTTCTCTCTTAAAACATTTCGAGAAAGAAAGGCTATACAAAGAAATATATGAAGAGACTGGTTGTCATGGCCAGAACACTCCAGGGCTATCCTTTTTACCATCTGATTTTGATGACGCAGAAGACCCATGTCTTCCTGAACAGATGGAGGAAGAAATAGTTGATGTATCTACACTCTCTCGACTCAGAAGAACAAATTAAAGTTTTACCTGCGACAAAGTAATTTTACTTGTCTATTAAAATAATAGACTGAAGGGTAAAATTTACCTATAAAACAGGTTGCTAGTTATGGAGTAACCTATACAGCAGGTCATCAATCACTAGGTTACCTTCCCAGCCGGTTTCCGGTTACCAACTTTGTCTATAAAAGGACCATAAGTCTCTTATGCTGAGCATATCCGAAAACACTTCTCTCTCTAACTCCCAAATACTCTCCTCCTTCTCTCTCCACTTCTCCTCTCTCCTTCCTCTTGTAAAAATTTATTCTGTGCAATAATATCAGAAGTTTTCAGCAACCCCTCCCCTCTCTTCCCCCCTTTTGTAAGTGTTTCTTTTAATTTTTCTGCACTTAATATTTTTAAGTATGGAGTAGTTTACTCTTACGGTATCTTCGGATGCCTAAATCAATAAATATTTAAAGATGCGATAATCATTTAAAGGCTTATCATATGTTAATTAAATTTACTTTTCATCAAGTTTATAAGCAGATGTCTAACCCACTTGCCAGATTCAGTAGCTTATAAACTTGATTTTATCAATATTATACGAAGATGTCTAATCGACTCTGCCAGATTCAGTATCGTATAATGTTGATCATCTGTTAATATGAATATTTTCTTTGAGTTTTTCTCATCTTCTTTCTCACCTTCTTTCTCATCTTCTCTCTCTTTCCCTATTCTCTTTTTCCCTCTTGGTATATGAAATAATTTATTAATTTATTAGAGAATATAAACAAATTTTAAAATTTTTTGCATTTTAAAGTAATGTGAGAATATGAAAATTAGATCTAAAATTAAAGAAGAAAATATGTTTCGATGCTTTACAAGAAGGAAAAATTACACTCATATCTTTCAAATTAACAATTACTTTAAAATGCAAAAAATTTTATATTCTCACATTAATGAAAATTTGAGATTCTCAATGCTATTATTTCATTAATATTTTAAAATATTTAATTTATGATAAATATATATATTAATTTGTAAATTTATTCGAGTATCGGAATATAATGTCGATGGAGAGATGTGTGTATGTACATTTGTTTCAGATTTTAGAAAAATGTTAAATATATTTACAAACAAATTGTTAATTTAATGATTTATAACTTATTTAGTTTGAGGAGAGAAAGAAGAATTAAAGAAATTGAATTAATTTTTTTTTTTATGATAAGAATAGAACGGAAAGAATTATAAAGGTATTTGATTCTTTATGTAATAGTTCTAATGTATTTTTATTTTTAAGAAAATAATTTTTTTTTTATTTTCATAATTTTTATTCATATTGTTTGATTTTCATTCACTCTTCTTGAACTTAATAAAACATTACATAATATTTATACTTAATGAAGTGTATAAAGTCAAACATGTTAAGATAAACCTAAAATTCATGCAACTCATCACAGGGCAAGTATAAGCAGACATCTTGAGAATGAAATGAAGTGGCCATAATAAAAAGGAAGCTAAAAGAAGTTGACAAGGAAGTAGTGGTTTAAAATAAATAGGGATAACAATCATATTTGTTTTCGCGGGTAATGCTCGTTTCCGCTTCAATTTTAATGAGAAAAATCCATATTATTGGTCTCTGTCTCATTCTGCCACCATCCCCATCTAAGATAATCGACACTAGAGACAGATATGGGTTTGTTAGTCCTTATGTCGTCACTGCACATGTCTCGTTTTTATGTTTTACATATAATTTATAATTTATGTTAAACAAAATATTATATGTCTGTGTACAAATCTACGCTCCTGTAAATCATTAAAACTAAAATATAATTAACTTAATATATAATTTATTTAATAACTTATAATAAATTTTAAAAAATAATATAACGGATACTCACAAAGATACCAAACTTAAAAATACCTAACATTGATAGAGACAAAGATTAAAATTCTATACCCACTTTTTTTATATCTATTTTAATCCCACACTTTCTAGAGACAGGAACGGGGAGAACAAACACCCTGCCGCTCCCATTACCATTTCTAAAATTAAGGTCATTAGGTGATGTTGACAGTGCATCTATCGTGCTGCATCTATCATGTAGGCACGTAATATTGGTAATACACTAATATGAACTACCATATTATGTGTCTATTATTTTCATCAATTAAAACCTAACATATTTTAAATTTTTTAATTTGATAAAATTAATCATATTTAAAGGTTGAGGTCCTAATGATTTTGAAGGTTTAATTACTTTTCTATTTTTTTTTAAATGTTGAAGTTTATCTTATTATATTTAGATTCAATATTATTGACGATTTTAAAAAATGTTAACTAGTGATGATTTTGCTGTAACTATTTGGTTTATATTAAAAATTAATATATTAAAGCTTCCAACCGTTATTATAATATTTTTAAATTTAAAAATTATAATTATAATAAGAGTAAGTATTATTAATAAAAAATAAAACTTAATAAAAATAAAATGTATAATACAAAATAATTATTATGTAATAAAAATAAAATTAAAAATATAATTTATATATTTAATTATTTTGAAAATAAATTTTAAATTATTTAAATAAATAAAATTTATAATTAATTTCAATAACTAAATTTAATTTATATGTTTTATAAATGAAAAAAATATTTAAAGATGAAAATTTTTTAGAATATCTTACTTTTATTATCTACTTTTCTGTTGCTGCCCTCTTTTGCGCTTCTGCCTTTTCTTGTATCTGCTCTCTTTCTTTTCTTTTAATTTTTCTCCTACAAATTAAAATTTAACAAACACAAAACTTTACAAATGACAAATATACAACCCATAAACGGAAAAGATTATAAATCAGCTCTTGCGGCTATTGAACACTTAACAAAATCTCCTCCCATAGGATATACCAAACCAAACAAAGATACAGATTTTGTTCAAACCATAGTAGGACAAAACAATATAATAATAGCCTTGTTAGAAGAGGTTTCTAGAAAATTGTCAAATCTCACAGATTTAAACAAAAATAAAAAATAATAATATATCAGATGATATAAATGATTTAGTTAATAAAGTTTCTAGATTATCATTAGGAACAACTATACAATCTAAAACAATTTGTAAAACTACTCACAAATGTGTTAAAGTAATTGCAACAACAAATAAAGCTGAATCTAGTAATAGAAATCAGACTACACAGGAGAACAATAACTCCAACAATGATAAATCTATTAGTTAAATATGAATTTTACACCAATTAATAGTTCACAAACACAAGTACAAGAAATTTCTATGGATAGTACATCTAATAGGAATCAGACATCAGAGAGGTTTCCCAGAAGTTCTCGAAGAATAAGAGAACACAACACTAGGAGACAAGATCTCATCCAACACCCTAGAATCTTAGATAGATTTCTACACAGAAGAAGATCTACTAATGTTAGAAGATTAGAAGACTTAGTAGATATACAACAAAATGTTGAAATAGGATCTAATTATAGAATAGATTCTTTAAATCCCAGACAGTTATATAACATAGGTTGGTTAAGCTCCGAAAGAACTAGCCTTTACAGGTATAGGAGAATAGAAGATTTTCACCTACCAGACAATACATATGAGATAATACCATTAATATCTCAACAAACAGCCACACAACTCCTAAACCAACATGGGAGATATGTTCATATGGGATTAATTACTATTGGTGTAAGATCCCTAGCTAGACATATGATTCGTGCTAGAGCCTTAATAGTTCTCCATGACACCAGATTCCAAAACAATGATTCCCAAAGCATTATAGGTATACTTGAAGTTGACATAAATCAACCTATATCTCTGATATACCTTGCCCCAAACTTTACACTCACTCTTCCAGACTTTGTAAACCATATTAGTCTAGAAGTACAAACCATCGGTTTTGGAACAAATTGGATAGGAGACAACCTACATTTAGACATAACCTTCATAGGAAGAGAAGCAATTATATCTCTTCTATGTACAGAATAAATACTAGACCATTAGAAGAAGTCATCAGCTCTATTGGTACACAATTTTTGCCAGCATAGGCTTTTACTCGAAGAAATAAGGGTCATCTATGGCAAACTCATTTACAAAGGGATGAACGAAATCCCATCACAAATCCAAACTATGCCATTTTACACAATAGGTCTAGAGGCCTTAGTTTAAGCTTCACTGATTACAGAAACACTTCTCTAATAGATCTAGAACAAGATCTAAGGGATAGTACATCTGCTATTCCCGACAATGATCATATTGCTATGATGAATATCATAGATAGTGATGATGAAGAAGATGATGACATGACTGAAGAAGAATGGAACCATCATCAAGCAAACATAGTCATGCTTGGGCAGGGAACTTTAGAAACCATGTCTAAACAAAATTCCCTAAAACAAAGCCTTCTTAGCAATCTAAATTTGGAGCCTTGGGATAATTTTCCCCCAGAACTTAATAAATTTATAAAACCTCAAGAAAATGATATAAATGATATAGTTAATATCTTTTTACAAAATTTAAAACTTGAAGAACAAATTGAAGAAAAAGAATATTTCTATAAACTTCAAGAAAAATTTAAGAACAAAGAAGATGATGAATCATCTACAACCTCTGAAAACACAAAAGTAGGATTAATAAATGAACATGAAGAATCCACTGCTACAAATTATAGATTAGATCCAGTTGGTACACAAAAACTACACTTAAGGATTTCTTCCAAGAGAAACTGTTCAAAACATAGTCTTAAGTGATAACAAATATACTTCTCATGGTAAAAGATTACCGGTAGAACCAAACTTTCAAATTCCAAATTTACTTTTAAACATAGGAGTAATAGATCCTCAACTCCTCCCAATATACATAGAGCAATGGACTGCTGCTGTAATTTGCGATTATGGCATACATCATGAAAAAGATGTACAGTCTTCCCAAGAAATGATCGCAAAAGGAGAAACTTATCTTGGCGATATTGCTAGATCTGGTTGGGAATCTTTTAAGAAAAACTTCCCCAATGATCTAAATACTTTGGTCATAGAACCCGGTCCAAATATTTACAATTTTTATTCCCTTGTTCAAAGATTGTTCACTTCACAATCCGCTAATGATGGTAATACAATTAGACAACAAATTTATTTAGGACATTTAGAAAGATTGTCCATAGAATACTTTGGTAAGATAAAAGAATACTGCCAAGACTATCTTTTATATGCGTCTATAGCTGGTTGCTTTCATGACGTAAACATAGGAGATAAAATGTTCTTAAAATTACCAGGGAAGCTGGGACAAAAAATTCGAGAAAATTGGAAAAATGAAGAGGTTACTCCCATGTTGAATAACCTCTCTATAAGAATCCAACATATTATGAAAATAATGGAAGATACATGTTCCCACATAGCTATACAAAAACAGCTAAAGCATTCCGATGCTGGGATATGTAAACAAATATACACACCTCAACAATATTCCCAAAATAGGTTTAAAAATAAGAAAAATATATCTCGACAGAAACCAAGAAATACAATTACACAAAATACTTAGGACCAAGAAATCCTAGGAAAACTTATACAATAAGAGCTTCTAATGCCAGAAAACCAACTCTAAATCCCAACAGACATGTTAGAAAATTTAGAGATAATAAAACTTATAAACAAATCTTAAAATGTTTTGCTTGTAATCAACCAAGACATTTTTCAAGAGATTGCCCAAACATTTCAAATCTTTATACAAAAGAGGCAAATCTAATAAAATCTTGTCACATGAATCTTCTCCCTATAGATGAAGATGTCTCAACAGACTCAGAAATTTTATTGGTCATTAGTATAACAGAGTATACAGATGAACCAAATCTAGACAAAATACATAAAAATTATGATTTAATAAATGAATTTACAAATAATGAATATAATTATTTATATTCTAACAATGACAATAATTTCCCAATGGGGGAAGAATACAACGAAATGGGTCATATATTAGATGATTTAGGATATTGTCTAATGAACATTTCAGAAATAAAACTCTGTTCACATAAACTACAATTTTATTCAGGGACAGATTCAATCTCGTGTACATATTGTGAAAGATATTTTCACATATAAAAAAGGGCTCATTGTCCTCTTTGTTATAAAAATTTTTGTATTAAATGTGTAGAAAAACACTTAAATATACAAGAACTAGACATACTCTGTTTTGAAAAGAAAGAAAATATAAATAAATCAAGTTATAAAGATTTAACTGACACTAGAGTTTCAGTATTAGAAACTCGCATAAACTATCTAGAAGAAAAGGTAATTCTTTTAGAAAAATTAATAAAAGGAAAAACTAAAATAGATACTCTTAAATCTAGTAATACACACAAACAAAATATCATGATAGGAACAATGGAATGTATCCCATTAGTTTGCAATAAACAACAACTAATAACTTTAAAAGTATTAGTTAAAATAACCTTCCCAAAAATAAATAATAAACCAGCTACAGAAAAAACAATACAAGCCTTAATAGATACAGGTTGTTCAGAAACTGTTATATGTAAAACTATAACCCCAACCCAAAACATAATTAAGAGTAAACACATTCAGAAAACTAGGACAATGTCCGGAAAAATTATGATGAATGATGAAGAAGTTAACAATGTTATTCTTCAATTTAGTACAAATTGTGAAATCTTTGGTTATAAAAATTTTATAAAAACAATGAGGGTAGAAAACCTAGTTCCTTCTAAACAAAGTATGATAATTGGTTTAGATTTTATCTTAGGACAAAACAGATCAATTACAATAAATAAAGATTATGTAATGATATCTGACAAAACATAAATGACACCAATAGTTAGTGGTGATTCATTAGAAAAAGAAATTGTATTAGAGAACTGTAAGTGTGAAGATCCAACAATTTCTGACACATGTAAATGTAATACAGAATTTTTATACATAATCGATGAAACAAAAGAAAACTATCTAATAGATAGCATACTAGATAATACAGTTGAAGTCTTTTCTTCGATAAAAATTTTGAAATCTATAAAATTCGAAAATATCCAACAAATTCTAGATCGACTAAATAAAACACATATAATAAGAGCAGACCCAACAAAATTCTGGGATAGAGATCCCATAAAATGTAAATTAGACATAATTAATCCAGATTTAATTATAAAAACAAAAGACATTCAATTTAGCAACTGGGAACAGGAAGAATGTCGCAACCACATACAAAATTTATTAAACCTAAAGGTAATTGCACCAAGTATTAGTCCACATAGAAGTCCAGCTTTTATAGTTAATAAATCTTTTGAACAAAAATGGGGTAAATCAAGAATGGTTTACAATTATAAAAGATTAAATGATAATACAGTAGAAGACGGATATTCTATTCCTTCTAAAGAAGTTTTGATAAATCGAATTCAAGATGCTAAATGGTTTTCTAAATTCAATCTAAAAAGTGGATTTCATCAAGTAAAAATAGATCCAGAATCTCTCAAATGGACAGCCTTTTCTTGTTCCGAAGGATTATTTGAATGGAATGTCATGCCATTCAGTCTAAAAAATGCTCCTGCCATTTTTCAGCGTAAAATGGACAATATTTTTAAAAATGAAAAAACTTTTTCCTGTGTCTATATAGACGATATACTGGTATTTTCTAAAACAAAAGATGATCATTTTCTTCATCTAAAACAAGTTTTATATAAATTGGAACATTATGGGTTAATTGTTTCAAAATAAAAAATGGAAATTTGTAAAAATTTTATTAAATTTTTAGGAACAGAAATTGGTAATGGAACTATAAAACTCCAACCGCATATTTCTAAAAAAAAATACAAGAATTTCCTGATAGAATAGAAGATATCAAAACACTTAGATCCTTTTTAGGATTATTAAATTATGCAAGAAGTTTTATTCCTAATTTAGGAAAATACACATCTTTTTTGTATAATAAAACTGCATTAAAAGGAGAAAGAAAATTCAACTCCGAAGATATAAAATTAGAACAAAAATTAAAACAAATGGTAATAAATTTACCAACTCTACAACTACCATTAGATTCAGACTATTTAGTAATTGAATGTGATGGTTGTGAACTTGGATGGGGAGAAATCCTCAAACGAAAGAAAAACAAACATTTATAAAAAACAGAAGAACAAATTTGTAGATATGCTTCTGGAAAATATACAACAAAACCCAAAATTTATAAAATAAGCACCGATTATGAAGTTAATGCTATAATACATGCAATGGATGCCTTCAAATTATTTTTAATAAATAAAAAAGAAATAACCATTAGAACAGACTGTGAAGCCATAGTCTCCTATGGAAAAAACCAACTTAATAATGACAAAAAACCACATAAAAGGTGGTTACTTTTAAAAGATTATATAAATTTTTCTGGAAAAAATATTTATTTTGAACATATAAAAGGTTCTGATAATACTTTTGCTGATATAATATCCAGGTATATCAAGTAAAGTCGTGACAAAGATCAATTTTGATCATTCTACACAAATCTCCATTTATGGAAAATACAAAGAAATGAGCTGTGGGCCCCAAACAAGTCAGGTCACCCTTTCAGGTAGACCAATACACAAAATACGGTAAACAAGAGTTACCAATACTTACAAATATTTACCAATACCCTGGTAGAGACAATACAAATATCAAGCTAAATGTCTTGATCTACAACATTTGGAATATTCCAAAGTACACATTACAAAATGAATCACAAGTGACGAAAGTCAAACAAAGCATTATATGTGCACTTTACCACTTCTGTGGCCAAAATAATCAAGGAGTTGTGTTAACTTCTTCAGCCTCACCTTCTGGTAAAGGTTTCACACACTTCGCCCTAATAGATGGCCCAACAAAGGGGTATATACCTCATTCAGAGATCTTTCTGAAGCCAAACAAGACCAATTCTGGTCCACATACAAAGGCTTCTACTCAAAAGAAGAAGCACAAATGGCAGTTCGTCTTAAAACTATTGATGATGAAAAGATCAAGTCTGCCTTACAAATGGAGCCTCGAGCTCAAACACAAACTTATGCTGGAGCCACAAGTAGTATTCCACATACCCTTAACCCAAACATTCTTTTGAGCAAATTTAATCTTATACAAGAATTTTTGTTTGAAATACATTCAGAAGTTTTAAAATACAATGGCTTATTTGTCAAACTACAAACTTATTTCAACCATAAGACTGTTTGTCTAGTATCTTCTGAATATTGTAAAATAGTAACCAAAGACTGCACCTGTCAGCTAAGGTTCCTTGTCCGAAAAGCACAAATAAATCTAGAAGAATTTGAACAACTTCTACACAGGGATTTTCTTATTACACCCATGACTTTATTAGAAGTAGGGTGCCTCCATTCAATAGTAATCCCACCTACAGACAGATTCAATTCATTATCTGCCCCTGTAAACTCTATAATAAATGATATTCAGGCGGAACACATGCAGAAAGTGGCTCTGTAAATAACCACTTCCCCAAAAAGTATACATTCTCAGGATAGTTTTCCTACACACGTTATTAAATTATACACAGAGTCAAACCCAGAAATACATTCTTTCCTGTCTATGGAACACGATGATCTGAAAGGACTCTCTCTAAACAAAAATAAAACCTACCAATATAATTTATGGAAGGCATATACAGACAATTCAAATTGGGGTTTTTCAAAACATGATTCTGAAAGCCTGATTCTGCTAAAAGAAACAACAGACTCCAAGCTGTACTGGAAAAAGAACATGGGATCGAAATTTCATCCTTTCCCATCTGAAGCTAATCCTTCTTTGGTCAGACATTTTAAAAAAGAAAGGATTTACAAAGAAATCTATGAAGAAGCTGGTTGCTATGGCCAGGACACACCTGGAGACTCTTCTCTCCCATCCGAAGGAGGAGACGACCAATCTCTCCCCGAACAAATGGAAAAAGAATTCCAAGAATTCACCGCATCAATTACGCGGATAAAATAAAAGTTTTTACCTGTGAAATAGTAATTTTACCACAAGGTAATAGACTGAAGGGTAAAAACCTACACAGCAGGTTGCCAGTTACTAGACTACCTATACAGTCGGTTTCCGGTTACACATTTTTGTATATAAATAAACCTTAAGTCTCTTATGCGGAGGAGGTCTTCAGACACACCTTCCCTTTCTCTCTCTAAACTCTCTCCCTTCTCTCTAAACTCTCCTCTTGTACACTCTCCTTCTCTGCAATAAAATACGAAGTTTTTCTTCACCCCTCCCCTCTATAAGTATATTATGTTTTATGTTTATGTAATTTAAATATGGAGTAGTCACTTCTTTAAGGTATCTTCGGATGCCTAAAATGATAAATATTTAAAGATGCGATAATCATTTAAAGGCTTATCATATTTTTGTATATTCACCATCTTTCTCATCTTCTTCTGAAAACCTGGGTTTTTGCCCTTGATTTTTCGAAAACCTGGGATTTGTAAGCCTTGTCGAGTTGAAAACTGGTATTGCGCGGATTACCGCCGTATAAATCCAGCTTAAACTCATAAGGTGTGTCATTGATAACTGGTATTGTGCGGACTACCGCCGTATAAACCCAGATAATTCTTTCTCTTTCTCTTTTATTTTATTTCTCTTTCTCTTTTCATTATTGTATAAACCCAGATAATTCTTTCTCTTTCTCTTTTATTTTATTTCTCTTTCTCTTTTTATTGGTATCAGAGCCGTGTTTCTTTTCAAGGACAGTTCTTATATCAATTTGTAAATCTTAATTTTAATCGAAAATAGAAATCTGTCAAGAGTGGATAGTGTTTACTAGGATACTCATGGTAGTTGAAGGGCAGTGATGGCCAGTGGAGAGCTGGTGTAAGTCCCTAGTTTCCTACCTAGATGAGTTGAGAAACACGTGCATATTGCGCCAACAAGTACAGATGTTTATTTTTTATTAACTTTGTAATTTTAAAAAAAAAATAATTATTTTTCTGATAAGCCTTATGATTTTCTATATTCTTTAATATTTATTGTTTTACAGTGTATTCCGTGGATACCTTACTTTTATTATCTACTTTTCTGCTGCTGTCCTCTTTTGCGCTTCTAGCTTTTCTTGTATCTGCTCTCTTTCTTTTCTTTTAATTTTTCTCAAATTATCATAATAAAAATTATGTTTTTAATATATTTTAAAAATTAATATTTCATCAACTTAAATTTAAGTAATGACAGTGCACAACTGTCCCTAATTATTACAACTTTTTAGCAACGATTTTAAATCTTCGCTGATCATGAACTTTAACGATATCAAATTCAATTTGTTGAAAAGTATTAGTTATCTAAAAATGTTGGTGACAATTTAAAAGTTGTGAAAAAAAATAGCTTAGTCTGATAGAATCATTTATTAATGAACAATAATATAGGAATTTTCTTGCCACCACCAAGTTCTTATCTTTTGAGTATGAGTTTTCTTTTCTTTTGTGTATTTTTTTTCCTTCACCACATGTTTTGCTTTTTCTATTTTGTATTTTACAATTTTTTTATTTTAAAAATAAATTTTATCTGTACTAAAAAACTAAATTTAAATTTGACTCATTATATTTTTAAATTTTAGTTCCTATATTTTTTCATTTATGATCCTATATTTTGCACTTTGTAATTTTGGTCCTGAATTGAAGTATTTTTTTTATTTTAATTCCTATAAATTTGTATTTTCGTAATTTTAGTCCCTAAAAATGTGAACGTGTATAGACTAAACAAAATTTAAAATCTTAAAGGAATTAAAATTAGAAAAATACAAATATACGATAACTAAAAAATGAAAAAAGGAACAAAATTAAAATAGCAAACCTTAGAAAATAAAAACGAAAAAGAAAACTTATGATCAAAATTAAAAAAACGCAAACGTATTGAGAATAAATTCATATTTAAAGTTTTAAACCTTAACAAATATTTTTTAAAATATTATTTTAAAATTAAACACACTAGTCAACACACGGGAAAAGAATCTGACAATCTGTGATGCCACGTTGAGATAAATTCGTGAAACTCGTAAATCGCAATATAATCTCAGCCAAGCATTTCTCCGCGTAGTCATGCAATATGTAGAGTAAGCTAGTTTACGATATTATTTATTTTTTTATTCTATAATATTTCTTGTTTTGCTTTATTTTTATTGTTTTGCTGAACAAAAATTTAGTTTAGGAGAAATTATACTCTTATGAAACTTCATATAGAAGAATTCTATTCTTCGTAAGAATCATAATAATTTTTTATCTAGTCTTATTGGGGAAAAAATCAGAAAATAAAACCAAGACAAATTTATTTAATGTGATTCAACGCAACATGCTTTTGGTTTCCTCATGTTTATGGCCATTACATTTACTCTTAATCAATATGGCTTTATTATACAATGAAAAAATCAACTAGTTCCAAGTATGGCCTATTTCCAAAATTGCCACTTCATATGTTTGCGATTCTCTTCTAACATACAGGCATATATTATTGCCTCTTCATAACCAAAGCTTGGTTTTTTTTTTCCGTAATTGTATTCTTTTAGGTTTACTAGCTTCAGTATCAGACACATGTTTAACATAAACAGCAAAAAGTAAGAGGGAGCAGCAAAGGGCAGAACATCAATCATAAAATTTAATTTCGTTAAAGGAAAAATATGCCCATAAAACTCAGCATAATAAAGAGTGTCGATTAAGTTCATCAATCTATATGCAGCAATGAAAATAGCATCAATTATTTTAGGACCAATATTAGTTCTGTTTTATCCAAATATCCCCCCACTTTAAGAAAAAGAAATTGAAATTTACACGACAATCTTCCTATGATGTCGGTCTAATCTTTTATCAGGACTATGAATAACAAACTAAGTCTAGTGATAGATACAAGCATCCTTAGTTTTGTGGTTATTTAAATCAGGAATTAACTTATAAAATTATATAAGTTTACTTGACGAGTTAAATCGCATGTAGAAAAATAATAAACTCAAAGTAAACTTGGTAAAATCAGAATAAACTTGTAAACAAATTTTTTAGATGATATTTTTTTATGTTAAATCTAATTTTAAACATTTTGAATATAATTTATTCTTATATCTAAAAAGATTCTGAATTTTTGAATATTTCTACTTTAATTTCTATTTATTTAAAGTAATTTAAATTTATTATATAAATTTAAACTTATTATGTATTAAAAACTTTTAATTTTTATTGATTTATAATCATATTATTAATTAAGTGAACTCTTATGATTTTACAAGTTTCTTTCACTCTCCTGAGTTTATATAAATTTTCAATTTTCATAATATTGCTTAGTTCATGCATAATTGTTCTTCAAAATAAAATCCGCAGCCATCGCCACAACATGGTCCCATTTTTACATGACTCGTCGATCATTGTTACACGACTCGTGGAGAACGTGGCTCACAGGTAAAAAATGAGAAACGTAGTTTCTAGAATAGGGTCCAATGTAGACTAGATCAAGCATGTGACTACACGTTTTCCACGACTAGTACTTTAGGTGAGAAATGGATTCTCTGGAAATAGGACAAACTGAATGACATTTTATAAAATCAGAAACTAAAATTTTATTAAATCAGTTAGGAACACGTGGATAGTGTCCTCACTCCTCAATTTTATGGAGTTTGTATACAAAATAAGCAGCATGTAAAAGAAAATTAAAAGGCAAACACAAAGTCATTATATGTGATGAAAGAACTGAAGTTCTACCCACCCACTACTAAAACTAACTGCTTCAGAAGCATGAATCATACAATGCAAACAACCCCAGAATATCAAAATAAAGGGATACCTACTCATAAGAAACATTAAGGAAATTAAAGTATCTTACGCCACCAATGTCTAGAGCAATTAAGAAATTTATCAACTAGAATGATGACATATTCCAATGCTTCCGCTAGACATAATAAAAAACCATAACAGTGTACTTTACAAAAACAAGATTCCTGAAAATTTACAATCTGCTGGTAGTCTCCAATGGTTGGCAGCTTCCCATGGAATGTTCTATTCCAATTAAAGGAAAATACTTCAACAATAAAGCAGCAACACCTAAAACAACATTAACAACACATCAGTTCTGCAATCAGTGTCAGCAATACAAAAACCAAGAAGTTAGAATGTTGCTAATTCCAAAAATCAAGTGCGTAATAAAGTCTATACTCCAAATGAGCAAGACATTTGAACGAACGCAGAACATGGTTCCAAACCAATAAATGGATAAATCTCCAAGTTTCTGTAGCCTGAACCTGACAATATCTAAAATCTAGCCAAAAGAAATATAAACTTCCTCTAATTTACTCATCATCAGATTAACAAGGCAAGCGCCATATTCATGACATCTCACCAAAGTGATGAAATTAAATACAAAAGGTAAGGCAATCAAACATCGAGTACAATTTAAGTGAACATATCACTGGGAATCATATGCTAGTAGTTTATCACTTATTTTATTACAATGCCACTAAAATAATACGCATGTTATTAAATGTTTAAAAATTAAAACCACTCATAAACCCCAATCATAGCGGGAGAAATATGACAGTAACTTTAGAGAGACTGAATATTTTAAGAATAAATATTTTTTCTTCACTCTAAATAAAGAAATGTTTGTTTTTAGTCCCTGAAAATAAAATTGCATCCTTTTGGTCCCTCATTTATGTGAGGTCCCTATTTTCATAAATGACCACATGAGGGACCAAAAAGAAACTTTTTTTTTTCTGTGGAAGACAAGGACAACATTATAGTAGTTAATAGCAAACAGCGACTTGGAGCGACAACCCTCAAAAAACGCTAAAGTGAGATAGCAGTAGCGGGATGGCCACTATTTTGATTCCTACATAGATTTATATTCCTAGATTCCTAGATGCATATAATATATGTACTGTAAAACAAAGAATTGATTGCAAAGCAATATATAAACATTATTTGAGAGAAATAATAAAACATGTATTTTAATAGTTTTGCATATACAAAACAAATTATTTGCTTATTAAGAAGGGAGAAGAAGAAGGAAGGTGCAAGGTTGGGTTGGCAGGAGACTCGCCGGAAGTTTCAAGGGGGGGTCGTCAATGGTGGTGGAGGTGATGGTTGCTCTACTAAGGTGCTCAGGAAGGAAGGAGAAGGCTGAATTGTGAAAGGTGTAAAAGGTTTAATGGCAAGAGGAGAAAAGTAAACTTTTAAGTTTTAGGGTAAAAAGGTATGGTTTTACCAGTTCACCCTTTATTTAAAAAACATCATACACCCAAAACGCACAGTATAACTTAAACTTAAAAAAAAAAAAAAAATAACACTGTTTGGTGCATCTCTTTAGTTGCAATCGTTGCAAATCCTAATCGCGGGTCTAATGCACCCCGAAAAGCTGTGATTTGCTGTGAGAACAACTGCGAAAAGCAGCGCAAAGGCCACGACACCCAGGCGTGACGCGACGACACCTTCTGGAGTGGCAGGTGGCCGCTCCGCTCCACCGCAACAGTGGCGCTATTATGTGCTATTAACTACTATGCACCACATCTTAAATACTTTCATAAATGGAGGACCAAAAGGAGATGATTTTATTTTAAGGGACTAAACGCAAACATCTGTATATATATAGGGACTAAAAAGGTTTAACCCTTGTACTTACTAACTGAAAGTGAAAAGCTCACACATGGAAAATGGAGTTTGTGTCCTGTTCAAATAAACTACAAATAAAACATATAAAGCTAAAGATAGAGATTACAAACCTAAACCAATAACATTAATGGTTGGAAACAATCCTATATATCCAACAATATTAATATGAACTGGGAGCTCAACTGCATCTTAAAAATCCTAAGAAAATGAGAATGCAAAGAAAAAGAAAGAAGACTCTACAATCTAGAACCTCACCAGCCCGCAAACTACCTTACATCTGTCCTACCTTCTTGTCCCCCAAGCCTTCCCCATTCCATTCCAATCTTCCATTTCTGTTATTTGCTCATCTCTCCCCTCCAACTCATTCCCCTCCCCTCCCCATAACTAGCTCAATTAGCAGCACTCTCCGGTCACATAATCATTTGCATGATAGAATATGGGAATTACTCTCCTAATCCTCCTTTCCTTCCTTCTTATGTGTTTATGCTTCTATTATTGCTTTAATCATCACTAATATAAGTATTGCTTACAGGTCTATAACAAGACCAAGTGACCAACCTTTAAAAAGAGAAAAACAATCTGCCCTCCAATATCATGTTTGCTCAACGCCTCAACCTAAGTTTTGATAGTATATATTGACAGAGAGTGAGATTTATTTATCATATTTGAGATCATATGATAATTGAAAATATGCAACCTAAGGACTACTCTTTCAACCTAAAATCTACAGATCTGTTTCTCAATCACTTCAATGTACAGTTGCAAGCTTTTCAAACACACACAAAATCATTAGGCATATTAATATGTAGAAATACTAAGGCAGAAAGCACTTACATCCAAGTCCAACAAATTTTATGTAAGCTACAGATCACTATAATTGCGCCATACTGCACGAAATTCTTCACGGAATGTGTTTAGACGAGCTTTCAAGTTAGGTGTTCTAAAGCTTGCATGCAGGATGGTAGCTGAAATTAGCAAGAAAAATCAACTCAAGCACTACAAAAGTTTAAGAGATTAAAATTTCTCAGTAATGCAATGTACCAAGAAGACCAATAGCAAGAGCCCATAGAACAGTCAGGAGAGCAGCAGAAACAAACCAAAGGATGAAGCTTGCTGCACAAAACGGGAGAAGAAATCATAAACTATCAGCGTAAAAAGTATTGAAATAGTAGCAAGGATAGACAGAACCTCCCACATTATTAAAAATTAAAAGAATCTTTGTTTCAAAAAATTCATTTACCAGAAGAAAATATCAAGACAAACACCCAACGCGGCCGACCACATATATAAATTGCTCTCTTGGCTGACGGACGTCCACGAATAACAGGCCTGGAATTCAAATAATTGATAAACATGCATAACCTTCCAAAACAAAAATCAAGAGACTAACAACAAAGTAAGTATACTTACGTGAGAGGAGGTCTCATTTTGGCAGCTAAATGTGGTGAAAATTGCCTAACTGTTCTTGTTACCTTCTCACTGAAGGTACCTGCAAAGCTGCAAAAAATTACCAATTTAATTTATGTGCAAAATATATTAAAAAAATAAGTAATTCCATAACAGTATAACTGGGGCTGAGAAATGAAGATTCCAAGTTTACTTTATCAGACTTCTAAATTCCTGGATTGAGTGTAAAATTCATTAAAATATTTTACAAATTATCAGGAGGTAAACCTTACAGGAAAAATATTTGTCTAATACCCCATCTTCTCATTATAATCAATATTTAAAATTTTAAAGTCATACTCAAAACTCATTAGTGTAGCTCATTGTACTTAACAGCTGCGTTTTAAGTTATAAATTTGGAGTTCATTTTTCTTTTCTATTTGATACCATGATAATATCACAGCCTCCTATATATGTTTTACATTGCTACAGTCCCTCTCTAAATACAAGACTAGAGGAGTACTAGAGAACATAAATGTTTTGTTACATCCTAATCACAAACAGAGATACTGACACAGTTTCTCAAGTAGACCTAAAAATAAAACTATCATGCAATTGATGCCATGCTAGTTTTGTGAAAGTTCCATTATGGGGATTGAAACTGGAATTAAAGTCAAGCTATATCAACTAGAAATCCAATACAAACTTCACCAGTTTACTGAAGGCAATGCAACACTATGAACACTGCAAAGAGTATTGTCCAATATTCTGCCAGAGGTAGCTCAGGATCGCTTTAACACTGCTAACTCCACAAAATATGGCATGTATAATGAATCAGCCAAGAATCAAATGGGATGACTCAATATATCGAACTATTATTACCATGATACTGGAGGCTTTGGTTAACTATGTTGCAAAAGAAAACAAAATAAATATCATAAAATTTAAGCATTTTGTTGCACAAGCACAGAAGTCAGCCCAACATCGCTGAAAACCTCATAAAAAACGTACATTCAAAACAGATAAAAATCATGCCCCTAAATAGCTCACAATCCTTAGACCAAAATGTTTGAAAAAGCAGATAAACTTCAGAACCAACTATGTCGTATGTAGTGGCACTGCGATATGCTATCTCCGTAATGTAAGATGTAAAACTTCTTTTTTTTGTTGCTTTTTGTAAGACTCTTTCCAAGTTCTCGGGCATTAATTATTCTTTTGCCAAAATATCTTAAGTTACTGTACAAAAAATGTATTCTCTCTTGTTATGAAGATGATGTATCACAATAATGTTAAGGGTGATTTTAAAAGTTAACCTTAAATTTAATCAACTAAAATTAACCATACTTCTTAAGTGTGAATTAGGTACATGTGTCTTCCATCTATGAATGGAGTGGAGGTAGTATAAAGTTAACTAACAGCAGTGCATACCTGTCATTGAGAAAAGCGATGCTGAGTGCAGTGAGGAGTGCAGCTACAACAGCAATCGGCCTCCGAAGAAAACCCAATACTACAATTAAAAATGTGGATAATGAGACAGACAACGCATCACCAAACTCCAAAATTTGAATAAACAGTATTCATCACGTTCACTTACTGAGAACAGAAACAATCAAAATGAAGTAGTTGGTCCGGTAGCTGCAGCAAACAAAAAGCACAACATCATTATCATTTTTCCAACCTAAAATCTCACTACTCTGATAAAATCCAGAGCACAATAACTCAGTAACATGTTATCCCCAAATATACACAGCGTAAATCCTAAAACTAATCATCACATCCTCGAACTCGAAATTCATTACGAAACCCAAAAAAACAACACAAAATAAATCCAAAACAACATCAACAATAATTTTTTTTAAAAAAAAAAAAAAAAACTCTAAATAAGACTGAAAAGGTAAGATCACCGGGAGAAAATAATACAAAAAAGCATAAAAGGAAAGGAAAAGGAAAGTTGGTTCGGCTAATCATGCAATTCGGAGAAAAGAAATTTGAAAAAAGAGGGAAATGAAAATTGTGAAAGGAGATTGTGAGGTAGCGATTGAATTGAGAGGGTTAAGGAAGAGGAAGGGAGGGTACTAGTAGAGGTTGCATTTTAGGCGGCTGTTCCATTTGGAGGAAGATCTGGGAGCGGTGAATCGCGAAAAGAATTCCGAGAGAGGGCGCGGCGGCGAGGACCAATCAACCTCGCGGAGAGCGTCGATCAGATCCTCCGCGGTTACGTTTCCCCAATCCATTGTTCTCTGATTATCGGAGAAAACTTCGGTGTTGCAGCACTTGGAAAAGAAATGAATGGTGCAGAAGGTTAACGAAACGAAACCAAGGGAGGGAGAAAGGAAGTGATGTGAGTTAAGGAAGAAGAAGAAGGAAACTCAAAATGAGTGAAGAAGAGGAGATTATTGAATATTTTCTGACTTTTCTTCTTTCCGGGGTTTCATCAACAAAAGTAAAGAACATAAAAAATCATGTTTATTACGTATGTCTGAGCCCGGGTTCGAACAGGGGTCATTTTGTATGTGAAACTAATGTGATAACCAACTACACCACTCAGATATAGTGTCTAACTTGAGCTGTATTTTATATTAAATTTAAATAAGCTAAAAAATGTTATTTATTTTTTTGATTCCTTTTAAATTTTGTTTTTAAAAATAGTTTCTTCTATTAAAAAAACTCATTAAAGGATTGTGTAACCAACAGATTGAGGAAATGTTTGTTAGCCAAAAAATCCTTGGTAAGTAGTAATTAGTGAAAAGATTTTCTTTTAAAGATACAATTGTTTCATCTCCATACACAAATAGCTTTCTAAAGTGGCTTTGAAGATTGTAGGACATGTCAAAACTGATGTTAATAAAAATGTGCAACAGTGGTCCCGAAAGCATAGTAAGGATGCCACAACTTCTATACCAAGACATCCAAACTTGGCGGGGAAAATAGCAATTGAAGAAGACATGATCTGTCATAATGGACACATGAATCCCCTTCTTGAATAATTTCTACGATATAAAAATTTCTTTTTAGTTGGTAATCTGTGTCCAACAAAAGAATAAAGTTTTAGGAGCAGCGTTGATCTTCCACAAACAAACAAATGAATAAATCAGAAGGACGAGAGCTTGATTGAACTCATCAACTGTAAAGAAACAACAGTAGAAGAAACAGAATATGATCCTCAAGTATCTGATTCCAAGATCATGAATCTGAAGCCCCAAAGATAACCCCACACCCAATAAATCAGCCTCAAAGTGCCTCACAATACTCTCTGCCCAAGTGAGAATGCCAAAATCTAAGAAAGAGAATGTTAAGATTTTGCAATTAAGCATGGAGGCAAAAGTTTCCACATGATCACCGAACAAACCCACACCACCACAATTACTTTTAAAACTGATCCGTTTAAGAGTTCTTTTTGACATATTTAAAATTCATGTTGTACTGTGGCAATCTAGGAAGAAAGGTGAAGTGCTTTCAGTGAACTTCAATATTTAATTGCTTAGGCAAAATCTGGGTTCGAAAATGAGTTGTTTAGTGAAAGGAATTTCTAGAGGGATAAAAATCTCAAATACACTACTACTACCATAACACATACAATGTCAAACACTGAGAAATTTAGGAATGAATTATTGAATAGCTATGAAAGATAAAATTCGAATAGGTTTGGTAGAGAAGAAATGGAGGTGTAGAAAGTTTTTATGTAATTAAAGGGTATTTTAGATAAAAATAAATAAAAAAGGAAAAGAAGGTATGTTGAATAATCAGAAGTGGTATAAATAACAATTTCCCAAACGTATGATGTCTATAACTTCAGCTCAGAGACTTAAAATTGGGTGGGTACACAAGTGTTTACCCTCAAGCTAAAATGGAGAATCTAACATGGTCAAAGCTGGAAAGAGACAATTACTTCAAAATTAATTATACCAAAATTTAAATTAGTTTTCTCAAATCTATATTATTTATATTCTGAAATGAATTGTTTTAAGTGTCTTTTTCAAATTTGTTCTTTTATACTGTTTAAGATTAAATAAAAACACACTCATACAATGACGGAATACTTGTTAGTTTTTAATTTGTAGCTTTTTAACAAATCTATCTAGATAATCATTATATCAACTCTAAAACATGCCAAATTGTATTTTCATATTATGTGATCCGTGGAATTTCTTTAATTTTGTGGAGATAGAAAAGAAGTGGGAGTATGATTTAACAACTGCACATTATATGCTGGTTTTCTAGTTACAGTTATTACTCTTAAAATGGTTACGTTACTTATTACGCTATCCCATTTCATTTGGCTTGTGCTGTTTTTCATTAAAAAAAATTGAAATTTTATGTGTGTGACCAAAGACCTGAAATTATGAATATGACTAATGTCGTGATGGTTTGTTATAATGAGAAATGTTGTGCCTTAAAAAGAAAAAGAAATGTTGTGTATATACTAACAAGAACAATAATTCCCATGAATGAGTCAAGAAGCTTTAATAAATATCTCGCGCGACCCACGCGTACAAATTAATGGGACCCCACGTGCACTATGCTATCAATTATTTCTGCTTCATCATCAAACTATAAACTACTCCTCATAGAGAGTATTTTGTTTATGCACATGTGTATAAAACTCAAACTTCAACTAAACAGCACCAGGAATACTACTAATAGGGAATCACTAAAGCCAAAGTTCTTACCTTCACTTCGCCGCATTTACTCACTTCCTGTTTTATCCCTATTCCTCCCATTCTTCCTCTTCTCAACAAGGTAGACTTCTTACCCTATTTCCCTTTTTATCTTTTCTTTCAATCCTGCAGTTTTCCTTAATTTTCTCACTTGTTTTCAGTAAATTACCGTACTTTCATTGCTTGAAAGTTGCCCTTGTTGTTGATTTTCATTTATGACCACATTCCCAGAAGCATGCATTGGTCTGCCTCTGACTTTTTTGTTTGATTATGTGCCCTGCAGGTTTCGGCTGTTTGTTTGGTTTTGTTCGGGTTGTTTAATCAGTAGAAAGGAAAAAATAATTTGTCGACTTTTCTGGGTAGTGTTGTGGTGAAAGAAAGTGCAGAATTTTAGGATAATGGCAGGTTGTTCTTCAAATTTTTCTGTGGCTGGTGTTGCCAATGTGAGGAAAGAAGCTTTTTTGGGGAATCTGGTGTATCAAGAGTCAAGTAAGATTAGGTTGAGTTTCAGGGGTGTGTTGAATGAGGCTGCATTTCCAGTCCTTCGTGGGAGCAAGTACGGTAGGTCATGTGTGCCTATGCAAAAGAAAGCAGTGTTTTTTGTAATGAGCATGTCGCAGCCGTCGGCTGAATCGGAATCTGCTGTAATTTCAATAGGATTTTCGGAAGGGGGAGGTGATAGTGTCATGAGAAAGGATTATGAGACTCAGGAGAGCAAGCCAGACTCCAAAATTGATAGAAATGATGATAATGGAGTTGTATTGGATGGTAGTGGTGGTAATGGGAGTTTTGGAAGTGGTGGATCGGGAGATGGAAGTGGTGGGGGTGGCGGTGACAATGACAGTAATGACAACGAAGAGGAGGAATTTGGGCCATTACTGAGATACGATGAGGTGATGAGAGAGACACAGGCTAGAGGGGCAACCCTTCCTTTAGATATGATAGAGGCTGCTAAGAGTGTGGGAATCCGCAAGGTGCTTCTTCTTAGATATTTGGATCTGCAGGTACAGTTTCTAGATATCCATTGCATTTACCCCCCATTCTATAAAAGTTGTGATTATGTAATAGGTTATGAGCATCAACTCGTGTGAAACAAGATTACCATTTACAGTTACCTTGAACTTTAATATTGTTATTTCTCATGTTTTAATTGCAGGGATCTTTTTGGCCTCTAGGATTTTTCGTCAAGTCGTGTTCTATGCTTCGCAATCGAATGCTGGCTGATCCAGCGTTTCTTTTCAAAATTGGCTCAGAGGTTGGTTAGATTGTCCTATAGTAATCTTAATGGTTGAATTGCAGTTTCTTCTGTTATACAATTATTTGACTGTTGTATATGTCATATGAAGGTAAGTTTTCACTGTTGACAATTATTGTGTATTAATGTGCTCTGTTTATTTGAGAGGCTAGGACATAGTTGGACCCTCCTTGGTCTGTTTTCCTTACCTTGAACTCTAGAAATTATGCTACTAAAATAGTTTTCCCATGTAACAAAGTATCTATATGCTAAAGATAGTCATGCTGTATTCCTCATATAAGCTACAGCTGGTAGTATTTCAGAATTAAGATTGGTTTGTCATCTGTGAAAATCATTCATGTACTGTTGGTATAGTTGGATAATTTGGTATATTTGATAACTATTTATATAGTTTTTCTCTTACATTATATGCAGATTGTCATCGATACTTGCTGTGCTACTTTTGCTGAAATTCAAAAGAGAGGCAAAGACTTTTGGGCAGAATTTGAGTTGTATCTTGCAGATCTTCTCGTTGGGCTGGTTGTTAATGTTGCTTTGGTAGGTATGTTGGCCCCCTATGCTCGAATAGGGAAACCATCAATATCTAGTGGATTCCTTGGTGGAATGCAGAAAGCTTATGCAGCCTTGCCTAGCAGGTTCCTCATCATAACCTGGCGTTGTTTTCTTAAGTCTGTATTTTTTATTCTTACGTGTGTGTATAAATAACAATTGTCCATGTAAAGAAGATAAGGAAGATTTCTTGTGTCTTACCTATTTGGGTAAAGTTCTCTAGAAGCACTTTTAGGAGAAAAAAACACAAAGAAAAAAGTAAAAAAAAAAATGTCCAGAAGCTTTTTGAAAAGATGTCGGACTTTTTATAAGCTAATTTTAGATAATATGTAAAAGCTCATATATAAACTTTTCTAATAGATGTGGAACTTTTTAAAAATTAGCTTGCAAAAGTATCACATCTTTTTAAAACCACTTATAGAGAAGTTGTTTTGATTTTTTTCTTTGTATTTTTTTCTTCTAGAAGTGTTTCTAGAGAAGCTATCCTAAATAGGCCCTAATTGCTTTCTGTCTTTGGAGTGTGAAGAAGCTTTTGTCTAAATTTCTATTTTACTCGCTTTATGCAGTGTATTTGAAGCAGAAAGGCCAGGATGTAGGTTTTCTGTACAGCAGAGACTTGGAACATACTTCTACAAGGTAATGACTGAAAGATCACTTCATTTTTTCAACCAAATTAATGGAAGTTTCTGTTGAGCATTCATTTTAATATGTATTTCTATTTCCAGGGTATAATGTATGGAGCTGTTGGATTTGCATGTGGTATTATAGGCCAAGGCATTGCAAATATGATCATGACGGCAAAACGGTGTGGTTTCTTTCCCTAGAGTTTGTTACTTTTACATAATTTGCTTCATTGAAGACATAAAGTAATGCTTCCTCTTCAGACACCGTGCTTCCTTACCTCATACCCCATGCATATGCATTAAAAGAAATTTTGTTGGTCCTTTTAATCACATATCTGCAATTGATGATGTGGATAATCTAATACAATGATGATGCTTCTGTTAAGAAATAAAGTCATGACTGAAAATTAACTTAAGCATTGGGATATTTTGGTTATTATTATAAATGAGCATACATGCTTGAGTATTTATTTGGAGTCTGTTATTTTCTTTCTAAGGCTTGATTGATATAAATGGAAATTATATCTAATACATTAGGGATGTTCATCTTGAAGGATACTTTATATTACATTGTTCATAGTGTTTGAATCCTTATTTTTCTGAGTGGTTAATTTCTCACCTATTCTTGCTGTATACCAGGAGCATAAAGAAATCAAAAGAGGACATACCTGTGCCACCACTAATTAAGAGTGCTGCTCTTTGGGGTATGATGTTCTCTGTTTAAACATATTCTATGACTTCTAGTTCATCTCTTCTGTTCTGTAAAATTAGAACACATCAATCTATGTCCTTGTTTAATTGTTAGGGGAGTTTTCTTACTTTTAATTAAGCTATTATCAAGTTAAAACCCATGAATGGAGTTATGAGGAGAATGTAAGGCCCTTTATTCGTATCATTAGAGGATGAAATATAATCATATTATGACAGCTAGAGCTGTAAAATGGACTCATCCAATCTGGTCTGACAGGCCAAATCATGAAAGTGACCTGGGCCACAATAGTCTATTTATGTTTTTACTTAAATTTTAGATTAATTTTAAAAGGAAAAAAATATCAGGCTAAATAGGTTTTGTATTGTCGAGCCAAAAATTACAGGCCTAACCTGCTGGTTTGTTTCTTTTTAGGCTACTATTTTTATAGCCTGGCCTGACTAGCTATTGGGCCAGTCCATTGAGCCGGACCAATTTTGACAGCTTTATCGACGGCTATAGTATTTTTTATGTGTTCTAATGAATGTTTAAAACCATTTTTTTTATATCTAGTTATATTCTTTTGAACAGCTAATTTATTGTAGTTTAAAAACTTTGACTTGTCTATTTAAAACTGTTTGGGTCAATTCGAGTGGTGGAAAATACTGGGGTCCTCTGTAGATAAATTTTTCCATAAGTACATATAATATAAGAAAATAAGAAAGTAAAATGAATTGGGCTTCTCTCATAAGCAAAAATCTAACTTATGCACTTCTAACCTTTTATAGAGTCACTTTCATCTAACTTTCTCCAAAAGCTGAGGTGCATAAATTGATTTTAGCTTATGGGAAAAGTTTAATTCATTTTATCTTATTTTATTCTCCTACTTATGGAGATGTTTCTCCAATCAAAGCCTATATATATATTATCTCTTTGTGCTCAACCTGAGAGATATAAGGTTGGTCTAATGATAAAGTGAAGAGGTGGGAGAGAAAGAGGTTATGGATTCGAATTCCTCCACTAACAAAAACTATTTGTGTATGATATGTTTGTGTATCATGTATGATATGATTGTTACAGCCATCAACCCAGAAAATGCGTGGTTGATATGCAAAGGTCACCTGTTAACTATTTGTGGCCAAAACTGCTATAGTATGTGTTTCACCAAGATTTCTTATACTTGAGTTGATGTTTTCTAAATTACTATTATTTCCTACTTTTGAACATTATTTCATCTTGGATCAACTTGACTTATTGTATTTTATTCCTGTTTGTAACATGTTTGCTGTCTCCCTGAACCCTCGTGCAGGTGTCTTTTTGGCCGTTTCTTCCAACACGCGATACCAGATTGTGAATGGACTAGAACGTTTGGTTGAAGCGTCACCATTGGCAAAGCAGGTTCCTCCAGTTGCTCTGGCTTTCACAGTTGGCGTTCGTTTTGCCAACAATGTGTATGGTGGCATGCAATTTGTTGACTGGGCTAGGTGGAGTGGGGTGCAATAACTCCTTTATCTTGTTTTGTATTGTAGTCATGTAAGTGTGATTTTCTAGCCATCAGTTTCGTTACAAGCATAACTGAACAGGATATTGATGGATGGAGTTCACAAATTCCCCGACCCGGAGTGACCAAAGGTTTAATTGTGGTAATACCTCTGTTAAGATTGCGTGGCTTGATATAGAAGGATTTTCCTGCAGGGATTATAAATGTTATTAGGCAATAATGTAATATAGCATGAGCATTTGTTTCTTCTATATTCCCGTACTGCCACATAATTAACCACACTCGGAGTGCTAATAAAAGCATAAAACAAACAGTGACTAAAACTGGAAACGGAAAAACATCATGATATTTTTCTGTTTTCTGGTATACAATGCTGTAGTGATAAAGCTCCCCACCTCTAGGGTAACTCTAGTGACTAAGAAAAACACCATGTTCAAAACAATACGTTTAGACAGCGATACCGTGCCTTAGAACAACATTTATGGCCTTGCTTTTTCCTTATTCCTAATTTTGGTTTACACGAGGCTTAATAGTTTTTTAGGGTTACCATGATATTAGCCTGTAAGTTCATTGATAACTAATTTTATTTAGAAAATTTTAATGCTTACTTAGTAAAATTTTTCTTTTCAATCATTTTTATCTTTTCATTTGCAAAGTTTAAACTTGAAACTTAAGAAATCTGAGTTTAGTGTTACATGGACTATTGATGATATGTTAATAGATTTAATATTTTGAACAAGTTTTAATATTTATTATGGATAAATTCTAGGGTGTACTCCCTTAGAGTGAACCGTTTTTATTCACCATGTGATTGATGTAATCTCATAATTTTTATCTCGCATTTATCACACCGAATCTCTTCTTCCTCAATTCTAATCTACTTGTCACCGCAAGCCACCCCAAAAGTAATTTCTAGTGCCTGCCACTAATTTTCATTTTTAATCAAATTAATTTAAAATTTACAAACCAGGTGCTTAAAATCAGAAGCATCCCTCTTAACATCTGTTATTGAAATCCTCTTTCGAGATCTCTTCTCTAAAATCAATTTCCGAAAAGGATTGTTTGTTTAGAGAACCTATGCTCTGCTGGGGACGCTGCCCGATTAGCCGAGCCATAAGATAAGTTCTTATAAGGATATTATTGGAGTAAATGAGAGGGATTTCTAGTAAAAATATATTTTTTTAGAAGAACATTCAAAATTAACAACTTTAGAAAAAATATATTTTTTTTTTAAATTTCAGTTTTAAATATTTTTGTAATTTTTTATATTTTTTTCATAATTAAATTGTATAATTTAATTTATATAATTATTTAATATAAATTATTTAACTTAAATAACATAACTATTTAACTTAATTAATATAATTATTTAATGTAAATTATTTTATCATAACTAAAAATAAATATTAAATTTAATGACATGATAATATAAAATTTACTAAAAGTATTTTAAGATTATAAAGTGTAATTTTTTTAAAATAAAAAATAGAGTTAATTTTCTAAACGAAAACAGTTAAGTAAAATTAAAAAAGTTGATTTAACCTGGAAGTAAGGATCTGAGTCAACTGTTGCATAAATCTGGTCAACTGTTGCATGCAGATATGAGAAAAAACATAACCGAAAAGTAAGGATCTGAGTTTTAAAAGTAAGTCTGAACTTTCCCTGTGTGATATTTAATTTTTTCTAGAAATACTTTTAGAACAAAATATAAAAATGAAAATAATTTTTCTTAAATAATGTGGCACTTTTTTCAATTGTGACGTTGGAGGCATCACATTGAACAGCGGGCCAAGCGCAGAGGAAAATGCAGTGAGATGATTGGAGATCGGAGATCGGAGATCGAGATCGGTGAAGGGAGATGCATATGTCAGTGATAGGAAAGCAAGGACGATCGTGATTTAAAATGAGAAATAAAAAATTAATTCATTAACCAAGGTGCACCACAACATTTCGTTAAGTGTAGAATCCGAAGCTTCATATTAAAAATCGACTTGTTAGCTCATTTACTAACACTGTTTTTTTTTTAACATAATATTTACCAAATTGGTAGAGTTGGTTAAATATTTAGTATTGTGTGAACATTCAAACAACCAAAACGTCAACCTACGTTTGAGGCTAATGACGTAGAAACTCTTAAGTTGAACGACGTTTTGAGGCTTCTCACTTATTTTATTTGTTTCAATGGCTTCTTACTGATGGTATTCGTTGCAGTGCGGGACGTGGTAAATACGTCAGGTTAGATGATATTTTGGATCTATAGCTATAACAACCCAAAATGACAACTTAAATGGCATTTTGGATTGTAATTTAAAAAGCTTTTATAATATAATATATGTAATGAAGCATTATATAAAAATATAGTGTGATATTTTAATGTAATAAATTATAACTAGCAAATCATATTTATAGTTACAGTTGGAAAAATTATAAATTATAACTATAAATTATAAATAGGCTAATCGAATTAATGTGTTATTATAATCTAAAATTAATACATGAAGTCAATAATAGTTAATAATAAATATAAAAATATTATAAGATAATAGTTAAAAATATTATACCAATGTAGGATAAAGAGAATAAATATATAAATAATAATTATAAATTATAGTTACCTATTTATAATAAAGAATGTGTTATTATAATCTCAAAAAAAAAGTCTGTACTAACTATTTAGATTGGTTAAGTTTAAATTAACCTAACCATTTTTAAATAAAATGATTTTTTTAGTACCAATAAGTATATTTTTTAACTGCAAAAATATTTAGTATCCAAAAATTCATGATCAATAAGCATCGATAGTATATTTTTAAAATTAAATTTGAAAAAGTCTTTTTTGTTAGGGTATTGAGTGACTTAAAGGGAAAACAATTTTTCTGGGTGATTAGGGAAAAGTAATCTTCAATCAACCAAAAAATGTATACTCTTGCATTATTATGTAAATCCTCAAGCAAAAGGTCAGTATCTTGGAGGTTGAAGTTATCTTTCGACCATTTCTTTTTCAAATCGCTCCTTCTAATGTCAGTGGGTCTAAGTCGATGACCTAAAACGACCTCAATTTCAGCATGTCAATCCACCCGCTTAGGCAACCTAGAAACAAGTAAGTCATCAATTTTAAGTCCAAGCAAGAATGTCACATCTTGCAAGGTGATGGTACACTCACCAATAGGCATGTGGAACATGTGGGTCTCAAACTTCCAACGCTCACATAAGACTGAAATCAATGTGTAATTAAGCGGGAAAAACTTCATGTTAGCTAGCCACATCACCGAAGCTAGCTATTACCAAGTGTGACATAAGATGAGGAGAATTATCCACTAATCTACTTTGGATTTCTAGGGTTTTCCTTACGTGCAAAACTCGATCCTCCTCACCATTCTAGATATTCTATGACACATGCACCGATGGCATGGTGAACAATAAGGGGTCTCCAGACATTCTATCATTCTTTAGTCAGCTGGAGAACCAGGTTAGCAATTTCAAGTTACATATACAATGTTATAACGTACTCATAACAATTTAATTTTGAACTTAACCTTTTTTAAAAAGAATTTAATTTTGAATATGACATATTTAAATAACGTATTAATAACAATTGTTCTAATATAATGTCATTATTAACATTGTGGGTTAATTTCTTTTACAACCAAAATGAATTTGGTCAATAAAATATTGACATTGTGGCAAAAAAAAAAATAAAAAATCTTGTACATAATTTTACTAATTAATACAATTTATTATTGGCTTAAATCACGTAATAATATAAAAAATTATATCCTAAACCTTAAACATTTATAAATAATTTTTTAGTATCAATATAAATTATTTATTAATAACACATTAACAACCAATATTTAAAGTATTTGAAAAATTTATAAAACTAAATCAAGTTCATTTATTACTATCTTAAAAAATATCCATATTTTATAATAGTTCATCATTCCTTATTTTTAAATTTTAGTTTTCAATTAGATCCATATAAGAAATTTTACTATAAATTTCCATACAACATTTTTAAAATGTTGTATTACTAATCATACAAAAAACTTATATAAAACATAAGTGTTATTAGATTTTTACATTATATTATTACAAAAATACTTTTTTTAAGTGACAAAAGCCTTAAAAAAATGCGTCAAACATAAAATTTTTCTAAATTAATACCATGAAAAAATCTCTTAAATTTGACAAATAAAAATGATTTTTAAATTTGCAATTGGGATATTTATTTTAACAAATGTCAATTATACATATTGTTTCATATAATTTTTTTCTTTCTTTTTGAAAAAACAAAGGAGGAAAACTTGCTAAAAACATATCTATTTTCTAATATTTGACTGCAGAAATCATAAAAGTAACATCTTTTTTTCAGGAATGATAAATTAATTTTCTATTTTATCATAAAAAAAATAAGTAAATTTTTTTTGGAATGATAATTTTTTTTATACACACGAATGATAAATGTATCATTTAAAATATTACATGATTCTCTATATTTTAGTATTGATTGTTCATAATAAAACATAAATAATTTTTTTCACTGAAAAAAGAAAAAGCCTTCTTCACTATATTATACATATCCATCCACATATATTCATATACTACAATGAATACTTTTTTAGCTACTCTTTTTCTAACAAAATGACAAAATTTTTTAAATGAGTTGACTTATTTGATAAATATTGTAAAAAAAAGAACACTATCGTAAATGAGTCTAACTTGAGTTTAATTTCTATGAAAATATAAAAAATTTTACGGTCTTAACTTTTAAAGTATCAATACATCAAATTAATAAACTTACTATATATAAAAAATTGTAATTAAATATTATTATAAAATCTTTTATATGACATTGTATAAGTAATCTTCTCTCCCTATTTTGCCTTTATTTAGTATTATGTTATATGAATTATTTCATAAATTTTCTTTTAAATTTATAATTATCCACTGAAAGCTTATTATTGGTTTGGGACTGGAATATTATTTTTTTTCATTTATATTTTGTTATATTTCGGTGATCATTCTGTTTTGTTTATTAAAAATAAGTTTTCTTTTAAAGAAAAAATCTTTGAAAAAAAGGAAATCTGAAATAACTTATTTTAATTCTAGTTCGGCTTCCCTATGATATTTTCAATTCGATTCAAACCAAATTGCACTTTTTACCTTGAAATCAATCCAAACCAAATTGTAAATACTTTGATTAATGTTGTGCCTCTTGAAATGTATCCTCCGGTTCATGCATTTCAAATCCAAAGATAGTGAAGTTTGCAAGTTTAAAATAATTTTTTTCTCATAAAAGGTTAAGTTAGGGTGGAAATCCTTATATTATTCAATTCGAAATCAATCACTTCTAACATGCAATTATTGACAAGAAAATATTATTTACAATCCCTGTTTACTTTACCCACCTCAAAATATCCAGGTTCCAATAATTTCATTTTCGCAAGTTTGCTACTACCGAACTGCGCATTAGTTATTAGCACAACTGATTTCTGGTTTAAATCTTTATTTTTGCACCTAGGAAAAACAAGCAAAGTGAAACAAATGAGTGGTTCATATTTCTACTTTCTAACAAAATCCTAACATTATGCATGGAAACCTTCCTACCCAGTTACCTATTTGGAGATGTATCTATCTGTCCTAATTTGAAGTTATACAAATGTCAAAACTTAGTGGCCTTTATCCTACAATTTAGGAGCAAACATAATGTTTTGTAACCAAAAAACCCAACATGATGTTTGGTAAGAAAGCTTTTGTATGAAGGCCTTTACAAATATTCAGTAACTAACTATGGTTTGAGAGGGAAATTAGATATAGTAATAAACTATCAATTATTGTCATAAAATAGTTTTATTATTTGATTAAATGCATTAATATTATGTACTCAAAATCAAAAGGGGTAAATTTTTGTTTTTACAAAACAAATTTTCTCTGGCCATACAAAACAAATTTTCTCTGGTCATATAAACAGATTAAAAACTTTATATGGCTCACGAAGAGTGGGCAAGGTAAGGTTGGCTTATAGAATTGTTGGTGGAAGAGATGGTGAATGAAAACCATTCTTCAGAAAACCAAGATACTTTAGCTTACCTTACTCATTCTTCTGCAAGAAAGAAACTGGGAGGATGGAGAGCAGTCAGATATGTTCTTGGTAAAGTCTTCAATTACCATTGTCTCATTCATATATATTCTTCCTATTATTATTATAAGAATTTTAACGTATGATGAGTCTAAATTTTGTGTTTTTTGCTTAAGGGAACGAGACATTCGAGAAGTTGGCTTCTATGAGTTTGATAGCCAACTTAGTGCTATACCTACGTACCCAATACAATATGGACACTACAGTTTCAGTAGAGGTGTTCAACATTTGGTCTGGTTGTTCAAATTTTCTGCCATTATTAGGTGCTTACTTTGCTGATGCTTATACGGGAAAGTTCAACATGCTCCTTATTGGCAGCATTGCTTCATCTTTGGTAAACACAAGCAAATAATCAGAATGATGCAATTTATGTTTGCCTTTTGAATATAACAAATAATGCAAAGTGAAATTTTCATGAGAATCCAATTTAGCAACGTTGGAGCATTTGGTTTAAGAAAATGCTGTTTACTTTTATTTTCTGGTTTTACTTGAGTTACAAAAATATTACTTAGTTTTTATTTTATTTTCGAGTTTTAAGATATGTATAATAAAGTGAAAACAACTTTTTATTGTTTTCATTGTTTCTTAAACAAACTTATACAAATAAGAAATAAAATGAATACATGATGACATTTTTATGATTAAAAATAAAAACGAATACTAAAAATAGAAACTATTCTTTTGAAATAGAGATTCTATTGATCTATTCGGCAAAATCAGGATTGCCTCCTTTGAAGGTGGAATATGTCTATGGCCTCATACCAAACAACTACATAGCCCTTGATATTGATGTCTTAATGCTATTGTTACTGATCTTTAAAATCTAAGCCAATATATATACAATAATAGAGCACAACTCATGGTAAGTGTTTGCATAAATAGAAAGAAATGTGATTTCTGCTCTGTGCTTTGCTTTAATGCATCTTCTCATTAATGAATAATTGAAGACATCCTTTAACGTGACAGGGCATGGGGTTCATGTCTCTAGGTGCTGGTGTACCATCTTTAAGACCTCCAATCTGTCCTAGTGGTTCTGATTGCATACAACCCACAGGCTCACAGCTTGCTATCCTCTATGTGGGGCTTGGATTGTTTGCAGTAGGCTCTGGAGGACTAAGACCATGCAACATTGCATTTGGAGCTGATCAATTTGATACCAAAACCGAGGAAGGGCGAGCTCAATTAGAAAGCTTCTGCAATTGGTGGTACTTTTTGTTCACAGCAGCCCTTTTGGTGGCTCTTACTGCAGTTGTGTACATTCAGACTAATGTTAGTTGGTTTCTGGGATTTGTCATTCCCACTGTGTGCTTTGCCTTCTCTTTAACCATATTTTTGTTTGGACTCAACACATATGTTCGCTTGAAGCCCAAAGGAAGCATCATCAGTGACTTGGTAAAAGTAGTAGTTGCTGCCAGTAGAAAACGCCATGTTAAATTAGGTTCTGAACTCTCATTTCATGATCCACCATCTGCTTCTGAGTCAGAACAAAGGCAGAAAGAACTTTCTCACACCAACAGGTTCAGATACTTTGATAAAGCTTGTGTGATTACAGATCCTACTGAAAGGGATAGCAGTGGAAAATCAGTTGATAGTTGGAGGTTATGCAGTGTGCAGCAAGTAGAGGAACTGAAATCAATATTAGCTACATTACCAGTTTGGTTAGCAGGAATTATATGCTTCCTGTCAATGGGACAAGCAAACTCTTTTGGTATTCTTCAAGCATTGCAAACAAACAAGTCAATTGGATCACATTTCAGTGTTCCACCAGCTTGGATGGGTCTAGTACCCATGATTGCTCTTTCCATGTGGGTTTTCCTCTATGAAAAAGTCTATGTTCCTTGGACAATGAGAACAAGCACAAAGGGCAAAAGGTTGTCAATTGAACACAGAATATTGATAGGGATTGTGTTGTCCATTGGCTGCATGGTGGTTTCTGGCCCAGTAGAGGCACGCCGACGTGGCGATGCACTGAAGCATGGCTCATTTGAGTCACCAGCAAGCATTTGGTGGCTTGTGCCACAGTTTGCATTATCTGGGTTGGTTGAGGCCTTTGCTGCAATTCCCATGATGGAGTTACTGACCTCGTACTGGCCTGAGAGCATGAAGACACTAGGTGGGGCAACGTTTTTTCTCAGTTTATCCATTGCCAATTACTTGAGCACCATTCTTATAAGGATCATAGAGACGGTGACAAGGAATGGCAGAACACCTTGGTTAGGTGGAAATGACTTGAATAAGAATAGGCTTGAGTATTATTACTACACCATTGCTCTTCTGGGAGGGTTCAATTTATTCTACTTTCAGTTCTTTGCTCGTTATTACCTACACACTCAAAACGTGCTCCAAAGACCGGGTAGAAATGAACCAGAAGATGAACAATATTGATGTACACCTTACTTAAAGAGCTTTTTTAGAAGCTGTGTTTTCTACCTAACTGAGTAATAACCAACCTCCGTGGACGATTATGGAGTACCACCACAGAGTATCCAACATCCATTAGACACTTTTATTTAATTAATTTTTTATTTTATAATACATTTATTTTAATTATTGAAATAAATTATAATAAAATATATTAAAAATAAATGCCAGGCAACTATATGGAAAGGGTATATACTTTTTGAGAAGTAATTTTCCTTTCCTATAAGCAGGTGAGAGTTCTCCATTAATATATTTAGCAATATTATATTAAAATTTAATATATTTAGCAATATTATATTAGAATTTGGGTTTTAAGTTTAAATATGATAAAGATAAGCTGAATGTTTGAAGATCAGTTTAAATTTTTTTAAAAAAGAAAACTTTAATTTAAAAATATAGGTTATTTTAAAAAGTTAAAAAATTTGTAATTACAATTATTTTTCAATAATTTATTTTTGCTTAAATTTTTTTTAATTTTTTTATATTATTTTTTGTTGCAACCAAATAAGATTAATTATTTTCTATAAATTAATTCAAATAAAATTTGATTCTAATTATAATTCATCGTAAAATAATTAATCATACATATAATTAATTATTAAAATAATGTTTTTTTTTAACTTTTTCAAAAATACTCTAGTTGAATCCCTACAATGTGAATAGATTTGTGTTATTTTATTTTCCTTTTAGAATAGTGTATTTTTTAGAAACAAATAAAATATTATAAGAAAAAGGTTAATTAGGAATACACTCTTATATAATATGATTAAAAATATATTTTTTGGCTAAATATTATTTTTGGTCAATTACATTTTAGTATCTTTTATTTTTATTTTAATACGTTGTGTTTTAAATTTTTATTATAATTTTTTATATTTTTAAAAGTTTTATCTTAGTTTATTATTTAATATTTCATTAACTTTCCATGACTTTAAAATTTTAAAATAGTTAAATCTATAACATCTATAATTTATAATTTACACTATTATATAAAAAAGAATACATTATTTTGATGTTTACAATTATTAATATGAAATCCTCTTTATTTAACTTCCAAATTTAATTTATTAAAACACTCTTTATCATTTTATCTCACTACTCTTTTCTCATATACACTCTTTCTCGAATACTTCACAAACATCCAAAACATATATATTCAAATTGAAATAATGTAGAAAATTATTATAATATTATATACTATATTAAATTTCAACATAATTAGTTTACATAATAACGTACATGTTTTGGTAGAGAGAATACCCTTTTATGTCACTTTTATGTACTTGATGATATTTTTTTATAATAATAATAGCTAACAATTCATATTTTTTCTTAAATTTAATAAAATAAATTGTCTTACGCCTTAAATTTTCTGAAGAGAGACCTGCATGCCTGCCGGATAAATTGAATGTAAGACAATCATTACACGACCAAAAAATACTAATTGCAAAATTATTCCTATACTATGATATGACCATGTTTGGTTATTATTTCTTTTAAGGTTAAATTGGATTAATAAAAAAGTCAGTACCAATTTATGAATTTAAGAGAATTTGATTAAACGAGTATTATTAAAATTAGTGTTAGAATTTTTCTTAATATAAAAAAATTCATTATTGGTCAATAAATAATAAATAAATCTATATACAAAATTAATATTTTATTAGAATAGAAGATAAATAAAAAAGATATTTGAAAAAAAAAATTATATTTAAAAAGAATAGACCAAATATTTACTTTTTTTTAAAAAAAGATTGGGCAATGCATCCATCTTAAATTAATTGATAAAATCATATATAACATTCAACGCAAATTAGTCATATAAATAAAATACAAAAACTCTAACACAAAGCAAACAGAACATTCTCTTGAGTTGTAGATAGGTCTAATTTAGCAAAATCATCAAACAGCAGGTTTGCTTCACAAGGGGCAAAAGTGAAATTATAATGAATCTCCCACTGCTTCTGTAGGTACATTCCAGGATGAGATACAACTCATGGTCTAATGTTGCATAAGGCATAAGAAAAGTAAGAACAATCGTATATATATTTTTTATGTTTCATACATTAGAAAAAATTTATAATGTCATAGGTCTAAATCTTAGTAAGACCATTGTAAAAAGTAAGAACAATCGTATATATGTTTCATACATTAGAAAAAATTTATTGAGGGAGTTAGATTCAATTATTCCAGAACCCACATTCATAAGCCACCTTTAGAGCTTCAACAATAGCCCATAACTCAACCTTATCAACTTCACAAAAATGGATCATATGAGAGAAACCAAACAGAAAATCTCTCATCACTCATCCAACAACTGCCCATCTATGGTTGGTAAGAACAACTACATCACAATTAATTTTAGTGATCTGCATCAGTATACTGCGCACTCTTCTCCTACAAGATTGAACACCTTTTATGAACATTCCTTAGCTCCTTTACAAGGGTCCATACTTGGTCATCTAATTTGCAATTGTTTATAAATACAAGTTCATTCCTTCTCCACCATAGTCAGTCAAGCACAATACCAAATATTTTTACTCCACCTGTTAGCCTATTTTAGGTTTGACAAAAGCCACAAATCAAAATTCTGCTGCTCGAAAACATTTGGATCGCCTATTGTGCCAAAATTCCTCCACACTTTGGCAATGTGGCTATAGTCACATAGAGCATGCATCAGAAACTCCTTCTATTAGCCACATAGCAAGCAATTTGGATTCATGGTCATATGCCTTGTATATCTCAATTCATTTGTTGGCAAATTCTCGCATGCAATTTTTCACAAAAGGTACGAATACACTTTAGGTCTTCCCATTTTCAAAATACCTCAATAATTGGCCTACATTGCAAAGAATTTTGGTCCATAAGGCTTTTATAGGCTGATTTTATGGAGAATTGGTAATCTACCACTCTCGTCCATCGGGGGAAGTCATCCTCCCTATCCCTCTAGGCACCTCAATAGTGGAGATATCTATCATCGCATTGTTTGACAAAAGGCTAGATAATTTCTAAATATCCCATAAGCCATCAATAATAAAAAAAAACATGTTTTATTTACATTTTGCAAAGGCACGCAAGTTACCAACACACCAATTTGTTAGGGGACCACAACCTAGAAACCAACTATCACTTTAGAGTTCAACCTCCCTACATTACCTACATGCCAAATAATATTCCGAGTAACATTACTTCATGAAGCGTTAATGCCTTTCCAAAAACTTGTATCCTTCTTAGTTGGGCCAATGCAAGTCTTGCAGTCCCACCACAATTGTACTTTGACCAAATGAGATTAACCCACATATTTGACGGTCTACTGAAAAGCCTTTACCCTACTTTTGTGAGAAGCATGATATTAGCATGTCTAGTCTTCTGTAGTCCAAAACCTTTCACTTATTAGGGTTTGTACAGGAAGTCCCAACCAAGCCAGTGGACCTTTTTTTATGAGTCAGAATCTTCCCAAATAAAAACTTTGCATTTCCTATCAAATCATGTTATAGATAGACACAAGCAATATATTAGTTTGTATAACAAAGTAGGCAAAACTTGGATAAGATATTTTGTAAGGTTAGCATCCTGCAAAAGACAATACATCCCTTTCGGTTACTTAAACGTCAATGGACTTTGTCAAGCAGAAACTAAAAGGATTTTTTTGACACATAGTCACAGTGAAGCATAATGCCCAAGTATTTACTAAGGTTGCACGTTCGCGCATAGCCCAAGGCATAAGAAATTTGCTCTTAACGATTCCAGTAGACATTAACAGAGAAAAAGACACTGGTTTTTGTCTTTTCTAACCTTATAGCCCAACCAGCTACATAACAACTGTAAGATGTGGCTTATGACTTCAACTTGGTCAAGAGAGGTCTCCAAAAAGAGAAGTAAGTCATCTACAAAAACCAAATAAGCCAGTTCGAGGTCACCTTAAGAGACTTCAATTGGCTTCCATTTATGATTATGAACGATAATCTAAATCAAATAAAAAATCATTCAATAGGCTATATTGATTTTAACCCCTACAGGTCACGAAATATTTGTAGCGAGGAATACTGATCAACTGAGATTAAACGGACATTCAAAACCCAGAGTTTGGTTCTTGTTGCACCTAAACGCCTGGAATGATCTAAATGAGTGATTTATTTAATGATTAACTCTTACTGGAACAATGGAAGGAGAACAGATAAACTTAATTAAATTGAAAACAAAATGTATAACCATGTAAAGCGAGGAGACATTAGAAAGGGTTAAACCTAAAAGGGAGTACAGAAGAGATGAAGGGTTAAATCTGAAATGTTTTGTTCATGCAAATTGGAGGCAGCAGAATAATAATCCCTTAATTATTAGTATAATATAAAAGGAGACATGCAAGGACCGTACAAGCATGCACTCACATGATCATCCATTCTTGAAGAAAGAAAAACCAAAGCCATTTACTGAGTGAGAAAACAAAATGGCCATCGACACTCTCCGTCGATTCTTTCTCCCATGCTTCTTCCCTTCAAAGGCCCAACCCACCGTCCCCTTCTCAGAACAACACGGGCAAACCAAGAACCACCCTTCCTCGCCGGCCTCGTCGACGTCATCCTCCACGGCGCCCTCCGCAGCCCCGCCGCGCCCCTCCAAATCCATGGTCATCGGAACCATCTTCGGGAACCGGCGAGGCCACGTGTGGTTCTGCGTCCAGCATGATCGTCTTTCTTCCAAACCCTCACTCCTCCTCGAACTGCCCCTCTCCACCGACCACCTCGTCCGCGAAATGCGCAACGGCCTCGTACGCATCGCTTTAGAATGTTCCCCCTCTCGCCCCGACACCGCCACCTGTCCCCTCCGCTCCGTCCCCCTCTGGACCGCCTTCTGCAACGGCAAGAAGACCGGTTTCGCCACCCGCCGCCGCGCCGGCGACCCCGTCCGCTCCATCCTCCGCACCATGCAGTGCGTCTCCGTCGGCGCCGGTGTCATCCCCTCCGGCTTCGCCTCCTCCGAGGAGCTCATGTACATGCGCGCCAACTTCGAACACGTCGTCGGCAACGCCGATTCCGAGTCCTTTCATCTCATCAACCCCGACCAGTGCCCCACCCAGGAACTCAGCGTTTTCTTGCTCCGATCCCGACTCGGTTCCACTCGCTGAGTTCGCCACCATCAAGCTTCGTTTTTATTTATTTTCCGGTACATAAAAAAAAAAAAAAAAAAAAGAAAACACCGTTCTGGAGATATAATTTTTCTTTTTCACAGGGGCCAAACAGAAAATTATTGCTTTTCTTTTTTAAAAAAAAAAATCAGTCGAAAATTAAATTGACATCTTTGACACATGTCAATAAGAATTAAAGAGCAAGGTTATTTGTGGATCGATCATATCACAAATTTGTGGTGTTACTTTATTTGATTTTTTTGGCTTTTCAAATGTGTTGGGGTTTTCTATTTTTATTTTTTTACTTCTGAGATCTGAGTTTTGTTAAAAAAGAAAAAGTTTTAATTTTTTAAAGAGGGTGATGGGTGACTGTGTTGTAATTGTAGCCCATGTGAGTTCTGTGTAAAGTTGATGGGTTTTTCTAGGACTAATCTCATCGTCAATACTGTATTCTTTTTCGCATTTGTCTATGATAATAATGTAACAGGGTTAAACAGGGGATGGTCTAGGAATCTTTGCTGTTTCATTTTATGGTTTGGAATTTTGAATTGATTACCTTATCACTTTTGATCACGATTTCTTTCCATTACTATATAAATCTGCGGTCTTGGAGCTTTTGCTAGAGATTCATTACTTATTTGGTATCTCACTCAATACGCAAAATTTCTCCTCCTTTTTTTATGCTTCATAATTTGGAATATTTGAGGCTGCTGGTCATTATAAAACTGTGTAAATTACTTGCTCTCAATCTTTTTGAGGACAAGTTGAATATAGCTTTTGCCTATCTTATGGTATAATTTTGTTTGTTGAGTCATCCCAAATTTTATATTATTTTACTAGCACATTGTGTGTTATGTAATTAATTGTAGAATCATAGAATACCAGCTAAGATTTAAAAAAATAGGTGTGTTAATCATTCTTTTTCGTTGTACCCATGATTTGTAAATGGTGGCATACTACCATGGGTGCCCACAGATCACTTTTTTCGAACCTTCTTGGCCTTTAATTAATAACTATGGTAACCTATATTCATGAAATTCGGGGACTCGTCCTTTTTAGGAATTTTACCAGCAACTTTTATTTTGTGCTTTGTTTTTTTGGTGGAGATTGGCAATCATTGATAACGTTCCAACACAACCATGAAGCTTGGTTCAGCTAGAACTAAAAGTTCCTTGTAATTTCCAGCTAGGTGTTAGCTAGTATCAGTTCATCAGAACTTATACATACATTTGAATTGAAGCATGCCAAAATTGGGGTTACTTCAATGCTCGGTGCTAGAGTTTTAAAGTGCAAACCGCATCACGTGATGTAGTCTATGATTAAGGACCACATATTGGCCCACATTAGCCCCCAAAGCAAATACAACTGCAAAGTAATCGCTACTCCAATTATTTGGTGTGTATGAACATGTTATGTTACTCGAAGTTATAATTCAACTAGCTCAAATGTTTAATAGAAATAGGCCAGCTAAGGTTTATGGTAACTTGAGATTGAAACGGAGACCAAAGAATTATTAGTGGAAATGGTTGCCAGTCAAAGGAGATATTTTCATTACAACTGTTTAGATTGCAACATCACCAAATGAGTACAAATCTCATTTTCTATGATGAAAGAAAAGTGAAAGGACTTTTTATATAAACAAACACAAAATAAAGAAAAGAAAAAAATGAAAATATAAGATTTTATCAATCTTAAAATCTCGACCACCGAAGATTTTGTTTTCACGAGCATTGTACTTCTTATTCTTATGGTTTTTACTTAGCAGGCTATTTATGAGATAGCCAGTGGTAACCATAAGCATTTTGCTGTGTTTGTGATATCATTGGAGTGAAGTGTTGTTCCCTGTGTTGGCTTATGATGTTGGAAGGAAAAGCTGTTGTGAGAGAAACAGACATGTCAGAGGGGATGCAGAGTTATGTTATGGAGTTAGCTCACCAAGCTCTGGATGCACATGAAGTTTCTGATTGTCAGTCCATTGCTCATTTCATCAAACAGGTCAATCTTAAAATATCTCACCCATTTAACTTTAATTTTTCCGGTTGTGCGCATAATCATTTGTGTCTTATGATTAGTATGTTGATAGAAATGTTATTATATCATGGGAACATAAAGAATTCTTAGTTTTATGAAATATGCTTAATTTGCACGTCACAAATATTAATGTTGGAGAAAATCTATTTATGTTTTCTGCAAAAAAATTCTACAGTTTAGAAAAGAGAAACAAATATTAACCCATTTTTTTCTATCAAAATAATGAAAACGAAATAGAACAAAATTTAGAAGTGATAAACATTTAACTTAACGCAGGCTGATTCAATGTAAGTTGTAGTTTGTGGTGCGTCAAGTTAAAAAAGTCTTAATTTAATCCAGGTAACTAAAATGAATGTTAACACTGTTGAAACCATATTAAGTTGTAACCGAGATTGAACTATTAACATATTAGGTTAAAAGGTCCTGTCTAACATGAGTTGCAGTTGAACATATCAGGTGTCTCAAAAAATACACCTAATAAAAGTACAGTCATACCGACACCCAATCAAAATTCAGCTGAAACTCGACACCATGGGTGTCGGTTGGGGACTGGTTAAGAGTATTTCGATTAAAAAAAGAGGAAATTGAAAAAATATACATAATCATCTTATGTGATATTAAAAAACATAAAATAAAATATATAGATAAATAGATTTATGATGTAATAGAATGAAAGAGATAAAAAAAAATAGATTTATAATGTAATAGAATAAAAGAGATAAAAAAAATAAAAAGTATTGATAAGGTGTATAAAATTAAAAAAATGTATATGTATTATTATTCAACAAAAAAATATTATTTAATTAACTACACATTAAAATCTAACCTTTTTTTTCTAACTTGAAAACTCAATTTGACATATTTGTATCAACTTGACACTTAGCTGACACATTTGGTCATTAAGAAAAAATAATTCATGAAATTCACAAGAAAAAAATTTATATAAAATTGGAGAGAAATAACCAACCTCTCTCTTATTTTAGGTTCATAAACACCTATTTTAAAGGTAAAATTACTTTTAATTAATGTAGAATATTCTTAAGATAATTAATATGTTTATTTATTTTTATTCATCTTACTAACCAGAGAAAAAAATTAATTCTTTTTATTTTTATTTATTTAGGCAACATATCTTTTTACTATATCTTTCATTTTTATTTCCGTATTTTTTTTTAATTTCCTCTCTATTGAACTTTTTATATTGTTTTTCATTTGTATACTTTTTTCTCATATATATTAGAGTTAATTATGAATGTACTCTCTTAAATTTAATATAATTACATATACATCCTTATTTTTTTAACCATTATTTTTAGAGGTGTCACGTGTCGGATTGGACCGGATTTGACATAAAATAAAATCTTGTCTAATAAAATTTAATCGGATTGGATTGAATTGGATTTGTAAAAAAAAAATAGCAATTTGATCCGACCCGATCAAGAATGGATTAGATTCACCAATTTTAAAGAAATTTTTTAGAGGCATTTTGTTTTCTATAAAATATAAAAAATAAAATAATAAACATAAAAGTTTGTAAATAAAACATACACTGTTTCTTCAAAATAACATAAAAGTAGAATTACATATAAAAGAAGCTTATAAATGATAAAATGTAAATCCCAAAAAACTAAAAATGATAAAATTTAACAACCATAACTTTTGTCACTGCAATACTCAATTCAATAAAGGCAAGAAGAAAAGTGAAGTCGTGAATAAATTTATTAAATCCCATTAAGTAAGTGAATGGAAATTGAAATAGATTATGCAATAGACAGACTAGAAGATCTGGAGATGTGATTGTACAAATGATTCATGTTTTCTCATCAGTTGTATTAAAAATTTTCTATTTACACCCGTAATTTCACTAAATCTGAAGTAGTGCATTTGTAATTTACTTTATATTTTATCTACTTTTTGTCTTTGTCTTCACAACCAAACAAGTTATAAAAAATATGATAAATTATGTTTTTGTGTTTCTTAAATATATGAACATTGATCTCCAATAAAAAATTCTTAGGTTGTTCTTAGTTATAAAGAATTGTTTCTAATCAAGAAATCTATACATGGAGGAGTAACTTTTTTTAACACAAAATGTGTTTCTTATATATATAAAAAAATTCTTTGACGTTAATATTAATATATATTCAACAATTACTATCAATCATACCATAATTAAGTTATATTAAAAAAATAAAAGTTTAAGTTTATTGCAATTTCTTATTATTGAAACAAGTTTTTATGAGTTTTTTAAGAGTAACATTAAAGTGTAGAGACCACAAAAAAAAAAAAAAAAACTTAAGAAACCCACTTAAGTAATCTTCATTAGAGATGCTCCTAGCCTTTAAAATTTTCGTCTATTTTAGTTCCTTTAAAAATTTAATATGTTATCATTTTAGAGATATATTAATTTTGTCCATTTTAGTTCCTTTAACTGTTAATTCATCTGATATATTAATTTTAGTAAATCTAATATGTTTATCTAGTATAAAAAAATGCACAATGATAATTCTTTTTATAACGTTGTTACAAAAATAGTTGGTACAAAATATTGGATGGACAATTACATATTTTAGAGAGAAAAAAATAGTTTACCCTAAGAAATACGATATAAAAGATATATATGATAAAATTATATAGGTATGATTTTCACTTCCGCCGAATTTCTCCCCGTGGCTTTATACTGGGATGACCATAAAATATATATAATAAGACAATTCTGCTTTCTGAATATATATTCCTTCTTTATTTTTATCATATATCATATATATTCTCCTTAGGAGAGAGAATCTTGCTTAAGAAAAGGTTTATGCATCCATGACCAAATCTCGGGTCGTTGTTTGTAAACATGTTGCTTAGGAAAAGAAAGAAGAGATTTAGATTTGGTTCCCCCAAATATTAGTATATGTTTCCCTCTAATGGTGGCCAGGAAACGGGGTTCCAGTGCGTAAACAAACAGTGTTATCCATTTCTCCAAAAGAAGCTAAGGCAAAAGTGCTAAAAAGTATGTTCCGAACATTTTGAAAATAATTTTTCTAAAATAACATAGACATGTCTGCAGTCTACATCAATTATGAAGATTAAATATGAGTTAAATAAAGAAGGTATCTCCTATAAGCAAGAATCCTCATGATTTGATTTAGATTTTTTGTGCCACTTAGACAAAAATGTTTTTCTTATAAACAGATATTAGGTTTTTAGTGTGTCAGTTTTTTTTAGTAAAAATATTTAAATTTATAGTTTTTTTTTCTTTCTTTTTATTTGGTAAATTTTGTAACTAAATTGATCGACCTTGTCAATCACATTTACGTAAACAAAAAAAGTAAATGCATTTTAAAATTCTATTATTTTTTTTTAAATTGTAAGAAAAAATTACTTATGTATCATAAATGTAAAAAGTTGTAAGATGGTTTTATTTTTGTTTAGTTTTTGAAAATAATTTTTAAAAACAATTTTTTTCTAAAAATAGTTTTGATAAGTTTTATTTAAAACTTTAAGAAAATATAAGAAGGATAGAATGTGTACATAACTATACATTGAATTAACAAAAATATAAAATCATCTAAAAAACCTTGCAAACTGACAGTATAAAATGTTTGATAACGCTTTTAATAAATATGTTAATTTTACTAATTAATATTTTAAAAATTATAAAAATAAAAAATTGTATTAAATAATTTTTTTTATAGTAAGTTTGTTAATAATTAATCTAAATCAGCTGTTGGTCATAAAGGCGTAGAATGATACTCCAGTGTGTTGCCATTGCCATGTTAAGCTTACACAGCTATAATGAAGTGAGGAACAATAGGATATGGAGCTTGAAAAACGTAAGCGTTGGTGTTGGGTAGCTGCAGTTTTTTCCTCGATATAATTACTCCATAACAACAACCGCCAAATTATCACGTCGGATGAAATTAACTACATGAATGAAATATGTCATGCTCTATCAAAATATTGCTACTAAATTTCGAAGAAACCACGTATCACGGTCTTTTTTCTTAATTCACAGTTTCTTGTGAAGTTTCCAATAGTTTATCTCATCTATTCGAACTATGAGGAATGTTAATAACGGAAATTTATTCAAAATAAAAAAAAAATAAGAAGAATAATCATTTAATGAAAATAAAACTCACATAAATTTTAATCAATCATACAAATTGTCTTACATAAGTTAATATTTCTTTTCAAACTATTTTTCTTCTCATTCATTTAATTTTCTCATAGGAACATGTTTTTCTTTTATAATTTATTTATTTAAATTAATAATAACTGACCTAAAACATACTTATAATATTATCGAAGAAGACACCAATGACATGTTGAAATTATCCACAAAAATTCACTTATTCACTATTGTAAAATAGAGATTTCTTTTATCAGTATAAATTAAAATAGGAATGGAACAAGATTTTTACAATGGTTATTAAAAACTTGATTGGTGTAGAAAAATATGGGATAATTTTGTAAATTAGTGAATAATTTTTATATGAATTATAAAATTACCGGATGTAAAATTTTTACATAGGCAAAATTTATGTTTGATTTAAATTGTTCCCACAAATCCATTAAGATTTCCTACTTTATTATGAGCCCTAAGCACCCATTTTCGATCAAATTTGCTATTTATTCTCAATCCTCAAAACCCTTCTATCGTAATTATCCTAATTTCATATTTTCAATAATCCATAATTACCTGCACTTTGTGCGATGGGCATTTTAGATCTCTCTCCATCGATTTTGTCCTTGTGCCTTAGCCTACTCTTCCTCACCCCATTTGTCACCTTCTCAAAGAAGAAACATCAATAACAAAGTGTTTTTAGATGATGATCATGACATTCTTCTAGTGCTTTTCATTAATGAGTGGATCTCAACATTCTCTTCTCAAAAGACCTTCTTGGGTACATCATCATTGTTGTTGAAGTCAAGTGTTGAAATAGATGAAAATCTGAACATCATTGATGGATCTCAACATCTATGGTGATTGTGCATGTCCATGGAGGGATCACACTAGTTGTTAATGACATTAAGGAAGATATCTTCAAAGATCTTATAAATGCTAGCGACGTACGTAACAACTATTTGATCTACTAAATCTTATACATCAAATTTTCTCACTCTAGAATTTAGTTAGTTTTTGGTTGTAATGTTTTGTTTAATATTCTTTTCTAATACTCTCATTTTTGTAAATAAGTTCTTATGATTTTGTTTTTTGTTGGTTGTAATAATTTTGTAATCTTTTCTCTAAATTGTAATAATTGGATGAACTTTTGTCCTAAGTTTGTGTTTTTTGTTGGTTTGCAATAATCACATTGTAATCTTTTTCTTTTAGAGTTGAAATTGTTGGATAAACTTATTTTTCATTTTCTCTTGCTTTTTATGGAATTGGGATGTTGTAAATCTAATTGGATTCTTCGACTTATAGAGATTGCCATGTAACAAAATCAATTAGAATTGATGTAAAACTTTTTAATTACATCAATTCGATAGAACCAATTTAAAAATTCTATTTTTTTAACATAAGTTGATCCTGCATCCATTCTATAACTAATGTACACTTTTTAAAATAACTAATATAAAAGGGTCATTTAATAGTGATTATACAGGACACAAAATCCGTTTTATTTAATTTTAACTAGTTAACTAACCTTTAGGCCTTAAAAAATATTTATACTGAAATATATTCATAATGTAAAAAATTTAATATTACGACTTAAATTATTTTAAAAATTATTGAGATATAATTTTTACTATACTTATTACAACTATTAGATTTTAAAAAATTGAAAGTTTAAGATAAAAAATAAATCTTTTAAACTTAGTCTTGGAGGGAGTAAGTGTATCCTTTTCCTCCAAGAATAAGTTTAAGATACTTACTCTTCATTATAACCATTCATATTCTTCAAATTTAATTGTTAAAATTAGTTACTTATTACAATTATTAAATTTTAAAAGATTGAATGGTTAAGAAGAAAAGTAAGGTTCTTAAACTTACTCTTACAAAGTAAGTAGATCTCTTTCCTTAAAGCTTTTAACAAATTGAAATTAAACTTAGTTTATATATATATATATATATATATTTATAGCTAACTTAGTAACAATGAGTAATGAGATCCTTGCGCTTTGCAACATAGTATTTGCTTTTTTAGGTAGGAAATTATCTCACAATTAATTAACTTGATGGACAGAAACTTGACGAAGCATATGGACCTGCTTGGAATTCTGTGGTTGGAAAAGACTTTGGATCTTGCATTACACATTTATGTGGAAGTTTCATATTCTTTCGTGTGGAAATGATGGAATTTCTAATCTTCAAAGATGGGAAGGACTTCATAGAAAGTAGGGAAGAAGCTATTGGAGTGTTGCAGAAGGCATGGAATTGTGATTCATAAAATTTAAAATGTTCAGTGTTGATGTTATAGAGAACCTAAACTCTTTATTAATTCTTGATTTACTTGTTCAATGTTTCAAATTAAATAACAGACATAAATAAATAGTTTCCAATTATATATACCACATTAGAATAAATAATGTTCATGTATTTCTGTTTCCAGCTATTTGCTAGCAGTTTGACAAGTGCTTGTGTTTGAAACTAACGAACAAAATTCGTGTCTTATTTTTCATGCTGAACTTTGAATTTATATCACATATATTATTTTCTTGTAATTTTGTTTACTAAGTATGGATTGCTACCGTTAGTTTAATTACTTAAAAGTTGTAAACTTAGATTCTTTACGACATGATAGTATTGAACATGAAAAAGTTAAGAAAGACATGTTAACCATAATTTGGATGACTATTTTATGGTTAATTTAGCTTGTCAAAAATGTTTTGATCTTCAATTATGTAACTTAAAGGTCTTGGAAGGAGAATCTTTAAAAGTTTTGGTTGTATTTAGGATTTATATAAAAAAATTCATTTCTTTTTTACGAATTGCCAATGCAACCAAAACACTCAATTACTAGTTTACCTTGTGGATTATCTAATTTGTATAAGGGTTTCCAATTATTTTCTTTTGTAATTGCTATCTATATCTGTTCAGGCTTCTTTAAAATGATTTTTTCTTAAAACTTTCTTACGTATTTATCACTGTTGAAATTCATTTTTCTCTTTTTCTATCACATAATATGATCAATTATATTTTTTCTTTTCTTGGTTTTCTCAAATTGTATACAACTCAAAGTTGTTAAAGAATTAATAATCATCCAAAAAAAAAAATATAATCTTCTTTAAATGTCATTTACAGGTTACAAGTGTTAATGGAATACCTGAAGAGTTTTTTATATAAAAAACTTATACTTGCTTAGGACTAAAAGACACATAAAAAGTCCCATAACTTTAATTTAATAAGTAATCATGGGGCATTAAATATTGATTAGAGAAAATCTTTGTTACCTGTTTAGCATGTAGTTCAACATTCATACGCACACAGTAGAAACTCTCGTTTCATTTGGTGCAACAACAACCCCGTAAAAACTCTGACAATCAAGCCATCAAATACAATAAACAAAAGAATATAATATTCTTGAAGTAAAGATAAACACAAATTTTATTAAATTGAAATGCTGTACTTATATTGGTCTAATATAAGGAAGTGATAATCTACATCTCAAGGATTAGATCTAATAAATATATTGTTTCTAAACCCCGGGATCCAGATTATCTAATCCTAAACCAATACTAATTCTTCTAAAAAAGTGTGAACAAATGGTTGTAAGTAAAAGAATGTTGAGTGATTAAGTTTTGTTATATCTTTGATCTCCGAGATTTATATAGTTGTTCTTAAAGTTAGGAATATATTCTCTAAATTAAATATAGATATTATTGAACAAAAACTAGTATTAATTGCACAAATTTCTAATTAAGAATCTTGTATTAGTGTTTCTATCAAAATATGTATAGATATTCTTTTTGTACCATAAATTAAATTTTTTTTCTCCCATTTTTTAAAGCACCCTATTGTAGTATTGTCTCATGTTTTGATAACTGGATCGAACTAGACAAACTGATTCAACTAGTTGAATTGAGAACCAATTTCCTATTCAATTTTGAACATGTTGAAAATCAATCATCAATTGAAACTGAAGTTCAACTAGCAAAATCATATAGAATTAGTTTGACTGGTTACAATTTTTTTAAAGGTAATTTTTTTTAACTTTTTCGGATCTTGTTAAATACATTCCTATTAGTCCATTCACTTTAACATCAATTTTAAAGAGAAAAAAATAGAATTAACTTAGTAAAATTCTTTTTTTTCATTTATTAATTGTCTACATGGTCTATATGTACTTTTTTTGTTATGTTATGAATTATTAAATATGTATGATTTATTACACTTTAAAGTTTTAATATTATCATATTATTTTGTGCTTAATATTATTTAGTGTTATTATTATAATATATTAAAATAAAAAAATATTTATTTATTAAAACCAATTCAACCGTTTATTAATCATAGCTGAATTAATGATTTATAAATTAGTATCTTTACTAATTCTATCATTGATACAGTTTTTAAAACATCTAAAAAAATTGTTTGTTTATAAACCCTCGGAAAAGAGATAAAAGTGAATTAATAACAAAAATGACAAATGAAAAATTAATTTCCATACATGCTTTTGTTATGTTTTAGTACATCTACAATAATTTTATTCATTTCAAGCATAATTATCTTTTATAAATGAACATTCTTTGAAAAAAAAAATCTAAAATGCATAGCTTTGGAACAATTCATAAATCTCTTTCATAGTGCTTTTCTTTTTCTTTTCTTTTCTTTTCTTTTTTTATATTTATTGTTTGCACCTTGTAAATCTTATTTTTTGTTAGAAGATGGATTGCGTTAGCAAGGAACATAATTGGTGTTCTCTAAAACAAACCTTAATTATAACTTGTTAATCACTTTAACTAAGAGTGTATGGTGTTCTTTAAAACAACTCTGAATTATAACTTGCCAACCACTTTAATTAAGGGGTGTTTGACAAAACTAGCTGAAAAAGTAGTTGAAAATTAAAAACTAGCTAAAAGCTGAAAAACTAACTGTAAATGTTTGGTAAAACTAGTTGATCAACTAGTTAAAAGTTGTAAAATAAAAAATAAGAACATCATTAATTATTAGATCAACAATGTGATATTTAAATAATTATAATATATTTTAATAATATAAATTAATTATATATTTAAATTACAATTATATATTTAATTATAAATTTATGTGATTACATATTTAAATAATAAATTATTATAATTAATATTTAAATTATAATTTCTATAATTAAATATATAAATTTTAAATTATGTATTTAAATTATAATTTTCTATAATTCTATATTTATATTATAAATTACTATAATGAAGGAGAGAGTGTGATAAGGGAGAATTAGTGAGGACAATATATTAATTAATGAAGGGTAAACATGTAAAAATAAAATTAACTAGTAGTTGAAATAGATGTTTTGGAAGAAAAGCTAATAGGAGTAGTTTTTTTTTAAAAATGTAGTAGGTCCTAAAAAAGTTACTAGACTTGTTATATCTAGACGAAGTCGAAATCATTTTAACTATCAACTAATTTTTTAGTTTTAAACTAGCTGAATAATAAATCAAACACATTTTGAATGTACATGTAAAACTTTTTATACTAATAATATATAAGTGTTTTTCTCTTATAATTTTAATACAAGGATGTTTAAAATTAAGGAGAATTAAATTTTCTAGTTTTAATTAATTAACTCATTAGAGTATTTATATTTTCTCTGGTTTTAATTAAGTAACTCAAGAGTCTAGTACTTCCCTTAAAATAATAATTTTATTGTACCTTTAAAGAGCTTTTATTGAAGATGTAATTATACCATCTCATCAACAAACCTTTCATTTAGTATAATTTTTTAATAAGTAAAAATTAATTATTAATATATTAATTTTTATTACTAGACATAAACTTGTAGCTAATAGTTAGGTTATTAATATGTTTTTGAATAGACAAATTTCTTTTTTAAATAGAGCATGTAGACTTGTAGCTACTAGCTAGGTTTCATAGGGATACCTTTAGCATCAACTAAAATTAATAATTAAAGATTTAGTGCAACTAAAAGAAAAGTACATTTTGTGCGGTCTGCAAATTGTTGGAAACGTTTGAAGAAAAAGATAGATTCTAATTCAAATTTTCAATCCGATTTCATGAGATGATAAATTGAGCTATCTCATCTCATGAGATGATAAATTAAGCTGTCTGCAATTCAACCATTCTGGCACCGACTACACTTATTTTAAAATATGGATTCTGAATCCCATTAACTACGATAATGTTTATATTGGAGAACTTTAATGTAAGTTTTTTTAAATTATTTACGTATTTGTTCTTTTTTTTAGTAAATATGTCATTCAATTCGTCCCTTATTTCTTATACATATGGAGTGGACTAAGGTCCATTGTCTGAAGCAAGCTAGCTCAATAGATGAAGGTCTGTCCAAAGTCACTAAGTTAAAGAATAACTAAAGCGAACACTATCCAACCAAACTTCAAGATTAGGATGTTGCTATGTGTCCGTATTTTTTTTTTAAGGCTTAAAAGTAAATTTTTTGTATCTAAAGTTTTATAAAAAATTATTTTTATCTTTAAAATTTAAAAATATTTTTTTAATTTTTGAAATTAATTTTTTTTTATTAATGTTGTCCATTTATAAGTTGTAGAGTATTTGACTGTGTTGGATATGAAATTAAAAATTAAAAATATTAAAGTTAAAGAAAAAAATTATTTATAAATACAAAAATATATTCTGTGTCAGCAATTTTTAAAGATAAAAAACGCATTTATGTTTTATATATATATATATATATACACCAGTCGTATGAATTGATTTCTTTAAAATATTTCATTAGATTTTAACAATTCATTAATGAGGATGCATGTTATCGGTACATGCTATCTAAAATAAATCAACTAAAAGTAATTTAGGTATTTTAAAAATGCTTAAATAAGTTTTTTTTTCTAAATTTTTATAAAAAATCACTTTTAATCTGTAAAATTAAAAAATATTTTTTTAGACCCTGATTCACTTTTAATTTTTCTTTTCCCGTTAACGCTGTTAAAAGATTGGTGACAGAAGACACATTTTTATACTCGGGAATCACTCTTATTCTCAACCCCCTTAATCTTCAATTTTAATCTGGCACAATTAAATACACTAAAACTTATAAACAGACAACGTTAATAAAAAAAATAAATCAATTTCAAAGGCTAAAAAAATATTTTTCAATTTTAACGATCAAAAGTGATTTTTGATAAAACTTTAATGACAAAAAACTTATGTAAACCTTTTGAAAATTGTGACAAATATATGGGAAAAAAATTATTGATGAGCACAAATGATGATGATACTTTTGTTGTCATTCTCGTTTCTAGGCATGGCCGTGTCAAAATCATCACAATCACCACACACTTTCTTGCACAATCATATTTGTTTATACACTTGTAAACATAAATTTACTATGAGTATGTTTAGTTTGTCATTTCAATTAGTTAAAAGTTGAAATGGTAGCTAAAATGGTTTCAGCTCCGTTTGAATAGAAAAAATCCAAACTTTTTTAAGAGTTACTAGCTTTTTCAGAAAAGCTACTCCAAGTAGTTTTTCCAAAAGATCTTATATTTTCAGCTACTAGCTGATAATATTCTTACATGTTTACCATCAATAATTAATTATTGTCACCTCAGTAATTATCTCTCATCATATTATACAACATTTATCTACTTCATTTCTTTCTTTTCATTAATGTAGTTATAATAATTTATAATATAAATATATAATTATAGAAAATTATAATTTAAATATTAATTTATTAATTAAATATATAATTACATAAATTTATAATTTAAATGTGTTATTATAGAAATTTATAATTTAAATATATAATTAATTTTATTATTAAAATATATTATAATTATTTTAAATACTTTATTGTTGATCTAATGATTAATTATACTCTTATTTATCATCTTACAACTTTCAGTTAATTTATTAGTAGGAATTTAATGTCATTTTTACTGGCAATTCTCAAACAAATTTTGAATCTAAGTTCATTATCTTCAAGCTTTTTCCACAAGGTTTGCAGTATAAGTGGTTAAGAAATGTTTTGATTGATTAATTGTTGTGGCTTTAAGTATTTAAGCATTGGTAAGCCATTTCAAAACCTTGATTTTTAAATATATTTTCAAATATCTTCTTTGATCAAATAATTGAATAAATTCACTATTTCTTTATTTTCCAATCGTCTGAAAAAACAAAAGAAACATCTTATTCTTCCTTCAACAATTTCTGATCTTTAATAGACCTCTCCATAGGATTCGAATGCAATTCAAGTTCTAACCATTTTTTAGAGAAAAAAGAACAAGTAACTTTTGCAAGATTCCCAAGAAATTATTTGATTTCTTCTGAAAGCAAATGGTTATTCATGTGTTTCTCACGTCTCATGAATAGTTAGGACATTGAGAAATATAATGATTTATTATGAGTAAACCTCTTTTACATGTAAAAAAAAAAAGAAGTTATATTTGTTTTTAATTCTAACATCTCACATAATACATTAATGATTTTCCTCCGCTCTCTTACATTAGTTATTCCCTTATTTGTAATGTGTAATATACATCGTGTCTCTTTAGTTAAACTAGATGTAAACACTCTAAAATGCTCATCATAATTAAGTGTGTATTGATGTGATAAACTTTCCAATATTTATGTTGGAAGGTCATCATCTTAATGTTGTATTAAACCTTTATGCGTCTTTCTTAGTCTCTATATATAATATTTTATTTGTTTTTCTTTCTTCACACATGATAATTTTCGTGTATTCTTGGAAGAATATAAGAATTGGTGCAATCATCTAAATATATTTGATGTTTTTGGACCTTGATTCTTTCCTATTTTAGTTGAAATGTGAATAAAAGGATTTTTAGGTTTAAACTTGTGTTTTATACCTTTTTCTATTTGATATTTGCTTATCTTTGTTCATTTTATAAGAAATAGGTTGAAGCATAACATGACGGATTTAAAAGAGGTTAAATGTTGAAGAATCAAGTGGTTGTTATGCATCTTAAGCACTATGTGGCTTAAGCTAGCCCTGGAGACATGGATATGAAGTCATCAATTTCTCTATGCTCACTCAAATGAGTTGTTTTATCACTTGGGCAAACCTTACATAATTAGTCAACAACATTCCTTGGACACTTAAGTAAGGTCGTCTTCACTCAAGCAATTCATCCTAGACACTTGAGCATTCATACACGAGTAAAGAAATTTTTATCTATGCTCACTTGAGCAAGCTTCCAAGGTACTTAAGTAAAAGTTGCATTACTAATTTTCTTTATAAGTGATCAAGAGAGTCTTGATAAATGCTTAAGCAATCTAATCTTACCTACGTATAGATATGCATGATTTTTCTTTAATATTTTTTTTCATTTAAGAGTTTTGTCCACAATGAGGGGGAGTCTAGTACCAACGGTAGATGCTTTGGATCCTTGGTGAGCTTTGGGATTCCTCCATGACACCAATGAGAAACTATTCCCTCTAGTTCTAGTTGTTGCTGGGTTTGATGTAACTAGATTAATCCATGTGATGTATTTTCTTCTTTATTTTAATGGTTTAAAGGCAATTTCCTTCTTTTGTTGTGATTCTTCTCCATCTTTACACACGTGAAGGTTTAGAGTTTTCCATTTTTTTTCTCCCTAATCTATAAATCAAACCCTAGGTGGTAAACCCTTCGTCGATTGAGCTAATACTCTAGGTCCAAACACTGGGGATCTAGAATTAGAAGATGCAGAGGGCTCTGTCATTGCAATTTGGAGGCATCATTGGTTACCTCATTGATTAAGAATAACACAGGTCAAATGTTCTTCGAATGTGGTTATTATTGGGTTTGTTCCCTTTCCAACCTAATTATTTATGTTGCAGGTAGGTTGTGTGTGTAAATTTATGGCATAAGTGGGTGTTAATGTTTTTAGTGGTACAATCTTGTTGCTAACCACGGTGAAAAAAAGATTATGGTTTCTTTTGAAGAATTGAGGAAGAGAGAAAATAAATTGGTGAAAGAATTGGTTAGTTGTACTTTAGAAATGTATTGTATATTATCAAGACAAATAAGTGAATAAGATAATAATTGCATTTGATTACTAAATTACAAGCATTACATATTGTCAGTTGTTTAAACAAGACTATAAACTAAGTGCACAACACCATTCCTAGATTGTGTTTAACAAAATCTTGATTGACAAATAAAGTACCTAAAAACATGCCCTAAAGTTACAAAAATATGATTCATGTCAAAAAAATACAGGAACTAAAGATTTGTGACTACACATTAAAACAAGTAAGGATGAAAAATAAACTCATAGTTGTGAAGAATTCTGGAACCAACGCAAAAGTTGGCAAAAAACCTCTGATTTGACTGGGCATGAGTAGGGTACGGATAATACCCGATTTGTTAAGTTATGAATGAGAATATTGTCAATACAAACAATACATAACTAACAAACTTATTTTTATTCATATTGATAAGAAAAACATTTCAACAATAAAAAGAACACTTAAGCAAAAAGGCAAAAATAACAAAGTTATTTTGTTCACATGATTGGTACTTCATGTTCATACCTACATCCACGATAAATTTTTGGGACTATTGAAAAACTTGCAAACCCTTGCTCCGCATCATAACTTCCTCCTTACTTAGGGTGGGGACCCCCTTTTTAGGTGTGGTGGTTTTTCTTATCTTAGAAACCATATTTATAAGTCTAACATCTTAATCTTAAATGAGAAAACAAATATCTATTTTACAAATAATATTTTTAAAATCTAAACAAATCCTAAAGATAAAATAATTTTTTTTCTAAACAATATCTAGAGACTTGAAATTAAAATAATTGAAATTGTTTCCCAACATATATACATACCAGTTCAATCCCTATTCCCGTCCTGGTTCCTGCCCCCAGCCTTATGGTAATGATTAAAATACAATAAACTCTTACACTTTATTAGACCTAATTTTCAAACCAAATAACCCCTTCAATTTTTGTTTTCTTCACAAATGACAATTTTTGGATGTTAGAAAGGTTTGATATTTTCCTTCCAAAAAAAAAAGTTTGACATTTCATTCACAAATTACAAACTTTGCATCTATTAGATAATATTTGAATTAATATTATTATATTAAAATAGCTTATTTTTATTAAAAAATTATCATAACTTTTTTGTAGTACATATATATCCAATACTTGACGGAGACAGAAATGAGACATAAATTTTATACCTGTCAAGCATGAGAACAGAGATGCAGATGAAAATATCATACCTATTCTCACTCTATCTCGTTTTCATTTCTAAAACAAATCACAAAATATCAGTTTGCTAAGTTGATCCACGGTACACATAATATTAACATCCTCAAAATCACTCAACATCTAAAAAGCAGTCTTATTTGTATTATGATTGTCCAGATGTCATTTGACTTAGGAGGAGTAAATAAAGTTGACAATTGTTGTTGAATAAAACATTTTGTTCACAACCATTTTAAAAAATAAATTAAGGTTGTTAAGTTTTAATTTTCAAGAATCAACTTTGATTTCACTTATTAGATAGACCGTAGAGCAATTCAAGAAATGAAGCATATATTATAAAAAACAATTATTATTAACTGGTAACTTAATTTATGAATTCTAATAATAATGTATAAAATCTATATAAATATTGTTATATTATTACTAATAAATTATTAATTATTGTAATTCTACAATAAATTATTCTATTAAACAATTTTCAGATTTTGACTTCAATAATTTTACGTAAACTCTTATATTTCACAATTGAACATACAAATATAATTCTTAATACTAGGTACGAACTCCAACAACTTGTAGTTTCAAGCTCATACCTTGTTGACAAGCTAGGAAGAATCACTGCCACTCAGCAAACATATATATAGATTTTCCTTGTGATGTATGTTTGGAATGTAAAACATTTACTAAATGGTGCATATTATAATTTGCGTGATTATACTAATTAAAAGCTGAAAAGAGACAGAACAAAATAAACATAAATTATTCAATTTACTTTTGAACACTGAGCAGCCTTATGCTTTGCATTTGAGGTGCCAATGTGTTTGTGGAGTGATTCCATGACTTTAGATATTTTATTCGATATGTGTAAAAACCGTGCCAACGAGCCAGGCATGAATGGCTGAAGTCATGCTGAACACCTTATAATATTAACCAAAATAAATTCATTCTTATATATATATTCGTATTTTTATTTTAATATATAAATATTTTAAAATTTTAATTTAATATATTT